>QXEO01000109.1:0-600000 GCA_007115705.1 Dactylis glomerata
ACCATTTGCTTTGTGTTTGTTACACTTCATGGCTTTTTAATGCATTTTTCGGAACTAACCTATTAACAAGATGCCACAGTGCCAGTTCCCTGTTTTCTGCTGTTTTTGTGTTTCAGAAAAGTTACACAGGAAATATTCTCGAAATTGGACGAAACAAAAGCCGAACCTCCTATTTTTATCAAAGCTTCGCGAAGACCGAAGATGAGACGGAGGGGGGCCAGGAGCTAGGCTCACCATAGGGGGGCGCAACCTAGCCCTTGGTCGCGCCACCCCATGGAGAGGCTAGGTGGCCCACCCCCTGACGCTGCCCCTTCGCCTATAAAGTCCCCTCAATGGGAAAAACCTAAGGGACGGATCGCTTTTCCTCGAAACATACTGCAAGCCGCCGCCGTCGTCAAAGCGAGATCGTGGGGATCCAGGAGCTCTTCCCGGCACCCTATCGGAGGGGAATCCCTGCTGGAGGCCTTCTCCACCACCATGGTCGCCTCCGGAGTGATGTGTGAGTAGTCTACCTTGGACTACGGGTCCATAGCAGTAGCTAGATGGTTGTATCCTCCACCACGTGCTTCATGTTTAGATCTTGTGAGCTGCCCTACATGATCAAGATCATCTTTATGTAATCATACATGTTGTGTTTGTTGGGATCCGATGAGTATTGGTACTATGTCAAGTTGATGTGCTGAATTATATATCTTATGTTATCTCTATGTTGTTTATGATCTTGCATGCTTTCCGTTGCTAGTAGATATCTTGGCCGAGTAGATGCTAGTGACTCCAAGAGGGAGTATTTATGCTCGATAGTTGGGTTCATGCCTCTATTTAATCTGGGGGAGTGATAGAAACCTCTAAGGTTCTAGATGTGCTATTGCCACTAGGGAGCAAACAACATTCTTGTGTCCAAGGACATTTGCTTTGTTTACTTTACGCACTTTGCTTAATGCAGTTATCCGTTGTTCGCAACTTAATACTCAAGGGGTACTTGGACGACTCCCCGCGAGTGGATTATTAGTCATAGATGCAGTTGGATTACGGTCTATATATTTTGTCATAATGCCCAGAGTGAATCTCATAGTGATCCTCATGACATATGTACGTTATCTTTATTCTATCAATTGCCCAACTGTAATTTGTTTACCCAGCATGTTGTTATTTATCTTATGGAGTTACACCACTAGTGAACTGTGGACCCCGGTCCAATTTCCTTTACATTGTTATACTGTTTTACTTTTACTCGCATTGTTTACTTTCTTGCATACTATTATCCTTTTACCACTCGATACGCTCAATCCTTTGTTTAGAACAAACCGGTGAGATTGACAACCTCATCATAAGTTGGGAGCAAAGTTCTTGGTTGTGTTGTGTGCAGGTTTCACGTTGCTGCTCGGTGAAGACACACCAACAATATTTCTGGCGCCATTGTCCGGAGTGTCATGAAGCTAGCAAGTATCACCTTCTGAAGTTTGGTTCTTTCTCCTAATGGTTCGATAAACCTTGGTTTCACAACTGAGGGAAGACTTGCTGCTGTGCTCATCACACCTTCTCTTGGGGTTCCCAACTGGGCGGTCATCTACATTAACACCGCACCATAAGCTGTTGTGAAAGAGCTATCTACATGATATTTGGCTGGTGGAGCTTTTGGCTGATTTGCATAAAGCAAGATTTATCCAATCATTTTCAAAACAAACTTTTAATCTTTGAAAGACTTTAAAGGGGCACATGGTTAAATCCACCATGAGCACCAAAGTCACCTAGTTAAATCCACAAAGATGACCCCATGAGGTTAAATCCACCACATGGTTAAAACAAAGGGGCACATGGTTAAATCCACCATGAGCACCAAAGTCACCTGGTTAAATCCACCATGATGACCCCATGAGGTTAAATCCACCACATGGTCCTGAGGCTGTTTCTAAACAAGTTTTAATCATTTAGAATTGGTGATGAGACTCTTCCGTACATCCATGTCTAGGAACTCAAATTGTCCATAACCGGGGACACGGCTAATCGATTAGTTTGACACCCTGCAGGGGTTGTGCACTTTCACCTTAAGACCCATTCTACCTAGAGAGAAGAATGAGACAAAACCTTTCAGAAGGAGAATTCAACCATACCAGCAAGACCCTTTCCCAAAATACCACCGATGTCAAGCAAACAGGTTGAACCCTCACATCATACTCAATCAAGACAGAGCCCATATTATCATAAGGTTGCACTGGAAGCTCAATAAGCAAGGAAGACATGGTAGTATCTTTGTTCCTGGGTGGCATCCCACAAGTGTACTAACCCTTAGGAAAATACCACATACCATGGTTAAATTCACCAGACATGTGGCCACAAGTAGCCACTCAACATAAACCAAGCAATGCCATTTCCACCCAGGTGTTTCATTGGGTTGAAGTTTAAATTTCAAAACTAATCATCAACCTATGAAAACAAGCATTGGCATCATTTTTCAATATTGGTACAACCTACCAGGAGTTGGTTCAGGGGCGGCTATACACTACTAGGATCTAGCATTGCAACACTTCACTTTGAGAAACCAACCTATCATGCACACTACTATAGAAACTCTAATGCATATAGTAAAATGGGTAGAAAGCATGTGTGTCACTTGCCTTTTGAAGCTTGAACTCTTTCCCTTCTCTCAACAAAACAGATGGCTCTCAAACCAATCTAAAATTTAGAGATACACAATATAAACACACACCAAAGGCAACAAAATCAAGCAAGACAAGCAATGAAAAGGGTTGGTTCAACATTTTTAAATTTCTTATGATTTTATGTGATGAGAGAGTATGGCTTGAAGCTTGGCTTACAAGATATGGATTGAGAGTTTGAATGGCAAGGTCTAATGATTGGAAAGGAATGATACTCCAAGATACAATGTAATGATAATAATCTTGTGGTTTGCATAAGCATGGATAGAGTTTAGAGATGACTCATGTGGATAGATTCACATAAGTATAGAATAGTGCAACAGAACACTACTAAATAAAGTGTGACAACACTTACTCAAAATAGTATAAGTTACACATAGGCTTGGGTATGTATTGGTGATACATTGAATTACTCAATTAACTCATTTGTGAATTGAATAGTTCAATATAGGCCAAGGGTTAAGTTGGCTTTTGGTTGAATAGGTATGAAAGTTATTTAGAGTGATGGTGGCTTCTTGGACACAAGATTTTCTTGGACAAGAGATTTAAATTAAGCTAGAATTATAGTCTCAAGGTTTGGGCCAGGTCAATGTTTAAATTCTCCTTTGAAGAATTCAAACTAGTTTTGGTTAAGAAACAAAGATAATAAGGGATTTTAATGATTTAGGACATGTGTGATATGGGGTAGGGTGTATCACCACAATGGCAAAGGAGAATCTAATTGAGATACAATCACAATTTACTCAAATTACTCAGGTGTAATTTGAATATTATGAACTAAGCCCATAAAAATAAGATGGCATGATTTGGGTGATGTTCAAGAAGAATCTTGATAGGGGTAGATAGGTATGATCATATGATTCACTTTTGTGAAAGGAATCATATTGAAAAGAATTATAGAATTAATTCTATAATTGAAAATACTCAAATTCCCATAATTGAATTTGAATATTTTCAAGGTGATTCCAATATTGTGGACAGTGATTGTCGTGGGGATGACTTAGGGGGCGCACCACGGGCCGGGCAATATGCCGGCTGGCGTCCCAGGAGTCCCCACGGCTTCAGCACGAGAATACCGGCTCTGTCCGAAGGGCCGGCTGCGCCAGCAGCCGGCTGGCGACTCCACCAAGGAGAGCTGGAGCCGGGCGATGGAGACAAAACTCCCCAACGGCTGTCTAGCCAAAACCGGAACGGCCCCGACAAGGTCGGTAGGGGCGCAGGACAGGAGTGACGAACACCACGACCACGTCCAACCAATGAGAGACCGAAGACCCTTCCCCACGACGGGATCCGAGGCAGAGGAGAGGGGATATGCCCCCCAGATGCCGGTCCAGGGGAAAGACACTTTATAAAGGTCTTTGCCAGAGCAGGGTCAGAGGATCACGTCAAGGACGCCGCCGCCGAGGAGCCGGCAGCCGGCCGAATCGCACCTAAACCTGTAACCAGGCCCCTGTCTATAAGGGGCCTGGACCCTTAGCTAGGGGAGATCCGATCTTATTCTTCTTCCTCCTCTAGCCGAACCAGCTCGAGGAGCACTGTAATCGTTACTACTCAATCAAATACGAAGCAGGCAGTAAGTAGGGGTTTACCGCCAACCGGGAGGGCCCTGAACTGGGTAAATCGAGGTGTCTCTGTTGGCACAATCCCGAGCCGACCCATCTTCACCAACGTCGAGCCCCTCCGATAAGCCTCCCCATGGCTACTGTCTCTAAATTCCACGACAGTTGGCGCCCACCGTGGGGCAAAGCGCGGGGGCGAGCGGAGTCAAGTTCCGGCCGGGACCCTCCGGCGAGATGGTCGCCTCCGGCCTCGTCTGGAGGTTCGGCACCTTCGACTGCGTCGACGACAACTTGGCCCACTTCGAGAACGGCTTCGGCAATAGCGGCTCCTTCCTCGACATCGGCAGCCACCGCTTCTACGTAGCCAAGCCCTCCCGGAGGAAATCACCGACGTCTTCGGACTCCCTCTGCGATGGAGGCCCGAGCTGCGGTGAAAGCAGCAATCTTGGCGCCATGGCCGAGGTGATGACCCTGGGAGAGGATGAGGGCGGCGACCTACCACGCCCCGAGCGCCCGTCGCTCGAGCGCCCACCTCCTCAGGAGCAAGACGCTCCACTCCTAGAGCGGGACGCCCCGGACGTCTCCGTGGTGGACCTGCGCGTTCCCCTCGACCGCGTCATCGATCCCGCCCGGGTCGCCGAGGCCCTGGAGCGGACGCGCCTCGTTCTCCTTGGCAAGATGGCTGAGGGCGAGTCTAACCGGCGCCGCGTGAGCACCACGCTCAGCGAGTTCTACGACGTGCACGGAGACGCACCGACCGGGCTCGCCCATGACCTGTGCCACAGCTTCGCCACCGTCGTCCCCGGCCAGATCCAGCGGTCGCCGTCGGCAAGCCGAGGCCGCGGAGGGCGTGGATAGGGCGGCGTGCTCCGAGCGGCAACGCCCAAGGCCACCGCGCCCAGCAAGGCGGCGGAGCGAGCAGGCCACGTTCAATCGAGGAGTCAGCGCTGGGGTCGGAGTCCCAGGCTTGCCCATCGGCGCTGCACATCCACCTGTGGCTCGACCACGTTAAGACGTCCTCTAGGGGATCTGCTAGCTCAAAGCGAGCGGCTTCCGACCAAGGAGGCCCAGGGGCTGCAGGTAGCGGTCATGGGCGCAAAGAGGGCAAGTACACCCTCGATGCTGCGCTTGATCAGCCGTGTAAATTTCACACCTCCCCGGGCAGGGAAGCGACCCACTCCACGCGTCAGTGCCATTTCATGAGAGAGCTGGAGTAGCGCGTTCGGCAGATCCCTGGTACGTCGCAGGCGCAACTGGCTGAAGGTCAGGAGGACCAACAGCGCGACCCGGCCGGAGGTGAGCCGGATCAAGATGATGACTTCCCGACAGATGTGGAGCAGTATCACATCTTCACTACCCCCGGCAAGGACAAAAGGAGCGACCTTTGGCATGAGGCAGAGGTGAACGCCGTGATGCCTGTAGAACCCCAGTTCATGCATTGGTCCGAGGCGGCCATTACCTGGGGGCGCGAGGACCACCCGAGGTTGATGCCCAGCCCTGGAGAATATGCTCTGGTCGTGCATCCTGTCGTGTGTTCCGATACGCACATGTGCCATTTCTCCCGCGTGCTCATCGATGGCGGTAGTAGTATTAACCTCTTTACCGAAGCTCTCTGGAGAAGTTGGGCATCCCGCTTGCTCAGCTGAAACCTAGCCGGCTCACCTTCCATGGCATTGTGCCTGGGCATTCTTGCACCCCTTTGGGCAAGGTGCAGCTGGAGGTTCTCTTCGGAAAGAAGGGGAATAGCCGCCGCGAGCCCATCTGGTTCGAGGTGGTGGACATCAGCAGTCCCTACCAAGCGCTGCTAGGCCGTCCAGCCCTGGCCAAGTTCATGGCGGTTCCGCACTACGCCTATCTGAAGATGAAGCTCCCAGGGCCCAGAGGTGTGATCACAGTATCGGGAAACTTCAAGAAGTCCCTGGCCTGCGCAAAGGAGAGCTCGCAGCTGGCAGAGGCGCTGGTCGTCGCCGAGGATAAGAGGCAGCTTCTGCATCGTGTGGAGCTGACCCAGCAAGACGTGCCGGTTCGCCAGTCGCCGGTGGAGCAATTCAAGCCGGCTAACGACACCAAGAAGATCCTGCTGGACGAGAGCGACCCCTCCAAGTACGTCATCATCGGCACCGGCTTGTCTTCCAAATAGGAAAGCGAGCTCACCAGCTTCCTCCGTGAGAATCGGGACATCTTTGCATGGTCTCCAAAGGACATGCCTGGTGTGCCGAGGGAGCTGGCTGAGCACGCATTAAACGTCCGGCCGGACGCCAAGCCGTCAAGCAGCCGCTGCGGCGGTTTGCAGAAGAAAAGAGGAAAGCTATTGGCGAGGAGATCGCCTGGCTCCTTGCAGCCGGCTTTATCATGGAGGTTTTCTACCCTGACTGGCTCGCAAACCCAGTCTTGGTTCTGAAGAAGAATAACACCTGGCGAATGTGTATTGACTACACCAGCCTCAACAAGGCCTGCCCCAAGGATCCTTTCGCGCTGCCACGAATTGATCAGGTGATCGACTCCACAGCCGGCTGTGACCTGTTGTCTTTCCTGGACGCCTATTCCGGCTACCACCAGATCCCGCTCTTCCAGCCGGATTAGATCAAGACATCCTTCATCACCCCGTACGGAGCCTACTGCTACGTTACCATGCCGTTCGGCCTGAAGAACGCTGGAGCCACTTACCAGCGGACCATGCAGCGATGTCTGCAGGAGCAGATTGGGAGGAACGTGCACGCTTATGTGGACGACGTGGTGGTGAAGACCAAGCAGGATGTCCCAGCCGGGGTGTCCCTGGAGATCATCCACAATCCATCTATCAAGCCTTCGCCGGAGTCCATATCCATCTATGTACCTGGAGACCCCGCCCCGGCTCAGGTACCGCCACCAGACCCGGGGGCTGCCGTCTCAGAGCTGAAGGAGACAGCCGCCAGCCCAGCACGGCCGGCTCGACGAAGGACATGGGGACTGCCGGCACCACGCCCACTCCCCCAGCCGGACAATCAGGCGAAGCCGGCTCAACGACGGGCTCGGGGGCTGCTGACCCACTGGTTGCCAGTGTGTTCCACATACGGGAGATACCTTCCTGGGCGGAGCCGTTCTCCAACTACCTCATCGTTGGGGACTTGCCGCAAGACGAAGCGGAAGCTAGGCGAATTCAGCGTCGAGCTGGGGCGTACACCATCATCAACAGCGAGCTGTACAAGCGCAGCGTGTCAGGCATCTACCAGAAGTGCATCGAGCCGGAAGAAGGGACAGAGCTGCTAAGAGAAATACACCAAGGGGAGGGCGGACATCACGCATCTTCCAGAGCCTTGGTGGCCAAAGCCTTCCGCCATGGCTTCTATTGGCCAACGGCCAAGCAGAATGCGGAGCAGCTGGTGAAGCAGTGCAACGGCTGCCAGCGCTTCTCCAAGCACAGAAACACTCCAGCGGCAGCCCTCAAGACCATCCCGCTCACCTGGCCGTTCGCGGTTTGGGGCCTAGACATGGTAGGGCCATTCAAGACCGCACCCGGGGGCTTGACGCATCTGCTGGTTGCCGTGGACAAGTTCACCAAGTGGATCGAGGCCAAGCCAATCAAGAAGCTCGACGGTTCGTCCACGATCAAGTTCTTCAACGAGATCATCACAAGATATGGAGTTCCCCATAGCATCATCACTGACAATGGGACGAACTTTGCGAAGGGAGTCTTTGCTGATTACTGTGGTCAAAAAGGCATCCGGCTGGACTTAGCGTCAGTGGCGCACCCTCAGTCAAATGGACAAGTGGAGAAGGCAAATGGACTGATCCTGGCCGGCATCAAACCAAGACTGGTCGAGCCCCTCGAACGCTCAGCCGGCTGTTGGGTCGAAGAGCTACCCTCAGTGCTCTGGAGCCTGCGCACTACTCCAAATCGCTCTGTCGGCTTCACACCTTTCTTCCTAGTCTATGGAGCAGAGGCGGTGTTACCCACGGACATTGAGTTCGATGCGCCCAGAATTGTCCAGTACACGGAGAAACAAGCAAAAGAAGCTCGCGAAGATGGCGTCGACCTCCTCGAGGAGGCTCAAGAGCAGGCTCTGGCTAGATCAGCGCTCTACCAGCAGCAGCTGCGACGATACCACAGCCGGAAAATTCGCCCGCTCGCGTTTCGCGAAGGCGATCTCGTACTCCGGCTGGTCCAAAGCACTAAAGGCTTGCACAAGCTGTCTTCTCCCTGGGAGGGACCGTTCATTGTCAGCCGGGTGCTGGGCAATGGGGCATATTACCTCATCGACGCACAAGAGCCCAGAAAGAACAAGGCAGATAACTCTGACAAGGAGACCGAGCGTCCCTGGAACGTCAGTCTCCTAAGACCTTTCTTCTGCTAAGGCAAAAGCTTGTACCCCGAAAAGCGTGTCAATGAATAAAGGAAAACGGAGCGGCTAGTTACGGCCGGCTCCGAGAAAAACACTTCGTGTATGTTTTGCTTCCTGCGTTATTCACTTGACCGGCAGCCGGCTCCAGGCATCGAGCCACAACCGGCAGCCCCGAAAAAATCGATCTCTCGCCAGCCGGATGAGTACTACGTATGAAGAAGGTCTCGAGCCCAATCTCCGCCTTCCGGCTCTGCGCAGCCGGACGGATAGGAGCCGGCAGGCCACATACGAAGGAAAGCCGCAGAGCGGAACCATAAACGATAGAGAAACCACTCAACCAGGCGTTAAGGGCAGTGTCTGTTAACTAAGCGTTGGCTAGCACGAGTCGGGGGCCCGACAGACCGAAGTACTACTTCTCACTCCGCGGCACGCTCCCACCCTAGGCCGGCATTCGGCTGCCGGCCCAAGGGAGACCAACCGGCACCAGGCTGCCAGTTGGGGGTAGAAGGGCCGAAGGGTGGGGAGATTAAGGAAAAGGTTGAGGGAACCGAACGAAGGCAAAGCCAGCGAGTAGATGATAGTCACTATTTTTGATGTTTGGGCTGAGAAGCCACGCCCAAGAGGTTCGAAGCTAGAGCTACCTCGCTTGGCGTCGGCACCGTTCGCGAAGAGTTAGTTTCGAGCCAGCTGATAGTCCAGCTACCCCAAAACTCGGGGGCTAGGGGCAAAGGGAATTGGCCCTCAGAAGCAAGCCGGCTCCAGTACCTCGCCGGCTGTTCGTTCAGCTGGCGCTGTGACACGATCAGCAAACGAGCAACGAAACCAAAACTTAACACTTGCAAAGCAACGGCTAGAGCCGGAAACTGGGAGATCTACTCCAACCGTGGCTTGGGACGCGCGAAGGCTCGGGAAAGAAAACATGCCGGCTTCGACCTCGCTCGAGCCGGTACAGGATTCAATCTCCGTCCCATCCGCGCTGAAGCTGGAGCTAGCCTGTGCTCTCCAAAGCCGGCTGGCAGAAGCACCGTTCCCTTCGCGCTGAAGCCGGAGGAACCCGCCCGAAGCGTCTGCGTAGGCCAGTGACTATCGTAATCCCCATCTACGGTTTCGTCAAGGGAAGAACCGTCACATCACGACAGTGTCGAGCAGAGGAAGCTTGCGCGATGGCAAAAGCACACAGTGAAGGGAGACATTCGCACAATAAACGAAGAAGAGCAAGCGAGGATTTGCATGAAATTATAAGAGTCCATTAAGTCTGGCGATTACAAAAGTCCCCTAAACTACTACCCTAAGGGCGCCAAGAATCCCTCGCCCGGGAGACCCTCGCTTTCTTCGGCCTCGCGCGAGCGCCGCATGGACTTCGTCCCGGAGAAGCCCATGCCGGAGGCCGATGAAGCCCCCGTCCTTCACGGCTGGGGGGCGTAGGTGCGGGCGGAGAGGGTGGCGTCGAAGAAGCAGATGGTGAACTCCTTCTTCCCGTCGTGGCGGGTGAGGAGGATGAACCAGCCCTCGTGCGCGCCGTAGTCGAGGAAGAACTTCGACCACCCATCGCGGAAGTAGCACACCCCCTGGCCGTCGTAGTAAACTTCGACGTGGTATGATGGCTGGCTGCCGCTGCATTCCCGCAGCTTGGCATAGGCCATCTCCTGGCCTTCCATCGAGTCTGTGAACCGGGACGGAAGGCGGAGGCGGTCCCGAGACCCGGCGAGCGCAGGAACGATGCAGGTGGACCACCCCTGGGCCGAAATATAGGTCGGCGGTTGCAGCGCCGGTTTCTCCAGCCAGGGCCGCGACGGGCCTAGCTGAGGAGGGGCCGCTGCGCGGGGCCCCGCGGGAGTAGCAGCAACCCTGAAGACAGCCGGGGCCTTCTTGTTTTTGCTCCCCAGCGGCCGCCCACGATGGCGAGACGACGAGGGAGCAGTGGCCGCTGCGGAAGCGGTCTTCTTCCCGCTCCCCTTCGGATGGCCTGGCCCCTGCTTCTCCGGGACGCCCGCGTCGCTGGAAGCCCCAGTCACCGGGGGCGCAACGGAGGAAGAAGCAGCGGCGGAGGCCTTCGCCGCGAGAGCCTCCAAGGTACCCTTGTTGCGGCTCCCTTTTGGGCGACCGCGTTTCCGAGGTACGGAAGGTGCCGCCTCCGGCGCCTCGACCACCTTCTCGCTCCCCTCCGGGACCTTGTCATCACTGGTAGTGGAGCCGCTAGGGGACGACATGACCGGGTTGGTCTCGGAAAGGCGAAGCTCGAAGTGAGGGGAGAAGTGGGGGATGCCCTGCGCAGTTAGCACGCTGGGTATTTAAAGAAGAACGGCGAAGGGATAACCCCCAACGCTTCAGAAACCAACTTCCACATCGTGTGCCACCGCAACAGTTGCCGCAGCGGATCGTGAGAGGAGTTGATGGGACACGTCGTTGACGTGCGCCAGCCCACCTCGCATGATGACCCGGGAAGTTATGACGGTGATGATTCCAAAGTCAAAGTGACTAGACTGGTCACTGGCACGCTGCGCCGGCCGCCGCGTGGGAACGAGATTCGAAGCGGCACAAGTTCCCAGGAGGCAGCAAGCCGGCTCGCAGCTCACTGGCTTGCGGTCGCCAGCCGGGCCACCACCGGAGCCAGTTCGTCCCGAGACGGCCGGAGAAACTTCGCGAGGCCCGGCCTCAACAACTAGAGCGACCAGGCCGGAACGGAGATCCTGGGACTTCGACGAGGACGAGCAAGACTTCGGCGAAAAGAAGAACCCGCCGAAGCCCCATGCTAGCCCATGAGACTTCGCCAGTTTCAGGGGCTAGTGTCGTGGGGATGACTTAGGGGGCGCACCACGGGCCGGGCAATATGCCGGCTGGCGTCCCAGGAGTCCCCACGGCTTCAGAAAGAGAAGACCGGCTCTGTCCGAAGGGCCGGCTGCGCCAGCAGCCGGCTGGCGACTCCACCAAGGAGAGCTGGAGCCGGGCGATGGAGACAAAACTCCCCAACGGCTGTCTAGCCAAAAGCGGAACGGCCCCGACAAGGTCGGCAGGGGCGCAGGACAGGAGTGACGAACGCCACAACCACGTCCAACCAATGAGAGACCGAAGACCCTTCCCCACGACGGGATCTGAGGCAGAGGAGAGGGGATATGCCCCCCAGATGCCGGTCCAGGGGAAAGACACTTTATAAAGTGTCTTTGCCAGAGCAGGGTCAGAGGATCACGTCAAGGACGCCGCCGCCGAGGAGCCGGCAGCCGGCCGAATCGCCACCTAAACCTGTAACCAGGCCCCCGTCTATATAAGGGGGCCTAGACCCTTAGCATAGGGGAGATCCGATCTTCTTCTTCCTCCTCTAGCCGAACAGCTCGAGGAGCACTGTAATCGTTACTACTCAATCAATATGAAGCAGGCAGGAAGTAGGGGTTTACCTCCAACCGGGAGGGCCCTGAACCTGGGTAAATCGAGGTGTCTCTGTTGGCACAATCCCGAGCCGGACCCATCGTCACCAACGTCGAGCCCCTCCGATAAGCCTCCCCATGGCTACTGTCTCTAAATTCCCACGACAGTGATGCTAGTAGATAGAGGACAGTAACACAAATTTGATGCAATTGGATTCATTCTAAAATCATTTTTAGAATTCAAGTTATGATCTAAATAGTGATTTGGATGAATTTGAATGCACCAAGTTTGTGCACGTAACAACTTTGGTGTTTCTTGATTCTAAAGTGTTCTACATGTTCTGAGGAATCCATAGACTACGAATTTGTAATTTTTGGATATCCAGAACAAAATATATGAATTATTTGGTGCTAAAGTGATATTTATACTATTTGAATTTCCCTTCAAAATTTTGTACAGTAACCAAGAAATATTTTTGCATATTTGGATTCTACACATTTTTAGGATTCCAGGGATATGCAATTTGTAAATTTTGGCCTTACATAACAATTTCCATGAATTTTACAAGTTTCAGCATATAAGAATGTGTTTCAAATCTATTTGAACTCAGCAAAGGCCACGTGGCGCTTTCTAACAGGTGGATACCGGTTCAGCCGGATAGGGCTTCTGAGCCGCTGGATTTTATGTGATCTTCACGGTCGAGATCGATCTTTACCGCTTCACGTAAGTGATTGAATACTAGCCGCCAGATCTGGATCTAACGGTCAAAAAGAAAAGTGAGGGAAGGGAATAAGATAGTCACCGGCGGTTAGGGTTCCGATGAAGGAGGCGGCTCCAAGATGGACATCGGCGATGTTGCAGAGGCTCCCTGTGCTGTCTGAGGTGCATACGAGGTGCGGGGAGTTGCAGTTAACTCGAAGGTGTGGTCGGCTAGGTCAGGCGCATCCTGTAGCATCGCAGGGGGGCGGCTGGAGACGATGCGGTGTTGGTGACCTTCGGGTGATAGTGGTGTGCTTGATTCGCTGCGTGTTTGGACAAACGAAGGGCATCAGTACGGTCAGTAGGGAAAGGGAGGAAGAGTGGAGTCGTGTAACAACCCAGAATTTGTAACCCAAGTCTTATTAAATAAAGAGTCAAAAATTGGACCCAAATAAAACTTTTTATCTATTATTGTATGCATACATGTATTTTCTACTCTATGTATTCTATGATTTCATGTGTGTTGTTTTTGATTGTGTATTGTCTAGTTAATTCTAAGTGAACCAACAGAATCAATTGAGAAAGATTATAAGAACCAAAGCAACCAGAAATAAAAATAAGAAAGAAAAAGAGAAGGAAAAGATGATCTAGGAAATCTGTTTGACTACCCTACTTTGAGCCCTTGAGTTAAGAAACCTAGAACCCACCTTCATGTTTGGCCAGTGAGTTGAGCTTAACCAAGTTATGGACTAACTCAACCAACAAAGATCTACCAAAATTTCAAACCAGAACACCACTCAAACTTGAGCCAAAGTTTGAATCTGAAACAGAAACCATTTCAAATTTGAAATATAAATTTTTGCAAAACTCATTATTTCTCCAGAACAAAAATATGCCTGGGTACCTTATCCAATATGATGAGCACCCAAAGTGGCAAATTTAAAAAATTTGAATTTTGGGTTCTTGTGGGCATTTCGTCGAACACTGGCAGCAGAAAATAAAAATCAAACCAAACTTCACTGTGGTGCACTGTTCCAGCTCGCTGCAACCCTGTTGCCATGCTCCTGGACGGTGCCTCGATCGATTCCAGTCCCCTCTGCCCCGACCCAAGCCCTGGAAGATGGAGGGGAAGTGAAGCCAGCAACCCCGGACCCCCTCTTCTTCTTCCCAGTAGCCTGCACGTCGGCGACCACCCTGCCCTCGCCAGAGGCGACCCACAGTCCCCCGCGGCCGACCCCGTAACTCCCCAGCACGCGAGCGTGGCCGCCGTGACCGGAGGAAGCTTCACGCACCGCCAGGACCCCCGCAACGGCGAGCTTCTGGCCGCGCTTGTCCCCGACGCTCCGGCCTATAAAAGGCCCCGTCGATCAAACGCAGAGACTCACCCAGCCACCAGCTACCTCCCAGACATCGCCGCTTACTCCCTCGTGCCCTAGTTCGCCGTAGCCGACCTCGCCGGCGCAGTACTGGACGGGCGGAGCGCCGCCGCGTCCGACCACCTGGAGGCCAGCTTCTGCAGAGAATCGGAGGAGGAGGAGCACCGCAGCCGATCCCGAGCGTCGCCGTCGAGTTTCGTTTCCTCTACGCCCCGCCGTCGCCGTCGAACGCCGTCGCTGCTCGCAGGTGAGCTCCCGCCCGTGCTGAGGAAGAAGAAAGACCCTGAGCCGTTCGATCTAGATCCGACGGTAACTTACCGATTCGGGTTTCGTAATTAGATCTGACATCGCGGCCCCACCTGTCAGCACCCTTTTATTTTTCCTAGCCGCAGCGAATCGTTTTCTGGGCCAGGCCCGTTCGGGTTTCGTTCGGACTGGGCCCAGCTAGGAAGGTTTTGGTCCGATTCGTTTTTAATTTAATTCCCGCCTTTTCTTTTATCTCAAATGTGTTTCAAATGATATTTTTCAAACTTTAATTCCTAGAGTTTTATAAGTCCAAATTTAGCAAATAAATATTCGTTGGAAAGCTTAGAAAATACTCTATCCAATAGTACTGGTTAGATTTCCAAATCAGTTAAGAATAAAAATGGTTATGAATAGTGTGACCCTAGCTTGTTAATTAATGAAAGATTTCTAGAAAATTATTTAAGCCATCAAAAATCATAAAAATTAAAATGTGGACTTACTAATGACCCCCATTACTGTTAGTCAACACTAATCTACCCAAACCATATTAGTGTGACCATTTAGACCCTAACCCAAACCTATTTGTTAGCATAAAATGATAGAGCCCTAATGCACACTTAGAATTAATTGCCCTCTTTACAAATCCACTTAGTGAACCCATCCCACTTAAACTTGTCTTAATAACCCCAAATCACCTCCACTGCTGCACAAGTGAACCACTTATGCTACTTAATAGAGTAACTAGCTTGCACACTTGAAGAAAAAACTTAGAAGGAAAACTTACCATCCAACCCCATAGCAATGCAACCTAAATGCTTGGTTAGCAAACAAGAGTGTGTGCTTGGTGTGTTGTTGGTTTGGTGAAGTGATGGTGTGCTTTGTGTTTATTCGTTATTAGACGCTAGTGTTGCCGAGGAGGATATTGGAGGGGATTATTATTATCAAGAAGAAGAAGAAAACCCCGGACACTTTGCCAACCAAGGCAAGCCATCTTTTGATTCATACTCCCACTACCTAGTTTTAATATTGCATTCTACTTGTTTTAAGTAAATTGCATGATTGAATTGCTAGAGTAGAATGATAGAAGTAAATTGCATGATTGAATTGCTAGAGTAGAATGATAAGAAGCATATTGATGTCTTGGTTATCAAGAGCATCAAGCTGAGTTTATCCAACCATAGTAGTAGTACTATCACTCAATGTAGTTGCTTAGTCGCTAATAAAAGTTGAGGCTATCTCTGGAGGAACCCCATTTGAAAGGTGGTGACTTGAAATTGAAACTTGAAATGGGAGATTGCTCCTACATGATGGCTTTATGAAGAAAATAATCTTGACTAAGAACTATGCAATGTATTTCTCAAATTGACAACGAGTGATGTACTATGGGAGCCAATTATACCGTACAACCACATTACCCCTATATGGGAAGGGGCTTAATCCGTAGCTTGTCTATCTTAGTATGGGAGGTCTTGTATTAAATCTTCATGGGAGGACTCCATGGGCGGATACTTCTTGACCAAGTGGATTCCACTAACCCGGTCTCCGGGATGGGCATAACTAGAGGCGCCGGAGCGGGAGTTCCGTATCCCGGGCTCTAGGGAAGGATCCTATACTAGGATGAGCAAGCGAAAGACTTTGTTTGATTATCTGAAAGCCGCATACCTTTGTGTATAGCGAACCATGGATTTCTCCCGGCAGATGTATCGAATCTTGTGGGTAAAGTGTACCCCTCTGCAGAGGTTTGCAAACTATTCGAATAGCCGAGTCCTCGGTCATGGACGGTTGGCAATCTGTACTTGACTTTTGTCAAGACTAAAAAAAATAACAAGGGTGACTTGGTGAATGACCTGATTTTTGAATTGACATGACTTGACCTTGATCTTGACACATTGAAGTTCCTCTTTAGAATGAACTTAGAGAACTAAACCTCTTTTCTACAAAGGAGCATTCTTGGGAAATAAAACTAGCTTTTGCAAATCAACTTAGTGCTTAGTCCACTATACCCAACCTTGCATATCTACTTCATCTTTTCATTTACAAGATGGTTTGCGAGTGCATCCAATGTACTCATGGCTGTGTCCCTGGCTATCAACTTGGCCAGACTATGGGGAGGATTACCAGGAGGAAGGGTATGAAGAAGAGTACCAGAACTAAGCTCGTCTCCGTGAGTCGCCAATTGCCTGTAGGGAGAAGGCATGGGCCGAAAACGTTATTTCCGCTGCTATATTGTGTTGTAATATGACTTGGTCTATATGACCATTGTATTTGAATCATCGTATTGTAATGTCTATGGAACTGGTTACCAACTACGTTATGTATATCGCAACAATGATTCTGGGATTGCGGTGGAATACATAACGGGCACTTCGAATTTGTTATCAAATTTGAGGTCGTCACAAGTTGGTATCAGAGCCTAGGTTGACCATAGGAGACCTTAGTTAGAATGGGCGTTAAAACAAAACCTTGATAAAAGAAAGATACAAGAACGGTTGCAAAAATTGCTTAGTCTTTCCTCTCTAGTTACAAAGTTTTATACATACTTCAGTTTTAGCTTACCTAAAATTTTGCACACTTGAGTTGATCACTAACTTGAACTAATTTAAAATTTTGTAGATGGCCCTGGTATTCACTGAGCAGTACCAGTTGGGCCAAGGTGGCAGCCTTTGTTTCGAGCGCGACCTCACCACTTTGACCTTGTTCCTGAACCGTTTGTACCCGGAGTTCAAGGGAGCCGTGCTCAATAAGCACCCGGATGGAGAGCTACGGTGGCTCATCCGAGCTAGTTGCCGTGGCAAGAAGGGAATGTTGGGTTCTCCAAGGGTCAAGTTTGAGCTTGTGGAGAACACTTGGGCCGATGGTTTGGTCCGAGCGATGCAGGAGATGCACGCCCGCTTATGCGGACTGCACGTTGAGGAGGTTCAGGGAGGACGCTTCAAGGACTTTGCTCGGCGTGATGCGGATGGGCGCCCCGCAAACATGCCCGGGCAGAATGAGCCGAGTACCTACATTGACCACATGGACTTCTTGTTGTACTCCACTCAGCAGGAGGCCGACCGTGCCCGTACTAGGGCCAACCTCGAGCACGTTGCACTGGTGGAAGCAAGGAGCACTATCAGGATTCTTGCGAAGGAGCGCAAGAGCCTTCGTCGCCAGCGCGATGAGAAGGAACAGGACCTTGAGGAGTTGAAGGCCAATGTGGCGGAGTTGACTGCGTACATTGAGAGTCTTGAGGATCACCTTGGTGAGGAGGAAGGCATTGATCTCCGCAAGGAGGATAATGCCCTCATTAGTGATGAGGATGACTTCATGGAGGACCTCGAAGATCCGGAGGATGGTGGACACAATGGATTCATTGTGAGTGACGAGGAGGAAGACCCCGAGGAGCCCGCTGTTTAGATCCGAGATCCACGTGTTAGCTAGCTATGAGTTCCACTTTATGTTCACTTCGTGTAGGTGTGAGTTGTATCCCCCTCTCTAGTAGACGAGTCGCAATGGTTTGATGTAAACCATTTGTAATGTGTGAACTCGTGTGTATGATATGTTTGATGAGTGATGAATGAAATTTGAATTTGGCCTCTAAGGCCTTAGTAAAACAAAATTGCATCATCCATGTACCTTTAAATCTTAGCAAATTAGCTTTTCCCTCTTGTCTTACGCACCTTATCTTCAGATGCCGCGAGCACCCCCACCCCCGAACCCGGAAATGGCCGAATTGCTAAGGTTGATCATGGAAGACCGGGAAGCAGCCCGAGCTGAGCGCCAAGCCAACTTGGCCACTCTTCAGCAGTTAACCCAGATGGCAACGAGCCACAACAATGGCAATGGCAATGGTGAAGGAGAAAACCATGGCAATGGAGAGCACCGATCCAAGTTAAGGAGTTTCCAGAACACCAACCCTCCTATATTCACTAAGTCCGAAGAGCCCTTAGATGCCGATGATTGGCTTCGTACCATGGAGAACAACTTGGCAGTCGCCGAAGTTGGGGAGAATGAGAAGGTCTTGTATACCACCCACTATCTTGCTGGAGCGGCAAGAGCTTGGTGGGACAGTACCCGTGCAATGCAAGTCCCAGGGTATGTGATGCTGTGGGAAGAGTTCAAGAGCAAGTTTAGCAAAGCCCATGTTCCCAAGGGATTGGTAAAACGGATGAGAGATGAGTTCAGAAATCTGAAGCAAGGTTCTATGTCGGTGGTGGATTACCGTGACAAGTTCCTTACCTTGTCTAGGTATGCCCCAGATGACACCAACACCACTGAGAAGAAGCAAGAAAGGTTTCTGGATGGACTTCATGATGAGATGCAATGTGTCCTGGTGAGTATTCCCTTTGCCGACCTGGAGTCATTGGTTGACTCTGCCATTCAGATGGAAGGCAAACTCAAGCAAGCTACCGAGAACCGCAAGCGCCGTATGATGTATCAAGGCAACTCGAGCAACTCGCAGAAGCCAAGGGGAAATGCACCAATGGGTTTCACCCCTAGACCAATGAGGCCGTCTGCACCTGCTCCGCGTCCCAACTATCCTAACCGCCCCCCCGGCAACAATTTCAACCGTGCACCCCCAAGACCTAGTGGCAACAACTTCAACACCAATACTCCAAGGCCAAATGGCGCCCCTGTGTTACCCAAGCCTGGTGACAAGTCTGGTGTTACCTGTTATGAGTGTGGACAAAAAGGGCACTACTCCAATGAGTGCCCCAAGAAGCTGAATGATGCATCCAAGACTACTGCTACTGCCCCTGCTCAGCAACAGCATCGTGTGGGAAATGGCAAGAAGTATCCACCAAGGAACCAGCCTCACTCGCGAGGCCGTCTGAATCACATGAATGTTGAAGAAGCTCAGGAAGCAACCGACGTGGTGCTTGGTATGTTCCCTGTTAACTTAGTTTTGGCAAGAGTTCTGTTTGATTCTGGAGCTTCACACTCATTTGTTACCCAATTATTCGTTGATAAAAGTGGACTTCAACCCACACCCTTGAAAGATGTCATGTCTGTGCAAATTCCTGGGTCAGTAACCAAAGCCAGTTGTACCTGTTTGGCAGTGCCCATAGAAATCCATGGGATAGCCTTCTTAGCCGATTTGATAGTGTTGGGAACCAAAGGTTTGGAAGTAGTTCTTGGTATGAATTGGATGTCTTTACATCAAGGAGTGATAGATTGTGCCAAGAAGACCATCACCATGAAGAGTAGCAATGGAATCATAGTCAAGCATGTGTCCGTAAAACCACCCCAAACCACCAGATGTCATAAGAGTATCTCAGGACCGACTTTGGAGCAAGTCCCCATCGTCTGTGAATACCCGGATGTCTTTCCCGATGAGTTACCCGGAATGCCACCGGATCGGGATATTGAGTTTATCATTGAGCTTATCCCCGGAACTGGATCAATAGCCCAACGACCCTATCGTATGAACCCAGCTGAATTAGTTGAGTTGAAGAAGCAATTGGATGACCTCTTGAGCAAAGGATTAATTCAACCAAGTTCTTCTGCTTGGAGATCACCCGTTCTGTTTGTGGATAAAAGTGACGGTTCTAGCCGACTGTGCACTGATTATCGCAAGCTTAACGATGTGACCATCAAGAACAAGTATCCTCTCCCGAAGATTGAAGATTTGTTTGACCAACTGACTGGAGCAAGAGTATTCTCAAAGATAGATCTTAGAACTGGATACCACCAACTGAAGATCCGTGCAACGGATATCCCCAAAACAGCCTTCACTACCAGATACGGATTGTATGAGTACACCGTAATGTCCTTTGGCTTGACCAATGCCCCTGCTTATTTCATGAACCTCATGAATAAGGTTTTTATGGAGTTCTTGGATAAGTTTGTTGTTGTCTTCATCGACGACATTCTTATCTACTCCAAATCCGAAGAAGAGCATGCAACCCATCTGAGATTAATTCTAGAAACCCTAAGAGAGCATCAGCTATATGCTAAGTTCAGTAAATGTGAGTTCTGGTTGAAGGAGGTTGGATTCTTAGGCCATGTGCTGTCAGCAGGAGGAATATCGGTAGATCCCAAGAAGATCAAATCAGTCCTGGAATGGGAAGCCCCTACCACTCAAACAGAAGTTAGAGGTTTCCTCGGATTAGCGGGATATTACCGCAAGTTCGTCGAAGGATTTTCCAGTATTGCCCGTCCAATGACCCAATTGTTGAAGAAGGACAAGAAGTTTGAATGGACCCCTAAGTGTGAAGAGAGTTTTCAAGAGCTCAAGAAGCGATTGGTGACCGCCCCTGTCCTAACCATGCCCGATATCACCAAAAACTTTGATGTCTATTGCGACGCTTCCAAACTTGGGCTTGGTTGCGTATTGATGCAAGAAGGAAAGGTCATAGCTTACCTCTCTAGGCAGCTTAAACCTCATGAAGAAAATTATCCAACCCATGATCTAGAGTTAGCAGCCGTGGTTCTAGCTTTGAAGACTTGGAGGCATTATTTGATGGGCAACCGCTGTGAGATCTATTCGGACCACAAGAGTTTGAAGTATATTTTCACCCAGAAGGAGTTGAACATGAGGCAAAGGAGATGGATAGAGTTGATCAAGGATTATGATCTGGAAATTCACTATCACCCCGGTAAGGCCAATGTAGTGGCCGATGCGTTGAGTAGAAGGCCGTGTTCGTTGAATATGAGGATCAAGGAAGAGCAACCTATGTTGTACCAAGAGTTTGAAAGATTTGGATTGGAACTAGTCAGTCAAGGATTCCTAGCCAACCTTGAGTTTCAGCCCACCTTGATGAGCCAAATCAAAGAAGCCCAGAAGGGAAATGAGAGTATTGAAGGAATCAAGCGCAGAATTAGTTCCGGCAAGGTGCCAGGATTTGAAGAAGATGATCAAGGAGTTCTTTGGTACAAAGGCCGTATTTGTGTGCCCGCTGACTCAGAATTGAAGGAAGTAATTATGAAGGAAGCCCATGAGACACCTTACTCCATCCACCCCGGTGGGACTAAGATGTACCAAGATTTGAAGGAACAATTTTGGTGGCATGGAATGAAGCGCGAGATTGCATCGTTTATATCCAAGTGTGATATCTGTCAAAGAGTCAAGGCTGAACATCAACGTCCTGCTGGTTTGCTGCAACCTTTGCAAGTTCCGGAATGGAAGTGGGAATCTGTTGGAATGGATTTCATCACTGGATTTCCAAAGTCTAGCCGTGGCAATGACTCTATTTGGGTCATTGTGGATAGATTAACCAAAGTAGCCCACTTTATTCCTGTCAAGACCACTTACAACTCGAGACAGCTAGCAGATCTGTACCTATCCAGAATTGTCAGTTTGCATGGAGTCCCAAAAACCATAGTTTCTGATCGAGGAACCCAATTCACCTCGAGATTTTGGAAAAGCTTACATCAAGCTTTGGGAACCAAGTTAGCCTTCAGCACAGCTTACCACCCTCAGACTGATGGACAGACTGAAAGAGTAAATCAAATCCTTGAAGATATGTTGAGAGCCTGTGTTCTAGCTTATGGAGCTAAGTGGGAAGATTGTCTGCCTTTCGCGGAGTTTTCCTACAACAACAGTTATCAAGCCAGTTTGCAAATGGCCCCATTTGAAGCTTTGTATGGAAGAAAGTGCCGTACCCCTTTGAATTGGTCTGAAACCGGAGACAGCCAGATTTTTGGACCAGATATGCTGCAAGAGGCCGAGGAGAAAGTTCGCATGATTCGTGAATACCTCAAGGCAGCCCAGTCAAGACAAAAGAGTTATGCCGACAAGAGACGTCGAGAATTGACCTTCCGGATTGGAGATTTTGTTTATCTTAGAGTATCACCTCTCAAGGGAATGCAAAGATTCCAAGTAAAAGGAAAGCTTGCCCCAAGATATATTGGACCTTTCAAGATACTAGACCGCAGAGGAGAAGTGTCTTATCAGTTGGAAATGCCCCCTGAATTGTCTGAAGTACACGATGTCTTTCACGTGTCGTTACTTCGGAAATGTCTTGAAGTTCCGGAGAAGCCCGAAGTCTTCAAGAATATTGATCACCGTTCTGTGGACATCAACAAGGACTTGACCTATCGTGAAATGCCTATCCGTATCCTTGAAGAAGCTTATCGAACCACTCGAACCCGAAGCATCAAATTCCTGAAAGTTCAGTGGAGTAATCACACCGAAGATGAAGCCACTTGGGAACGAGAAGATTACCTTCAGAAAGAATTTCCCAATCTTTTTAGTTCTTAATTAGTGAATCTCGGGGACGAGATTCTTTTTAAGGGGGGAAGATTGTAACAACCCAGAATTTGTAACCCAAGTCTTATTAAATAAAGAGTCAAAAATTGGACCCAAATAAAACTTTTTATCTATTATTGTATGCATACATGTATTTTCTACTCTATGTATTCTATGATTTCATGTGTGTTGTTTTTGATTGTGTATTGTCTAGTTAATTCTAAGTGAACCAACAGAATCAATTGAGAAAGATTATAAGAACCAAAGCAACCAGAAATAAAAATAAGAAAGAAAAAGAGAAGGAAAAGATGATCTAGGAAATCTGTTTGACTACCCTACTTTGAGCCCTTGAGTTAAGAAACCTAGAACCCACCTTCATGTTTGGCCAGTGAGTTGAGCTTAACCAAGTTATGGACTAACTCAACCAACAAAGATCTACCAAAATTTCAAACCAGAACACCACTCAAACTTGAGCCAAAGTTTGAATCTGAAACAGAAACCATTTCAAATTTGAAATATAAATTTTTGCAAAACTCATTATTTCTCCAGAACAAAAATATGCCTGGGTACCTTATCCAATATGATGAGCACCCAAAGTGGCAAATTTAAAAAATTTGAATTTTGGGTTCTTGTGGGCATTTCGTCGAACACTGGCAGCAGAAAATAAAAATCAAACCAAACTTCACTGTGGTGCACTGTTCCAGCTCGCTGCAACCCTGTTGCCATGCTCCTGGACGGTGCCTCGATCGATTCCAGTCCCCTCTGCCCCGACCCAAGCCCTGGAAGATGGAGGGGAAGTGAAGCCAGCAACCCCGGACCCCCTCTTCTTCTTCCCAGTAGCCTGCACGTCGGCGACCACCCTGCCCTCGCCAGAGGCGACCCACAGTCCCCCGCGGCCGACCCCGTAACTCCCCAGCACGCGAGCGTGGCCGCCGTGACCGGAGGAAGCTTCACGCACCGCCAGGACCCCCGCAACGGCGAGCTTCTGGCCGCGCTTGTCCCCGACGCTCCGGCCTATAAAAGGCCCCGTCGATCAAACGCAGAGACTCACCCAGCCACCAGCTACCTCCCAGACATCGCCGCTTACTCCCTCGTGCCCTAGTTCGCCGTAGCCGACCTCGCCGGCGCAGTACTGGACGGGCGGAGCGCCGCCGCGTCCGACCACCTGGAGGCCAGCTTCTGCAGGGAATCGGAGGAGGAGGAGCACCGCAGCCGATCCCGAGCGTCGCCGTCGAGTTTCGTTTCCTCTACGCCCCGCCGTCGCCGTCGAACGCCGTCGCTGCTCGCAGGTGAGCTCCCGCCCGTGCTGAGGAAGAAGAAAGACCCTGAGCCGTTCGATCTAGATCCGACGGTAACTTACCGATTCGGGTTTCGTAATTAGATCTGACGTCGCGGCCCCACCTGTCAGCACCCTTTTATTTTTCCCAGCCGCAGCGAATCGTTTTCTGGGCCAGGCCCGTTCGGGTTTCGTTCGGACTGGGCCCAGCTAGGAAGGTTTTGGTCCGATTCGTTTTTAATTTAATTCCCGCCTTTTCTTTTATCTCAAATGTGTTTCAAATGATATTTTTCAAACTTTAATTCCTAGAGTTTTATAAGTCCAAATTTAGCAAATAAATATTCGTTGGAAAGCTTAGAAAATACTCTATCCAATAGTACTGGTTAGATTTCCAAATCAGTTAAGAATAAAAATGGTTATGAATAGTGTGACCCTAGCTTGTTAATTAATGAAAGATTTCTAGAAAATTATTTAAGCCATCAAAAATCATAAAAATTAAAATGTGGACTTACTAATGACCCCCATTACTGTTAGTCAACACTAATCTACCCAAACCATATTAGTGTGACCATTTAGACCCTAACCCAAACCTATTTGTTAGCATAAAATGATAGAGCCCTAATGCACACTTAGAATTAATTGCCCTCTTTACAAATCCACTTAGTGAACCCATCCCACTTAAACTTGTCTTAATAACCCCAAATCACCTCCACTGCTGCACAAGTGAACCACTTATGCTACTTAATAGAGTAACTAGCTTGCACACTTGAAGAAAAAACTTAGAAGGAAAACTTACCATCCAACCCCATAGCAATGCAACCTAAATGCTTGGTTAGCAAACAAGAGTGTGTGCTTGGTGTGTTGTTGGTTTGGTGAAGTGATGGTGTGCTTTGTGTTTATTCGTTATTAGACGCTAGTGTTGCCGAGGAGGATATTGGAGGGGATTATTATTATCAAGAAGAAGAAGAAAACCCCGGACACTTTGCCAACCAAGGCAAGCCATCTTTTGATTCATACTCCCACTACCTAGTTTTAATATTGCATTCTACTTGTTTTAAGTAAATTGCATGATTGAATTGCTAGAGTAGAATGATAGAAGTAAATTGCATGATTGAATTGCTAGAGTAGAATGATAAGAAGCATATTGATGTCTTGGTTATCAAGAGCATCAAGCTGAGTTTATCCAACCATAGTAGTAGTACTATCACTCAATGTAGTTGCTTAGTCGCTAATAAAAGTTGAGGCTATCTCTGGAGGAACCCCATTTGAAAGGTGGTGACTTGAAATTGAAACTTGAAATGGGAGATTGCTCCTACATGATGGCTTTATGAAGAAAATAATCTTGACTAAGAACTATGCAATGTATTTCTCAAATTGACAACGAGTGATGTACTATGGGAGCCAATTATACCGTACAACCACATTACCCCTATATGGGAAGGGGCTTAATCCGTAGCTTGTCTATCTTAGTATGGGAGGTCTTGTATTAAATCTTCATGGGAGGACTCCATGGGCGGATACTTCTTGACCAAGTGGATTCCACTAACCCGGTCTCCGGGATGGGCATAACTAGAGGCGCCGGAGCGGGAGTTCCGTATCCCGGGCTCTAGGGAAGGATCCTATACTAGGATGAGCAAGCGAAAGACTTTGTTTGATTATCTGAAAGCCGCATACCTTTGTGTATAGCGAACCGTGGATTTCTCCCGGCAGATGTATCGAATCTTGTGGGTAAAGTGTACCCCTCTGCAGAGGTTTGCAAACTATTCGAATAGCCGAGTCCTCGGTCATGGACGGTTGGCAATCTGTACTTGACTTTTGTCAAGACTAAAAAAAATAACAAGGGTGACTTGGTGAATGACCTGATTTTTGAATTGACATGACTTGACCTTGATCTTGACACATTGAAGTTCCTCTTTAGAATGAACTTAGAGAACTAAACCTCTTTTCTACAAAGGAGCATTCTTGGGAAATAAAACTAGCTTTTGCAAATCAACTTAGTGCTTAGTCCACTATACCCAACCTTGCATATCTACTTCATCTTTTCATTTACAAGATGGTTTGCGAGTGCATCCAATGTACTCATGGCTGTGTCCCTGGCTATCAACTTGGCCAGACTATGGGGAGGATTACCAGGAGGAAGGGTATGAAGAAGAGTACCAGAACTAAGCTCGTCTCCGTGAGTCGCCAATTGCCTGTAGGGAGAAGGCATGGGCCGAAAACGTTATTTCCGCTGCTATATTGTGTTGTAATATGACTTGGTCTATATGACCATTGTATTTGAATCATCGTATTGTAATGTCTATGGAACTGGTTACCAACTACGTTATGTATATCGCAACAATGATTCTGGGATTGCGGTGGAATACATAACGGGCACTTCGAATTTGTTATCAAATTTGAGGTCGTCACAAGTCGAAAATGAGCGGCTTTAGACCTTGATTGCGCCAGAATCGAAGAAACGTGTCGGCGGCAACTGCGGGCTCCGGCGAGGTAATTGGGCGGCCTGGCGGCAGAATCGGTGGGGAAAAGAGAGGGAAAATGGAGAAGAGGAGTAGGGGAATATGAGAGCGTCGATGCGGAGGCTGTTTCGGTCTCTGGAGAAGTGGGGGAAGGGGAGATCATGGGCGTCTGGGAGCGAGATCGTGCACGAGGAGAAACGACCAGGGTTAGGGATGACAAGCGGGCCCTGCTCGTCAGAGAAAGAGGGGGTACCGATTTGGGATGAGTTCCGGGTGGGCCGTGGGCTGCCAGTAGAACTGGGCCGAAATGGTTCCGGTGGCCCTTTTCTATTTTTATTTGATTTTCTTCTTTTCTTCTTTTCCTTTTTCTGTTTTCTGATTTGTTTCATAACTTTTTCTTTTGGAAACCAAATGAGTTCAAACAAGTTTCTAATTTCTTGTAAAATTCAACACTACAACATGAAACAGTAAGAAACAAATTTTAATGACAAAACTAATTTGACATAAATGGTTTTATTTGCATAATGCAAAATGGGATTAGGGTTTTCAAAATAAATCTCTAAAATCAGGGATAGAACTTTATGATATTTTGAAATTCATTTTCAAACACATTTTTAGTAATGCAACTTTCTTTTCTATGAATCATTTTTGTAAATATGCCCTTGGCAAGATAGCTTGCATAGGGTTTAAAATATAAAACAAATAGTATGTTAAAAATCCATTTCCTCAAATAGTTCGTGAAAGCATAATAGAAAGTTGAAATAGTTTTTCTAACTAACATTTGAATTGAGAATATTTATAAGAAACTATTTTATAAATTGTAAACCTTGGAAGTAAAATAGTTTGGTTTGAAGATTTAAGAAAACTTTAGGGTAAAGCATTTAATTAAACTCAAAAAAGGTTTTAATTCCCTGTGATTTTTTAATCAACAAATACAAAGCATATATTTTTTATTCTAAAATTTGATAAAAACTTGGGATGTTAGAGACTACCACCCTTAAAAGAAATCTCGTCCCTGAGATTTGGAGAGGCTAGAAAGGTAGAAGGGTTTGGGGTACTTAGGTGGCTACCACCCTTAAAAGAGACTTTTGTAGGTGGTCTAGGTCTTTGGGTTCTGACAGTGCACACCTTGGTTTGACCTGGCACTGGTTCATCTTTTGAATCTATGGTTAGATTCTATCTTCATTTCCAGTAGGTGGATGTCTAATCACAACTTGGGTCTCAAGTATACCTCAATGAGGTTTGAGCATAATTTTGCTCCATTGTAGAGCTCCTATCCAACAATGTAGTTTGTTGAACTACTTTGGACACTGAAGGGTCACTCTTTAGGTCAATCAGAGGACCATGTTAAGGTGATCTCCTATCTTCACTTCATCATCTTTGTTGACATCCATGAAGGTCCTTTATCTTATGGTTCTTCATCTTAGGGTTACTTCGTTGGTGAGCACTTTTGGGGTTAAACGTAGTTCTCCAGGTTGGTAAGACTTCTTCCGTAGCAAGTCTTCTTCGATGGTAAGCTTGTGATTCAACCTCACCGCAGTCCTACGTTTTGGCCACACTGGCTCACTATAAGGGGTGTAACATCTTATCATCCTATGGTTAAGGTTTAACAACGTCGTCTCTCTTATAGGTATGTCTCTCTAGGTTCGCAAAGCCAACATTATGAGAGAGAATAATAAGAGTAGTAGGAATGGTGATCAATCCATCCTGCACCCAAATCATTACTTCATACATGGTTTGTTAAACCTCGTATTCTAACTCTTGGTCAACCTCACTAGCTTTGACAAAATTTTCTTGGAGATAGAACCAATGTTCCAAAACCCATTTTTTTATTTTAGAAAACCAATCTATCGTTCCTTAGCTAGGGTTTTGCGTACTCTGTCATATGGCGTTAATTCTTGAGTTACATATCCTTTTGCTTGCCATTTCCTTGGAAAAATAAAATCCGTTCAACAAGGTTGACCTTAACTCTTACTTGTCCTTACAATATTTATTACAAGGTAGTAGTTGCATAAAAATTCTTTCAAGTTGGCTACACTTTGTTGTGTCTTCTCCTTGTATTGGTGGCATCGTTCTGTTATCCTAGTTCACTGAAGTCTTGAAGTACTTTTCTCTGTGCATTGATCTGAATAGTGTCCCTGTTGCTTGCATGTGTAACAAGTGATATGGTTGAGGTTCTTCTTCACGCCACCTGGTCTGTTTGCTTTGTTGTTCTCTTCCGGACATTCCTTCGCATAATGTCCAAGCTCCTTGCAATTGAAGCACCATACTTTCCTAGTGTCCTTCCTTTTGGGTCTCTCTAAGGCTAGGAGATCTCTTACTTCCTTTTCTTCATATTCCACCACAGCCATGGGAAATCTTTCTCGTTTCCTCGAGCAATTTCTAGGCCAGCGTCCTTGTTTTCCACCAGCTAAGCGACTCTTGGTGGTGGCGTCGGGTGCTGTTTCCATGTCTTTTACTTCCACCTTCATCTTGGATCTTCTATCCTTGGGGGTTTTCCCAAGCAACTGGCATAGTCCATCCTTGGCTTGTTGTTTCATTTGTTGCACCATGGGGTAAAGATAACATTCAATAGGAACATGATTGATTCCATCGCATAGGAAACAAGTAATTTGGGCTGTGGGACATTCTCCAATTGGGTGGTTTGTATCGCAGTAAAGGCACTGTTCACGACATTCCTTAGACGTGTGTCCTATTTCTCCACATCTCTTATAGGCTTGCAGTGTCATCTCAACATCACCTCTTGGTTCCTTGCCACCATGATCATTTTGTGGCAGGCTATTATTGGTACTAGCCACAATCTGGGACATCATTTGTACTATTCGCGAATGATCATCCAGTACTTGCTGCATTCCTGGAGGTATATCTTTGTTACCGCAGTTGACCATATCCAGGGTCAATACTCACATCATTTCAGTATGTACTTCAACCATCCGTTGCATTGCTATCTCCAACTGAGGATTGTTGTGATTGTTCTGGCATTGCGGATGCATCTGTTTGGGGTTTAGGACAGGTTTGGGTCTTAGCATAGATGAGAAATAGATATAAAGATCTAGAGAAGAGTTTCTACCCAAACACAGCAGATCAAGAGAATTCATCTTACAAACAATATCTTAACATTCATTACTATCATGCAACAACCATTTCAAAGCATAAATCAACACACCAAATAAAGATCCTCAAACACACATCAAAGTAGTACTACAAGTTTTAGAAAATAGTAGACTAGTATGGTCATACCACTAATTGGCATAACAATACTTTTACATGATAGTCGAATTATTACCTGATATGGTGGTCACACTACTTGAACTGCGCAAGATATGCCTTGGTGTTTCCTGTCTTGCGGCGCTTCACCTCAAGGCTAGGGGGTGCTTCATGGCTCTTGTCCATAGGACCTTCCCTTATAGTGGGCTGGCACACCTCTTGATCCTTGTGATCAGTTCCAGCCTTCTTCGGGGTCGACTCCTTACCCTTCACAACGGGTGGTGCCTCTTCCTTGGTCGGCCGTGGCTTATACTTCATCAGATTCTGGTGGAGATAAATACATTGTCCTCGAAAGCCTACAATCTGTGCCTCTTGATCCTCAACCTTGCCTGATAGCTTATCATTGGCCACCTCAAGTGATTTGTTCTTTTCCTTCAGCTTCTGTATGGTTTTCTCAAGCTGATCAATCCTCTCATCTTTTTCCTGAAGTTAAAACATGGCATCATCCGTGGCATCCATCTCACTGCGGAGCATATGATCCATGTTAAAGGCATAACTCTCCATGTCTTCCAACTAGATCTCAGTCCAAGGTAAACCCTCACGGAGTCCTGGAGTCCTCAATGCCCATCCATCGAGGTTGCGTCTCCCAAACTGGTGAATAGAGTTGTTCATCTCGGATATCTCCTGGACATACATAACGCAGATGCAAGCTAATGCCTCCTCCATGGCCATCATCATCCCAGTCTCCCAACCTGGGTACATCCTCGAGTACACCACTATCTCCGTGGGTGGCTCAATGGTACGTCCTTCGATTCTCGTCTCGATCTCCTAGCGGTTAATCTCCAGAACTTCACAGGGTATCACTCTACCCCGGAAAGTGGGAGGGGCCAAGTCTAGCATCCGAGAGAGGCGGGAAAGCTGGTCGCTAAAGTACTCGGTGTCATCGTCATAGGGTGTCTTCATCTTGGTGAACGCCATCTAAAATTTTGAATGAAGCGACATGTTAAGTAAAAAAATATGATAAGCCTTACAAGGAAATGAAACAAACTGAATTTATAAAGAAATAAATTTTGAGAAATGTCCTAAATGCAATGATATCCTTTGATATCATTCTGGGGTCTCCTTGTCTATTGTCTAGTCCAAACCTAGGGTCTCGATCCTACATGCAACACTATGCTCTGATACCATTTTGTAACGCCCCACCTTTGGATTAAGGTGGAACACATGTGTTAAGTGCTATTCCCTGGATCACTGATAGCACCACAGAACAAAATAAAGTATTCATTGCATAGTATCAAAGATTACAACCCAGATCTAGATACATAAGTCTTTAAACTTACAAACCACCTTAGTCACATGGACTAGCTCAATTGACAGAGTTTAACACATCACAAACACAACAGACACTAGGGTAGCAGTGAGCCTTCATCTTCACCATGCGCCACATGCAGTCATGTTGGTATGTAGACTCGAGATCCTATCAACTTACTCCTCCTCAGAAAAACCCGCACATTTGAATATGCAGCCCCGTGAACGGGGGTTAAGTACAATGATGTACTCGCAAATGACACTTGTTTGGTGGCTGTTGTGAAAGAGCTATCTACATGATATTTAGCTAGTGCAACTTTTGGCTGATTTGCATAAAGCAAGATTTATCCTATCATTTTCAAAACAAACTTTTAATCTTTGAAGACTTTAAAGGGGCACATGGTTAAATCCACCATGAGCACCTAAGTCACCTGGTTAAATCCACCAAGATGACCCCATGAGGTTAAATCCACCACATGGTTAAAAGAAAGGGGCACATGGTTAAATCCACCATGAGCACCAAAGTCACCTGGTTAAATCCACCATGATGACCCCATGAGGTTAAATCCACCATATGGTCCTGAGGCTGTTTCTAAACAAGTTTTAATCATTCAGAAATGGTGAGGAGACTCTTCCGTACATCCATGTCTGGGAACTCAAATTGTCCATAACCGGGGACACGGCTAATCGATTAGTTTGACACCCTGCAGGGGTTGTGCACTTTCACCTTAAGACCCATTCTATGCAGAGAGAAGAATGAGACAAGACCTTTCAGAAGGAGAATTCAACCATACCAGCAAGACCCCTTCCTAAAATACCACCGATGTCAAGCAATCAGGTTGAACCCTCACATCATACTCAATCAAGACACAGCCCATATTGTCATAAGGTTGCACTGGAAGCTCACTAAGCAAGGAAGACATGGTAGTATCCTTGTTCCTAGGTGGCATCCCACAAGTGTACTAACCCTCAGGAAAATACCCCATACCATGGTTAAATCCACCAGGCATGTGGACCCAAGTAGCCACTCAACATAAACCAAGCAATGCCATTTCCACCTAGGTGTTTCATTGGGTTGAAGTTTAAATTTCAAAACTAATCATCAACCTATGAAAACAAGCATTGGCATCATTTTTCAATATTGGCACAACCTACCAGGAGTTGGTTCAGGGGCGGCTATACACTACTAGGATCTAGCATTGCAACACTTCACTTTGAGAAACCAACCTATCATGCACACTACTATAGAAACTCTAATGCATATAGTAAAATGGGTAGAAAGCATGTGTGTTACTTGCCTTTTGAAGCTTGAAGTCTTTCTCTTCTCTCAACAAAACGTATGGCTCTCCAAACCAATCTAAAATTTAGAGATACACAATATAAACACACCACCAAAGGCAACAAAATCAAGCAAGACAAGCAATTGAAAAGGGTTGGTTCAACATTTTAAATTTCTTATGATTTATGTGATGAGAGAGATATGGCTTGAAGCTTGGCTTACAAGATATGGATTGAGAGTTTGGACGGCAAGGTCTAATGATTGGAAAGGAATGATCCTCCAAGATTACAATCTAATGATAATAATCTTGTGCTTTGCATAAGCATGGATAGAGTTTAGAGATGACTCATGTGGATAGATTCACATAAGTATAGAAAAGTGCAACGGAAAACTACTGAATAAAGTGTGACAACACTTACTCAAAATAGTACAAGTTACACATAGGCTTGGGTATGTATTGGTGATACATTGAATTACTCAATTAACTCATCTGTGAATTGAATAGTTCAATATAGGCCAAGGGTTAAGTTGGCTTGGGGTTGAATAGCTATGAAAGTTATTTAGAGTGATGGTGGCTTCTTGGCCACAAGATTTTCTTGGACAAGAGATTTAAATTAAGCTAGGGTTATAGTCTCAAGGTTTGGGCCAGGTCAATGTTTAAATTCTCCTTTGAAGAATTCAAACTAGTTTTGGTTGAGAAACAAAGATAATAAGGGATTTGAATGATTTAGGACATGTGTGATATGGGGTAGGGTGTATCACCACAATGGCAAAGGAGAATCTAATTGAGATATAATCACAATTTACTCAAATTACTCAGGTGTAATTTGAATATTATGAACGAAACCCATAAGAATAAGATGGCGTGATATTGGGTGATGATCAAGAAGAATCTTGATAGTGGTAGATAGGTATCATCATATGATTCACTTTTGTGAAAGGAATCATATTGAAAAGAATTATAGAATTAATTCTATAACTAAAATACTCAAATTCTCATAATTGAATTTGAATATTTGCAAGGTGATTCAAATATTTTGGACAGTGATGCTACTTGATAGAGGACAGTAACACAAAGTTGCTGTGGGGACCCCGGTTTACCATCCGGAATTCCCGTTATGCATACAATTCATGATCCCAGGAAGACCGTCATGAATCCACATAACAGAGTTGGCATTACAGAGTACATCATCCATTACATAAATAAGTCGTTTAGTCTTACATGGCCACTTGGCCGAATTCAAATGCCTCGTAGGGAAATTTCACTAAACATAGCAGCGGGATCACAAATAGCGTCGGTAGCCCGTGTCATGCCTCTACCCTACAGGCGACTGACCGGGAGACGGATCCTAGTTCGCACCAGCGTCGTCGAACTCCTCACCTTCATCATCGTAGTCATCTCCATAATATGGCCAAGTTAATAGCCAGGGACAAAGCCGTGAGTACATTTTGGAATTGTACTCGCAAACCACCTAAGAGGGAACAAGTTGCATGCTATTTGGCTGTAGCAAGGGAAGTTGGTTTGAGGCTAGTGCTTATCTCTAACTATAGTTTCTCGTGTCGATATAGCATGTCATACGACATCTCTATATCATAGTTTTCTCTTGTCGATATAGCATGTCATACGACATTTCTATATCCTTATTAAAGAAGGATTTTTGTAAAGAAACTTTAATGAAAGCTCTAGGGAAGGGGGAACTCAATTTTCAAGAGAAGAGCCGGTGATCAATCAAACATGACCACCATCTTTATTAAGTCCGGTCAATCACACATGACCACTTCCATTCCTTCGGCAGTACCCTGCAAGTACTCCGAACCATACTCGTGCCACGGCGGTACCCTCCGAGTACTCCGACCGGCACTTCTCTCCATTTTTCCGAAACCAACCTTTGAAAACAAAACCGACATTGGGCTAGGCAACGGTCGTCCCAACCGTCCATGACCGAGGACTCGGCTATTCGAATAGATTTACACTTTGCAGAGGTTGTACACTTTACCCACACCATCCGATAAATCCGCCGGGATACCACCATAGACCGTCATACACAAGTATGCGGGGTTCGGATAATCGATCATAGCCTTCCATCTATCCACCTTAGTACGGGTGCCTACCCTGTGGAGTATACATCCCCGGCAAACCCTGGCCGTCTACCTCTGCCGAGCGTAGTTCCAGTGCCACGGCGGGAGAAACCCAAGTGTCTTCTGGACGGGTAGCCTATTGGCGGGCCCGCTACACTGTTGCCCACCCCTTGCGACAACCCGGATTCCGGGGTCCTACGAACCCGTATATAGTGCGAGGCTCCCCACACTAAAGCAGATAAACTTCGGACTAAGCCCCATCCCATACCGGGGTAATGTGGTTGCACGGTTTAATTGTTCTGAGCGAACGCCTAGTGATCACCAATGTCATATAAAAACCACCATCTCCTCGTTCTCCATTTTGATCAAAACTATTTTTGAAATCACTTCAGTGGGGTAGGTACTACCCCAAGGTTTTTGGAAACATTTTATAAACTTTCTTTGAGTGTTCCCATTCCTAGAGTTTTAGCTCCACTAGAAGGTTTATCAAGGGCTTTGTTGCTAATCAACAAGCCACTAGTTCAGGGGTAATGAAAATAGGTAAACAAGGGGGTCATCTCGATGGATGATAACAATTTGACTTGCGGAGCCTGAGTCAACAATTGATTGCTACAAGATCTCTATCGCCGGGAAAAATAACAACGCACAAATAAATACACAAGCATACACAAGTCACAAAAATTTCAGCACTCCATACCATATTATCAAAGAGTATCAGAAGCAAACAAGTTTAGAAAACTAAACAAGATTTTAAGGGTTCTTAATTAGCAATTTATCCCTATTAGAAACTAGGGTTTCTTATTTGATATGATCACAACAACTTAGCAACCAATTCAAGCATGCAGACACTCCATGAATCAAACAGCACACCTATCATAATTGCAGGTTGAGAAGAATCTTAAGAACCTAACAAAGTTGGATTTACTAAAAAACAAGTTGTGGCTAATTTCCTATGAATAAAACAATAGGAAATAGCACTAGAGCATCAAAATAATCCTCAGATATTCTCTGAGTTTCAGAAAAATATGAGGTAAAGTGCTCTGGAAAGCTCTTCCAGAACATGATCCATCAAAGTTGGATTCAACCCAAAATTCCGTTCCTACTGCAAGTGGTGATTTTCCTAAAATTAACTACATACAATGCCATTTCAATTACTACTGCAAGAATACAAGTCCTAAAATAGGAAAACCAGTGAGTCAAGCAAGGTATCATGATAAGCTATCACTGAAAATTGGTTTCACTCATTTTCAACATACCAATCTCAGGATTTGCAATTAAGTAAGAAAATAGGCTAATAACACACCACTATTTATCATTTGCTCTACAGTGATTTTAAAATCATGGGACCTATGCCATCTGAAAGCTAATGTCTAAAGCTACTCAGGGAAATTTGAATCACTTCATTTTCATGCACAGAATTTTTTTTATGGAATTTCAAAGTTCACAGAACAAACAAATTCACATTGTAATTTCTAAAAAAACAGTGTGCGGGCCAGATCTGCCCGGAACGGGCCGAGGCGAAGCAGATCCGGCCCAGATCCATCCGCGGCACGCGGGAGACGCTGATTCAAATGGCTAGCAAGCGGGGCCTGCCGGTCAGCGCCTCTGGGAGGCCGAATCGGTACGCGCCGTCCCTGGCCGTCCGATCAAGTCGCGATCGACGACCAGCACTCGTCGTCTCCACGACAGAAGACGAGGGCATCGGCGGGGGTTAGGGTTTGGCTGGGGTTCACTGGAGCTCACCTAGGGCTGCTCGGCGACGATCTGGCTGTGGCGTTCGGCTGTGGTGCGTCAGAAAAGATCGGCGATGGTGTCATAGAGGAGAAGGTCGACGCGGCTGGGTCCTAGGCCTCCTCCTTCACCTCCAGATGCTCCGGCGAGGTCGGCGATGGCGTCGGCTACTGTCAATCCTAGCCTTGGAAAAGTGTAGCGTTAGCATCGCAGAGAATCTGGGAAGCCAGAGAGGGAGAGGAGAGAGGCCAGCAGCGTCGCGCGTGACGGCAACCTTCTCCCTTCTTCCTCGGCTTCGGTGAATCCTCCGGTGAGCTTGCAGAGGCTTGGCAAGAGGGGTGCGAGCGTAGGATGCAGCTGGGGATCTCCCAGAGGGGAGAGGGAAGGGAGTGGGAGCAAAAATGGCGAGCGGAACAGGCAAGGAGAGGGGTGCTGGGGCTTTATCTGCTCGCGATGGTCGTGGTCTAGGGTGCACTTCGATGGAAACGATTGGGGGGTTTGGGCGGCGTGCTGGGGACGGCGTTGTGGTCTCAGTCCAATGGTGCACGAGAGAGCACGAGTGGCTTACTATCCCGGTCGCAAACCGATCGGGTTCAGTTAGCGTGCGCCGAAATCGTGTCACGGCCAGGGCAGGAGAGGGCTCGAGCGTGCAGGGCAGTGGTGGCGTGGCGATGTAGTTTCGACGCCGTGCAGGCTCATGTGTTGCGGGTGAGAAAAGCATGCGTGCACGGTCGGGAACGCAGCGCACGCTCTCGGCGTCCATGGTGCGTGCGCAGCGCGCTCAGAGCGCAGGCTGCAGGGTGGTCTACAGGCGGCGGGGTCGGCTGCTGAGGGTTGGGCGACGTGGGCGGTGTGCCTGGGCGTCCACTGGCGCGGCTGCAGGCACTGGCATGCTGTTGAGGCCTCGGTCTCCAACAGCGCGCTCTGGTCGGCATCGGCACGGGAGAGAGGGAGTGGTGAGGTAGGGGAGGTGAGTGTCTTGCAGGTGGGGTCCTGGTGCACTTCCTGGGCGGCTGCTCGACGCTGGTTGGGGGTTGGAGGTGGCTGGAGTGAGAGAGAGGGGGAGAGTGTGATCTTGGCAAAGAGTGCCTCGAGCTCCCCCCTCCTTTTGTGTCAAAGCGCATGGGACAAAGAGAATATGAGAGAGTGAGAGAGAGATGGCCGGCTAGGGTGTGTCCTGGTCGAGTTTGCAAAGGAAAAGGAGAAAGAAAAGAAAAGAAGAAAGTTTGATGAATTTGGCCGAATTTCAATTGAATTTTGAAAAGTTCAAAGTTTTGGTCCAAAGGTGGTGGTGAATGTTTCAGAAGTGCTTTTAAATAGATAGCAAGGCATCCACCAAGTTTCAAGATTTTTGGTCGAGTGGAAATAGGGTTTTGAATGAGTTCCTATTTTCAAAGATGAGGTGCAAAAATAAAGTTTAAATAAAAGAGAGAAAAAGATTGTTGGTGCTAAGCCTCCATTTCACTAGGTTTAGCAATAGCATGAAATCATGGCACACTTCCATGCATTCATGCAACATGCTCAATTGAAATTGGAAAGAAAAAGAAATTAGGTGGCACACACACATGCACATGAAATCATGGTGCAAAACAAGCAAACAAGGACCTAGGTTTATTCTCTCTAGGTTTGAATGACAATTGATAAATTTGCAAACCAACACACACCTTAAATCACACTTGCAAGAATTTAAGAAGAGAAGTTTGAACAAAGGATTTTATAGAACCACACCAATGCACATGAGATCATGCATACAAGCACACAATATCTCACTAAAATTTTTAGTTTCTCCTAAATAAAGCATTAACTGGTCTCAATTATGCATTACAAAAAGTGGGATGTTACATACCTTCCCCCCTTAAAAGAATCTCATCAAACTCTCGCCGAAGATAATCTTCACGTTCCCACGTGGCCTCATCTTCGGTATGGTTACTCCACTGAACCTTGTACATGTTGATCTTTCATCTATGAGTGAGATGGACATCTTTTTCCAGAATACGGATTGGTCTCTCGCGGTAGGTCAAGTCGTGGTTGAGGTCAATGGTATCTTGATCAACCTCCTTGAAGGTCTCGGGTTGGTTACGGGCTCAGAGACACTTGCGTAGCTGGGAGACGTGGAAGACGTCGTGAAACTCGGACAACTTCGGAGGTAGTTCTAGTTTGTAGGACAATTCTCCTCGGCGTTCAAGGATTTTGTATGGGCCGATGTAGCGGGGTGCAAGTTTTCCCTTCTCGTGGAAACGCTGCATACCTTTGAGTGGAGTCACTCGGAGATAGACAAAATCTCCCACTTGGAAGGTAAGGGGTCTTCGTCGAGAATCCGCATAACTCTTCTGTCTAGATTGAGCAGCCTTCAAACGGTTTCGGATTAGTTGCACTTGCTCCTCGGCTTCCTTGATGATATCAGGGCCGAATACTTGGCTTTCTCCCGTCTCTAACCAATTGAGAGGGGTCCGATATTTTTGGCCATATAGGGCTTCGAAGGGGGACATTTGAAGACTAGCTTGGTAGCTATTGTTGTAGGAGAATTCGGCGAACGGCAAGCAGTCCTCCCATTTAGCTCCATAAGATAGAACGCAGGCGCGGAGCATATCTTCAAGAATCTGGTTGACCCTTTCGGTTTGACCTCTAGTTTGCGGATGATAGGCTGTGCTAAATGAAAGCTTGGTCCCTAAGGCTTCATGGAGTTTTGCCCAAAAATGAGAAGTGAACTGGGTACCTCGATCGGATATGATGGTCTTAGGTACTCCATGTAAACTCACAACCCTAGAGATATAGAGATCGGCGAGTTCTCTACCATTGTGGGTGGTCTTGACCGGAATAAAGTGCGCGACTTTGGTTAGGCGATTAACAATGACCCAGATAGAGTCATGTCCCCTGTTTGACCTCGGCAGGCCAGTTGCGAAATCCATACCAACTTCTTCCCATTTCCACATGGGCACCTTCAGGGGTTGCAGCAGACCCGCAGGTCTTTGGTGCTCGGCCTTGACACGCTGGCAGACATCGCACCGGGCAATATAAAATGCTATCTCTCGCTTCATTCTATGCCACCAAAATTGCTCTTTCAAGTCTTGGTACATTTTGGTGCCTCCTGGGTGAATCGAGTAGGGAGTATCATGGGCCTCCTTCCGGATGAGCTGCTTCAACTCTTCGATACTAGGGACGCATAGGCGGCCATTATACCACATCACACTTTGCTGATCAATCGAAAACCCAGGCACTTCTTCACGTTCCATCCTGCACTTAATTCCTTCAATGCTCTCATGTCCTTTCTGAGCTTCCTTGATTTGGTCAAAGAGAGTAGGTCGGACCTCAAGGTTGGCTAGGAACCCATGGCTCACAAGCTCAAGTCCAAACCTTTCAAACTCTTCACATAGGGTAGGCTGGCTGGTTTTTAGCAGGGAATTTAGGGAGCAGGGCTCTCAGCTGAGGGCATCAGCGACCATGTTCGCCTTGCCCGGATGATAATGAATGCCTAAATCATAATCCTTGATGAGCTCAATCCACCTACGCTGCCTCATATTCAACTCCTTCTGAGAGAAGATGTACTTCAAGCTCTTGTGGTCGGTGTAGATCTCACATCTGTTCCCCATAAGATAGTGTCGCCAAGTTTTGAGTGCATACACAATTGCAGCAAGCTCTAAGTCATGGGTAGGATAGTTTAGCTCATGTGGGCGCAGTTGACGGGATAGGTAAGCAATGACTTTTGCCATCTTGCATCAGAACACTCCCAAGTCCAAGCTTGGAGGCATCGCAATAGACGTCAAAGCTTTTGGTGATATCAGGCATGGTCAAGATAGGAGCTGACAGGAGTCTCTTCTTGAGTTCTAGGAAACTCTGCTCACACTTTTCGGTCCACTCAAACTTCTTGTCCTTCTTGAGGAGCTGAGTCATCAGGCGGGCAATGCTGGAAAAACCTTCAACAAACTTTCGGTAATATCCAGCTAATCCGAGGAATGCTCGAACTTTAGTGGGGTTAGTTGGGGCCTTTCTTTCTAAGATGGAAGTAATCTTTGATGGGTCAACAGACACTCCCCCGGCTGAAATAACATGGCCCAAGAATCCAACTTCCTTTAGCCAAAATTCACACTTGCTGAACTTGGCATAAAGCTGGTGCTCTCGCAAGGTTCCCAATACTAGTCGCAGATGCTCTGCGTGCTCTTCCTCAGTCTTGGAATACACCAGGATGTCGTCAATGAATACCACCACAAACTTGTCAAGGAACTTCATGAACACCTTGTTCATGAGATTCATGAAGTAGGCTGGGGCATTGGTCAGGCCAAAGGACATCACGGTGTACTCGAATAAACCGTATCGTGTGGTGAAGGCGGTCTTGGGAATATCGGACTCGCGGACCTTCAGCTGATGATATCCAGTGCGAAGATCAATCTTGGAGAACACTTTAGCTCCATTCAGCTGGTCAAATAGGTCTTCAATTTTCGGGAGTGGATACTTGTTTTTGATCGTCACCTCGTTCAACTTACGGTAATCCACACATAGTCGAATGGTACCATCTCGCTTGTCCACAAATAGAACAGGCGATCCCCAAGGTGACGCGCTGGGATGGATAAGACCCTTGCTGAGCATATCAGCAAGCTGCCTTTTTAACTCCTCTAACTCCTGGGGGTTCATGTGGTAGGCTCTTTGTGCTATAGGGGCTGTTCCGGGAATCAACTCAATAATGAACTCAATATCCCGGTCGGGGGGCATACCTGGCAACTCTTCAGGGAAGACATCGGGGTACTCACATACCACCGGGACTTGGTCAAGGGTTGGTCCAGACACAGATTTCTTGTAGTATGCCTTTCGGGATGGCATGGTTGCAATGTGCTCAACTTGAATACCCTCACTGTTGGTTATGGTTATAGACTTCCTGGCTCAATCTATGTGCCCTTGGTACTTGGACATCCAATCCATTCCAAGTACCACATCCAAACCCTTAGTGCCTAGGATGATCAAGTTGGCTTGGAAAGACGCCCCATGGATCACTACGGGTACCCCTTCGCAGCACAAATGGGCTTTAACTTGGGATCCAGGAATTTGTACTATCATTTTGCGTGCCATTTGAGTCGCGGTCAACCCTCCCACAGCCACAAATTTCTCAGTGACAAATGAATGCGATGCAGCCGAATCAAACAACACCTTTGCAGGGACTGAGTTGATGAGAAACGTACCAAGGACAACATCAGGGGCTTCGGCTGCTTCCTCAGCGGTGACATGGTTCAGGCGGCCTCGTGCAGTATTGGCTTGGTTCTTTGGGTTCTTCCCAGTGGGTCCACAGCCTTGACCCTGGTTGGGTCTCGGCGCGCTGAGGCTCGGTGTAGAAGGCTTCTTCAGAGGACACTCCTTAGAGAAGTGTCCTGGCTGGCCACAAGTGTAACATCCGCTGCCTTAGCTGCGGTTGGTGGGGTTGAATGTGTTGCGATTTCCTCCGGAGAAGTTCCCGCCTGAGGGGCGGTTGCTGGAATACTGGCAATTTGGATTGTTGGGCCTGGGGGCTTGAGAGCCAAACCTCTGTGGAGGGGGCGCAGTCCTGGATGGGGGCAGGCTGCGGGACCGCTGTCCACTAGGTCCACCTTGGCTCATCATTCTGCGCTTGCGGCTCTCGCGGGCAGCCTTGTTCTTGTCTTCAACCATTATTGCAGCATCCACCATGGCTTCCAGATCAGAGTAGTGCACGACGACAAGGTAGGTCTGCAACTCCTCCTGCAGCCCATTGAGGAACCTTTCCCTCTTCTTCTCATCGGTATCAATGTCATTGGGAGCATACCTTCCCCAGGTGGTGAACTTGTCAAGATACTCAGGAACACTCATCCCTCCTTGCTTCAGATTGAGGAACTTGTCCCTCATAATCTTGATGAGTCCAGAAGGGATGTGGGCCTTGCGAAACTTGGTTTTGAATGCTTCCCAAGTCATCACTTGGCCCTCGGGCTGCATGGCGTGGACATTCTCCCACCATGCTCCAGCTGCTCCAGCTGCTCCAGCTAGGAAGTGGGTTGCATACAGCACCTTATCATTGGCTCCAACTCCAGCATACTCTAACTTGTTTTCAACGGTACGGAGCCAATCATCGGCATCCAGTGGCTCAGTGGACTTGGAGAAAGTTGGAGGATTGGAGTTCTGGAAATCCCTAAGCTTGTTCTGAGGCTCATCATTGCCATTGCCACCATTGTTGTTGTGGTGGGTGGCAATCTGGGCGAGGTGTTGGAGTGTGGCGAGATTGGCTTGACGCTCGGCACGTGCGGCTTCACGATCCTCTAACATGAGCCGCAGCACCTGCGTCATGTCGGGCTCGGGAGGTGGGGGCGGGTTGTTTCCAGCGTGGCCTCGAGTTTCCGGAGTCATTCTCGAGAGAAGTTTATGTTGTGAGAAACAGCAATTTAAAGTGCAGGGGAAACAAGTTATGCAACATGAAAGGAGATCATAAGAGACATAAGTACACCAACATCCAGAAGCATACATCATCAACCATAGTCATGCAAGTCCACCACATGCATACATACATACATACAAAAGAGGTGCTATATAAGCCTAGCACGCATGCCACAAAGTCTCATGCAACACATACCAAATGGTTTCAACTGAACCATACAACACAAATGAACGAAAAAGGGGTCGACCTAGCCACTACGCGACATCCTAAGTGAGATAGCAGTGCGCCGGGTACCTACTCGTCGACGCTAACGTGAGGCACAACCTCCTCGGGATCCTCCTCACTCGGGGTCGCAGGAGTGTAGAAGTCCATGATATCGTCGCGGTCATCACCGCCATCGCTACCACGGTCGTCGTCAGTGCTCACGGGCTCCTCGTCGTAGGCCTCCTGCTGGTCGTCATCGCGGCCAAGTACCTCCTCGTTCTCCTTGAGGAGATCGGCAGTCTCCTCCTCTAACTTGGACACGTGGCTCTCGAGTGAAGCTAGGTGATCTTCCAGATCACGGACACGCTGACGCAGAGCCCTGTTCCTCTTCACAATCCTCCTCTTGGCAGCGAGGAGACGGTGACGAGAGAGAATGGACTCATGCAGATCCTCACGAAGAACAGCCAACTCGAGGCCTCGCTCGTCGGGAACCATACGGACGTGGTCCAGCTGCCCCTGGGTGTGGTGCAGCAGGGCCTCCGTGTGGCAAAGGTGGCGACTGAAGGGAGTGTGTGCGGTGGCCTGGTGAGGAAAGCCATCGGAGTCGACTCGCCCGTAGTGCTCGTAGCAGGTGCCGAGTAGCTCGTCATAGTGGAGGTGGACGATGCGCGAGATAGCGTGTCGGAGGACACACATAAGTCCGTCGCCCCATGTGCGCTCGATCACCTCAAAGGTGAACTCTGGAGAGGTCGGCGGGACCTCCTTCCCGCGGACCTGGCAAACGACCTGGTACGCCAACGCGCGGCCAACTCCACTAAGTCGCGCTCAAAGACGAGCACGTCCTCGTGGGTACCGACCTGACGGTGTGCAGTAGGAGCGTCCATCTACACAAAATTTTAAGGTAGGTTGAGTTAATAGCTTACCCAAGTGTGCAATATTTTAAATACAGTAAAAACTTGAATTAAGATGCAAGTAGTCTAAATGCTTAAAGAGTAAGGGAAGAGATGAGAGCAATATATATTTACCTTATATATACTAGGACATATGCCCGTGCGTTGCAACGGGTTGATTTTTATCGAATACAACTATTTATCAACTCGAAAACCCAATAATCCTAACGCGACTGAAGTGACCGTCCCACTCAGGTGTTGCCTCTCCCCGCTCTCCATCCACTTCGCGCCCATTCCATCTCGTCGACCCCCGACTTTGCCCTCTTTTGGTCAGCCTCCGCTTCCTTCTACTCCTGGGCTCAGCCCTCCCATCCCCTTCCTCAAATACCCCATGTGATCCTCATGGCTCTAGAACCTGTCGGCCTACAAATATCCTAGTGGATGTCTTGACTTTATACTCCAATCAAGGAAGAAATGTGTTATATTATGTATAGATTTCCTTTCGATTGCAAAAGAAATCTTGAGGATTCCACAAGTAACAAAAAACCCAAAAGCAAGGCAAGGAAAGGTGATGACTAAATAATAGCTAACCATGTTTAACTGGCAGCATCACATCAACTAAGTATAGCCTATAGCATAATTTAAACTCCTCCGTACATAATGTTGTTCAAAAGAGCATAACCATATTTGTCAGCCATGTTTACCAAACTACATATTTTAAAATATAACATTTTTTCAAGAATTTTAAAATAGAACATGGAGGAGGTATGTTTCAAAATTGGATACAACAGTGATCTTTACACCTCATACACATGCCTACGAGTACCTGCATCCTAAAACTTGACTGAATTCTGAATCACGCAACAATTTATGCTTCCTATCACCAGCTAGGTATTTGATCAAACCGAGAAAATACATATAGATATACATTCTCAAATCTAGATCGATTTGATCGGTGCACATAAATAGATAAAATAGAGAACAATCTATGAATTCTAAATCTGAGTTGTGGACCAAAAATAAAATGCCAGAGATCGTGGGTTCCTTTGCTGCAGGTACGTACTCATCGCCTCCACGAACTTGGCTGCTCGTGGGTTGCGTGACGAGTTCAGCTAGATCCGCTGCATCCCTTCATCTCAAAATTCTCCTCTAGCTCCATCTGTGTCTGTTAAGACCTATGTTTGATGGTAGTGAGTGGTGGCGACGGTGAGCGACATCACGCGACGACGACGATGCGAGAGCGAGATATTTTTCTCGCACTCACTCCTCTCGAACATTACGCAAGTCATCAACATCATGCGCGAGCACTGCCCTCAGTCGGCTCCTGGCACAACGGCGGGACATTGCGAGCCAGCGGCGAAAGCGGCAAACGGCAGACACGTGCGCGGCGTCGCGGCGACGCAGCCACCTGTCCCGTCCCATGCACGCCTTGACATGATGGATGAGGTCCGGGATGACCAGACACGACGGAATCGATCACGGCGTCGCTCAGCAAGAGTCGGGGAAGATGAGGATCGTGCCATGACTCCACGAGGGCTGGAAGCGTCCCGGCTAGATTCGATATGCTGCTCTGTCGTTGGGCGCTGGCGGGCTCGACCAGGATGCCGCCGCGTTTTCATCAGATGTTACTTATACACCAGGATGCTGACGATGGCGGCAGAACGCGACAGAGGCAACGGCCATCTCACAGCTAAGTCGACAGAGCAGGGCGATGGCGGCGAACTCACGGCCAGAGTGCGGCTGACTCTGAAGAAGTCAGCAGAATGGTGAGACGGCGGCTCTCCCGGCGAGACGGCAGCAGACTCTGGCAAAGTCGACAAAACAGCTAGGTAGATTGATTATCGACTCGTGAAGATTATGTTGATCCATGGAGTTCTCAACCGAGCGTGTATATATATATGGGCCAATGTGCACGTCGATCTGGACTCCTTTTGCAGGAAGATCCGGAGACCAAGCCTGATTGGTAAGACCGGACGTGATATGGTAGGCAGAGGTGACGTACAATTTTTTTAGATGAATAGTTTTTCAACTCAAGGGTGTTATTGGTGGTAATATTTAATTTGGTGGGAGGGCGTAAAATTGATTTCTGGAATTGAATTGAGTGGAAATTCCAAATCTAAGGTGGAAATGAAATGCCATACAATTCAAATTCCGTTGTTTGGGTGGCTTGAAATGTGTTGTTGGAATCAGAGGGTGACACCCATTTCGAATTCTTGTTTGGATGTAGAAACCATGAAATTGAATATTTTTTGAGTTTAAAAAATATATGTTGTATACATATATGAATAGTCGCCTTTATATATTACAATGTGTATATATATTATTTTCACACATAATAACTTAAAAATATTCTAAATAAGATGACACAATTAATAAATAGTTTTCTTGTACCAACATGGCGTCAGCAACTTCTATGAATTTTTATTTCTTTATTCACTTAGATGTGGGACAAACTTTGGTGTACAAGATTGATCTTGGCTCATCGCTATATAGTTACATGATTAATTAATTTTTGACCTGAAACATGTCGCCGAACTGAATCAGCTGTCCACACAACACCACGTACTACAGGTTTCAGAGGATGTGCATCTTTACTACAAATCTACAATCACGAGGCCCCAAAAATACTAATACTTGAATAGTTTACTCAATTGCATCGTGGATTGGAGTCAAGGGAATGAGTTCATGGGAGCGTCGGCCAGGCCCTGGCGCCGCCACGCCGGTGAGCAGCTGGATCGAGCAAGGCAAACGGCCGATGGAGAGCAGCTGGGCCGATGGACAACAAGGCAAACGGCCGATGGAGTGGGAGGAGGGCGGGAAGGGGAGAGGAGGACGGGGGAAGCGAGGAGCTCACCGTGCGACCGCCGCGACCTGCTGTTGTTGTCTCGCACAAGGGAGACCGACGACGGGAAGGAAGACACGCGAAGCAGTACGAAAGGATTCCTATGAAATTCGGAGGGCTGGGGGTCGGAAACGTCTCACGCGTTGTGAACAGCCGCGGGCGGCCTCCGTGGAATTGGACCCGAATTCCAGTCTTCGTTTCCTAGTCTGTCCAAACAGTAGAATTCAGGCCCGAATTCCTGAATTCTGAATTCCTGGCCCAAACGTGTTGGAAAAAACCAAACCATGGAACCCTTACGTCCTTTATTATTAGGTATAGATTAAGTCATCTCTTATAACTTTTTAATAGTGAAAATAGTTTTTGGTCCGGTCTAACGCCCATGCTAACTAAGGTCTCCTAAGGTCAGGATGGCTCTGATACCAACTCTGTGGGGACCCTGGTTTACCATCCGGAATTCCCGTTATGCATACAATTCATGATCCCAGGAAGACCGCCATGAATCCACATAACAAAGTTGGCATTACAGAGTACATCATCCATTACATAAATAAGTCGTTTAGTCTTACATGGCCACTTGGCCGAATTCAAATGCCTCGCAGGGGAAGTTCACTAAACATAGCAGCGGGATCACAAATAGCGTCGGTAGCCCATGTCATGCCTCTACCCTACAGGTGACTGACCGGGAGACGGATCCTAGTTCGCACCAGCGTCGTCGAACTCCTCACCTTCATCATCGTAGTCATCTCCATAATCTGGCCAAGTTAATATCCAGGGACAAAGCCGTGAGTACATTTTGGAATTGTACTCGCAAACCACCTAAGAGGGAACAAGTTGCATGCTATTTGGCTGTAGCAAGGGAAGTTGGTTTGAGGCTAGTGCTTATCTCTAACTATAGTTTCTCGTGTCGATATAGCATGTCATATGACATCTCTATATCATAGTTTTCTCTTGTCGATATAGCATGTCATACGACATTTCTATATCCTTATTAAAGAAGGATTTTTGTAAAGAAACTTTAATGAAAGCTCTAGGGAAGGGGGAACTCAATTTTCAAGAGAAGAGACGGTGATCAATCAAACATGACCACCATCTTTATTAAGTCCGGTCAATCACACATGACCACTTCCATTCCTTCAGCAGTACCCTGCAAGTACTCTGAACCATACTCGTGCCACGGCGGTACCCTCCGAGTACTCCGACCGGCACTTCTCTCCATTTTTCCGAAACCAACCTTTGAAAACAAAACCGACATTGGGCTAGGCAACGGTCGTACCAACCGTCCATGACCGAGGACTCGGCTATTCGAATAGATTTACACTCTACAGAGGTTGTACACTTTACCCACACCATCCGATAAATTCATCAGGATACCACCACGGACCGTCATACACAAGTATGCGGGGTTCGGATAATCGATCATAGCCTTCCATCTATCCATCTTAGTACGGGTGCCTACCCTGTTGAGTATACATCCCCGGCAAACCCTGGCCGTCTACCTCTGCCGAGCGTAGTTCCAGTGCCACGGCGGGAGAAACCCAAGTGTCTTCCAGACGGGTAGCCTATTGGCGGGCCCGCTACACTGTTGCCCACCACTTGCGACAACCTGGATTCCGGGGTCCTACGAACCTGTATATAGTGCGAGGCTCTCCGCACTAAAGCAGATAAACTTCGGACTAAGCCCCGTCCCATACCGGGATAATGTGGTTGCACGGTTTAATTGTTCTGAGCGAACGCCTAGTGATCACCAATGTCATATAAAAACCACTAGAAGGTTTATCAAGGGCTTTGTTGCTAATCAACAAGCCACTAGTTTAGGGGTAATGAAAATAGGTAATCAAGGGGGTCATCTCGATGGATGATAACAATTTGACTCACGGAGCCTGAGTCAACAATTGATTGCTACAAGATATATAGCAATATAAATCCATGCATTTTAATAAAATAGAAGGAGACATGCAAATGTGTAAATAGGAGTTCAGATATGCATCAAGTTAGATGGCTTGCCTTGGTTGGCTTGTCCGTGGTCCTCCTTGTCCTGATACTCATACACTTCACCTTCTTCGGTACACTCCTCGTTCGATTCTATCGCCGGGAAAAATAACAACGCACAAATAAATACACAAGCATACACAATTCACAAACATTTCAGCACTCCATACCATATTATCAAAGAGTATCAGAAGCAAACAAGTTTAGAAAACTAAACCAGATTTTAAAGGTTCTTAATTAGCAATTTATCCCTATTAGAAACTAGGGTTTCTTATTTGATATGATCACAACAACTTAGCAACCAATTCAAGCATGCAGGCACTCCATGAATCAAACAGCACACCTATCATAATTGCAGGTTGACAACAATCTTAAGAACCTAACAAAGTTGTATTTACTGAAAACAAGTTGTGGCTAATTTCCTATGAATAAAACAATAGGAAATATCACTAGAGCATCAAAATAATCCTCAGATATTCTCTGAATTTCAGAAAAATATGAGATAAAGTGCTCTGGAAAGCCCTTCCATAACATGATCCAACAAAGTTGGATTCAACCCAAAATTCCATTTCTACTGCAAGTGGTGATTTTCCTAAGATTAACTACATACAATGCCATTTCAATTACTACTGCAAGAATACAAGTCCTAAAATAGCAAAACCAGTGAATCAAGCAAGGTATCATGATAAGCTATCATTAAAAATTGGTTTCACTCATTTTCAACATACCAATCTCAGGATTTGCAATTAAGTAAGAAAATAGGCTAATAACACACCACTATTTATCATTTGCTCTACATTGATCCTAAAATCATGGAACCTATGCCATCTGAAAGCTAATGTCTAAAGCTACTCAGGGAAGTTTGAATCACTTCATTTGCATGCACAGAATTTTTTTTATGGAATTTCAAAGTTCATAGAACAAACAAATTCACAGAGTAATTTCTAAAAAAAAAGAGTGTGTGGGCCAGATTTGCCCGGAACGGGCCGAGGCGAAGCAGATCTGGCCCAGATCCGTCCACGGCGCGTGGGAGACGCCGATTCAAATGGCTGGCAAGCGGGGCCCGCCGGTCAGCACCTCTGGGAGGCCGAATCGGTACGCGCTGTCCCTGGCCGTCCGATCAAGTCGCTATCGATGGCCAGCGCTCATCCTCTCCGCGACAGAAGACGAGGGTGTCGGCGGGGGTTAGGGTTTGGCTAGGGTTCACTGGAGCTCACCTAGGGCTGCTCGGCGATGATCTGGCGGTGGCGTTCGGCTGCGGTGCGTCGGAAAAGATCGGCGATGGTGTCGGAGAGGCGAACGTCGACGCGGCTGGGTCCTAGGCCTCCTCCTTCACCTCCAGATGCTCCGGCGAGGTCGGCGATGGCATCGGCTACCATCGATCCTAGCCCTGGAAAAGTGTAGCATTAGCATCGTAGAGAGTCTGGGAAGCCAGAGAGGGAGAGGAGAGAGGCCAGCGGCGTCGCGCATGACGGCAACCTTCTCCCTTCTTCCTCGGCTTCGGTGAATCCTCCAGCGAGCTTGCAGAGGCTTAGCAAGAGGGGTGCGAGCGTGGGCTGCAGCTGGGGATCTCCCAGAGGGGAGAGGGAAGGGAGTGGGAGCAAATGGCGAGCGGAACGGGCAAGGAGAGGGGGTGCTGGGGCTTTATCTGCTCGCGATGGTCGCGGTCTAGGGTGCACTTCGACGAAAATGATTGGGGGGTTTGGGCGGCGTGCTGGGGACGGCGTTGTGGTCTCAGTCCAGTGGTGCACGAGAGAGCGCGAGTGGCTTACTGTCCCAGTCGCAAACCGATCGGGTTCAGTTAGCATGCAATGAAATCGTGTCACGGCCAGGGCAGGTGAGGGCTCGAGCGTGCAGGGCAGTGGTGGCGTGGCAATGTAGTTTCGATGCCGTGCAGGCTCGTGTGTTGCGGGTGAGAAAAGCGTGCATGCACGGTCGGGAACGCAGCGCACGCTCTCGGTGTCCACGGTGCGTGCGTGGCGCGGTCAGAGCGCGGGCTATGGGCTGGCCTATAGGCGGCGGGGTCGGCTGCTGAGGGTTGGGCGACGGGGGCGGTGTGCCTGTGCGTCCACTGGTGCGGCTGCAGGCGCTGGCGTGCTATCGAGGCCTCGGTCTCCAACGGCGCGCTCTGGTCGGCATGGCACGGGAGAGAGGGAGTGGTGAGGTAGGGGAGGTGAGTGTCTTGCAGGTGGGGTCTTGGTGCACTTCCTAGGCGGCTGCTCGACGCTGGTTGGGGGTTGGATGTGGCTGGAGTGAGAGAGAGAGGGGGAGAGTGTGATCTTGGCAAAGATTGCCTCGGGCTCCCCCCTCCTTTTGTGTCCAAGCGCATGGGACAAAGAGAATATGAGAGAGGGAGAGAGAGATGGCCGGCTAGGGTGTGTCCTGGTCGAGTTTGCAAAGGAAAAGGAGAAAGAAAAGAAAAGAAGAAAGTTTGATGAATTTGGCTGAATTTCAATTGAATTTTGAAAAGTTCAAAGTTTTGATCCAAAGGTGGTGGTGAATGTTTCAGAAGTGCTTTTAAATAGATAGCAAGGCATCCACCAAGTTTCAAGATTTTTGGCCGAGTGGAAATAGGGTTTTGAATGAGTTCCTATTTTCAAAGATGAGGTGCAAAAATAAAGTTTAAATAAAAGAGAGAAAAAGATTGTTGGTGCTAAGCCTCCATTTCACTAGGTTTAGCAATAGCATGAAATCATGGCACACTTCCATGCATTCATGGAACATGCTCAATTGAAATTGGAAAGAAAAAGAAATTAGGTGCACACACACATGCACATGAAATCATGGTGCAAAACAAGCAAACAAGGACCTAGGTTTATTCTCTCTAGGTTTGAATGACAATTGATAAATTTGCAAACCAACACACACCTTAAATCACACTTGCAAGAATTTAAGAAGAGAATTTTGAACAAAGGATTTTATAGAACCACACCAATGCACATGAGATCATGCATACAAGCACACAATATCTCACTAAATTTTTTAGTTTCTCCTAAATAAAGCATTAACTGGTCTCAATTATGCATTACAAAAAGTGGGCTGTTACAGTTGCTGCAATTGGATTCATTCTAAAATCATTTTTAGAATTCAAGTTATGATCTAAATAGTGATTTGGATGAATTTGAATGCACCAAGTTTGTGCACGTAACAACTTTGGTGTTTCTTGATTCTAAAGTGTTCTACATGTTCTGAGGAATCCATAGACTACAAATTTGTAATTTTTGGATATCCAGAACAAAAGATATGAAATATTTCGTGCTAAAGTGCTATTTGTACTATTTGAATTTCCCTTCAAAATTTTGTACAGTAACCAAGAAATATTTTTGCATATTTGGATTCTACACACTAGAAGTGCATGAAGTAGAGTTCACCGTGAAGAGAGGGTCTTTCCCTCAATCTATCCATGCTCAGAGTTCATGAATGCTGCCGGGATCCTGCAGGACTTCCAAACTTTACTCTCTAATGCAGGATTGGAGCATTTTGTTGATGGTGAACCACCCCAATTTTCTAAACTAACAATGTCTGTGGTGTAGGACTTCAAATTTAATTGGTCTACATCTAACCCCATGGTTCATTATAAAATCTATAATAAATCTGTGGACTTGCCCTTTGATGTTTTCTGTGCAGCCATTAGAGTACGACAGTGGGGATCGCGCGAAAAGATGAAGGAACGGCCTAGGCCATTGATGGACCTATATGGGGAGATTTGTCAAGGAAAAAGCTTCACATGAGAGGGTGATAAAATTCGAAATATTCATTTCCCATCCATTCGATATTTTGCCTACTTTATTACCAAGTGTGTACTTGCTAGGAAAGCTGCAAGTAAGTTATTCTGCTGTGATCTAGCTTTTATTGTTGCTGCTTTGAGAAGTGATAGGGCTTATAATTTGGGTGCTTTGATAGCTTTTCATCTTGATGCTAACCGTGAGAAAGGGGGGATCTGTGGAGGTCTTGTTGCTTCACACTTATTAGCTTTGCATGGTGTAGTGCCTCATATTTTAGATCTGCAGTTCCCCGTTGAGAAACTTAATCTTAATTCCATGCTGCATCATAAGTTTGTTTCTCCTCATTCCTGTTTGAATAACTTGATGTTCGAGATAACCTTCTTCAAGTAATCTACCTGGAAGGTAGTGAAGACTGATCGATCAGTCCATCTACCTGCACCTCGTTTGTTTAACCTTGATCACACGAACAGATGGTCACTCACAGAGGGTGAGCTCGACGCATACATGGAAGAACACCCGCAGCCCGTGCACAATGAAGAGGCGACCGAGGAGTCGGTTCAGCCTTCTAACATTGCGGAGTTTCCATACCAGCAGCCTTATTATGATTATACACCATCTGCTTTATCTTCGCAAGGGCCAGGCTATGACTATGCCAATGATGACCCACCGGCATGGGGCATGTTTTCGAGACGATGTTGATCTCCACTTAGGCCAAAAGCCTAAGCTTGGGAGGAGGTACGCCAACGATTCACTCATCTACATATCAAATATAGTCGGTCCTATGTATATCCATGTTTCGCTTTCTTTTCTTTATTGTTCTTGTTCTTATTTCTACTTTCCCAAAACACAAAAAGACCAAAAATATTTCTGTTGTTTCTTTTTGTTTGCCTTTTTAGTTTGCTAGCTTTGGTTTACTTGCTATTTTTGGTTTGATATTTGAGAAATCCATAAATATTTTGCTTTGTTTGCTATTTTCCTTCTGTTCTTGTTTCAAAAAAATCGAAAACCCAAAAATATTTGTTGTTCTTCTTTGGTTTTGCAAAGTTTGTTGCAGAGTTCAGTCTCCCGTGACTCCATTGGAGCTTGGTATTTACTTCATATTATTCAAGCCACACAAGTGAAAGGCAATAATGACGACATATGACAATCCGAGATGTGGTAAGAGGCTGGTATGAACTCTATTTGTTTTCGTTTTTGTACATATACTCATCTATGTGGACATACTTAGTCGGTTCATGTAAGGTATATGTTATCTAATGGATGCTTTGTAGTTCTTGCTCTCTTATGATTAGTTCCAATTTACTAATAGTTTGTAGCATGTCATGCATTGTTATATTCATAATATGGTATGTTATTGTGGTATCCTCCTCTAAAAGTTTCATTTGAATCGACTTGGCACATGCTCAAGCATGCACATGACTGAACAAAAAGTCAATTAAGCCTCGATGATTTACTTTGCCTCAGAGTTCTTGTATCATTTTTATGCCTATATTAATTTTGTTTTGTCGCAAGCATGATTATGACAGTTACTAGTCATTAACCCGTGCACCTGCACAGGCTAGCTTTAAAAAGACATGTACATTACTAAAGTAATCAAGAAACATTTTTCATCTGATAATTATGTTACCCATATCCAAATAGAGTAGATAATCTACAATAAGTACAATTGAATATAAAAACATCTCATAAACACATCGCAGTTTGTTGGACCATATGTATATGCTTTTCAATTTGTTCTTGAGTAGAGTATTTGTATTACTAAGCAACTTGAACTTTCTAGGACACAGTCTAAATATTAGGTTTTGAAGATATAATTACTGAATATGATGGCTCTACTACTTTATGAGAATATTTAATACATCAAAATTGGAGAAAGGATCTTGTATGAATGAGCACCCACTAGTGGAAAACAGGGCATCAGTCCCGGTTCGTATGGGCCTTCAGTCCCGGTTGCGCAACCGGGACTAACCAACCGGGACTGATGCCCTATCTTTAGTCCCGGTTGCTATACGAACCGGGATTAAAGAGCGACCACGTGGCAGGGTCCAGGCGCTCGTGGGCGTAGGTCTTTAGTCCCGGTTCGTGTTAAGAACCGGGACTAAAGAGTCCACACGTGGCAGCCTCTGCTGCTTCTTTATTTTTCTGGATTTCAATTGTTATTTAGGGGTTTAGGGTTTAGGGTATATTTGTATTTTGCATATATATAATATATATATTTGGTTCACCGAGACTAAAACGATATATATATATAATATATTTGGTTCACCGAGCATATACATGCATACAAGTATATATATAACTTGTTCACACACATAAGATCACGACTTGTGTTTAATTATAAACATTGTCTAATCGAAACCGGCATGAAATTCACCCTTTGGGTTAATGACATGTTCAAGCAGAAATCCGGCTAATTCCTCTTGAATTCCTACTACGCGTTCAGTCGGTGAGAGCAGTTTCCGCTTTGCTTCGAACTACGAAGAAGAAGAACAATATGAATATGAATCATCATAACAAAATTGATGCCAATAAAATGAATTTGTCAGTATATTGTTTACTTACTGTTTGAAAATCAATTCCTTCAGTGACCTGCGCACGAAGGTTCTCGCAAGTGTAGTATGCACATAGATTAGTCCCCGAAGGCTGCCTCGCACACTTTACGAGAATAGATTTTAGTCAGTGACATATCAAGATTGATATACTTAATGGTATTTGACACTAGAATTAAAGGGATGTGTGGACCTAGCTCGTACGACTTACCTCGATCTGACGGTAAATTAGCTTAGTTTTCCATTCACCTTTAACTATGCGTATAAACCGTTTCCAAACACTGCCGAGCAAACAAAATGAATAGATGAGTTATAGATGAACGAAAGAGACCGATATAATGCCGTAATGATTGAAATTACCTATCCATCACATCAAGGATGCTTTGGTATTCATTAAGTGGTTTATTCATCGAGTCAAAGATTTGAACCCTTCCATAGTCAGGTTCAATCTTTAGCAAAATCCAGTGGTAACTGCGTGCAAGTTTAATTATGTAAGTTAATAAACTCATCAATTACACTTATAACATCGAGTAAGGAAAAGTAATTGTGTATAAGATAGTAACACTCACCTGATGTTGTACGGAAAGAGTATTCTAGCTCGGTATTCCTGCGTAAGTAGGAACTCTAGCAAGTTATCCTCCGTCTCCTTGCGATTCCTCTGTATCATCGCTCCGTTAACTCGATTTGGATCAATGAATCCAAGTTGGAGGTCATTCCTTTTCTTACATTCCATACTCTTCATTCTGCATAATAAACAGCGTAGTGAGGAAAATTACATGCAAAGAACGAGTTGAGCTAGAGACTTATAGAAATAATGAATCACTTACAGAACATAGGCACTGACGAGAGATTTGTCGAGCGCGTCTTGATTGAATAGCTGAAAGAATTCATCAAACTCAATATGCACCAAGTCTTGACCTAAGAAATGGTCCTTTGTGATTTGCATAAGGAGAAAATCTTGCGTGCCCTTTGCGGCTTGCAGGTACCACTTATGCAATTTTCGCATTTGCGTTGGTAGATTCATTTCAATCTCAGGTGGGACCAGACTCTTCCCCTTTTCATATTGCCGTGCTATAGGCGCCTTTGGGGTGATACCTTCATCTAGCAATTGAGAAAGAGTCAAACCAGCTTCTTTAGCAAAGTCGGCGGGATTGGGTTGAGCAACACTCCCACCAGCATCACTAGCAAAGACCTTTAGCGGGGAGATTGATTTTTTGGTCTGTGCTCCAAGCTGGGCAACGTCTCTTTTCCCTCTTGCAGTTACGCTTGTCTTATTAGCTTCTTTTTTTGCATCTACCTGCTTATCCAAACAACGCTTGTAGTCATCTGGCTTACGCAATTCATATTGCGAAGGTTGGGTAAGCATATCAAAGGCCCACTCCTTCTGTTCCAGAGTATATACCTGCTTCGGTGTAGGGGTCGGGCGTAGGGCTACGAGCTTCCTTTTCACTTTGGCTCTGTCCTCCGCCTCAATTTCTTCAGCAGTCTTCTCGATAGGAGGAGGCGGCACCGCCTTAGCTATCTTGGCCCGTTTCTTCGGAGAGACATTGCTAGTGGACATAGCAGCGGACTTACCACAACTCTGGGACTTACGAGTGGGCTGAGGCGGCGGAGGTGGTGGAGGCGGCTGACATTGAGGTGGAGATCGATGTGGACTCGGGGTATGGTGGTAGTCGTCCCTGTCGTCGTCGGGAGGTGGTGAATTGCGAGGACTTGGAGGAGAGGGTGGCCGCCTTGGCGCCGAGCCTGGAAACACGATGTGTTTCTTATCCCAAAGAATTATACCACCCAATACTTCTCCCAGTTTTTCCTCCTCTTCAGGTCCAGCGACGTCAAGAAGGAGGGACTCATACCCCCTTTCAATTGCATCCACCCCGACCTTAGCATAGCCAGGTCGAATCTCACGGCCATGCCAGGTTTGTCCAGGTCCAGATGGCAACACATAGCCAACCGCCACCTTCATCGATATGTTCTTCATGGGATAATGCAGCTCACAGTCTATCTTCTTGGTGATATCATCCACGGGGTAGTGAACCATTGGTACCTCCGTGGAAGCCACGCTGCTTCTCCGCTGAGATCGGTCGCCTGATGCATGTTCTAGGTGTTGCTGATGCTGAGTTGCCCCTTGCGACTTTAATTCCTCCAGTGCCTTCTGCTGCAGTAAATACAACTCTCTCAGCTCAGCCTGTTGCCTTTCTATGCTCTCTATCCGTGAGGCCTCCTCCTGCGCCTTCCGCTTCTTCGCTCTCTCTCGGCTTCTATAAGTCTGGCTCTCTTCGGAGAACCCAGACCTCCACGGAATAGCAGAACCCAGACCCCGTGTTCGTCCTGTGTGTTCTTTGTTCCCGAGGGCCTTTGTCAGCTCGTCGTTCTCTCTGTCCGGCTTGAACGTCCCCTCTTGAACCTCGGCGATTGTCTTGACAAGTGCTCCCAGGGGTTCAGCAATTTGTTTCTTCTCTTCAACTAATTTCCCTGTTCTCTCATCATAGACAGCTCCATGGGCAAGTGCCCAATTTCTTGACCTTCTGGGCCATTGTTCTGTTTCTGGTTCAATGCCTTTTTCTCGTAGGGCGGCCTCTTGCATATCCCACTTAGGCTCGGCCCTTTTGTAGCCACCTGGACCCAACTTATGGTGATATTTCTTTTTTGCAGCATTTGCCTGATTTTTCTGACTCCTTAGCTTACCCAGCTCTGACTCCTTGTACTCCACAAATGCGTCCCAGTGATCCCGCAGGAACTCATTGGGGCCAGTAAATTCTGGAGCTTGTCGATCGGCGTTGACATAGGCGTTCCATAACCTCTTCTTGTGGTTATTGAACTGTGCAGCCATCTTCTTGAGAGCCCACTCCCTGACTTTCTCCTTCTGTTGCTCTGCTTCATCCAGGGACTCGGTGACCGGCAGATTGAAATGTGGAATGAGGGAATCCCAAAGTCTATCTTTCAAGACCTTGGTAACATAATTGACCGCTGCACCCTCTTCTGGCTCTGGCTGTGCTGGCTCTCCCTTTGCCGCCTTGGGCTTATACCAATACTGAATGCTTATCGGCACCATGTCCCTGACAAGACATCCACATTGATGTGTGAACGCATTTGCGACACTCTTGGGTTCCAACGGTTCGCCTTCACTTGAGAGACGCCCAATCGTGTAATGCTGATTCGATGCCAGCCGTTTGGCCGGGCCTCGCTTCTTTCTAGAAGATTCAGAGCTCTAAAATAAGAAAACACTCGTTAATATATATACCACATAATGCATCGTCATCTACTGATTCATGAATAGAGCTAATCTTCATATATATATATATACATCGCCGGACCGTTTTATTAAGTCACGTCCAGTCCCTTGTGAGCCGTCCTCGCAATCATCATTCTGCGGCTGCTCCTCCTCCATTCCCTCACCCGACTCGTTCAAAAATTCCGAGCCGTCTCCTTCTGCACGGGTGGTACCCTCTTCTTGTGCACGGGTGGTACCCTCTCCTATAATCTTCAATATCTCTTCTTCACCTTCTCTTCCGGCGCCGAAATCCATATCTGAAATCCATATAACATATAGATCAACAACATTTCGATCTATTCACTTTCTATTCATTTTTATTACTATTACTAATAGTAATAGCATTTTTATTACTATTACTAAGTAGCTAGAAATTTTACTAATAGTAACAGTAATAAAAATAACTAAGAAACTAATCTAACTATAAGAAACTAACTAAGAATAACTAAGAAACTAATCTAACTAAGAAACTTAATTTTATTACTATTACTAAGTAGCTAGAAATTGTACTAATAGTAACAGTAATAAAAATAACTAAGAAACTAATCTAACTATAAGAAACTAACTAAGAATAACTAAGAAACTAATCTAACTAAGAAACTTAATTTCATTACTATTACTAATAGTAATTGCATTTTTATTACTATTACTAAGTAGCTAGAAATTTTACTAATAGTAACAGTAATAAAAATAACTAAGAAACTAATCTAACTACAAGAAACTAACTAAGAATAACTAAGAAAGTAATCTAGCTAAGAAACTTAATTTTATTACTATTACTAATAGTAATACCATTTTTATTACTATTACTAACTAGCTAGAAATTTTACTAATAGTAACAGTAATAAAAATAACTAAGAAACTAATCTAACTAATAGTAACACTAATAAAAATAAAAAATTCCTAATTCTCACATTTTCCTAATAATTCCATTTCTAATATCATTTCTATTTCTAATAAAATCTAACCTAAAATCTAACATATATATTCTAACTACCTAGTATATGCTAACACTAATTTGCATATTATAACACTACTAACCCTATATACTAATTCTAACATTTTTCTAAAAATTTCTAACATAAATTCCTAACTACTTTTTTCTAAAAATTTCTAACATAAATTTCTAACTACATTTTTCTAAAAATTTCTAACTACATTTTTCTAAAAATTTCTAACTACATTTTTCTAAAAATTTCTAACTACATTTTTCTAAAAAAAAAATTTGCAGCAGGGGGCTCACCTGCAGGCACGCGGGGGCGGTGCGGGGGCTCGGCGGCGGGCGCGCGGGGGCTCGGCGGCGGCGGCGCGGGGGCTTGGCAGCGGCGCGGCGCGGGGGCTCGGCGGCGGCGCGGTGTGGGGGCTCGGCGGCGGCGGCGCGGGCTGCGGTACGGTGACCTGCAGGCGGCGGCGGCGGCGGTGCGCGCGCGCGGTCTCGGGGTCGGTGGGTAGGGCGGGCGGCGGCGCAGTGGCGCGGCGGCGCGGCGGCGGGCGGCGGCGCAGTGGCGCGGTGGCGCGGCGGCGCGGCGGCGGTGGCTCGGCGGCACGGAAATGGGCGACCGCAACGCTCCCGACGTCAAGCTCCTCCGCGTGGTCGATCGAAACTGCTAAGTGTTGGAGAAGAAGGGGCAGCGCGGGGCTTATATACCCCCCCCTTTAGTCCCGGTTGGTGGCTTCAACCGGGACTAAAGGGGGGTCTTTAGTCCCGGTTGAAGCCACCAACCGGGACTAAAGGGTCTTTAGTCCCGGTTGGTGCCTCCAACCGGGACTAAAGACCTTGGGCGGTTCGGGCGCCCAGATCCAGACCTTTAGTCCCGGTTGGTGTTACCAACCGGGACAAAAGACCTAATAAATGCGCGCCAATGCTGCATTTTTTTCAGATTTCATTTGAATATGAATTTTGAATTTCAATTTGAATATCTTCTATATATTTTAGAATTTGATAAAACTTTGAATATGAAAAGTGTTTGAAATTGAATAACTAATTCAAAAATATTTTCTATTTTCAAAATAAATTATTCTAACTATTCAAACAATTAACTATTTTGCCATTTTCAATTAAAACAATATTGATTAAAATTCTTTTAGCATATTTTAGAATTTGATAAAACTTTGAATATGAAAAGTGTTTGAAATTGAATAACTAATTCAAAAGTATTTTCTATTTTCAAAATCAATTATTCTAACTATTTAAACAATTAACTATTTTGCCATTTTCAATTAAAACAATATTGATTAAAATTCTTTTTGCATATTTTAGAATTTGATAATACTTTGAATATGAAAAGTGATTGAAATTGCATAACTAATTCAAAAATATTTTCTATTTTCAAAATAAATTATTCTAACTATTTAAACAATTAACTATTTTGCCATTTTCAATTAGAACAATATTGATTAAAATTCTTTTTGCATATTTTAGAATTTGATAATACTTTGAATATGAAAAGTGATTGAAATTGAATAACTAATTCAAAAATATTTTCTATTTTCAAAATCAATTATTCTAACTATTCAAACAATTAACTATTTTGCCATTTTCAATTAAAACAATATTGATTAAAATTCTTTTTGCATATTTTAGAATTTGATAACCCAAAATCATATATTTACATCAAAGTTTAATACATTATTACACATCACCAACATCCCCATCTAGTGTTGGGGTTTCCTTCTGCACCATAACCATGGAGTATCTTCTTTGTTTAAGAGGAGGGTTGGGTCAGTGTTCACTCTGAAGGGCGGAATTTCATCAAACTTGTTATAATCTTCTGACATATCTGTCTTGTCCTCCACTCCCACGATGATTCTTTTCCCTGAGAGAACAATGTGTCGCTTTGGCTCATCGTGTGATGTATTCATTTTCTTATCTTTTCTCTTTCTCGGTTTTGTAGACATGTCCTTCACATAGAAAACCTGAGCGACATCGTTGGCTAGGACGAATGGTTCATCCATGTACGCAAGATTGTTGAGATCCACTGTTGTCATGCCGTACTTTTGGTCAACAACTACCCCGCCTCCTGTTAGCTTGACCCATTTGCACCGAAACAAAGGGACCTTAAAAGACGGTCCATAGTCAAGTTCCCATATCTCTTCAATGTAACCATAATATGTGTCCTTTGTCCCATTGTCGTGTAATGCATCAAAGCGGACACCACTGTTTTGATTGGTGCTCTTTTTATCTTGGGCGACCGTGTAAAATGTATTCCCATTTATCTCGTAACCCTGAAAAGTCAATATAGTTGAAGATGGTTTCTTGGCCAACATGGAGAGCTCATATCCAATAGTGGCGTTATTTATGAGAAGTGTTTGCAACCAACCACCAAAAGTCGCCATGTGCAACTTTGTAATCCAGGAGTTTGACTGCCCAGGGTTTTCCGAGCGTACAATATTCTTGTGTCGCTCCATATACGGCTCCACCAACGCGGAATTTCGTAAAACTGTGTAGTGTGCTTCACTCAAAGAATGTCCATCCATACAGTATGCTGATTTCATTCCTAGCGTGCCTTTTCCACTTAGTCTCCCCTCATGCCGCGATTGAGGAAGACCAATCGGGTTCAGGTCAGGAACAAAGTCAACACAAAACTCAATGACCTCCTCTGTTAGATAGCCCTTGGAGATGCTTCCTTCTGGCCTAGCACGGTTATGCACGTATTTCTTTAAGACTCCCATGAACCTCTCAAAGGGGAACATATTGTGCAGAAATACTGGACCGAGAATGGTAATCTCTTCGACTAGGTGAACTAAGAGATGCGTCATAATATTGAAGAAGGACGGTGGGAACACCAACTCGAAGCTGACAAGACATTGAGCCACATCATTCTGTAACCGTTGTAGATCTTCTGGATTGATTACCTTCTGCGAAATTGCATTGAGGAATGCACATAGCTTCACAATCGGTACTCGAACATTTTCCGGTAGAATCCCCCTCAGTGCAACCGGAAGCAATTGCGTCATAAGCACGTGGCAGTCATGAGACTTTAGGTTTTGGAATTTTTTCTCGGCTATATTTATTATTCCCTTTATATTTGACGAGAATCCAGATGGGACCTTGATACTGCTCAGGCATTCAAAAAAGATTTCCTTCTCTTCTTTGGTAAGAGCGTAGCTCGCAGGACCCTTAGAATCCTCCGGATGCATGTCGTCTCTTCTTTTCATACGGTGCTGGTCCTCCCGTGCTTCTGGTGTATCTTTTGTCTTCCCATACAAGCCCAAGAATCCTAGTAGGTTCACGCAAACATTCTTCGTCACGTGCATCACGTCGATTGCAGAGCGGACCTCTAGGAATTTCCAATACTCAAGCTCCCAAAATATAGATTTCTTCTTCCACATGGGTGCATGTCCGCTAGCGTCATTCGGAACAGACAGACTGCCAGGACCCTTTCCAAAGATTACTTCTAAATCTTTGACCATATCAAATATATCATCACCAGTATGGCGTTTAGGCTTGCCTCGGACTTCTGCCTCGCCCTTGAAATGCTTGCCTTTTTTCTTCAATTGATGTTTCGGCGAAAGAAATCGACGATGCCCGAGATACACCACCTTCTTACTTTTATCCAAATATATACTATCGATCTCACCTAAACAGTGCGTGCATGCATTGTATCCCTTGTTTGTCTGTCCTGAAAGGTTACTAAGAGCAGGCCAATCATTGATGGTCACGAACAGCAACGCTCGTAGATCAAATTCCTCTTGTTTGTACTCATCCCACACACGAACACCTTCAGTCTGCCACAGCTGTAAAAGTTCATCAACTAATGGCCTTAGATACACATCAATGTCATTGCCGGGTTGCTTCGGGCCTTGGATAAGCACTGGCATCATAATAAACTTTCGCTTCATGCATAACCAAGGAGGAAGGTTATATATACATAGAGTCACGGGCCAGGTGCTATGACTGCAGCTCTGCTCCCCAAAAGGATTCATGCCATCTGTACTTAGACCAAACCTCAGGTTGCGTGTGTCTTCCGTAAACTCCGGAAAATCTCTGTCGATTTTTCTCCACTGCGACCCATCAGCGGGGTGTCTCAACATCTCGTCACTCTTACGGTCTTCTTTGTGCCACCTCAACAACTTGGCATGCTCTTTGTTTCTGAACAAACGTTTCAACCGTGGTATTATAGGTGCATACCACATCACCTTGGCAGGAATCCTCTTCGTGGGGCGCTCGCCCTCAACATCACCAGGGTCATCTCGCCTAATCTTATACCGAAATGCACTGCACACCGGGCATGCATTCAAATTCTCATACTCACCGCGGTAGAGAATACAGTCATTAATGCATGCATGTATCTTCTGCACCTCCAATCCTAGAGGGCAGACAATCTTCTTTGCTTCATACGTACTGGCGGGCAATTCGTTCTCCTTTGGAAGCATCTTCTTCATAATTTTCAGCAACTTCTCAAATCCCTTGTCAGATAAACCACTCTCTGCTTTCCATTGCAGCAATTCCAGCGTGCTTCCTAGCTTTTTCTGGCCATCTTCGCAATTTGGATACAAATCCTTTTTGTGATCATCTAACATGCGTTCCAACTTCTCCCTCTCCTTTTCACTTTCATAGTCAATCTGTGCATCAACAATGACCTGACCAAGATCATCAGCGGGCATATCTGATGCCCGTTCTTCACCTTCTTCTTCTTCATTATCTTCCATTGCGGTATCGGTGGTTTCAGGGAACTCAGGATAGTTGTCATCATTCTCTTCTTCATCGTTGTCTTCCATCATAACCCCTCTCTCCCCATGCTTAGTCCAACAATTATAGCCGGACATGAAACCGAACCGGAACAGGTGGATGTGAAGGGTCTTTGTGGAGGGGTAATCCTTCTCATTTCGACAACCTCCGCATGGACAACACATAAAACCATTCCGCTTGGTAGCCTCAGCCACCTTGAGAAAAGAATGCACGCCTTTAATGAAATCTCCAGAGCGTCGATCGGCGTACATCCATGCTCGGCTCATCTGCATTATATAAGTACATATCAAACGCAAATCAAATATACAATTTCTATTTCTATCTCTAATTTTAGTTTGATAAGTAAGAATAAGTTAACAAAACTTTAGTCCCGGCTGGTGGGTACTTCTATCGGTATTTCTATCTCTATTTCTATCGGTATTTCTATTGTTCTATCTCTATCTCTATTTCTATTTCTATGTTAGCTATGTCTACTTCTATTTTTATTTTTAATTCTAACATTTCTATTTCTAATAGCATTTCTATTTCTAATAAAATCTAACATAAATAAAATCTATATAGCATTTCTATTTTTACCTCTATCGGTATTTCCATCTCTATTTCTATCGGTATTTCTATTTTTCTATCTCTATCTCTATTTCTATTTCTATGTTAGCTATGTCTACTTCTATTTTTATTTTTAATTCTAACATTTCTATTTGTAATAGCATTTCTATTTCTAATAAAATCTAACATAAATAAAATCTATATAGCATTTCTATTTTTACCTCTATCGGTATTTCTATCTCTATTTCTATCGGTATTTCTATTTTTCTATCTCTATCTCTATTTCTATTTCTATGTTAGCTATGTCTACTTCTATTTTTATTTTTAATTCTAACATTTCTATTTCTAATAAAATCTAACATAAATAAAATCAAATAAACATCTAATAAAATCTAACATAAATAAAATCTAATAGCTATGTCTATCTATATAGCATTTCTATTTTTACCTCTATCTATAAAATCTAATAAAATCTAACATAAATAAAATCAAATAAACATCTAATAATTGCTCCCATAAAAAAATCACAAATCTCTCTACTTCTAGAGCAATAAATGAGCTAAATTACCAATGAAAGACAAAAGCACAAAATTCCTCACCTTTTAGTCCACTTAGATTGAAGTGGGGACATCAATTTGTGACAAAAAATGGTGATCAAAGAGGATGAACTCGAGTTGCATGAAGAACACTGAGAGTGGAGAGTGGGAGTGCCTGGCTCGAGGAGGAAGAAGGAGCTGCTTTATACAGGGAAGTCATTAGTCCCGGTTTGTAATACCAACCGGGACTAAAGGCTCACTCTTTAGTCCCGGTTGGTGTTACCATCCGGGACTAATGAGTCTGACAACGGTCGGATTCGACCCCAGAGTCATTAGTCCCGGTTCATATTACGAACCGGGACTATAGGTTCAAAACGAACCGGGACTAATGAGGTCTGCGGTCTGGCGGCCGAAAAAGCGGTGGGGCCCTGGGCATCAGTCCCGGTTCAGACAGGAACCGGGACTAATGCCCAGGAATATTAGGCCGGTTTTCTACTAGTGACCTTAGATCAGTGCTCCTGGTGTGCATTTTATGATAATCGGCAGGAGTATGTTGGAGTGAGGTGATTGAAAAAAATGTTTGAACTTTCATGCAGAGACCAGCTTGGCTATTCCATGAGAGAAATATCAGAAGTTCTCTGGAGCGTTTATTTGAGAAATAATTATGTCGTATAAACTCACAAATAAGAAGCACCCATTCACCGTGTATGATTTTCTAATAAAGATTCATCTGTTCGTTGGGAATAGCTTTCCACTTGTGATAGAGTTTTGGGTTATCAGCTAGAGTAAATTATGAAGAAAACATTTTGAGGCTATGGAGTAAGGAGAAATGACCAGAAACAAAACCTCATGCGGCTATCAAATTTGAGATGACATAAACGCAGAACCGATGTAATTTTTTAGCATACTCCTAGTAGGGGAGTGAAGGGCAGAAGTCTGCAGCACTGAGTAACCTGCAACGAACAAAAAATTTCTTTTGCAAAAGTTTAATTTTTTTTAGAAAGTAGGAGCATACAATATTTCCCATACCAAATAAGGAATTTAAGGACATTGAGGTGTCGAACTGTTGATGTAAACTCCGATGTTTGATCTTATAGTACAAAATTGGTGAAAGATTACTAAGATATTTTAACAAAGTAAATACGAATGTTTTTACTTGAGTCGAATAGAGGGAAAATCTGAACTTATATAAGTTGTTAAGCGTACATCTCAGCATCAGATAAAGCACATAATAAGTTGTTATGCTTTGCCTGACGAAAACAACCACAATATCTCTTCAGACTGTGATCGTGTGCTTCTCCACACGAATCAGACTAAAGAAGAATATAGATTGCAAGGTGTAAATATTAGTAGTTCAGGAATTTAAAAGTTGCAAAGGGCGAGACACTGGATTTCTCAACTTCTGGCTAAACACTTAAGAAATTTATTGACAGAAAATAAAAATAAACATGGTTTATTCAACCAAATTAATTCTTAGGATTCGTAACACGGAAGGAAATAATTTATACTCTCTAATCATGGAATTTAGCATAGTAATTTTACGTGATTTTTAGCTTACTACAAACTGCATTTTTTCCACTGCGTTGCTACAGCAGCTCTTCAAATCTGCACATCAAGAAAAACAAAAAGATTGTATCCCAATTTCCCTTACAACGACACTAATTTCAATGATACGTTCTTATTTGTCAAAGCTTAGTTACAAAACGACTGAGCTGAACTTAAGTACCTGAAGGCTGAAGAGCGTGACGCGGCTAAAAAATCATTAACAGACCTAGGTGCCGACGGAGCCGTCGGAGGTGTTCATGCCCGCACGTATCCCTGCACCCGCAGGCTGACTGGTGACACCATGGCGCATCTCGGCTGCGTCGGACTGCTGCAGAACCCGAGAACCATGGCGGCACCTAGGGTTAGGGAGCAAACAGTAGACACTACAGGTCTATGTACCTCAGCTTGATGCCTTGATATCCATCCAAAACATGGTTCTGCACACTGATGCCATGCACATGTTGTAGACGCAAAAGATGAAGACCGTCTGCATGGGTTGGGTGCATGGAGATTCAACCCTGTATTGATGTAGGGTGGGGCGGCGGTTGAAGGTGATGTGGCGTAGCGTCGATGGAGGAATAGCTTGTCAAGAGTTTGACCGTGCTACAACTTAGAGAATATGATGTTAATCTTTTCGGTTGATGTATCTATCACAGCCGTATTTCTAATATATCAATGGCTCAAACTGTTAGATCTAAGCATTAACGTGGTAGCTCGTATGGTGCCTCCAATTAGTAAATATAAGATTTTTAGGATTTCAGGGATATGTAATTTGTAAATTTTGGCCTTACAGAACAATTTCCATGAATTTTACAAGTTTCCGCATATAACAATGTGTTCCAAATCTATTTGAACTCAGCAAAGGCCACGTGGCGCTTTCTCACAGGTGGATACCGGTTCGGCCGTATAGGGCTTCTGAGCCGCTAGATTTTATGTGATCTTCATGGTCGAGATCGATCCGTACCACCTCACGTAAGTGATTGAATACTAGCCGCCCGATCTGGATCTAATGGTCAAAAAGAAAAGTGAGGGAAGGGAATAAGATAGTCACCGGTGGTTAGGGTTCCGACGAGGGAGGCGGCTCCGAGATGGACAGAGGCGATGTTGCAGAGGCTCCCTGTGCTGACTGAGGTGCGTACGAGGTGCGGGGAGTCGTGGTGAACTTGAAGGTGTGGTCGGCTAGGTCAGGCGCGTCCTGTAGCATCGCATGGGGGGCGGCTGGAGACGATGCGGTGTTGGTGACCTTCGGGTGATGGTGGTGTGCTTGATTCGTGATACATCTCAAACGTATTTATAATTTTTGATGCTCCGTGCTTGTTTATACACCATTTTCTTTGTGTTTTGTTACACTTTGTGGCGTTTTATGCCTTTTCCGGAACTAACCTACTAACAAGACGCCACAGTGCCAGTTCCCTATTTTCTGCTATTTTTGAGTTTCAGAAAAGCTACAAGGAAATATTCTCGGAATTGGACGAAACAAAAGCCGAACCTCCTATTTTTCCTAAAGCGTCACGAAGTCCGAACATGAGACGGAGGGGGGCCAGGGGCCGGCCACACCCTAGGGCAGCGCGGCCTAGCCCTGGCCCGTGCCACCAAGGGGTGAGCCGCCCTGGTCCACCTCTTGACGCCGCCCTTCCGCCTATATATTCCCCTCGACGGGAAAAACCTAAAGGCCCGATCAATTTTCCACGAAACCTACTGCAAGCCACCGCCATCATCGACGCGAGATCGGGAGGGTCCAAAAGCTCTTCCCGACACCCTGCCGGAGAGGGGAACCCCTGCCGGAGGCCTTCTTCATCACAATGGTCGCCTCCGGAGTGATGTGTGTGTAGTCTACCTTGGACTACGGGTCCATAGCAGTAGCTAGATGGTCGTCTCCTCCACCATGTGCTTCATGTTTAGATCTTTTGAGCTGCCTAACATGATCAAGATCATCTTTGTGTAATTCTACATGTTGTATTTGTTGGGATCCGATGAGTATTAGTACTATGTCAAGTTGATGTGCTGAATTATTATCTTTATGTTATCTCTCTGTTGTTTATGATCTTGCATGCTCTCTGTTGCTAGTAGATGCTAGTGACTCCGAGAGGGAGTATTTATGCTTCATAGTTGGGTTCATGCCTCTAGTAATCTGGAGGAGTGACAAAAACCTCTATGGTTGTAGATGTGCTATTGCCACTAGGGAGAAAACAACATTCTTGTGTTCAAGGACATTTGCATTGTTTACATTATGCACTTTGCTTAAGGTGATAATCTGTTGTTCGCAACTTAATACCCGATGGTTGCTCGGACGACATCCGGAGGGTGGATTATTAGTCATAGATGCAGTTGGATTACGGTCTATGTATTTTGTCGTAATGCCCAGAGTGAATCTCATAGTGATCCTCATGACATATGTACGCTATCTTTATTCTATCAATTGCCCAACTGTAATTTGTTTACCCAACATATTGTTATTTATCTTATGGAGAGACACCACTAGTGAGCTGTGGACCCCGGTCCAATTCCCTTTACATTGCTATTACCGTTTTACTTTTACTCGCATTATTTACATGCTTGCATACTATTACCCTTTTACCACTCGATACGCTTAATCCTTTGTTTACAGCAAACCGGTGAGATTGACAACCTCATCGTAAGTTGGGGCAAAGTACTTGTGTTGGGGATATACCAAATAGGTATACCAGCGACGTAGTCTTAAAACAGCAAGCCAGGGTGGCCCATCAGGGTGGTATGGCGGATTGCCCACCGGGCGGCCCAGTTGCTGGAGAAAACCATGGCGGTATTGGATGCAGGAGCTCATGGAGGATCCGCAGACAGGCCCATGGTGGGTTGCCTTGTACTATACACATAGGACTTAGTCTAGGACTCCAAGTTGTATCCGCTCCAGTACCATCGTGTTGCCCACGCCAGACGCCTTTATAAGCCGGCGTGAATGAGCCCTTGAGGCACGACTTAGACATATGGCCAATCGCATAGCGAAACAGCCAACCTCATCATTGTAACCGAGCATTTGTTTCCATATAGTGAATTATAGCAGCACGTAGGGTCTCGCCACCGTTGTGGGATCTGAAGCTGGGTAAACTCGTGCTACCACCGTCCCAGATCGCTCCGCCGTGTTCACCCCCTTCCACAAACCGCTATACACCTACCCCTATGGTAGATCTGTTGACGAAACCACGACAGTTGGCGCCCACCGTGGGGCATAACGTGTCAGGAGCGCGGATCTAGGAGGGATCCGCCTTCACAGGCATCGGCGACACCGTCACCATCGGGCGTATCCTCTATGATTCTAGCTTCCCCATCATCCCAGCGGATAACCTCTGGGTGCCGGCTAGAGAAGACCCTACCCGATTTACCGTCGTTCCGATCGGAGACATCCACATCTTCATCGGAAGAAAGGGCCTCACTCCCAAAATACAAGTTATTCCATGTGTCCAGTATAAATTCCTATGCATGGTATTTGCAAGCCATTCCAAGTAAATTTTCATGTGCTACCTTTCAAAAAACCCTTCAAAATACTTCTCATTTTGTGACATTGTTTTCAGCTCATGGGGACGTAGTGGTCGGATTTGCTATCTTCCATATTGTTTATTCCAAAAAGAAAAAAAGGAAAAAAGAAAATAAAAAAGGCACTCCTCCATGGTATGTGAATGTTGGTGGGCACCCAATGGAATCGGTTAGCCATGGTTTGAGAAAGGAAAAAAGGTGGGGAGGAGTGCCAAGCTTTATAAAAGAGCACAAAAAGTTCCAATCTCTCTCAAAAACTTGCTTCATTTTTGTATGGAAGATAGTAAGAACTCCATTGCCAGTCGTTGACAAAGACAACCACCTCTCAAAACCCAATTTTTATCTCTCTGTTTTACAAATGAAAAGCTCTAGCACATGTTTAATCACTGCTTCCCTCTGCGAAGGGCCTTTCTTTTACTTTTATATTGAGTCACCACCTTCTACCTTTATGCACCATCTAAGAGAGCATAGTTGCCATTCTGAGTTTAATGTGCATTGTCCCAAAGTTATCATTGACGGATTCATTATTTTGGTTTCACTTGTTCTTAAATTATTTGTATCTAGTCGCCCACTTAAACTTGAAGGTGTCCTATGCATTTATGTTTTGCTATTCCATGAGGGACAAGCTGAAAACCATTTGCTATGTTTTTCCATATGATTTGAACACAAGTTTGACTTTCATTGTTTCATTTTTCATGATCTTTTGTTTGTGTTCTTTTTCATGTTGTAACATGGTTGCTAAGTTTCTTCTATCAAGATTATGTATTTCATGCCCATGTTTTAAGTTCTTTGATCTCAGCACTCAATGCTTTACATAGATGATCAAGATTGTGATGGTGCATGTCACCTCAAAAATTATTCTTTTGTTATCACTTACCTACTCGAGGACAAGCAGGATTTAAGCTTGGGGATGCTTGATATTTCTCAAACGTATCTATAATTTTTGATGCTCCATGCTTGTTTACACCATTTGCTTCATGTTTTGTTTACACTTCGTGGCGTTTTTATGCGATTTCTAGAACTAACCTATTGACAAGATGCCACAGTGTCAGTTCCCTGTTTTCTACTGTTTTTGTGTTTCAGAAAATCTACACAGGAAATATTCTCAGAATTGGACGAAACGACCACCGAAACTCCTATTTTTCCCGGACGCAGGACGAGGACCAAAAGAGAGTCGGTGGGGGGCCAGAGGGCTGGCTCAATATAGGGTGGTGCGCCCCCTCCTGGCTGCGCCCCCCTATGGGTGAGGCCACCCTGGTCCACCTCTGATGATGCCCGTTCGCCTATAAAAAGCTTCGGGACGGAAAACCCTAAAACAATCGGCAAATTTCCAGAAAGAGTTCTGTAGCTCCGCCGCCGCCATCGACGAATTTTGGGGGACAGAAGTCTCTGTTCTGGCACCCTGCCGGGATGGGGAAGTGCCCCCGGAGCCATCTCCATCGGTCTCCATTGTCGTCTCCGCCGTCTCCATCGACCTCACCGCCATCTCCATCGCCGTTGCTGCCTCCTATGATGAGGAGGGAGTAGTTCTCCCCCGGGGCTGAGGGATCTACCGGTAGATATGTGGTTCACCTCTCTCGCCCATGATGTGATCTTTATGTGATCGTGAGCTTTGTATCTAGTTGAATTGGTAGATGCTATTATTCAGATATTATGCTACTCCCGTGCTTTATATTTGTGATCTCCGGAGACACATTGTATCATGATGTGAATGTGACAGTGTGCGCATTATGTGTGTCTCTTTTGGTTAACGTCTCTATGAATTGTTGGTGTTTGTTGGAACCATCTAGTGTGTTCATGGTGACAGTGTGGGACAATCTAGTTTGGAGAAATATGGACTTTGAGGAGTCCTTCGTAGCCCTATGCATGATTAGTGTTCATTTTCCATTGGAGAATTGTTTTGAGTTGCATATTGAATTTAGTATCTATTGGTTCAATTATGTTATATTTTTTGGGAGTGTGTCCACTAGTGAAAGTATGATCCCTAGGCCTTGTTTCCAAGCATTGCACACCGTTTACATTCAGTTTTGTTACATGTTTGCTCGCAGGGATATTTATTTCAGATCACATTTACTACTTATAATCATCACTACTACTTGTATTTCACTATCTCTTCGCTGAACTAGTGCACACATCTGACAATTGTATTGGGTGTGTTGGGGACACAAGAGACTTTCTGTATCGTAATTGCAGGGTTGTTTGAGAGGGATAGCTTTGACATCTTCCTCCCTGAGTTCGATAAACCTTGGGTGATCCACTTAAGGGAAACTTGTTGCTGTTCTACAAACCTCTGCACTTGGAGGCCCAACACTGTCTACAAGAATAGACGCGTGCGTAGACATCATGGACTGATCCATTCGCCGATGAGCCCCCCGAGGTGGAATCTACGCTTCCTGGAGAGGAGGCCATAGGTCTCTGGGTCATGCACTTTGATGGTGCCTTCAACCTTCCCGGCATGGGGGCTAGGGCCGTTCTCACCTCTCCATCTAGGGACAAGCTCTACTATGCCATTCAGCTTTGTTTCAAGCCAGAGCACAAGGTCTCCAACAACATCTCAGAATACGAAGGACTCCTTGCTGGCCTAAGGGCGGAAAGCGCTTTGGGCATCAAGCGCCTCATTGGCAAGGGAGATTTGCAGCTGGTCATGAACTTCTCCAACAAGAGCTACACTCCAAAAGATGAGCACATGGCGTCTTACCTCGAAGAGCACCAGAAGATGGAGAAGCGCTTCCAAGGCCTAGAATTAAAGCACATCCCTCGAGGAGAGAATGTGGAGGCAGACGAAATTGCCAAGCACGCCTCTCATTGCCTGGCGCAGCCGGCCAGGATCTTCAAGGAGCACCTCTTCAAGCCATCGGCTTCTCCACCGCCAATGGAATATGAGCTTCCTCCCGCTTTGCCACCGCTACCGTAGCAGGGGGTTCCGGACTGCGGGCCATCCTTAGGCGACCGTGTTCTCCTGGCACTAGCGAGGTAGGAGGGAGTGGATTGGATACTTGAGCTCAAGGCCTTCCTCGTTAGCGGCAAGCTTCCTGAGGAGGAGTCGGAGGCTGAAAGAATTGTGCATCAGGCCTCTGGATACTACATCAAAGATGGTGATTTGTACCAGCATCGCCCTAGCGGCGTCGTTCTGAAGTGCATCTTGACTCAGCATGGCCAAGAACTCCTCAGGGACATCCACGCCGGTGAATGTGGACATCATTCCTCTGCCATCACCATCGCCAGGAAAGCATATCGCAACGGCTTCTATTGGCCTTCGGCGCTCTTGGACGCGGCTGAGATGGTCAAGAGGTGCGAGGCGTGTGTAACATACCAGAACGTAGGACAACTCCGGGGTAGATTAGAAGGGCTTTTGTGCATTGCATCTGAAATTACGGGATTTTTTCACGCTTTTGTCACTAAAACCTAAGAGTGATCGAATCTCTCTTCGAAGGGGCATGGTGAACTCTCGAAGTACGAAAGATTTGGACATGATCTCTTTTGATCTATTGTGGTGAGAGGTGATGAATTAAACAACTAAAACCCTAGCTATAAGCTTTGGAATTTGAACTAAGATTTAAATCAAGTTTGAATTTGAATGATTGAACTTAGAATTAAAAGGCACATTTAGAAAGGATAAACATTAATAAAGAAGAAATAGATGGAAATATAAACATCAATAAAGTTAGAGAAAACTTAAACTTTATTGATCATCAATACATATTACATTGTCTTTAAATAATTCATGAATGAAAGAATATTACAAATTGGAATGAATCAAAGATAATTACAAAAGAAGAAATGGAAGATTACAAGTTACAAATTCTAAAAGAATTTCAAAGTGGTTTCAAATTTCAAATTGAAGTTTTTAGCAAAATAGCAAAGCAAAACCGAAAATAAATGAAAAAGAAAAAGAGAAAAATGATTAAAGGCCGCGGGGCAGCCTTTCGGCCCAATGCTGGATCCGACCCACGGCCCATCTTCCCTTTCTTACCGAACCGGTATCCTCTCCCTTCCTTTGCGTCACTGACAAGAAGGTCCCACCTGTCATCCCGGGCAGAGAGACCGGGACGAACACGGCGAGCCTCCCTGGAAGATCTCCACCGCCCCTCCGAATCCGGCGCGAACCCTTACCCCCTGGCCACGCAACCGTGCCTATAAAACCCCCTCTCTGCCCGCTCTTGACCCGTCCCAAAACCCTAGCTCATCGCCGCTAGGCCGCTCCGATCCAGAAACCGCCGCGCCGCCACTGGTAGTCGAGAGCATCGCCAATCTGCGGTACGCCTCGACCTCCTCTTGACCACCGCTCTGCACCACCTCCTTTCCCTCGATCTCGCACAGCTCCTTGACAAAGCTTTGCCCTCTTCTTTTCTTCAGAACACCGCGCCCGACGTCAGCCGGATCTTGCCGCCGCCAAACATCAGATCCGATGAGCGATTGCCGGAGCTCCAGAGCACCTCAAGTCATCAAAACTTGCCACCAGCTCCGCCTCGACCTCCTGACCATCCGGTATGAAGCCCGTTTCCCAGAACCACCCCCTTCACGTTGCACTCCTCCGTGTTCTGCACGACCATGCCTCGGCCTAACCTCCGGCCGACCTTTGCCACCGATGCAGGAAGCTTCCGAGCTCGTCGACCACCTTTTCGGACTCACCGTAGTCTCCTGGACATCGTCAAGTTCTTCATCGCCACCGGGAACCGCTGCAGCCACCCCGCCGTGAACTCCAGTACCACCGGATCTCATCGCCGACGCCTCCCTCCGGTGAGCTCCTCCCTTCCTCTGTTTCGACCACACGATCTAGATCCCACGGATAGGATTAGATCACTTACCGATTCGGTAAGGATCGATCTGGGCCGCGCAATCCTCATAAGATCTAACGGCGCTCGCTCGCGATCTGAACGAAGAGGTATCGCCCAATCAGGGAGCGCCGCGTGTCGGCTCCGAATTTAACTGAATCGTTTTTCGTTTTAACACTTTCAGAATAAGTTTGAAACTTGTTTATTTCATATCTGGAGATCTACATGTCAGTTTTTAGCAAATTTTGCGTCCATAGATTCATAAAATTGTGTAGATTCTAGCTGCGGTATCAAAAACAAGTATAGTAATGGTTTTAAATAGTGAATTGCTGCAAACTTTAATCTTGTGTTTTGATTATTAAAAATAGTTATAAAATTCTTTTTACAGTGAATCCTTTTGGACAAGGTTCCTCTGATATTTCTTAGTACTGTAGCATGGCCAAAACTATTTTTGGTAATTTTTGTAATACTTTTGTAACCTTAGCTTGCTTATTGTTCTTTTTGTGTGTGTTGTTGATGTTTTGAGTTTTATAAATTAACTCTAAAACTTTGATCATGTCATCATGCATATAGTAACAACCAGAGAACATGCTAAGTGTCCTTGAAGTGTTTAAAAACACATTTGCATGCATGTTTCTTTTCATGATTGTTTGTGATGGTTATGTCCTTATAATGCTATTTTTCTTGTGTAGATTGTGCTGAGTGCAACGAGTGTCTATGTGACGAGTGCACCAACTCTTCTCCTCATCAAGGCAAGGGTCACTATGTTCCTTGTCCTACTAAAAGTTTTGGTCTTGTAGATTTTTCTAGTAGAAGATGCATGAATAGATGCTTTTATGTTTTCTTATCCTTTAACTGCTAGTTGTGCTAAGTTTTGCCTAGCTAGCTAGTTTGCATCTCCTAGTAGAATTGCTGCTGCTATAGGACTTTACTTTTGTTCTTGTTGTGGGAAGGGTTAACACATGATTTTGGCTAAGTGTTGGAAAACAAGTTTTTGGAAAACTAAGAAAAACAACTAAGTTAATGAACCACCTAGGTGGAAGTGGCTTTGATTGGTTTATGTTGAGTGGTTCCCTGGGGTCATGTCATCGAACCTCTGAACCACCAGGTGTATCTCACTTGTGGATGGCCGCCCAGGAGCAAAGAGATTGGAGACGTTCAAGTCGTGAAGCTTCCAGTGCAACCACATGACATATGGGCTCTGTCTTGGTCAACTAAGCTGCAAGAACTCAAGCCAGGCGGACAGAGGGTGGTAGATGTTGGTAGGATGGAGTGCGTCCGTTTGGTCTGAGGGAATGCTTCTGAAAGGCCTCGTCTTCGTTTTCACTTGGCCATTTGAGGCAAAATGAGTCTCATGGCAAAATGGGTTAACTAAGTCTTGTGGGAAAAGTGCACCACCTCTGTAGAGTGTTTAGAGCTAAGTACTTTGCCGTGTCCCCGGTTACGGACAATTCTGAGTGACATGACTTTGAAGTTGTTCAAGAATCTCCTCACCTCAATTTCTCTAAGTTAAAACTTGATGGGTGAACTTGGGTAGAAAAGGTCCTTCTGGACAAAAATTTTGCTAAGGAAAATTTGAGTTTTACAAAGGTAGGAAAAAGGCTTGCTTTGCTAAGTTAAACTCCACCTGGCCAAAGAGCATATACCTGTAGGTGCCATTGAGTCCACCAAAGTGACATTTGCCAATACATTCAACGTATTGATCCTCCGTGGCTGCAACGTATCATGTTGCAGGTGGATACTATGAAGATTGAAGATTTTTGTGCTACGGTCACGAGTCTTCGTCCAACACGTCTGCCTGTGGAGCTTGAAGGAAATTAAGAAGACTTGTAGTTTATTTACTTAGTCATTTTCTAGAGTTGTAATAGGTTTGTGGCTTTCTGCCTTATCGAGTTGTAAAAGACTAAGTTATTTGTGGATCAAGCGTTGTAATAAAGACCTTTGTATTCTTGATATTTCATCTTGTAACTATGTGTGCTAGCAGTCGATCCGGGACTAGCACAGATAAAGCACAGGTACGCTACAAAAGCAAAACTAAAGCAAAGTAAAGGATGTGCGTGCGAAAATCCCCTTGCAGAAATCTTCTTTTTCCCCGGTAACGGTGCTAGAAAAAGTTGCTTGATGAGGGCAGATAACCACCTAGTTGGGAACCCCAAGAGAAAGGTATGATGAGCACAGTAGCAAGTTTTCCCTCAGTAAGAAACCAAGGTTTATTGAAGCAGTAGGAAAAAGCCGAACTTCAGAAGGTGATGCCTGCTAGCTTTGCGACAGCTCCGGACAATTTATAAGGTGCCTCGTCCAGGGCTTTGCTTTGCACCAGCAGCAACGTGGAACCTGCACACAACACAACCAAGAACTTTGCTCCCAACTTACGATGAGGTTGTCAATCTCACCGGTTTGTTGTAAACAAAGGATTGAGCGTATCGAGTGGAAAGCAATAGTAGTATGCGAGAAAGTAAACAGTGCGAAGAAAAGTAAACAGTAATAGCAATGTAAAGGAAATTGGACCGAGGTCCATAGTTCACTAGTGGTGTCTCTCCATAAGATAAATAACGACATGCTGGGTAAACAAATTACAGTTGGGAAATTGATAGAATAAAGATAACGTGCACATGTCACGAGGATCACTATGAGATTATTCTAGGCATTACATCAAAATACATGGACCGCCATCCAACTGCATCTATGACTAATAATCCACTCGCGGGGAATCAACCGAGACCCCTTGAGTATTAAGTTGCGAACAACAGATAACTGCATTAAGCAAAGTGTGTAATGTAAACAAAGCAAATGTCCTTGGACATAAGATTTGTTTTCTCCCTAGTGGCAACAGCACATCTACAACCTTAGAGGTTTCTGTCACTCCCCCAGATTAAATAGAGGCATGAACCCAACTATCGAGCATAAATACCCCCTCTTGGAGTCACTAGTATCTACTTGGCCAAGATAGATACTAACAACGGAGATCATGCAATATCATAAACAACATAGAGATAACATAAGATAATATTCAGCACATCAACTTAACATAACACCAATATTCATCGGATCCCAACAAACACAACATGTATGATTACATAAAGATGATCTCGATCATGTAAGGCAGCTCACGAGATGTAAACATGAAGAACATGGTGGAGAAGACAACCATCTAGCTACTATTATGGACCCATAGTCCAAGGTAGACTACTCACTCATTGCGCCAGAGGTAAGCATGGCGATGAAGAAGACCTCTGGTGGCGATTCCCCTCTCCGGCAGGGTACCGGGAAGAGCTTCTGGACCATCCCGATCTCGGGTCGATGACGGCGGTGGATCGCGATGTGTTTCTGGAAAATTGATCAGGTATTTAGGTTTTTCCCGTCGGGGGGTCTTTATAGGCGAAGGGGCGACGTCAGGAGTGGACCAGGGTGGCCTCACCCATAGGGGGCGCGGGCCAGGGGCTGGCCATGCCACCCTATGGTGTGGCCGGCCCGTGGCCCCCCTCCGTCTCCTCTTCGGTCTTCTGGAAGCTTCGGTAAATATTAGGAGGTTCAGCTTTTGTTTCATCCAATTTCGAGAATATTTCCTGTGTAACTTTTCTGAAACACAAAAATAGCATAAAACTGGGAACTGGCACTGTGGCATCTTGTTAATAGGTTAGTTCCAGAAAATGCATAAAAATGCCACGAAGTGTAACAAAACACTAAGCAAATGGTGTAAGAACAAGCATGGAGCATCAAAAATTATTAATACGTTTGAGACATATCACATATCCAGAAGGAACCTCAGAAATTCGTGAACCCGCTATATTCATTGGCAATGGGCCACGTGCAATCTCAGGCATTTCGATCTCACAATCAACTTGGACAAGGAAGAAAAAGATAACTTCAAATACAGAATGAGCAGTAGTCATAAATCATGGTACAAAACATTTACAAGTAATAACTCTGGACTAGACAACAAAGCACAATGTTTTGATTATAGCAAAAGAGAAACCATAGAGAATCAACCAAGAGGACAAGCAGAAGGCTACGCCACCTCAGTAGGAGAGGGATCCATAGGAGCAGGTGCACTCAAGGCGTAGAAGCCGAAGGCGTTGGCGCAGGGAGAATCAAGGAAATGAGCTTGGGCGCATACTTCTTCGCCCCTGCAAAGAACTCATTCATTTCTTTTGGGCGTCGAGCATAAGCGGATCTCACCTTTTCCCAGTCCACGTTCTCACCATGCGACCGAGTCAGGGCAATCATCCCCTCAACACCTCTCCTCACAGAAGAAAGCTTGAGCTGAAGCACTAGGTCCTCTAAGGTTTCGAAGGCCTCCACTAGATTCCTAAGATTGCCGATGAGCATCTCATCCTTCTTCTTTGGGAACAACCCGACGAATAGGCAAGGAAGCATGTGGCGAGTTTGCTGGAGGACGTTTCTAACATTCTTCCAGTTCGACTCCAAGATGCCAACAGTATCTAGCAGATGATCCTTGGCGCTGTTGAGACGGAGTTTAATGATTTCTCCAAGTTGTTATGCTGCATCACAGAAATCACAACTAAGTAAAAAGAAGCACAAAGACAGATAAGAATAACGCAAGTAGAAGACAACAGCAAGGAGAGAACTTACTGCCAACAGACGTGAGAATAACATGGAGTCATTTCACAACATCCTCTTCACGCTTGGCTTGCTTTTGGGAAACCTCAGCTAAAGCTTTTTCAGCCTTAATAGCCCTAGCTTCCGCTGCCTTTGTAGCCTTGTCAGCAGAAGCCTTGGCAGCATCAGCCTCCTTAAGAGCCTTAGAAGAGGCTTTAAGTTTGGCTTCCAAAGAAGCCACGCGTACAAGGGCATTGGCCAGAGAAACTACAGATACGATGACAACACAGAAACTCGAATCATAAGCAGGAATATGAAAAAGCAAGGGAAAAACTATGGAAATAAAGATATGTACCCTTGGATTCATCGGCAGTCTTTTGAATCTCGAGACATTCAATGCCAAGGGATAGAAATTTCGGCATCAAAGGCTGCAGAACGAAAATGCATAAGTAAAGCTACTACATCATAAAAAATAGAGCACATGGCATACTCACATCACTCGAAGAAAAGGCACCCTGATGTGCCTCGAGGGAGACAGATGCAGTTTGTGTCGCCTTCTTGCGACGTTTAGTGACCGGCGCATTGATAATCTTCTCCAGGGTGTCCTCTGGTGGAATTTCCACTACAGTCTCTTCCTGCGAGTTCTTTTCCGCAATGATAGAGGTTCGGGAAGGAAGAACCAGAGTAGTTGTCCCCTTTGATTTTTCATCATCACTTAGAGTAAAATGTGGGGTTCAAAGATAAAGGACTGAAAGCAAGAAACGGAATGCGACCAGAAAAGAATAACTTACGAGTCAGCTTCAAGGAAGTCGAATAGGGTAGGAGGAGGATCCTTAGAAGTTGATTGATCTTGTGGTACATCTTTTGGGTTATATGAACCCGAGGATGTCAAATCTTCTGGGTGTTTCCTCTTCTTGTCTGCACCTTGGTTCTCAGATTCAGCTGGGGGTGGTGACTGTAACACCCCACTTTTTGTAACCCTGTTTAGGTAGTGTTTAGTGAGCCAAAATTGAGGGCCAACAAAAACTTTTTGAGCAAACCTCTGGAAGTGCTGCTTCTTGCTTGTTTGTCTTGGGTGCTATGTTAATGATGTCTGCTTGAGTTGCTTATTGAACACCTTTGTGAACCAACACCACCCTTGTGCCCTTGTGATCATGCTCTTATTTATGCTTCTAGCTATTTTCCAAAACCATTATCTTGGCAAACTCTCCTTTTTATTCAAATTATTTTTATTTATCCAAATAAGCGCCAAGATTTATTTTTGAGACAAAGCTTTTATCAAAACTAAGTATTTACAAAATTATCTGGACCTACAAAGTAGAGTGGTCCCACTACTTTACAAACTTTTATTTTGTTGATATTTATAAAAGGATTTCAAACACCTTTGAGAAGATTTTACAAAGGAGATATTTATGTCTCCATTTGTTTCTAAAACTATCTACCAAAGTCTTACTCCTTTATTTGAAACTCTTCTCTACTTGACTTGGGCATGATCATTGAGCACTGGCTCAATCATTGTTTCTGATATTGCTAGATTAGCTACAAATGATTGACCTTGTGTGATGAGTTGACTTTGTGTGACTGTTTGACTTTGATGAGTTGTTTGTGTGTAGATATAATCCTCATATAGGCCTGTGGCCTAACCTTTTCAAATCTCATCAATTTATATTTTGTCCCACGTAAGTTATTTCCACTCTATCTTTCAAATCAAACCTATCTTGTTATTTTCATCTCAGTCCTGAATTCCTAACTCTAATGTCTTAGTCTTATCATGAGACATTAGGAGCACCATTTTGAGGGATCTTAAAACTAATCAAACTAGCCCAAGGAAGGCACCCTGGTGTTACTAGAATCATCTACATCCCATCTTAGAAGGCTCCTCTCAGCTATCACAAAATATTTTCTTGCAGTCATTTTATCAAACACCTAGTGTGTAGACTATCTTAGTGTCTGTTAACAGATTCAATTTTCCAACACCTATATTAAGCTCCTCTATTCTATCCATGGCAATGTACCTTCCTAGAACTCATATTTGGCATGTGATCTTCCATTCTTTCCATTGCCACCTAGCCATTCGAGGCCATCTAATACTTGCTCTAATCCTGTTTCTGGCCCTAATCAAATCGCTGACCATTTGACTATTATCATATGCACTCTTACTCACACTTCTAGAATTCAAAATAAATTGATCAGAGACCATTCTTTGACCCATTCCTCTTCCTTTTGATCTACTCTAACTATCTATGCACTTGCATGTGCATTTTGAAGCATGCCACCTATCTATGTGACTGGGTTTTCAACCCTAGTCAAAATTGTTTCCACAATTCTAGTTTTCCTTGATCCTCTTGGAAATTTGTCAAACCTCAGCATAAAATCTCTCCATAAAATCATTTCCTCTCTACTAGCATTTAGAAATGTTATTCCTGCAAAATATCCCTTTTCCTTCATCAAGAATAACTATTTCTCTATCTCATTTTCCTTGCTTAATACAATACATATGAATGGTGCCTATATTATTTCATGCACCTTTATTTTCTCAACCGGCACTTTATAATCTCCTACCATGTTCTCCTATTCCTATAGGACCTTATGGACTCAAAAACCCTAGTGGTTCATCTCCAAATTTTCAAAATCTTGTCTCAAGTAGAATAGGGCAAATCTCCACTTTCCAATTTTGGTGATCTTGCCTAGCATCAAATAAACTCCTCCAATTTGGCAATATGGTTAATCTCACCAAACCACACCCATCTAATCCACCTATGCATGCCTTGAATTGAGCAATGAGGGACTAACCCAAAAATTCAACATTTTGCATCATGCATGCATTCATCATATCTATACCTCACTAATTCAAAATTAGTTGGAAACTTCACCAAACCACCTTTGTGGACCCCTCCAGCACCTTGACACCCTCTGGTCGAATTCCACTGTAGCAGCACCCTCACATCCTTGTCCTCTAGTGGTTGGAGGTAGCTATTGGAGAGACACTTGCACATTATAAAAATCTTGCCAAACATTGTTTAGAAACCTTGCAGCAGCCCTCCCCACTCTCTCTCTCTGATCCTTCTCGAGGAAGCTACCCACCAGGACCCCTCTCACCGCCATTGCTGCCCAACCAAAGCCCTCCTATGGACCCTACAAGCCCCAAACCGACCTACACTTCATCCCTCTCGGTTTAAAGCTGCAGACCACCCCAGCCTTCCACTCCTGGCTCATTCTACTCCCCTCACACCCCTCTATCACTCCCGGAGCTCAGACCCAATATCTCGTACTAGGCAGCCGAGGAGAGCCCATCTTCTAAATCGGTGCTATAAGCTTGCGAGGAGGCTTGCTACCAATCAAAACCCCCTCTGCCCCCTCTCTCTGCATGAATTGGCCTCTAACATCCTAAGGAACCTAACCCCGCCCTTATTTTGGATCTAGGCACACTGGAGTGAGGACCTCGACGAACCCTGGAGCACGCCGTTTCGGCCTCACCTGCGCGAACTGCTTCCCGGCGCCCAACCCACCTCTGCCGCCCCTCGTCGGGATCACCGGAGCCCGCCGCATCGCCCCGTGTGCTCGCCAAGGCCGGAGGAGGTCCCTAGGTGAGCCGCCGCCCCTCCCAGAGCCCGCTAGGGTTTCCTCCCCATTAGCCCCAGCCAGAGGTAGAAGACAGCCGGGGGCCGTCGATCCCGACTTGATCGGACGGCCCCGGTGCCCCCGTACCCCTTCGGCCGCCGTGGCCGCTGACAGGGGGCCAGCCCTGTCAGCGCGGCCGGACGGTTTCCCGCCCGTGCGCTTGCGTGGATGGGCCGGCCGGTGCTGGGACGGCCCGGGTTCGGTCAGATCTGGCCCGTTCTAATGTTTTTTTCTGGAAAATCACTTAACTTTTTGTCTAAGTTCTGCAAGCTTGCAAAATTTGTAGAAAAATAATTATAAGCCCATTTTGAATGATTCAAATTTTCATGAACTCCTTAATTCAAGATCTATCCAGTGGTACTGCATGCATGTCATATGGTTTACTGTAGAATTACTTGTATTCAATTGGGTAGATCTAGTTACTTTTCACTCAAAAATCAATATCTGGAGTTTTGTATATTGAAATTGAGTGAATCCAACTTCCAGTGAAGACTTGTTGTATTGTGAGGCACTAGGAACTGGTTTTACCATTTTAGGATGTTTGTCTCTCCTGTAGTAATTATCTTAGTGAGGCTTAGGCTTCACATGGTTTTATTTATTGTGCTCAGTAGGAATATTATTTTTGGGTGATTCCAACTTCTAGTGGTAGCTTACTGTGGCATATTGCTTGACTAACTGGTTTTGCTATTTTAGGACTCTTACTCTTGCAGTAGTAATTAAAATGGTATTGTGTGTATTTACTTTTAGGAAAATTTCCACTGGCAGTAGAAAGGGAATTTTGTGTTGAATCCAACTTTGTTGGATTATGCTTTTAAATAGCTTTCCAGAGCACGTTACCTCATATTTTTCTGAGATTCGGAGAATATTTGAGGAATATTTTGGTGCTCTAGCGCTATTCCCTATTGTTTTATTCATAGGAAATCAACCCTAAATTGTTTTTCAATAAATCCAACTTTGGTAGCTTCTTAAGATTGTTGTCAACCTGCAAGATTGATAGAGGTGCTGTTTGATTCACTGGATACATGCATGCTTGAATTGGTTGCTAAGTGGTGGTGTTCACATCAATTTAAGAAACCCTAGTTTCTAGTAGGCTTAATTTGCTAATTAAGAACCTTTAAAACCTTGTTTGTTTTCTAAACTTGTTTGCTTCTGATACTCTTTGATAAGATGGTATGAGTGCTGAAATGCTTGTGACTTGTGTATGCATGTGTGCTTATTGTGTGCTTTTATTTTTCCGGCGATAGAATCGAACGAGGAGTGTACCGAGGAGGGAGAAATCTTTGATTATCAAGAAGAAGACCAGGGACAAGCTACTAAGGCAAGCCATCTATTCTTGATGCATATCTGAACCTATCTATTCGCTAGCATGTTTCTTAAAGGTTTATCCAAATGCATGGTTTTATTATTGCTATTACTCCTAGATAGCAATTGTTGGCGACTCGGCTCCACGGGTCATGTACTATCATCCTCATGGGATGACTCTTTATTTCCCTACCCATATACCCCCTTGATTTAGTGGCACGATGGTTAGCATCGTCGCCTTTGATAAACCTTGTAGTGGAGCAAAAACTCTAGGATGGGAACACTCAAAGAAAGTTTCGAAAATGCTTTCGAAAAACCTTGGAGTAGTATCTACTCCACTGAGATGTTTTCAAAAATGGTTTTGGACAAATAAGGTTGGACCTGGAGTAAAAAGGAGTTGGAGGTTTTCCAAAGAAAAGACGTTGGTGATTATGTACTCACCCGGGGCAATTTAATCTGTGCAACCACATTACCCAGGTATGGGACGGGGCTTAGTTTGAAGTTTATCTGCTTTAGTACGGGGAGCCTCGCACTATATAAGGGTTTGGAGGACCCTGGAATCCGGGTTGTCGCAAGTGATGGGCAACAGTGTAGCGGGCCCGCCAATAGGCTACCCGTCCGGAAGACACTTGGGTTTCTCCCGCCGTGGCACTGGAACTACGCTCGACGGAGGTAGACGGCCAGGGTTTTCCGGGGATGTATACTCCACAGGGTAGGCACCCGTGTTAAGGTGGATAGATGGAAGGCTATGATCGATTATCCGAAACCCGCATACTTGTGTATGACGGTCCGTGGTGGTATCCCGACGGATTTATCGGATGGTGTGGGTAAAGTGTACAACCTCTGCAGAGTGTAAACTATTTGAATAGCCGAGTCCTCGGATATGGACGGTTGAACTGGCTGTTGCCTAACCCAATGTCGGTTTTGTTTTTCAAAGTTGGATTTCGGAAAGAAATGGAGAAAATGTCGGATGGAGTACTCGGAGGGTACTGTCGTGGCACATGCTTGGTTCGGAGTACTTGTAGGGTACTGCCGAAGGTGGGAAGTGGTCATGTGTGATTGACCCGAAATTAATAAGAATGGTGGTCATGTTTGATTTACCTCGGCTCTTCTCTTGAAAATGAGTTCCCCCTTCCCTAGAGCTTTACTAAAGATGCTTTACAAAAATTCTTCTTTAATAAGGATATAGAGATGTCGTATGACATGCTATATCGACACGAGAATTTGACTAGATAGGAAAAACTAGATTAGAGCCTTTCTCCTTGCTACAGCCAAACTGCATATTTATCCTCTCCCCTTTAGATGGTTTGCGAGTACAATTCAAATGTACTCACGGCTTTGTCCCTGGCTATTAACTTGGTCAGACTATGAAGAAGACTGCGAGGAAGGTGATGATGGTTGCGGTGACGCTGGTGCGAACTAGGAACGTCTCCCAGTCAGTTGCCTGTAGGGTAGTAGGCATGACGTGGGTCATCAACGCTGCTTGGTATCCGCTGCTTAGTTTGTAAACTTGCCCTGCGTGGCATTATCAGTCTTGGTCGTGTGACCAATTGTAAGACTTTATATTCGGTACTGTAATGGATGATGTAACTTTGATATCAGCTCGGTTATGTGGACTCACGACATACTGATCATGGGATTGTGAGTTGTATGCATAACGGGAATTCCGGGTGGTAAACCGGGGTCCCCACAGAGTTGGTATCAGAGCCATCCTGACTGTAGGAGACTTTAGTTAGCATGGGCGTTAGATAGGAAAGTAATATTTTGCTAAAACTATTTGCAAAGGTTACTTCTTCTAAGTATCCAATAGTACGGCTTATACCTTTCTCACCTCTTCAAAACTGCTAATCTTGTCTCTCTGTTTTCCAAGATTTTCACCGCTTTTACTGTCTCAACTTACCCCCTTCAAAATCTAAATACTGGACGATGTCCCCAAAAAGACCCTGAGCTTAGCTGCACAAGATGGAGGAAACTTTAGAAGGACGTCTTCAAACCTCTCCAGCTGCAAGGGAAAAAGGATGTTGACAAATATTTTGCCTTTGGTTGACACCAATGGCTCTGTCAGGATACTAACCTTGATCCTCCCTGGACTTGCACTTCTGCAGTCGTCAAGGACCAAGTATTTAGTTGCTTGACTAGTATTTATTAGGTCTGTCAGGCGTGTATGCCACCAATGGAACACTTCAGCAATCCCTCTGAAGATCTCACAACCATGTGATGTGATGCAAGAAGACTTACAACACTGCACTTCCCGAGTCAGCATCAACGGCTCAACAACACTGCAACTTCACCACCAACTGCCATCAAGTTTCAACTGAAGCCAGAAGCAAGTAAATGAAGAAGTCAACAACTATGACCAACCATGACCCTAGGATGAATAGGACTAACCCCAAACATCGCGCGTTGTTAGGCATCATTGGTACTTGAAGTACCTCGTGTGATTTCTGCGATTGTTTGTTGATTGCCTTGTCTGTTCTTGATAGTGTGTGCAATTGTCTGGTGTGTTTCTTAAATGTGTATTGTTGCCTTGTGCTTGTGCTTGTGCTTGTTTTGGCCTCTCGGCCTTAAAAATCATCTATCGTGTAAGACTCTGAATAGAAAACCTCTTAAAAAAAGTGTTTTCCATCTCATCTGTTTATGTCCGCTCGAGTAGCGTAGATAAGTTAGAAGTAAAACGCTAACCCTAAACTCGATAATAGTGGAGTATAAATCCTCTCGCAACACTTATCCAAGATCTGATGCGGAATTTTTTGCTACGAGCTTCAAGCTTCGTCAACACCTCTCTACAACGACAAGGAAGCAGAAGATAGACCCGCCTGTACTACAAAGGACTTCTAGAAGACAAAGACTGCACTAACCTGGGTCGCCTAACCTTAAATCTAGAGTTTCGCTAACACTGATGATGCTCTCTCAACACCCCAACCACTTGCAAACCTTCTAACAAGCCGACTAACATTGAGCATTGTAGTATCAAAGACACGCCTAACTTTTGTAGTTCAAGATGTTATTGCTACATGAAGCCCAAAGATTCACGTGCTTGATCTCCACTGATCAAATAAAAGGATGAAGGCTCTCCAAAATCAAGCCATCAATGTCAACTCTGCATTTAGGAGACATCAATGAAGGTAGCAACGAGAAGAAGTGAAGACTTTTCTAACTAACTCTCTAACTTGTTCTAATTTTGACGGGTTAGAGACCAAAACTGACTTATGCCTCGGGAGTAAATCCACCTGACAATTTCTTGGAAGATGAAGTCAACTCAAGGTATCCCAATATACCTCAGGATCCTCAAGGCTACAAGAAGATGGAGAAGCTGTTATCGCCACATTTTGGCCAAATGAGGAGATGGGCCGTAATCAAGATGGGCTTGGAGGCTGGATCGGCCTTGCGCGTGGATTTGGGCTAATTGCCCGTGTATCTGTATATTATGATAGAGTTCGTTTCGGTTTAAGCAAGAGATAGAGTTGTTAGGTTTATTCCAAAGATAGAAAGTCTCCGGACTATAAATATGTACCTAGGGTTATTGAGAAAGGAGGACGACCACGTTCGCAAAAAACACAATCTCGGCGCATCGCCACCCCTTGTTTCGAGGGTTTCTTTCAGGTAAGCGTCGTGCTGCCTAGATCGCATCTTGCGATCTAGGCAGCATCTGCTTATGTCTTATTTGGTATTGCTCGTACTGAAGCCTTGTTGATGGCGAGTAATACTGTTATCGTAGATCTGTTTGGGCTAGCATCGGTGTTTTTGGTTATGTTTGCTTAGTCATGCCGCCCCTAGAGATCTCGCTGCCTTTGCACCTATTTTGGGTGTAAGGGCAGCATCTTGCTTGATCTTTATTCAGTCGATTCAATCTGTCATAGTTGTTCCTTGTTCTCCAAGGATTAGTTTAATATCCGCATGGTTAGGCCTCACAAACGGGTTGAACGATCCAGTAGTACGTAAGGATATGGTTTGCCAATTCGAGAGGAGTTGTTCCGGGAATTGACTCTACGTTGGTTTTTTGGCCTCCTCTAGGGTTAGTTTTCCGTTATCGTTCGTATCTACCAGGCTCAATTACGTGTGGGATGTTCCAATTATGTGGTGAAAGCGTTAAACTGTCGTAGATCGATTTGACTTGTATCGATAAAGCAAAACCCCATGTTATCGTAGATCCAATGCAGATCCATGGGACAATCGGCTACCTGAGCCGATTCGCAGGGAAACCTGAGAGCCGATCGAGGCTCGTATTTAACGTTTACGTGTCTGCCATGCAGGAAACTAATCGAAGCAATCCATCACCTTCCTGATCAGGTATAGGTCAGGTGGCACGCCCTCGCATCAGCCAGGACGTGTGCCGGAGTTTTGCGGGCCGTTGACCGAGGGACCAGGGCCCACCAGCAGCTCTGGGAGCCTCCCGGCTCTTCGTGTTACTCGTCGCTGCTCGCCGGTGGGTTTTGACAGGCAACACATTCTGGCACGCCCGGTGGGACACGAACCCACAATCGCTTGATTAGAAGTCAGAGTTGGCCCACAATCGGTGGGTTTAAGGAAAGCCGTGGATGGAATCGCTTGATTAGAACCCACAATCGGTGGGTTTAAGGAAAGCCCGGCCTGATTTGGCCGTAAAAATTCAGCAAACCTTGGAGACGGAGGCCCGTCCAAAAAGGAAAGAGTGGCGCCCCAAACCAGTAAAAGCCGATGCGAAGACATCGGCTGACACAAACATGGTGTTCATGCTTCCGTCAGAGTTTTGCGCTCCAAGAACCGAAGAACTACCAGTGGCACAGTTTGACTGCGGCCCACGGCCGGTCATCTTTGAAAAGCCACAGGAGAAGAGCTACAAACATCTGAAAGCCCTGTACCTGAGAGGTTATATCAATGGGCAGCCTGTCCGCAAGATGTTGGTTGACACCGGAGCGGCAGTCAATATAATGCCATACTCCATGCTGCGGCGTTTGGGACACTCCACTGCAGATCTGATCAAAACCAACGTCACGCTCAGCGACTTTAACGGCCAAGCTTCAGAAACGCAAGGCATTCTGAACGTGGATCTGACCGTGGGTAGAAAAACCATCCCTACGTCGTTCTTCATTGTTGACAGCAAAAGCACCTACGCCGTCTTGCTGGGAAGGGATTGGATTCACGCTAACTGCTGCATTCCATCCACGATGCACCAATGCCTGATACAGTGGGATGGAGATGAAGTGGAGGTCATTCATGCAGATGATTCGATCGAGATCTCAATAGCTGGCATGAACATTTGGGACGCAGAAGACCAAGAGCCGATCTCTGGAGTAGGTCTAGACGGCTGTGAGCGCATCGAGGCTACAAAAAACGGGGTGAGGCTGGTCTTATCCACTGGCCTGACAGAGTAGCAAAGCCCACGATTGTGCGTGGTAAGGCCGATCCCTGCGATCGGCCACAAAAAATAAAAAGCAGTGATCTTACGACAAGCATGTCATGTAGTCGTAGTAGGGAGATTCCCTACCATTGTAGAGCACAAATAAGTTGTAAACCTTCCTTGAGAAATGCAATCAAAAAGGGGGCCGATTCCGGCAATCGGCCCAAATCATCCTTGTTATCCTCACCAAACTTTTGGCCTGTGTTCAGCATTGATTTGGCAGGTGACGGAAAGCTGGGGTATGGGTTTACATCCGCTGATGAGCTAGAAGAGATTGACATCGGTCCTGGGGATAAGCCACGACCGACATTTATCAGCAAAAAGTTAGATCCGAATCTGCGGGGTCCGATGATAGCTTTGCTTAAAGAATATCCAGATTGCTTTGCCTGGGACTATACGGAGATGCCCGGGTTAGACAGGAGCATCATTGAGCATCGGCTCCCGCTTAAAAAAGGGTTTCGGCCATTCCAGCAGCGAGCACGACAAATGAAGGCCGAAATTTTAGAGGAAGTCAAGAAAGAGATCGAGAAAATGTTGAAAGCTGGGTTCATCAGGCCATGCAGGTATGCTGAGTGGATTTCTAGTATCGTACCTGTAGAGAAAAAGGATGGCCGATGGCGTGTTGCCATAGATTTTCGGGATCTCAATAGAGCCACTCCAAAGGATGAATATCCGATGCCGGTAGCAGAGACATTGATCAACGCAGCTGCTGGTCATAAGGTCTTGAGCTTTATGGATGGCAATGCCGGTTACAATCAAATTTTTATGGCTCCAGAAGATATACACAAGACTGCATTCAGAGTCCCAGGTTCGGTGGGGTTGTTTGAATATGTAGTCATGACATTTGGACTGAAGAATGCCGGCGCCACATACCAAAGAGCCATGAATTACATTTTCCATGATCTGATCGGCAAGCTGGTGGAGATTTATATCGATGACGTGGTAGTCAAGTCTGCTTCAGTACAAGGACACTTGGACGATCTGCGACGCGTCCTGGACCGAACCAGAAAATTCGGACTACGGATGAATCCAAAGAAGTGTGCCTTCGGTGTGACGGCCGGTCAGTTCTTGGGTTTCTTGGTCCATGAACGCGGAATCGAGATCGGCCTGAAAAGTCAGGAGGCAGTGCGAACGATGAAGCCACCCACCACGAAGAAAGAACTGCAGTGTCTCATCGGCAAGATCAACTTCGTCAGAAGGTTCATCTCCAATCTGTCAGGAAGAATAGAGCCGTTCATGGGACTGGTGAAAATTAAATCTGATGAGGAGTTCCGCTGGGGGATAGAACAACAACGAGCCTTCGACGAGATCAAAGAATATCTAACGAAGCCACCAGTGTTGGTTCCACCGCAGCAGGATAGGCCGTTCTACATTTACTTGTCAGTGGCTGACACGTCCATCGCCTCGGTGGTGGTGCAAGTTTCTGATGGTCTAGAGCGAGTTGTGTTTTACATCAGCAGAAGGATGCTGGATGCAGAGACGAGATATCCTGAGATCGAGAAGTTATGCCTCTGCCTATTTTTCACCTGCACCAAGCTGCGACACATCTTGCTGTCAGCAGAGATTATCATCATATGCAAATCAGATGTCATAAAACATATGCTGTCGGCTCCTGTGTTGAAAGGCCGACTCGGCAAATGGATGTTTGCACTATCGGAATTTGATATCCGGTATCAACCCGCCAAAGCGGTTAAGGGACAGGCGTTGGCCGATCTTATTGCTGAACGAATCAACACTGATATAGCAGCACTGTCTGTACGTGCATGGGCTATGTTTTTCGATGGATCGGCTTGTGATGATGGTTGCGGCATCGGCATTCTACTCGTGTCGCCCCGGGGGGCAACATATTCCTTCTCCATCAGGCTATCTACCCCTTGCACCAACAATGTCGCTGAGTATGAGGCAATACGCAAGGGAATGGAGTTGCTCATTGAAGCCGGAGCAGAAGCAGTGGAACTTTTTGGAGACTCCAAATTGGTGATTTCCCAACTCACGGACGAATACAAGTGTGAGAGCGAGTCACTCTTCCCATTGTGGTTGCAATGCCGTGAGCTGATGGCACAGTTCAGGTATCTAAACTTTAACTGGATCCCGCGGTCGCAGAATACCGAAGCGAATGATCTTGCACAGATGGCTTCAGGCTACAAGGACATAGCAGATGGAACTGATGTTCAGGTACAGTTCCTGGAAGCGGACGACTGGAGAGCCGATATCTTCAATTACTTGAAAGATTCGGCTCGGGGGGCACCTAAACGGATAAGGTACAAGGCCATGAAGTATGTGCTTATTGGGGATGACATGTTCTACAGGACGTTGGAAGGGTTACTGCTCAAATGTCTGGGGCCAGCCGAGGCAAATCGGCTTCTACACGAGGTACACGAAGGCGCCTGTGGAACTCACCAATCGGCTCACAAGATGAAATGGTTGATCAGGCGATCAGGGTTTTATTGGCCCACCATGCTTGAGGACTGTTTTAAGTACTATAAAGGGTGTCAAGCATGTCAGAAATTCGGGAAGATTCAGATGGTACCTGCATCAGCGATGAACCCCATCATCAAGCCTTGGCCATTCCGAGGTTGGGGCATGGATATGATTGGCAAGATCAATCCTCCATCAAGCAAAGGCCACATGTGGATTTTGGCCATTACGGATTATTTCACTAAATGGGTGGAAGCCGTCCCTATGAAGTCAGTAAACTCGAAGGATGTTATCAATTTCGTGAAAGAACATGTCATTCATAGATTCGGGATTCCCCAAACTATCACGACCGATGGAGGTTCGGTCTTCATTTCTCACGAGTTTAGAGAGTTCTGCGAGGACGCGGGAATTAAGCTGATCCGATCATCTCCATATTATGCTCAAGCAAATGGGCAAGCTGAAGCGTCCAATCAGAGCCTTATCAAGCTGATCAAGAGAAAAATCGACGAGCACCCTAGGCGTTGGCACGAGGTTTTGTCAGAAGCTTTGTGGGCTTATCGCATGTCATGTCATGGAGCGATAAAAACCTCGCCATACCATCTAGTCTATGGACAAGAAGCCGTATTGCCTTGGGAGATTACGGCTGGATCGAGACGTGTCACTTTTCAGAACGATCTAACAACTGAAGAATATGCAGCCCTGATGAGTGACAGTGTTGAGGATTTAACTGAACTTAGGCTGTGGTCGCTTGAGAAGATTAAAGAGAACAAAGCCAAGGTAGCTCGTGCATATAATAAGAAGGTGAGACCAAAGGAGTTCCACGTTGGGGATCTGGTATGGGAAGCTGTATTGCCATTGGGTACTAAGGATGCAGCATACGGAAAATGGTCTCCGAATTGGCACGGGCCATACAGGGTCGACCAAGTTTTAAGGGGCAACGCGTACATGCTTGAGGAGCTGGACGGTGTGAAATTCCCAGTGGCTGTCAACGGTCAGCATCTCAAGAAATATTTCCCAAGCATGTGGGATGATGGACAGTGAAATATGAGGGCCGATACACGAAATCGGCCAGTAAAAAAAAATATGGGGGCCGATACATGAAATCGGCCGGTAGAAAAATACATCCAGTGAAACATGGGGGCCGATACATGAAATCGGCCAAATAAATAAAAAAAAAACAGTGCACAGCCATCGACTCTCGAGGTTCAGACTGTTACGAGCAGGTGTCAGGTTACATGAATAAGCTACTGAAGGAATGCCTCGAAGGCATGGAGGGCGTCAGCACGGACACGATCCACCTGGGCGATCTCGGCTTCGTCATCATCGTCCTTGCCCGTCACTAGCTGCTTGCTCAGGGCACGTATTTCTGCCAGATCAGTCTTCAGTTGAGCTTTGAGGCCTTCTGCTTCGTCATGGGAGCGGGCGATGAATGCTTCCTTGTCATGAATGAGCTTTTTAGTCGCCCGGACCTTCTCTTCGAGATCTTCCAGTTCCTTTTTTAAGGATGCAAGCTCGGCGGCGCTGACAGAGGTGTCAGTTTTGGCATCCAAAGACGCCTTTTTCTCATTGAGCCGCTGGCATTTGGCTGTAATATCGGCCTTCAGTGGGAGTTGGGCGTGGCGTAGATTGATCCTCTCACGAGCCAATTTCACCCTTGACCCGTAGAAAGACAGAGTCACAACTGGCCAAAGCTTCACCTGCAACGCTACCGGGAGTTGGTCCTTGATTTCGTCAAGAACACTCTTCACCTCTTCAGAACCCTCGACCAACTTCTCGATTGGGGAGGATAGCAAGGCTTTGAGACGCTGGAATTGAGGTAGAACAGCGCTTGCTCGTGGTTCATCGTTGGCGACAGAGGGAGCTGGTTCGATGGATTCAGGGTCGAACGTCAGCAAGCCTGAGATATCACAACCCTGGCAGGCAGAAGTGGCGTCAGTATGCATCAAACAGGGAAGGATGAGTCGAAAGAAGCGAACATACCTCTCCTGAGATCAGGGGGAAAGCCGACGGCGAGACAATCGGCTCGTGTGTTGTTGCTGATGGCTTGGCCAGATTGGCAACCGTTTTATCTATACCTTCAGGGATTACTAGATCCAGGCTTGCGGAAGGCATCGACACTTCCCCGACTTTCCCACTAGGAGTGTCCTTCGTCTGCATGAAAGGTGCTTAGCCGATGTGAATAGCAATGAATCGGCATAAAAAGGAGTGGTAAGAGTATGGAGGATAATTACTTGCGAAGCCTCCTGGCTCGGAGAAGAAGTTTGCAGTCCCTTGCGAGCCCTCTTGGGGCTCACAGCTTGCCCCGCCTCGATTGATGCTCGGGGGGCAACAGGTTCAGGAACAGGCCTTTTCCTGGAAGCCGATGGTGGCACATCTGGCTGGCTCGGTGTGGTGGTTCTCTCAGAGTCTGCTGAGCTTGAATCTCCTCGGTTGGATGGTGTTTCCTCGCTGGAGGTGTCTTCGATGGAGACCTGTAAGAAAGGGAGAGTTGGTAAGCACAAGCATGTTTACAAAGATAAATGAGATCAACCAAGGCATGAATCAGCGTACGTGCGAGCTCTCTGGAGAAGGGCTCCGGCGCCTCGAAGTTTTCTTGGCCACTATCTTCCTCACCGCCGTTCTTGTTTTAGTTGGAACTCGGGGGGCAGCTGACCCGGAAGTTGCTTGGCTCTTGGAAGCCGATTTTGGTAATATCGGCTGGTTCTGCATCACGACCTATTTCAAAGGTGGCGAGTTTTTGCAGAAAAGGACCACAGGAGCCGGTGGGAGGAATTCGAAGGGGGAGCCATCCTCGTTGGTAGGTTCTGGACCATCTTGTCGCTGCAAGAAGACAGAGCAGGATATTAAAAGCATCGTCGTGAGCTGCATCAAGAAAATTTACAAGTAGCAGTACCTGTTCTACGGGGATGTCATATTCAGCATCGAGCTGTTCCAGCAATGGTCCCAGAGCTCTTCTGAAGGCATGAGTCTTCCACATCGACCACCAGTCCTCAAAACCATCGGTTGATGAAGCGAAAGTGAGGTTGTTAGGAATTGGGATGGTCAGAACATCGAAGAAGGAATAACACCTCTGACTGATGAGAGAATCGGGCAGGTCAGCTCTGCTCTCTGTGAGGTGGTGGAGAAAGAAATGGGGAGGTACTTGCCCAAGGCCAAATTGCCGAGCTGCTACGACCGGCTGGTAGAACTCGTATCCAGGCTTGATTATTCTGTTGGATGTGCTCATGCCAACTGGGAGGAAGCAGGGACGGATCACGGTGGAAAATAGTTGCCGAGTGCTGGTGTCATCGGCAAAGTTGTCCAGCCTGAAGGAGGTTGGATTTTCAAAATTTTCCGATTCCTCCGTGTAAGGAAAGAAGATAGGATTGTCCAGGCCTTGGAAGAAAATGCTGAACCACTTGGATGCTTCATGAGGGATCAGTTTACTACCTGGCAGGCTATACAGAGCTTGGCCGTAGCTAGTGCATCGGATCTGCTTCCCTTTGGCATCTGGAAAGGTGCAACTGGCCAAAAGGGGGAAGTTTGGGATATGGTTTTGAAACTACAGCTGAGCCCATAGTTGAATAAACCACCAAGGACCTCCTGTTTTGACTGCTATGTGGGAGGATAGTTTGACAGACATCAACTGGAGATATCGATAGACTTCTCCAAGGAACAGTTTGCCGATGCCAAGTTGAGTGCCTCTGGCAAGTTCGTAGGCCAAGGGAAGATAATTCTTGGTTGGAGCAAGGGAAGGGCCACAGAATATGAAATGTTCCAGCCAGAAATTGAGGAAGGCCGTGTGTTCTTTCTCTGTGACAGGGCCCTTAGTTTTCATGTGGCTTCGAAGATAAGCACCCCAGTTCGTGCAATCTGTTTTTGAAGAAAGCTTGAAGGGGACTTTTGGCAGCATAAAAGCAGAGGGGCTGGGTGATGTGACGTCCAGACCAGTAATCATCACCACGTCTAACAGAGTTGGTGTCATGGGGCCGTGGCCGAACATGAAGCAGTTCAGAGCGTCAGACCAGAAATAGCCGATGGTTTTTAGAAGATTTTCATGCTTCTCAAGGGGAGACAATGACAAAGACAAGGCATCGGCTATTCCCGTGGTTTCCCATTGGGGTTGGTAAGTTTTGGCTACCCTACTGTACCAAGAAACCCAATATTCGGGAGGATTAGGCCAGGCTCGTACGCAGTCGGCCCAAGAATCCAAATCTAAGTTTTGGCTTACGAAGGGGATTCTGTTTGCCTCGCAAGAGATTAGATGGGAAGGACTAGATTCTGCACGGGGGCCAAGGCAGAGAGAATTTGGGATAGAAGGATGCGGCAGCAGAATGTCTGAAACCTAAATGATGGGATAAAGCATTAATTCAGGTGTTTGCTGTTAACTCTAGCACCGTGCTCGGATTGCGAGGAACAGTTAAGGATTACCTTCAGACCGGAGACCGCTGTGTTGGCGCTGGACGATTCAGCCATCTAATTTGCCGGCGGAGATGGATCTATGCGGTGGGGAATCTAGGGTTCGTGTCACCGTGAGCCCGATTTGTTCAATGAGGCAATTGGAGGTCTGAGTTAGCCTTTTTGAAGATGGTTGCAGGTTACCGTTGAAATTGGAAAGTGACCGCTCAGACTTGTCTAAATAAGCGACCGAGTTTGACCTTGCCAACGTTTGTGGGAAAAAGCCGATGTGTTGCCATCGGCTCTTTAGGTTTTGACTTGGTTGACCATATCAAGCGTGGTATGGTGAAAGCCGATTCGTTACTATCGGCTTTTGGAACGTTGACCTATTTGACTATCGGCAAAATCAAATGGGGAAAAGCAAGCTTTGTTGATTCCAAAGATGGTTGTTTACAACGGAGCCGATTGCTTACAAAATAGAGATCTACTACTAGTACTACTACTTCCTAATCTAAAAAGCGGCGTCGTCGTCGTCGCTGTTGCCATTGCCGCCGCCGTCTTCGCTGTCATCGGCGCTGCTGCCGGCGTAGTCCTCACCGCTGCTGCTAAAGTTGGCAGCGGGGGCCTCTTCGTCCTCGTCGTCGTCGTCGGTGTCCTCGCTGGACCCGGCGCGGAAGCGCTTCACCGGCGGGTACTCGTCGGAGGAGGTGTCCTCCTCTGCTTCTTCCTCCTCATCGGAGGAGCCGATGTCCTCGCCCCAGGACACGGCGTCGTCGGCGCTCTCCGCCTCCAGTTCCCCGTCGACGAGGAGTTGGAGGTCTTCCTCGCCGTCGGTCATGGACTCGTCGTCCTCTGACTGGGCGGCGAAGTCCCAGTCTCTCTCGTCCCACCATTGTGGGGCGAGAGCTTCGTACGCCGCCATCGGCGGGTGCTCCGGCGTCGGCTCCCGGTTGACGGAGTCGGATGATTGGTAGGAAAGGTCGGATGTGTTGGAGGAAGAAGAGGAGTCCATGGCGGAGGAAGAGGGTTTTTTGGCTATGGGAGAAGAATGAGGATGCAAATGGTTCGGATAGATTTAAATAAGGGGAATAGTGGAAGGTGGTTCAATGCCATAGCGGTTTCCGAGGATGTGGTGCCAGAGTTGTCAAATCGTGCACTGCGGAGAAGTTGATAAGGCGAGGCATCATGATGAGGAGGCGATATGACGGTTCTGCTCTGCAACGCGTGACCCGATGAAGAAAAAAAACAGAGTGGTTTTGGAATTATTATTGCCAAAACCAGGGGGGCATGTGTTATCGCCACATTTTGGCCAAATGAGGAGATGGGCCGTAATCAAGATGGGCTTGGAGGCTGGATCGGCCTTGCGCGTGGATTTGGGCTAATTGCCCGTGTATCTGTATATTATGATAGAGTTCATTTTGGTTTAAGCAAGAGATAGAGTTGTTAGGTTTATTCCAAAGATAGAAAGTCTCCGGACTATAAATATGTACCTAGGGTTATTGAGAAAGGAGGACGACCACGTTCGCAAAAAACACAATCTCGGCGCATCGCCACCCCTTGTTTCGAGGGTTTCTTTCAGGTAAGCGTCGTGCTGCCTAGATCGCATCTTGCGATCTAGGCAGCATCTGCTTATGTCTTATTTGGTATTGCTCGTACTGAAGCCTTGTTGATGGCGAGTAATACTGTTATCGTAGATCTGTTTGGGCTAGCATCGGTGTTTTTGGTTATGTTTGCTTAGTCATGCCGCCCCTAGAGATCTCGCTGCCTTTGCACCTATTTTGGGTGTAAGGGCAGCATCTTGCTTGATCTTTATTCAGTCGATTCAATCTGTCATAGTTGTTCCTTGTTCTCCAAGGATTAGTTTAATATCCGCATGGTTAGGCCTCACAAACGGGTTGAACGATCCAGTAGTACGTAAGGATATGGTTTGCCAATTCGAGAGGAGTTGTTCCGGGAATTGACTCTACGTTGGTTTTTTGGCCTCCTCTAGGGTTAGTTTTCCGTTATCGTTCGTATCTACCAGGCTCAATTACGTGTGGGATGTTCCAATTATGTGGTGAAAGCGTTAAACTGTCGTAGATCGATTTGACTTGTATCGATAAAGCAAAACCCCATGTTATCGTAGATCCAATGCAGATCCATGGGACAATCGGCTACCTGAGCCGATTCGCAGGGAAACCTGAGAGCCGATCGAGGCTCGTATTTAACGTTTACGTGTCTGCCATGCAGGAAACTAATCGAAGCAATCCATCACCTTCCTGATCAGGTATAGGTCAGGTGGCACGCCCTCGCATCAGCCAGGACGTGTGCCGGAGTTTTGCGGGCCGTTGACCGAGGGACCAGGGCCCACCAGCAGCTCTGGGAGCCTCCCGGCTCTTCGTGTTGCTCGTCGCTGCTCGCCGGTGGGTTTTGACAGGCAACAGAAGCAAGAAGGTCTTCAATAGCCCCCACCAACCCGAAGTCAAGAAGGAATAATCGTTGACTACTGGAAGACACACCCTTAATGGTGCGCCGCCATCTGGAGCGTTTTCAGCTCAAGCTCAAGATGACCCAAAAAGAACGGTTTCTATTAGGACTAACCTGCGCCTTGGTAATTAGGAAGCGTAGAGGACTAAGTCGACCGATTTGGCGTGCCTATCAAGACCAAAGCGTAACTGCTCTTGTCTACCGTCCTCAGAAGACTTCAAGCTCAAGATTAAAGGTCTACACCAACATCAAGCTTCAAGATGCAACACCAAGACTTGAAGACTCTATCCATATACATGAAGGAAGTGAAAACCCCAAAGCAGCAAGAGCTACCCGAGAATCCTCAGCTCTTCAAGACCTCAATCGCGAGTGAAACTCTTCTAACTCTCATAGGATCCTTTTTGACATACTAGATAGCTTGACCCCACTAACCATAAAAAGTGTCTCGGCATGGTCTCGCCAGGATAAATTGGCAACATCAACTCTTCAGCCATCAACTGCAGCAAGTGAAGACGATCTACATCTTCGGCAAGAGCAAGCCGTCGATGCAGCTCGAAGTATCATCAAAAAGTTGGAAGGGCAACCTTTCGAAGTCTAACTCTAACTTAGTCTCATCACCTCTTACTACTACACTTAGGAATCTCGGGACGAGATTCTGTTTAAGGGGGGAAGAGCTGTAACACCCCACTTTTTGTAACCCTGTTTAGGTAGTGTTTAGTGAGCCAAAATTGAGGGCCAACAAAAACTTTTTGAGCAAACCTCTGGAAGTGCTGCTTCTTGCTTGTTTGTCTTGGGTGCTATGTTAATGATGTCTGCTTGAGTTGCTTATTGAACACCTTTGTGAACCAACACCACCCTTGTGCCCTTGTGATCATGCTCTTATTTATGCTTCTAGCTATTTTCCAAAACCATTATCTTGGCAAACTCTCCTTTTTATTCAAATTATTTTTATTTATCCAAATAAGCGCCAAGATTTATTTTTGAGACAAAGCTTTTATCAAAACTAAGTATTTACAAAATTATCTGGACCTACAAAGTAGAGTGGTCCCACTACTTTACAAACTTTTATTTTGTTGATATTTATAAAAGGATTTCAAACACCTTTGAGAAGATTTTACAAAGGAGATATTTATGTCTCCATTTGTTTCTAAAACTATCTACCAAAGTCTTACTCCTTTATTTGAAACTCTTCTCTACTTGACCTGGGCATGATCATTGAGCACTGGTTCAATCATTGTTTCTGATATTGCTAGATTAGCTGCAAATGATTGACCTTGTGTGATGAGTTGACTTTGTGTGACTGTTTGACTTTGATGAGTTGTTTGTGTGTAGATATAATCCTCATATAGGCCTGTGGCCTAACCTTTTCAAATCTCATCAATTTATATTTTTTCCCACGTAAGTTATTTCCACTCTATCTTTCAAATCAAACCTATCTTGTTATTTTCATCTCAGTCCTGAATTCCTAACTCTAATGTCTTAGTCTTATCATGAGACATTAGGAGCACCATTTTGAGGGATCTTAAAACTAATCAAACTAGCCCAAGGAAGGCACCCTGGTGTTACTAGAATCATCTACATCCCATCTTAGAAGGCTCCTCTCAGCTATCACAAAATATTTTCTTGCAGTCATTTTATCAAACACCTAGTGTGTAGACTATCTTAGTGTCTATTAACAGATTCAATTTTCCAACACCTATATTAAGCTCCTCTATTCTATCCATGGCAATGTACCTTCCTAGAACTCATATTTGGCATGTGATCTTCCATTCTTTCCATTGCCACCTAGCCATTCGAGGCCATCTGATACTTGCTCTAATCCTGTTTCTGGCCCTAATCAAATCGCTGACCATTTGACTATTATCATATGCACTCTTACTCACACTTCTAGAATTCGAAATAAATTGATCAGAGACCATTCTTTGACCCATTCCTCTTCCTTTTGATCTACTCTAACTATCTATGCACTTGCATGTGCATTTTGAAGCATGCCACCTATCTATGTGACTGGGTTTTCAACCCTAGTCAAAATTGTTTCCACAATTCTAGTTTTCCTTGATCCTCTTGGAAATTTGTCAAACCTCAGCATAAAATCTCTCCATAAAATCATTTCCTCTCTACTAGCATTTAGAAATGTTATTCCTGCAAAATATCCCTTTTCCTTCATCAAGAATAACTATTTCTCTATCTCATTTTCCTTGCTTAATACAATACATATGAATGGTGCCTATATTATTTCATGCACCTTTATTTTCTCAACCGGCACTTTATAATCTCGTACCATGTTCTCCTATTCCTATAGGACCTTATGGACTCAAAAACCCTAGTGGTTCATCTCCAAATTTTCAAAATCTTGTCTCAAGTAGAATAGGGCAAATCTCCACTTTCCAATTTTGGTGATCTTGCCTAGCATCAAATAAACTCCTCCAATTTGGCAATATGGTTAATCTCACCAAACCACACCCATCTAATCCACCTATGCATGCCTTGAATTGAGCAATGAGGGACTAACCCAAAAATTCAACATTTTGCATCATGCATGCATTCATCATATCTATACCTCACTAATTCAAAATTAGTTGGAAACTTCACCAAACCACCTTTGTGGACCCCTCCAGCACCTTGACACCCTCTGGTCGAATTCCACTGTAGTAGCACCCTCACATCCTTGTCCTCTAGTGGTTGGAGGTAGCTATTGGAGAGACACTTGCACATTATAAAAATCTTGCCAAACATTGTTTAGAAACCTTGCAGCAGCCCTCCCCACTCTCTCTCTCTGATCCTTCTCGAGGAAGCTACCCACCAGGACCCCTCTCACCGCCATTGCTGCCCAACCAAAGCCCTCCTATGGACCCTACAAGCCCCAAACCGACCTACACTTCATCCCTCTCGGTTTAAAGCTGCAGACCACCCCAGCCTTCCACTCCTGGCTCATTCTACTCCCCTCACACCCCTCTATCACTCCCGGAGCTCAGACCCAATATCTCGTACTAGGCAGCCGAGGAGAGCCCATCTTCTAAATCGGTGCTGCAAGCTTGCGAGGAGGCTTGCTACCAATCAAAACCCCCTCTGCCCCCTCTCTCTGCATGAATTGGCCTCTAACATCCTAAGGAACCTAACCCCGCCCTTATTTTGGATCTAGGCACACTGGAGTGAGGACCTCGACGAACCCTGGAGCACGCCATTTCGGCCTCACCTGCGCGAACTGCTTCCCGGCGCCCAACCCACCTCTGCCGCCCCTCGTCGGGATCACCGGAGCCCGCCGCGTCGCCCCGTGTGCTCGCCAAGGCCGGAGGAGGTCCCTAGGTGAGCCGCCGCCCCTCCCAGAGCCCGCTAGGGTTTCCTCCCCATTAGCCCCAGCCAGAGGTAGAAGACAGCCGGGGGCCGTCGATCCCGACTTGATCGGACGGCCCCGGTGCCCCCGTACCCCTTCGGCCGCCGTGGCCGCTGACAGGGGGCCAGCCCTATCAGCGCGGCCGGACGGTTTCCCGCCCGTGCGCTCGCGTGGATGGGCCGGCCGGTGCTGGGACGGCCCGGGTTCGGTCAGATCTGGCCCGTTCTAATGTTTTTTTCTGGAAAATCACTTAACTTTTTGTCTAAGTTCTGCAAGCTTGCAAAATTTGTAGAAAAATAATTATAAGCCCATTTTGAATGATTCAAATTTTCATGAACTCCTTAATTCAAGATCTATCCAGTGGTACTGCATGCATGTCATATGGTTTACTGTAGAATTACTTGTATTCAATTGGGTAGATCTAGTTACTTTTCACTCAAAAATCAATATCTGGAGTTTTGTATATTGAAATTGAGTGAATCCAACTTCCAGTGAAGACTTGTTGTATTGTGAGGCACTAGGAACTGGTTTTACCATTTTAGGATGTTTGTCTCTCCTATAGTAATTATCTTAGTGAGGCTTAGGCTTCACATGGTTTTATTTATTGTGCTCAGTAGGAATATTATTTTTGGGTGATTCCAACTTCTAGTGGTAGCTTACTGTGGCATATTGCTTGACTAACTGATTTTGCTATTTTAGGACTCTTACTCTTGCAGTAGTAATTAAAATGGTATTGTGTGTATTTACTTTTAGGAACATTTCCACTGGCAGTAGAAAGAGAATTTTGTGTTGAATCCAACTTTGTTGGATTATGCTTTTAAAGAGCTTTCCAGAGCACTTTACCTCATATTTTTCTGAGATTCGGAGAATATTTGAGGAATATTTTGGTGCTCTAGCGCTATTCCCTATTGTTTTATTCATAGGAAATCAACCCTAAATTGTTTTTCAATAAATCCAACTTTGGTAGCTTCTTAAGATTGTTGTCAACCTGCAAGATTGATAGAGGTGCTGTTTGATTCACTGGATACCTGCATGCTTGAATTGGTTGCTAAGTGGTGGTGTTCACATCAATTTAAGAAACCCTAGTTTCTAGTAGGATTAATTTGTTAATTAAGAACCTTTAAAACCTTGTTTGTTTTCTAAACTTGTTTGCTTCTGATACTCTTTGATAAGATGGTATGAGTGCTGAAATGCTTGTGACTTGTGTATGCATGTGTGCTTATTGTGTGCTTTTATTTTTCTGGCGATAGAATCGAACGAGGAGTGTACCGAGGAGGGAGAAATCTTTGATTATCAAGAAGAAGACCAGGGACAAGCTACTAAGGCAAGCCATCTATTCTTGATGCATATCTGAACCTATCTATTCGCTAGCATGTTTCTTAAAGGTTTATCCAAATGCATGGTTTTATTATTGCTATTACTCCTAGATAGCAATTGTTGGCGACTCGGCTCCACGGGTCATGTACTATCATCGTCATGGGATGAGTCTTTATTTCCCTACCCATATACCCCCTTGATTTAGTGGCACGATGGTTAGCATCGTCGCCTTTGATAAACCTTGTAGTGGAGCAAAAACTCTAGGATGGGAACACTCAAAGAAAGTTTCGAAAATGCTTTCGAAAAACCTTGGAGTAGTATCTACTCCACTGAGATGTTTTCAAAAATGGTTTTGGACAAATAAGGTTGGACCTGGAGTAAAAAGGAGTTGGAGGTTTTCCAAAGAAAAGACATTGGTGATTATGTACTCACCCGGGGCAATTTAATCCGTGCAACCACATTACCCCGGTATGGGACGGGGCTTAGTTTGAAGTTTATCTGCTTTAGTACGGGGAGCCTCGCACTATATAAGGGTTTGGAGGACCCTGGAACCGGGTTGTCGCAAGTGATGGGCAACAGTGTAGCGGGCCCGCCAATAGGCTACCCGTCCGGAAGACACTTGGGTTTCTCCCGCCGTGGCACTGGAACTACGCTCGACGGAGGTAGACGGCCAGGGTTTGCCGGGGATGTATACTCCACAGGGTAGGCACCCGTGTTAAGGTGGATAGATGGAAGGCTATGATCGATTATCCGAAACCCGCATACTTGTGTATGACGGTCCGTGGTGGTATCCCGGCGGATTTATCGGATGGTGTGGGTAAAGTGTACAACCTCTGCAGAGTGTAAACTATTCGAATAGCCGAGTCCTCGGATATGGACGGTTGAACTGGCTGTTGCCTAACCCAATGTCGGTTTTGTTTTTCAAAGTTGGATTTCGGAAAGAAATGGAGAAAATGTCGGACGGAGTACTCGGAGGGTACTGCCGTGGGACATGCTTGGTTCGGAGTACTTGTAGGGTACTGCCGAAGGTGGGAAGTGGTCATGTGTGATTGACCCGAAATTAATAAGAATGGTGGTCATGTTTGATTGACCTCGGCTCTTCTCTTGAAAATGAGTTCCCCCTTCCCTAGAGCTTTACTAAAGATGCTTTACAAAAATTCTTCTTTAATAAGGATATAGAGATGTCGTATGACATGCTATATCGACACGAGAATTTGACTAGATAGGAAAAACTAGATTAGAGCCTTTCTCCTTGCTACAGCCAAACTGCATATTTATCCTCTCCCCTTTAGATGGTTTGCGAGTACAATTCAAATGTACTCACGGCTTTGTCCCTGGCTATTAACTTGGTCAGACTATGAAGAAGACTGCGAGGAAGGTGACGATGGTTGCGGTGACGCTGGTGCGAACTAGGAACGTCTCCCAGTCAGTTGCCTGTAGGGTAGTAGGCATGACGTGGGTCATCAACGCTGCTTGGTATCCGCTGCTTAGTTTGTAAACTTGCCCTGCGTGGCATTATCAGTCTTGGTCGTGTGACCAATTGTAAGACTTTATATTCGGTACTGTAATGGATGATGTAACTTTGATATCAGCTCGGTTATGTGGACTCACGACATACTGATCATGGGATCATGAGTTGTATGCATAACGGGAATTCCGGGTGGTAAACCGGGGTCCCCACAGTGACAGAGTGGAGTCACTCCCCTCCAGAGAACCTTTGGCTCCATCCCCATCCTAATTTGCGAGAGCCTCGGGGGCTTCAGAGTCAGCAGGAGCAACTTCAGTAGCAATGGGCCCTTCTTCGGGAAGGGGAGAACGTGAAGTTAGTATTCAATGACCCTGTAACAAGGCAAAAACAAAGTATCAGCAATAGATAACCATGATTACACAAAGAATAGAATATTTCTTTGGGTCATAAGTCATGTACCTTTGGTAGAGGGTGAGTGGAGTCAAAGGGAACAGCTAGACAAGCTGGAACACTTGAGGTCCTTTTTCTCGAGGGTAGTCAGTGATCTAACCCTCTTCTCGAGGTCCTTTTTCTCTGGGTTTGCCGGGGACACTCGAGAAGTGTCTTTCAAGCCAGAGTATGTCCACAATTTGGAAACTCTAGCTTGTAGTTGTTGAAGAAAGAACACCATGAGCTGTGTCCCAGTGAGTTCCTTCTCTGCTGCATTCTTCAAATCCTGGATACGAGCCAACAACGGCTTGATTTCCTCGACTTCAGCATCTAAAGGCAGAGCATCCCAGGTAGTCAGTTTCATCAGGCTTTTGCTGGCATCAAATGGGGCAAGCCCATATTCATCGGATTCAGAGGATTTTTGGTCCTTGATGTAGAACCACTTCTGTCTCCAACCGTGAACCGATTCAGCCATCTTGAAGGCAAGATATTGCGATTCAGATCGCACAAAAACAATGGTGCCACCAAGTTCCAGAATTTCATCTTTAGAACCAATAGGGCGCAAGCAAAAAAGATATTTCTATAGAATCCAGTGGGGCTCGACGCCCAGGAATGCCTCACACAACATGATGAAGCAGGCAATGTGTAGAAGGGAATTTGGCGTGAGCTGATGCAGCTGCACGTCGTACACAAACAGGAGCCCACGAAGAAATTCGTGGGCAGGAAGAGAGAAACCGTGGAGGAGGAAAGCAACAACATCACCCGGAATCCGGGTGGCGGTGCAGGGATGGCCTCGGTGCTGGGGAGATGACCTCTGCAGATTCCGCCAAGAATCCTTCCTTCTTCACCTTTTTCAGATCCGCTTCCATGAGAGCGGTGGCGGTCCAGCCCGCAGCTTATTTCTTTGCACCTTTCTTTGCCATTCTTGTGCGATGAGCGACTCGCTTAATGGGCATGCAATGGCGCAGCACGGGGAGTTGCAGAGAGAGTGAGCGCAAGGAAGACGAAGAAGCGGTGGCGGCGGCAGAGCAGAGAGCTGGTAAACACTAAACAGTAAAAGGATTTCTCCTTAAATAGCTTTCACAGGAAGGAACGTGGGCTGCTATGTGCCGTGCAAAGCGGAAGCGGCCAGCCCACTAACGGGCGGAAATTTTAGGAAATTACCGAGCTACCCATGTGCAACGGTCAGCCTTTGGTCAAATCATCACAGTGAGTGGTCATGCCAATGATGTCATACTTCTGATATGCATTGATTTATACATACAAGCCAAATTGAGGAGATACAAGTCGAAGAATTTTTAAGCCTATGATCACCCCCAAGAACCTGACCATAGACTCGGGGGCTACTCCCATTGGGAGCGCTAGTCGCGCACCCGATGAAATATAAAGATCAAGAAGAAAAGGGATATAGAGTTGTTTTGTGCAGGTTACGACAAAAGAAGATGAGAAAGAAGAATACACTTTTGAGCCTATACTCGAAAAAATTTGACTATAGCCTCGGGGGCTACTCCCATCGGGAGCGCTGGTTGTGCACCCGATGAAGATGGAAATATTGGCTTCATAATAGGAATAAAATATCGAATTCATCAGAAATCATAGGATACTTGGTGACAAAATCAACAATTCACTCCCATCGGGAGGGATTTGCGACTAGTTGAAGAAAACAACCCAAAGATTTTTGGTATTGAAACAGCCAACAAGGCTCACGATGAAATTATGATTCTCAAGCCGCGTCGACGTGATAAAAAGCTTGAATGTCGTGGTCGCACAAATCATGAAGTTAAGACCTCAGGATCCGTCCTACATGGCCTAGTAAACGCACATGAATGCGCTCTGCTAGTAAATTTCCATATCCATGATACAAAGAAAAATCCCGGTGGACGCACTGGGTACCCTAAGAAATACTGGAATCCATGTCTTTGTAAGTCCTAAATGCGGCAAAAGACTGGGTTACGCCAGGTACCGAATTCGAGTCCGGGGACTTGAGTTTGAAGTAGGTAGCAAGTTTTTGCTCATGCAATTAGCTGGTTTCCTGATCCGTCAGAAGCACCGGGCTTGTTAACCAAAATCCCCATGAAAAATTAAGAATATAAAATATTCAATGAGATTGAGAAAGAAAGGAAGACAAAGATTGATCAAGTCAAAGATTACAAGTCGAAGATATAAAAATTTGAGATTCAACCCGAATCTACAATTCTGGTAGAATCTCGGGGGCTACTGACAAGGATATAGTTACTAAGGCCCATTATCTTAGTACCCATGGGGGGCTGTTCGGGTAATAGTCCCATGGGAATTATGCCAGATCATAGTTATAGTCAATATAGGAGATGATATCGTATACAAACAGTGTAATTTGTATTGAACCCAACCGGATACTCGAGACCTGACCACCTATATATAGGGGCCAGGAGACGCCGGCCAGGGACAGATCGAGATTAAGCCAATTGTTTACTAGCTTATTCTCAACACACATCAAGTTTCGCCTTGTTCATCTGAATCTTTGCCTTCGAGTTCATCTGATGCCCTCTTCCCCCGATCCTAAGTCCTTCATCTAGGACATTTGCTGAGTTAACCCTCGTCAGCTATGATGTTTTACCTTTCCACGGTTACCTCACTAGGGATAAAGAAAATACATGTGCTATAATTTCTTAGTGATACCTGAGAATTCCAAGTGACATTCATAGGCATAGTTCTATTGTAATATGTCCAAGAGGTAGCATATTTGATATTCAACATCATGTCAAAGTACCTAAGGCTATACTCTGTTAATTCTTAATACTAGATTGCTTGAAGTGCATTCCTGTCTAGTGGAGTATAAATAAGATGTGTTGCATCATCTTTAAATTAGGACGTGATGCCCATATGAATATTATCAAGTTAACATAATAAAAATAGTGTCAATGTTTCGGTCATCTATCTTGCGCTTAATGCCACCACAACTTTATGAGAGAGTAGACAAGTGAACCCATCAAACCCAGTCCAATTTTAATCATAAGAAACACTTTTCCAGCACTTTTACTGGCACTTCTATTTTCAGCATCATTTTATTCCGAAAATACAAAAACATATTTACTTTCTTGCATCCATATATAAAACCCCAAAATACCTTTACCGCATTTTATTAGTTATATTGTATCTTAGTTTATCTTTCTCATGGCATATTTATTTTATTGCATTGTTATTTACTTTATTGCATCTCATATTTATTTTACTTACATTCACACCTTGTGCTTGACAATCTCTCGGTGGAGTTGGGGACACAAGACAAGGAAATTGCTTTGCAGGTTGCTTGAAGAAGAACGACGAGAGCTTTTTCAACTATCTGCCGAGAGTTTGATATAAACCCCGAGTTTCCTCATGGGGAAAATTTACTCTTGCTACAACACTGCACTTGGAGTCCCAACGAGTTAGCACCTTTGCTTAGTGTCATCACTTGCGATGGGTGCAGGTACGGATAGAGATTAAAGTGTAACTAGTATGATGATCATGTTTGTTACCCTCTAATTTCTAATCTTGATCTTGGCGGTATTGTGAGTTTAGTGGTCCAAGCCGACCTTACAATCTTTGGGTCGAGACTGGTGTTATAATAGTGCATTGAGTGCAGCTAAATCACCTCTGTTGGATGTCGGTTTCTCTCACTTTAGCTAAAGATTTTGATACATGTGATATGAGGGCTTCTGAATTAAGTTGAATTCACATGGGGGCCACGCGTATTGATGAATCTTAGTGCACCCCCTAGATATTCGAATCTCAGTTTGTCACACCCTCATAGTTAAACGACAAACTTGAAAATTGTGCTCAGTGATCTCATGGGTAGTAAATGGTTAAGTCCGCGAAACCATAGAGCCACATAATCTAGCAACAACAGATAGAGGCGTCTAATTCATTTTTGCAGGAAGTGATTTGGTATAGCTCAATTTGCAATTGCAATGTATGCGATCATACTTTATCGTAAATTGTTAGTCATGAGCGGCCAGAACCATGGTGATTGTCATCTTATTGTTATATCACTAGATTGTAAATAGCAAGAAGCCTTGTTGTAATTTACTTTACTAGTAGTAGTAGTAGTAGTAGTAGTAGTAGTAGTAGTAGTAGTAGTAGTAATAGTAGTAGTAGTAGTACTTGCAAGAGGCGATGACGATCAAGCAATAACGGACCTCGATGCTATGCCAGAGGCGCGCAAGGAGTTTGGGGCACCGAGGAAGAAGGAGTTCTCCAAGACAAGGGCTATACCATATCACTATAATTATGAATTGCATGTGATGTTAATCCCTTTATGCACTTTGTTTGTTGCGTGGTAGTCGTAGTAAATAGGGTGATCCCTCACTTAAAATATCAAGAAGTTGTGCTCTCCCTAAGTGTGGCACCGTCTAGCATGTTCCTCGGAGTGCATGGGTCATGTCACATGAGTGCGCACACCGATGTTCATAAGATGGGTGAGAACCGTTTGAGCAGCCGGAACACTTGGGTTGTCTTGACATACTACTAAGATCATCTTAAGTATGCGACACAAGAATCAAAAGATTAACGGGAATCGCAAAGCATTGTGATTGGCATGATGGCCTACCGTGTATACTCCTCTAACATGTGGTGTCACATCAATGTTAGTGAAGTATGCGTGGATCTCGAATCACTAAAGATCAAGTATGAATCACTAAAGATCAAGTATGAGGGATATTAATTTTAGTGGGAGCGTTGCTCTAAATATTAAAATTGTTAAAATTTGAGTAGCAACAATTATGAACAATAATCTAAGTGAATTTGGATAATTTGTTGTAGTTAATGGTATTCGTTTTCCACCTTCACACTAGGTTTGTTAATGAGATAAAAACTAAATCTGGTAGTAACTATACGTGCAGGTACCGTATTAGTGTCAAGTAATGATTAATAGACCTATTTAAAAACTTTTAGTAATCCTCCCTAGCTCATGTGATTTAATAAGTGTATTAAACTCAAGAGCAATGATTTGTAAATTAGTATCTAGTATCATACTTGCCTCCAGGAAACTTGATCTTCAAAATTCTTTTGAGAATTGAGGTGATTATAAGATAATCTTGGAGCTGCAAAGTTTGTTTCGGAATAGCAAGCAAGGAGTGAAAGATATGAGATATCTAAAACCTTGTTTTAATTGCAAGATGATCGAGTAGAATTTAGTGAAACAACATGTGCTCTTATTATTTGAGTATATGAAAAGGATCAAGACGCTAGGCGCCCAGATCTCCCATAGAGTTGGACACTGATATTATTCTAGCTTCACCATGAAGTACTCATGTATACGATGCAAAAGAGTATGAGTAAAAGTGTTTACTATACTTTCAGATACAAGGAGAAGAATCCGGAAGAACACTAATCATATGATAGTGAATCAACCTCAAAGTGTAAATCCAAAGGGTGCCAGTACATGACTAACATGCCTAGGACATTGTTCTAATGAAACTAGTACCACTATGATGTTGAGTGATTCTTCTGTAAGGAGGAGAAACTGAAAGAACAATTGCAAAAGTATATGACAGAAAAATAAAAAGACTGGAATAATCTAGATCAGGTATATAGATGCCATACATGTTATAGATGTATCATTTGCTAGTCAACAATGTAGTTCTTCAGTATTTGATACCGGATCGGTTATTATGAGTGTCATATAAAGCAACACGGTAGGAGAACTACAATGGCCTAATAGACTAAGCAAAGGATGTGGTGTCGATGCACATCGGGAACAAAATAAAGTGTTATCATGTTCGCCGTTAGCATCTACCTAACCTTTACGATTTATCATAAGGACATAATAATTGTTATAATGTTTCAGCTTTATGAGAACAATTGTTGTTCAACTAATAGCTATACTCCATAGTAGATGGATTATTTATTATAAATCTTGGAGGTGAAGTAAACATAAATAACGCTAATGCTAAACGCTGAAAGGCTAATAATTTAAATTTTACTTATTTGTGACACTATTTTTTAGGTCATATTAGATAGAGATGCATGAAGAAACTCCATCTTGATGGAATTTTGGAGTCAAATAAGTTTGAATTATTTGACAAATGCAAATCTTGTCTAAAAGTAGAGATGACCGTAAAAACACCGTTCATAGGCCATATCAAACAGGCGACTGGACTACTAGACATTATACATACTGATGTATCTAGTCCATTATATATAGTCGCGTGTGGTGGATTTTTCTGACTTCATAAACTTTCACCGATTATTTGAATAGATATATGGGTATTTATGTTTGATGAGAGAGAAGTTTGAAACATTTGAATATTTTCAAATAATTTCAACATAAAGCAGAAAGTCATCGTAACAAGAAAATCAAGTCTATAATTGAATCATAGATGAAAATATTTGAGTTATGAATTTAGCAAACATCTGAAGAGTTGCAGAAGTTTTCTACAACTTGCGCCTCCTGGAACACACCATAGAGTGATGGAATGTTCGTGAGACATAATCTAACCATGTTAGACTTGATAAGATCAATGATGAAAATTAAAATTGTCATTATAATTTTGTGGATTATGCTTTAGAGACTACCGCGTTTACACTCAATAGAGCGCCATCTAAATCTGTTGAAATGACATCATATGAGTTATGGAATGGGTAGAAACCCAATTCGTCATTTCTTAAAATTTGAGGATGTGAATGTGAAACATTTACAACCAAGTAAAATTCCCAAATCAGATAAGTGTCTCTTTGTAGATTATCCCAGAGTAGTCGTTGGGTATTCCTTCTACCATAAAACCAAAGGCAAAGTGTTTGTCGCCAAGAATGACGTATTTCTCGAGAAAGAGTTTATTGAGAAAGGTTTAGGTAAAAAAACGATACAACTTGAGGATGTTAGAGAATCGGAGTAAACTAAGCAAAGTAGTATAGTAGCGGAATATGTTTCGAGGCAGCAAGCGGCGCCAGAAACTATTCTGACACCGCCTACGGCGCCTGAGGCTCCTGCACCTGCTAGAGGAGCAAGTGCATTTGACAAAGTTGTAACTGAACCACGTAGACTAGGTAGACTTCGTGGTCCTTTGAAAGGTATGGAGACGAAGCGTTGTTGCTTCACAATGACTAACCTACTACATAAAAAGAAGCTATGATGGGTCCTAACTCCATTAAATGGTTTGATACCATAAAATCTGTGATAGAATCCATGTGCCAAAATCAAGTTTGGAACTTGGTAGACCCTCCGGAAGGCATGATGTCTATTAAACGTAAATGGATCTATAAAGAAATAGACATGGATGTTTATATCCATAAAGGCTCAACTTGTCAAAAGGTGTTTAAGACAAAGTTCAAAAGTTTGACTTCAACAAGATTGGATATTTTAGTAGTGATGCTTGTCTATATGGATTATTCTAGCAATCACCACATATTTAATTTGTGGTATGACAGCTGGATGTCGACACTAAATTCCTTTATGAGGAAGATAACCAAGGATGTATGGAGGATACAACCGTAGGTTTTGTCGATCCAGAGAATGCTAGAAAGGTATGCAAACTTTAGCGTTCTATTCAAGAACTGAAGTGAGCATCATGGAGTTGGAATCTTTGTTATGATAAACGACAAAGAGTTTGGTTTCATCGGGAACAACAAACATTCTTGTATTTACAAGAAAGTAAGTGGGATGCTAAGACATATTTCTAGTACTTTATGTAGGTGACATATTGATGATTAGAGATTATGTATCTTTTCTTGACATAATTAAGATTTCATCAAAATAGGTTTTGTTGAAAGACTTAGGAAAAATAGCATATTGGACAACAAGATCTATTAGGATGGATTGAGGCGCTCAATATAGCTAAACCAAAGTACATAGGTGAATATTGAAGCAATTCAATATGGAAACGGTGAGAAAGGTTCTTGTCACATGGAGAAAGGTTTGAGAAAGATTCAAAGTGTTTCGAACACAAAATGAGCAAAAACACATGAATGATTCATCACTCATGTAAGCCATGATATGTACACAAATCAGATGTGTCATGTTCTCTAAAGTGTTAGGAGCATATACCAGAGTGATCCATGTGATGATCATTTGGACAATATCAGAGTTATCCTTTATGTAACGATCCGGAAAAATCCCTAATATTAGCCTTCCTCGTTTGTCTCCAGCCCGAGTTGGCCCATCTACCACCACGTCCTCTCATGTTGCTTTCTTCCCTATACGGCAGCGCATCTAGCGCTACACGTAGCCAAGGTTGCAATGGGACGGCTCCAAGCACGCCTCCCAAAGCTATAAAATTGTCCCCGGCTGCTGCCCGTACAACCCTAGCCTAGCTAGCTCCCTCCATTCTTTTCTTCAGCCGCCACTCCACCTCGCTTTCTTTTCCGAGCTCTGCCCCGCGTGCCATGGTACTTATTCTCCACCGACGACCACCTGCGCGCTGCTTCCTCTCTGCCCTCTCCGAACCCTTGCTTGTCTTCTTGGTGAGTCCCCAGATCCGTTCCAGCTCTCCTTCGTTGTTTTCCATACTGCACCATCGGTTTGAGCCTCACGGTCAACGTTTGGTTTCTGTCCGAGGTCCTCTCCGCCATGGACGTACCCGCTCCTGTCGCTGCAAAGCTCCGTCCTCGTCAAGCAGTGCTCCAACGACTGAGTTCAGTTCATCTCTAACGCCCGGCGCCTTCCCGACGACCATGCTCGACTCCGGCGCTCTTCATCTCTATCTCCTACGTCCGCGTCCTCAACCACGCTTGGCGTGTCATCTTCTGCGTCTAGCTCGCCAAGGCTGCTCCTTTCCCCTCACCACCATTAGCGCCTTCGTCCCCAACAACCAGGAGCTCGTCCATCGACCTTAGCCATCCGCGCCGTCGCCAACGCCAGCAAGCCGACGCCTTTCGCCTTCCAGCTCCGCCAGGTCCCGGCTCTACCTCAACGTTGCCATCCTGGATGTTCTCTACGACAAGCCGCAGCGGCCATGTGCATGAAGGTGCCGTCTTCTCCGTCTGTGGCCGCGCTCCTCTCTCCGGCTTCCTCAAAATCTGCAACCTCCTCCTGCTGGTGTTTCCCCGTCGGCAACCTGCAGCGTATTCCCTACATCGACCCCGTCTCCTCAACACCGCCGGCAGCCGAGACTGGGAGTCCCGCATCGGCACCCGTCGTCGTCTGTCTTCAGCAACCAACGTCCTGCGCCAGCTCCGTCTACCCGAAGTCGTGGTGAAACTCGTCTTCTAACCGCATCCAGTACTGACTCCGGCGGCAGATCGTCTTTAGTTCCATCAGGTTAAACAGCCAATTTCTAACCACATCAAATTTCACTTCCTATTCTTTTCAAAACCGAGCTAGTATCTGGTTGGTCTGAGCCTTTGTTCCTGTTCAGTACATCCGGAGTTCGAACCCCGCTGCGGCAATAGAAGCCCCCTATTTTTGCTTCTTTGTTTCTTATCCGCCAAGTCAGCATCCTCTGGTCCCACCGGACAACGACTCGGGCTGGTTCCTTTCCGATGAGAAAAGTCCCAGGTTTTCTCTGTTTTGCTAAATATTGCTGCAAGTGTTTGAATCTTGCACGATTAGTATCTTTCAAACTATAATTTGAAATAAGAAGTATTTTATATGAAAATTTATCAGAAAAATGTGTAGAATCTAAATATGTCATCCATATGCTTGTTTGCATCTCGCTTCATATAGTGACATGGTAGTTTTGCATCACACCTAATAAGTAATATATGAAGTATTCGGAAATAATTATAATGCTTTCCCGCTTCATTTAATATTGTTTAGCTCACCTATACCTTGTTTTGCCATGCTAATAAATAATCAATTTGTGGTGTAGTAAAACAACTTGAACCATATATGTGTGTCGGATTCTGATTCCGCTTAATTGGATAAGTTGCATTGCATCATAGTTGCCATGCCAAGCATAACTTCACATCATCATGCTGATTCTTTTATCGTAGTAGTAAGTTGCATCTGTTGTTTGTTGTAGCGGTTTGCTTCTTCTCGGATAGGACACTTCGTGGTGATGTGAGCAACGACAAGTTCTTCGGGTGTTCTTCGACCTTCTTCTCAGGCGAGCCCTTTTCTCTCTACCCATTTAATATTTTTGCTCTCGCTAGCTCTATATTCTAGCCTTGTGTCGTGATGCTTTGTTCGAGTCACGTGTCCTATCCACCTGTCTATCCAAAGCAAATTCATAGAACCTTCCATACATCCTATTAACCGTGTGCTTGTTGTTTGAGTTGGCCTTGCGAGTCGTAGGCATCTTTAGGTTGTTTGAGTTGTCTTATCTTATTGGGTTGGGAAGTTATCACATGCTCTACTTTTTGGATATATGTTGTTGGAAATAATCATGGCTTACTTTATTGTTAATACTTAAAATTGAATTAAGCAGAGGCATCGGTGAGTCATTTTGCCAGTTTTACGACGGCTCACTTGTGTCCCCTAGGACCCCAAGATCGCATGAACTGTTTTGAGACTGAGCGCTCTAACCAGACGTGGGTACGTTTACGGGCCTCCCCTCGATCACTGCCGGAATCTACACACTTGTCCAGTGGCCACAACTAGTTTGAGGTTTTCCATTTGGGTTTTGCGTGCATGCAGCTCTTGTATCTTAACGGTATGATTTATTTTGGGGGAAGCCCAAGAGTGCCTTGTAACCCCTTGTTTTGCTTCTGCATGCACGCATAGGATGTGGTACGTGCGTTTATCGCTGCTGAAGCAGGTTGTCTCCCCAGAGTGGAGCCGGGTCTTGGAAGCTGTAGACACAAACAACTAGGTCCGTCTCAGAGATTCGGCCGGACTCTCGATACGGGTTAAACTTAGTTAGGTGGCTTCCTGGACTTGTTTGTAGTGAAGGAGAGTGCGAGTCATGACCTCCTGCCGGCACACCATTGGAAGTGTGCTAATCGTACGCATCAAGGGGTGATCGTGCATTTGGGTACATTTGGGCACCCCTGCAGGGTTAAATCTTTTCGAAAAGCCGTGTCCGCGGTTATGGACGACTTGGACCTGTACTACTCGATCATAGAACAACTTGCACCTGCTATTTTTCTTTACTAATAAACTTGTGTAGTAAGTTAGCAAAACTACAACAACAAACCTGCAATAAAACTTGGTAACCGTGTGAGTGCCTTTGATACTTGCTTCTTCGTTTGATCACGAGGAGGTGATTCATCGGCTGGGTTATGTTTGGTGTTAGTTTCTAGTTGGTTACTTTTATGTGCTCTCTTGTCTTATTCTATTTAGACGAAAGTTATAGTGTGTCTCTGTAGTTTAGTGCTTTTGTTGCCGCTAAGTCCACCATATAGCCCGTAGGCGAGCACAGCTGAATTCTAGTCTCGCGAATACGTGCCTCGGTACTCACCCTCATTTTTTCCCTTTTTCTCTTTCTCCCTCCTTGTTCGGCAACCATTGGCCCGACGATTTTTGACAGGTATGGGAGCGCCGACGTTAGCAAGGTTACCCTTTCGGCTTGGCCTGGGCAGGGTTTGGACGCCATCGTTTATCTTCAGGCCTCTTAGGCCCATTTGTATTCTTGTCCGTACTCGGACGCTATTTTGCTTTATGTATGATTTGGATCTTTGTATTGTATATTTGGATTCTTGACTCATGGAGTCTTTGCGGTTATATTATATATTCTTTTGTGGGTTTCATCGTGATCTTGTGTAACTGTTGCTACCTTGATTCCACCTGCATCGCGTGCATGTTGCACATGCACGAGTCGCTTGGTGGTGCGTTTCCAAAGCGACATCATGTAGATTGTGGCCTGAGCGCTACGATCTGCAAGGTGCCGATTTTGGGGCTTCACAAGTGGTATCAGAGCCTAGGTTTTGTCGATACCCATGGGTCCACTCTGCCTATAGGATAACCTTGCCAACGGACGTTGTTGAGTCTAGTGTCAAAACTATTTTGCTAAAAATGAGTTGGATAGATCTAAGTAGGTCTGCATTTTTCTCCTTATCTTTGTGCTTCTCTCCTCTTAACTTTGCGTGTTTTGAGTCTTCTCTCTTATCCACTTCTCTGAGTTTTAGGATCCTACATGGGTGGATGATCTCTTACCTTTTATCCTAATAGGTTTGTTCTTCGGAACGTCATTGTCGTCAACATGAGCAAGCATTCCTTGTTGGTGGTGTCGAGAAGAAACCTCTTGTTAGTGGTGTCACGGAGTTCAACACCACGCATGAAGAACCGATAGTTTACCCAACTCCTCCCCCGCCTTATCGTGGATCTCGGGGCGAGATCCCTTGTTAGTGGTGTCGATTGTAATGACCCGGAAAAATCCCTAATATTAGAATTGCTTGTTATTTTTGTTTTCACGTCTTTGTGACATCATGCATCATCATGCATCTATAACATTGCTTGTTTTGTCAAACAAAATTGTTTTTTTATTAAATCCTATTTTATTTTGGCTCGAATGGTTGTATAATAACCCTACTCATTTTTTTTCTCTATTTCAACTAACCTTAAAGCTATATTAATAAAAATGTTTTGGTTTGTTTGTTGAAACTTTTGTTTAAATAAATACAAATCTTTCCAAATTTAACTTGTTTTAAATCTTCTTTGAATCCTTTCTAAAAGCCTCTTTTCCTTCTTATAAATTCAAAATCAATAGAAGGAAAAAAATGATTTGAGGGAAAGAGAGAGAGCCCAGCCTTCCTCGTTTGTCTCCAGCCCGAGTTGGCCCATCTACCACCACGTCCTCTCATGTCGCTTTCTTCCCTGTATGGCAGCGCATCTAGCGCTACACGTAGCCATGGTTGCGATGGGATGGCTCCAAGTACGCCTCCTGAAGCTATAAAATTGTCCCCGGCTGCTGCCCGTACAACCCTAGCCTTGATAGCTCCTTCCATTCTTTTCTTCAGCCGCCACTCCACCTCGCTCTCTTTTCCAAGCTCTGCTCCGCGTGCGATGGTTCTTCTCCACCGACGACCACCTGCGCACTGCTTCCTCTCCGCCCTCTCCGAACCCTTGCTTGTCTTCTTGGTGAGTCCCTAGATCTGTTCTAGCTCTCCTCCGTTGTTTTCCATACTGCACCGTCGGTTTGAGCCTCACGGTCGCTGTTTGGTTTCTGTCCGAGGTCCTCTCCGCCATGGACGTACTCGCTCCTGTCGCTACAAAGCTCCGTCCTCGTCAAGCAGTGCTCCAGCGACTGAGTTCAGTTCATCTCTAACGCCCGGCGCCTTCCCGATGACCATGCTCGACTCCGGCATTCTTCGTCTCTATCTCCTTCATCCGCGTCCTCAACCACGCCTGGCGTGTCGTCTTCTGCGTCCAGCTCGCCAAGGCTGCTCCTTTCCCCTCACCACCGTCAGCGCCTTCGTCCCCAACAACTAGGAGCTCGTCCATCAACCTTAGCCATCCGCACTGTCGCCAACGCCAGCAAGCCGACGCCTTTCGCCTTCCAGCTCCGCTAGGTCCCGGCTCTACCTCAATGTTGCCATCCTGGATGTTCTCTACGACAAGCCGCAGCGGCCATGTGCATGAAGGCGCCATCTTTTCCGTCTGTGGCCGCGCTCCTCTCTCCGGCTTCCTCAAAATCTGCAACCTCCTCCTGCTGGTGTTTCCCCGTCGGCAACGTGCAGCGTATTCCCTACATCGACCCCATCTACTCAACACCGCCAGTAGCTGAGACTGGGAGTCCCGCATTGGCACCCGTCATCGTCTGTCTTCAGCAACAAACCTCCGGCGCCAGCTTCGTCTACCCGAAGTCATGGCGAAACTCATCTTCTGACCGCATCCAGTACTGACTCCAGCGGCAGATCGTCTTCAGTTCCATCAGGTTAAACAGCCACTTTCTAACCACATCAAATTTGACTTCCTATTCTTTTCAAAACCGAGCTAGTATCTGGTTGGTCTGAGCCTTTGTTCCTGTTTAGTACATACGGAGTTCGAACCCCACTGCGGCAATAGAAGCCCCCTATTTTTGCTTCTTTGTTTCTTAGCCGCCAAGTCAGCATCCTCTGGTCCCACCGGACAACGACCCGGGCTGGTTCCTTTCCGGTGAGAAAAGTCCCAGGTTTTCTCTATTTTGCTAAATATTGCTGCAAGTGTTTGAATCTTGCACGATTAGTATCTTTCAAACTATAATTCAAAATAAGAAGTATTTTATATGAAAATTTGTTAGAAAAATGTGTAGAATCTAAATATGCCATCCAGATTCTTGTTTGCATCTCGCATCATATAGTGACGTGGTAGTTTTGCATCACACCTAATAAGTAATATATGAAGTATTCGGAAATGCTTATAATGCTTTCCCGCTTCATTTAATATTGTTTAGCTCACCTATACCTTGTTTTGCCATGCTAATAAACAATCAATTTGTGGTGTAGTAAAACAACTTGAACCATATATGTGTGTCGGATTCCGATTCCGCTTAATTGGATAAGTTGCATTGCATCATAGTTGCCATGCCATGCATAACTTCACATCATCATGCTGATTCTTTTATCGTAGTAGTAAGTTGCATCCGTTGTTTGTTGTAGCGGTTTGCTTCTTCTCGGATAGGACGGTTTGTGGTGATGTGAGCAGCGACAAGTTCTTCGGGTGTTCTTCGACCTTCTTTTCAGGCGAGCCCTTTTCTCTCTACCCATTTAATATTTTTGCTCTCGCTAGCTCTATATTCTAGCCTTGTGTCGTGATGCTTTGTTCGAGTCACGTGTCCTATCCACCTGTTTATCCAAAGCAAATTCATAGAACCTTCCATACATCCTATTAACCATGTGCTTGTTGTTTGAGTTGGCCTTGCGAGTCATAGGCATCTTCAGGTTGTTTGAGTTGTCTTATCTTATTGGGTTGGGAAGTTATCACATGCTCTACTTTTTGGATATATGTTGTTGGAAATAATCATGGCTTACTTTATTGTTAATACTTAAAATTGAATTAAGCAGAGGCATCGGTGAGTCATTTTGCCAGTTTTACGATGGCTCACTTGTGTCCCCTAGGACCCCGAGATTGTATTAACTGTTCTGAGACTGAGCGCTCTAACCAGACATGGGTACGTTTACGAGCCTCCCCTCGATCACTGCCAGAATCTACACACTTGTCCAGTGGCCACAACTAGTTTGAGGTTTTCCATTTGGGTTTTGCGTGCATGCAGCTCTTGTATCTTAACGGTCCGATTTATTTTGGGGGAAGCCCAAGAGTGCCTTGTAACCCCTTGTTTTGCTTCTGCATGCACGCATAGGATGTGGTACGTGCGTTTATCGCTGCTCAAGCGGGTCGTCTCCCTAGAGTGGAGCCGGCCCTCGGAAGCCGTAGACACAAACAACTAGGTCCGTCTCAGAGATTCGGCCGGACTCTCGATACGGGTTAAACTTAGTTAGGTGGCTTCCTGGACTTGTTTGTAGTGAAGGAGAGTGCGAGTCGTGACCTCCTGCTGGCACACCATTGGAAGGGTGCTAATCGTAGGCATCAAGGGGTGATCGTGCATTTGGGTACATTTGGGCACCCCTGCAGGGTTAAATCTTTTCGAAAAGCCGTGTCCGCGGTTATGGACGACTTGGAGCTGTACTACTCGATCATAGAACAACTTGCACCTGCTATTTTTCTTTACTAATAAACTTGTGTAGTAAGTTAGCAAAACTACAACAACAAACCTGCAATAAAACTTGGTAACCGTGTGAGTGCCTTTGATACTTGCTTCTTCGTTTGATCACGAGGAGGTGATTCATCGGCTGAGTTATGTTTGGTGTTAGTTTCTAGTTGGTTACTTTTATGCGCTCTCTTGTCTTATTCTATTTAGACGAAAGTTGTAGTGTGTCTCTGTAGTTTAGTGCTTTTGTTGCCGCTAAGTCCACCATATAGCCCGTAGGCGAGCACAGCTGAATTCTAGTCTCGCGAGTACGTGCCTCGGTACTCACCCTCGTTTTTTTCCTTTTTCTCTTTCTCCCTCCTTGTTCGGCAACCATTGGCCCGGCGATTTTTGACAGGTATGGGAGCGCCGACGTTAGCAAGGTTACCCTTTCGGCTTGGCCTGGGCAGGGTTTGGATGCCATCGTTTATCTTCAGGCCTCTTAGGCCCATTTGTATTCTTGTCCGTACTCGGACGCTATTTTGCTTTATGTATGATTTGGATCTTTGTATTGTATATTTGGATTCTTGACTCATGGAGTCTTTGCGGTTATATTATATATTCTTTTGTGGGTTCCATCGTGATCTTGTGTAACTGTTGCTACCTTGATTCCACCCGCATCGCGTGCATGTTTCACATGCACGAGTCACTTGGTGGTGCGTTTCCAAAGCGACATCATGTAGATTGTGGCGTGAGCGCTACGATCTGCAAGGTGCCGATTTTCGGGCTACACACTTTAGTACTTTAAGAAGAACTAAGGATATGTTTTGTTTGCGATAGTGACAAACACTTCATTGTGAAGTGTTACACTGATACTAGTATTGTCACTGATATAAAAAATATATTATATCTCATTTAGACTAAGTGTTTTATTAAAAGGTGGCGAAATGGGCTAGAAAATACTCTATCCTGGATTTTGGATGAGTTCCAAAAGATTAAAACATTGTGATGGATTCTACAAACGAAAGGTTAAGTATATCACTGTTCTAGTAACACCTGAGGAGATCAAACTTGGTGTAGTTCCGAGCGAGATGGTACTATGAAGTTCTATTGTGTGTGACAATAGTGGCAACATAATTCTGGCCAAGGAATTAAGGTCCCACAAGGAGATTAAAATATATATGATACTATCTCATTCAAGAATGAGTAATGCGTGTAGACACAAAGATATGCAAATACACATGAACCTGAACATGTCAGTTTCATTAATAAATTTTACCACATGTGAAGCATATGAATAACACCGGAAGCCATAGGTGTTTAATTGCTTGAAGATTGACTAGATTATTGACTCTAGTACAAGTGGGAGACTGATGGGAATATGCCCTAGAGGCAATAATAAAATTATATTATTCAATATTCCTTTGTTCATAATTAATGTTTATATTTCATGCTATAACTGTATATTGGTTCTGAATATGATATTTGGAGGAAAACCTAATTACACATGTGGAATAGTAAACAACAAAGAGTTCCCTAATCTTGCCTCTAAGATCCGCTCTGGATTAGATAAGTTCTTTGGTCTATCTCATGCTCTTCCTCTGTTACTTGGATTTGCCTTGATTCTCATGCTGGGAGATACTTGTAATGTTGTCATATGTGGAATCTATGAACCTCGATGTTATGTAATCCTCGCTATTTAATTGCTCCTTTTTTACTAGGTTTGGCCTGCACCTACAGCATTCTTAATGCTTGTTGATCCCTACCTTGCTTGTTTTTTCTCACAGACCTGATGGACCCATGATGCTTGCTTGTGTGCTGGAGCGTATCAGATCTGTCCATGGCACTGCATTCTCAATGTCGAGCTCACAGCGCTGCAACCGCATCAATAGTGTCTTCTCTGGTTTAGATAAGTCGTTGGTCTATCCCATTCTCTTCCTCTATTACTTGGTTGATTGGCCTTGATGCCATGACATGTTATTGTTTTGAGTCCCAATGTGATATTGAAGCTGTGGTCTGAATAGTTTGCATTAGAATATTGGCGAGTCTCTGTTTGAGAATATGTAGTGCATCATGTTTTACTTATTTGGTCCGCATGCTCACTGTCCTAGAAGGTTTTGTTGGATTGCAGTTACTCCTAAATATTAGGAGAACCCTTTATTATAAATCAATAGTGTTTAATTCCTTTCCAGTGAATTGGCTCAGCTTTTATTATCCCTAATACTAACTTGCAAACAACTAGTAGAAACAAAGGCTGATAAGGTGACTTGTATTTGAGCTATGGTTTTGAAGACAATATATGCTATAGATCATGTTGTTTTTTAAGATGATTTGTGTTTTCTTGCTGATCATAATAATTACTAGTAGATAAACACTCCCTGCATTATTGCAAACTTTCCTTGCACTAAACCGTTGTGTTGCAAGAACTTATATGTGCCATTATCTCAACCCCAGTTGAACAGTTAGTTACTTAAATGTCATTTCTGTACTTATTTGCTTCTATTTGTAATTGTTTTATCGGAAGTTTTGGCATATATCCTTTAGTTACAAGAGCTACAGTTGAATAGTATTATTTTTGACTCATTTTTGTGACTGTTTTGAATGATCAATATGAAATTAGTCTGTTTTGACTATAATTTATGCAATCTTCTTTCCAGATTACATGCCGCTTCTTCGTTCTTCCACTGGAAGAAGGGAAGTCCATTTGCTGATGAGTGATGACCAAAGGATGTATAACAGATGGACTTGGTGAGAGCAAATGGACAATGACAAGCTTCTGGGTGTTTATATCGATGAATTTGTAATCCTGGCTATGTCCTTGCTCTCTGAAGTGTGCTGATAAGCTACATAAATGCTGATTATTTGAATTTCTGTGTAATTTGCTGGTTATGCAAAATCTTGTATGTTTGCTGGTTTATGCAAAATGTATGTGTTTATTGCTTGAAATGCATTCCTGGAAAAGAACAGGCCGAATCAGAATGGCCCAAAAGTTAGTGGACTGATTGCTATATGGCCCAAACCATGGCCTGGCCTAGAAAAAACCTGAATTTAAATTGTAAAATATTTTAAATTCCTGAAAACTTGTCTGGACCAATTGCTATATGGGCTCTAAAGAGGCCTAGGGCCAGAATATAATACCAGAAATAATTCGAAATAAAGAAAAAAAGTGGCTGAAAGAAGTGAAATGAGCTGTAAAAAGGCCAAAGCCCAAGAATGAAATGAGCTCTAAAAAGGCGAAAGCCCAAAATAAAAAGGTAAAAGTTTAGAAAATAATTGGATCAAAAATGGGAAAGGCCTAGAAAAAATGCTAGAATTAATGGGCTTGGCCCATGTAGATCGTCCAGATGGACCGGGCTAATTTCGGTTATGACCAAATCAAAATCGTCATAACCGTTATGATGGTCCAATATCGTCATAGACGGTTATGACGATTTTAGTGGGATCGTCACGTTTAGTCATCAATGACGCCCTGTTTTTTATGATGATTTATTCATCATAAAATCATCACATATCAACCATTATGACGATTTAGTGGCGAATTTTGAGGGTCGCTAGTCAACACATTTCTTGTAGTGACCCTAAGTCGTAGCCTCCACCTTGCCCTAACCCACGGCCACACCGTCGAATTCGACCAACACCACCATCAGCGCAAGACAGTTCTGCGCATCGGCGTAAGACAGTCCGGCGTGTCGGTGCAAGATAGTCCGATGAATAGCCACAAGACTATCCGACTAGCAATCTCTCTCTCTTTCTCTCTCTCTCTCTCTCTCTCTCTCTCTCTCTCTCTCTCTCTATCTATCTCTCTCTCTTCCGTGGAGCGCTGCCCGTCTTATAAACCGATTCCATCGGTGACGTGGAAGCGCTGCCGGATCTTCACCGACATATTCCGCGTAGTCCGTGTGCTTGATCAAACATTCAACGTGGTGACGCCAGGATCGTACGTGTGGATACCATCGGAGGTGTTGCACGTGCGGCACTGATGCATGCAAAATTCATGCATGAACTTTGTAGTTTATTTTTACATATTCCAACATATTTACATGTTATGAGATGTTATAATCATGGTTTGCAATGATTTCGGGGATTTTCCAAACAATCCCCTCTCTTTTGGTTTTAACTCTGTTTGTCAGAAAATGCGGCGTTTTTGACTTTCCAGGAGCTACGGGACTCGAAAAAGACCAAGGTCAGGTAGCACGGCTTGAAAATTTTGAGAAGAATAATGTGAGATGAAGTGGGCCACCAGGAGATAAACGATCTGCAAAAGAGATGGGCTAGCACGGTCAGACTTCCAGACCATGCCACCCATGCTCTTTCGCATCTCGAGCATCGGATGCCATCCGTTTTCATGTGGTTCTCTTCGTCTTGACCTAAAACCATCTATTTAAAGGGCCCCCTAGGGGTTCATGGAAGGAGGCGGCGGAGAAACACAAAAAACACAAAATAGGGTCTGCAGGAAGTCGCCGGAGGAAGATCGGAGGGGGAATCGCTGTCGGAGTCACCTCCGGCCACCTCTCCTCCTTCACCAACACTCATCCTTTCTCTCCACCATATTCACCCCCTAGACTTTGGGTTTGTGGTGGTAACTTAGTCCAATCTCTCCGTGTATTATCATTGTTGAAGTCTATATGATGTGCCTTGGATGATTACGGAACTTTCTATGTAATTCCTATGGTGGTTATTATGTTATGAGATGATATTTATTATGCATCTACTGTTGTGTTGAGATTTTATGGTTTGTCATACTTTGAGATTGCACCTAAGATGTGTGCAATGAATTTATCTATGCATAATGCCTTATCTATCATGTAATGAGGTGCTTGACACCAATGAGTGTTGATAGATGAGAGAGTTGTGAAAGCACATAAATTTATAAATAATTGCACTAGTTTCTTAGGATATGTATTTCTGATACGTTGCAAACGTATCTATAATTTTTTATGCTCCATGCTTGTTTTACACCAATTGCTATATGTTTTGTCTACACTTTTTGGCACTTTTATGATTTATTTGGACTAACCTACTAATAGTTGCAAAAGTGCACAATGTGCTTATTTTACACTTTGATGTGTAGGAATTACCAAGAATACAAGTGGAAACCTTGTTGGAGTCAAATTGGGACTTTCCAGAAATCTGTTCTGAAGATGGTCACGTTACGGGTCGAAGACGGCATCAAACGGAAAACTCTTCAATTACAAAGTTGTAGAGAATTTCACGGCGAACGTTATGGACATAAAATTCACCTGATTCCAAATCCGGACGACTGAGATAAGCCCGCTCCATTGCGGCCCAAGATGGGGAGACGGGAATCTGAGAGACTATATAAAGGGAGGAACCCTAGCTCGTGGGGGACACCTCCACCCACGAATTTGCAGCCACCAGAGCCACGTTTTCGCCTCCCCCATGGATCCCATCTCCATGGGGGAGGGCTCCCATGAAGCCATGAAGGAAGGGGGCTAAGGGGCGGCGCTCCCCCATGATGCTGGCGACGGGGAAGGAGTCCCCCGCGCCATCGCCCGCGCCGCCGCCGCCGCCACCGCCGCCCGCGCCCTCGCTGCTCCTCTCCACCATCTTCACCGCTACCTCCATCACATATGCAGTGGTTCATCCTCCCACACACCTCTGTACCGTCCTATGTAAACATGGTGTTTGATGCTATAATATTTTTCCTATGATCTATGTCATGTATCCATAGTTTATTTGTTCTTAGATTAATTTGTTGAATGTCTTTGGTTCATTAGAGTTGTATGTTGATATGGTAATGTCCTTTGGTGTCTATTATATTTATGCGCGCATGGATTAAACATCTTAGGGTTAGTAGTATGTGCAAAAGGAAGGGGGTAGTTTTGCCGGAGTGACAGAAACCTGAGGACGCGAACCGGAACATTGCACGTATGGGAGTAAGAGGACCATTAGCTTAAGGCTATGGTTGGGGAAACCTTAATGCATTGTTAGTAGTTACGGATGTTTGCTAACAATCCAATCATAAGTACTTGTAATCCCAAGTAGCGGAGCGCATGTAGATTTAGCCTCTCCCACATAGAAAACTGCATCGAAGACAATGAACTCGATATCTTCACTAGTTAATCTTGGACAAAGCCAACAAAATTACCACCACTATTCCACACTCATGGTACTGTTATTTTATGTTTGCTTAGTATACTTTATTGCTGCAGCACTAACATTTACTTTCTTGAATTTATTATCTTGCAAAGCTATCTCTCATACCCGTATTGTTGCACTAGTTTTATTTCCTAGATAATGCAAACGTTTAGTGTGCGTAGAGTTGTATCAGTGGTTGATAGAACTTGAGAGAACATTTATCCTACCTTTAGCTCCTCGTTGGGTTCGATACTCTTACTTATCGAAAAGGCTACACATGATCCCCTATACTTGTGGGATATCAAGACCTTTTCTGGCGCCGTTGCCGGGGAGCAATAGCGTGTGGGTGAATATTCTTGTGTGCACTTGTTTGCTTGATCTCTAAGTAGTTGTTTACTTTCAGTTTCAAGTTGTTCTCTATCTTTGTATGGATAGGGAATGCAAATTACAAAAAAAAAATAGTTGTACTTGTTACCTAAAAACGTTTTCAAAAAGGAAAGTGATTGGAAAGATGAGTAATGGTTAAGTGGGGGTCGACCTTGAACACTTGTGTTCATGCCTATGAAACCAAAACAAATCTTCCCATGGAAGCTTTTCAGTTAAAAACTTGTATATATTGTACATATTCCTTTGTACCATAAAAGTAAAGTGATAATTGTAGTTCCTAGTTACTTGGAAGTTGATAGTTTTGCGTTCCTATCCAAAAACAGATTTTTTGTGCTTCACCGTATAAAATGTTTGAAATCACCAGAATGTGATATTGACCAGAAATTTCTTGAGTGTAAAGTAATTCTTATTATCTTTCTTTCATTAGACTGACTTTTTCTGATTTGAGTTACGTAGCTGTCTCAAAAAATTCGATTTTCACCGACTGTTCTGTTTAGACAGATTTCTGTGCTTTACTATAAAAAATCGTGAAAAATCTCAGAATATTGTTTTGATCTGAAATTTTTTGTGCATGAACCTAAGATTATGATCTGTCTTTCTTTAGTTTGGATTTTTTCGATTTGAGCTACTTAACTGTCTCGTTGAGTGTCATCTTTACAGACTGTTCAGTTTTGACAGATTTCTTAGTTTATTCAATATTGTACTTGGTGTTATTAGTTTCATTAGTTTTTTGACGGACAACGGAAATCATGAATACCTTAGTATATACAGTGGCTAATGTTGAGTATAGATTATGAAACTTGTCAATGCTTGAAAATTAGTGGATTTTATTTAATGAGTACCAACCCTACTAATGAGTTTTGTGAAGTTTTATGTGAACGTAGCTTATAAGTTCTAATCAATATGGTGATATGAGATGAACAAGAAGACACGAGAGCTCAAGCTTGGGGATGTTTAGGTGTATCCCAAGAATATATTCAAGAAGATACAATCATCTAAGCTTGGGGATGCCCGACTCATCCCCCTATTCATCAACTAACATGAGGTTGTCTCCTTCATACTCTATATTACCCATCCACATGATATGTATTGTGTTAACTTGTATTATAGTTGCTTTTATATGTCTTGGTTTTATCTTCTTTAGTTTTATTAGGCTCTTTATTTTGTTTTTATTGCTTCTTTACTTTCACTTATAAATTGAAAACAACAAAAATAGTTCCTTTTGTTTTGCTTCTTTGTTTGGTTCTCTATTTTGTGCCTAGCTCAAATGCGTTAAAGAAAAGCACTCTTGGGAGATAACCTTTTGTTTTATTTTCAGTACTTTTTCTTTTATTTGAGTCTTGGAAGTTATTACTACTGTAATAACCGCTCCTTATCCTTTTTATTCCGTTGTTGTGCCAAGAGAAGCCTCTAATTCGAGTGAGGTAAGATTTGGGGATGTTGCTGTCCTGAAACAGATTTTCGTACTGTATTGTAAAAATTCGTGAAAAATCTCTAAAACTCTTTTGGACCTGCGGTTTATTGTGCTTATTCCTCAGGTTATATCCAAACTTTCATTAGTTGAACACTTTTTGATTTGAGCAACAGAAAACCCTCGAACAAATCGACCTTTGTAAGCTGTTCTATTTTGACAGATTTCTGCCACTATTTGTGTTTGCCTCTCGATCGCTTTCCTTTTGAGTTCTTTTGATCACAGAACTTTTGGGGAAGTTGCTACAGTATATATTCTTTATATGTGGTGATTTTGAGTTGAAACGTGAAGAAAAAGAGGTTGATTCATTGTTATGCTTACACTAATGTTGCTAATAGAATTGTGTTGAGTTTTGTATGAAGGAAGTTTTCAAGTGTAGGGATTGGAGAATGATGAGATGAGTTGAAGAATGGACAAAAGCTCAAGCTTGGGGATGCTCATGCAACCCCCAAGAAATATCCAAGAAGTACAAGCGTCAAAGCTTGGGGATGCCCCCGAGGCACCCCTTCTTCATCGGCAAAAATCAGGTCACCTTTCAAGACACTATATTTTTATTGCTTCATGCACTATGCATTTTTCTTGGAGCGTCTTTACTTTAGCTTTCAGTTTTCTTTTGTTTTTTTTGCTGCAATAAATGGTTGGACCCCAACAAATTTCTTTTGGAGGAGATGTACTCGCTTTTCATTTGCCAAGAACACTCTAGTTTTCACTCTTATCATTCAACGAGTGTTCTCTTTTTCTAGAACTGCGTTTAGCTTTCGTTTTTCGCCTTGATTTTTGTTCAGATCTTATTATATATTTGAATCAAGGTGTATTTGGACCTCTGGTATATGTTGGTATTCATCAAAAGAGTTGTTTCAAAAAGGTTTAAATGGTGTTGGAAAAGAGAAAAAAAGTTTCATGCAAAAAGTGGTACAAAAAGGAGCTTGTTTAGACTGTGGCTTAGACTTTTGCATGCCATGCTTGATATCGTTTTGATAGTATGCTTAGTGATTTTTGCTGTAGCATGACTTGTCTCAAATGACTGAGATTGCTTAATGAGTCTTTGAAAAAATCATGCGTTGTTTTTATTATGTGGAAGCATTTATTTGGTTTTCTCCTTTGATGCTTTATTTGGGTTGACTTGGCACATGCTTACAACATTTTTGGCTCTTACAAAGTCGCCATTAGCCTCTATGATCATTTTGTTTTTGACTTGTGATGCCATTTTATGCTTCTCTTAATGATGTTTTGTCGCTATGCATGATTATGACCGTTATTGCTCTCTTAGTTGGTCGCTCTCAGTCTTTGCTAGCCCTCATTTTGTACTGAGTATGAGCTCTACTCATGCATCCAACTCCCAAAAACCAAGTTATTCCAATGTGTCCACTATAAATTCCTATGCATGGTATTTGCAAGCCATTCCAAGTAAATTTTCATGTGCTACCGTTCAAAAAACCTTCAAAACACTTCTCATTTTGTGACACTGTTTTTAGCTCATGGGGACGTAGTGGTCGGATTTGCTATCTTCCATATTGCCAATTTCCAAAAAGACAAAAAGAAAAGAAAAAAGGCACTCCTCCATGGTATGTGAATATTGGTGGGCACCCGATGGAATCGGTTAGCCATGGTTTGTGAAAGGAAAAAAGGTGGAGAGGAGTGCTGATACGTCTCCAACGTATCTATAATTTTTTATGCTCCATGCTTGTTTTTACACCATTTACCCGATGTTTTGTTACACTTCGTGGCACTTTTATGAATTTTCCGGAACTAACCTATTAACAAGTGCCACAGTGCTAGTTCCCTATTTTCTGTTGTTTTTGTGTTTCAGAAGTGATACACAGGAAATATTCTAGGAATTGAATGAAACAAGTTCCTGAAGTCTTATTTTACCCGGAAGCATCTAGACATCCGAAGAGAGGAAGGAGAGGGGCCACAGGCCTCCCTCACACAGGGCTGGCGCGGCCCAGGCCCTGGCCGCGCCGCCCCTGTGTGAGGAGCCCCTGGCCGCCCTCTCACGACGCCCCTTCGCCTATATAAAGCCTCGGGACGGAAAACCCTAAAAGAGTCGGCAATTTTCCAGAAAGAGTTCCGTAGTTCCGCCGCCGCCACCGATGAATTTCGGGGGACAGAAGTCTCTATTCCGGCACCCTGCCGGGACGGGGAAGTGCCCCCGGAGCCATCTCCATCGGTCTCCATCGCCATCTCCGCCGTCTCCATCGACCTCACCGCCATCTCCATCAACCTTGCTGTCTCCTATGATGAGGAGGGAGTAGTTCATCCCCGGGGCTGAGGGCTCTACCGGTAGCTATGTGGTTCACCTCTCTCTCCCATGATGTGATCTTTATGTGATCGTGAGCTTTGTATCATGTTGAACAAGTAGATGTTATTATTCAGATATTATGCTACTCCTATGCTTAATTATTATAGTGTACTCTAGTGATGTTATTAAAGTAATCTATTCCTCCTGCCATGGTGTAACGGTGACAGTGCGTGCATCGTGGTGGTACTTGGTTTAGGCTATGATCGTGATCCCTTGTGGATTATGAGAGTAATTATTACTATGATAGTATTGAGTGATCTATTCCTCCTTTCATGGTGTAAAGTTGACAGTGTGTGCACCGTGTTAGTACTTGGTCTAAGTCGCAATGATTTCTATCTTGAATTGTGATCTGATTTGGATGTCTCTATGAGTGGTGTTTGTCAAGTACTTGATGAACTTTAAGGTGTGCTTCTGTAGCCACTACACAATGATTAGTGTTATTCAATAGGAGAGTAATTCAGAGTACCATAGTGGAGAGAAGTTATTTATTTGTTCATTCATGTTATATTATTGGGAGTGTGTCCACTAGTGAAAGTATGATCCCTAGGCCTTGTTTCCAAGCTTTGCACACCATTTATTTACTGTTTTGTTACATGCTTGCTCGCAGCGATACTTATTTCATATCACAGTTACTACTTATAATCATCACTACCGCTTGTAGTTCACTATCTCTTCGCCGAACTAGTGCACCTATACATCTGACAAGTGTATTGGGTGTGTTGGGGACACAAGAGACTTTCTGTATCGTAATTGCAGGGTTGCTTGAGAGGGATAGCTTTGACCTCTAACCTCCCTGAGTTCGATAAACCTTGGGTGATCCACTTAAGGGAAACTTGCTGCTGTTCTACAAACCTCTGCACTTGGAGGCCCAACAAGTGTCTACAAGAATAGAAGTGCGTAGACATCAAGCTCTTTTCTGGCGCCGTTGCCGGGGATGTAAGGTAAAAGGTACTCGCATCCTCCTGTGTGAGTGCTCGAAGTTATTTCCTTTAGATTCTGCAATTACATCTTTTTGTTTCTTGTTTTTATTTTCACTAGTTAGGCTTAATGGAAAACAAAGAGTTCGCTAGTCTTTTTCCTGAGTTTAGATATGAAGTGTTTGAAGAGAAAATTGAAAAACCTTTGGAGCTTAATTTGCATGCTAATAGTGTTGTTAGTATGAATGCTTTGAACACCGTTGTTGATAATGCTATAGAAAAGTCTAAGCTTGGGGAAGCTGGTTTTGTTAAGCATGATATTTTTAGTTCCCCAGCTTTATTGGAGAAAGTTTGCTCTGATGATATTTTATCTCCCATATGTGATGTTCCTTCTTATGATGATATGTTTGAAGAATATGCTTTGCGAAATAGCTGTTCTTTAGCTTGTGATGATACTAAACCTCTAGTTTATGATGGCTATGATGATGAGTATAATATTTTCAGTTCACCTACTATTGAGGATAAAATTAGTTATGATTACAATATGCCTCCTATTTATGATGATTATGGTGATGAGAATAATTATTCTGTTGAATATGCTCGTACTACTATTGTTCCTGTGGTGAGTATTAATTCTTTTATGCATGTGGCTCATGATAGGGATGTTTTATGTGATAGTTATATTGTTAGTTCTATTCATGATGCTACTGAAAGTTATTATGAGAGAGGGAAACATGGTTTGATGGATCTCAACAATATTAAGTTTTCCCTCTTTATGTTGCAAATCTTGAAGTGGCACTTGTTTTATCTATCCATGCTTGCTACTATGTGCCTCGTTGATTTATTTTCTTACAAGATTCCTATGCATAGGAAGTGGTTCAGATATAAATGTCTTTCACACTTTTTTTTGATGCTCTCTATTGCTTTAAGTTCTTATATGGCGCCTTTGCCTCAAGCTCTTATATGGTGCCCACATGAGCATCTTTGCAAATTACTGTGCCTAGCTCAAAGGCGTTAAAGAAAAGCACTCTTGGGAGATAACCCATTGTTTATTTTCTGTACTTTTTCTTTTATTTGAGTCTTGGAAGTTATTACTACTGTAATGACCTCTCCTTATCCTTTTTATTTCGTTGTTGTGCCAAGAGAAGCCTCTAATTTGAGTGAGGTAAGATTTGGGGATGTTGCTGTCCTGAAACAGTTTTCGGTGCTGCACCGTAAAAATTCGTGAAAATTCTCTGTATATCTTTTGGACCTGCGATTTCTTGTGCATATGCCCCAGGTTATATCCAAACTTTTGTTAGTTGAACATTTTTTGATTTGAGCAACAGAAAACCCCTCACAAATTCGACCTTTGTCAGCTGTTCTGTTTTGACAGATTTCTGCCAATATTTGTGTTTGCCGCTTTATCGCTTTCTTTTTGAGTTCTTTTGATCATGGAACTTTTGGGGAAGTTGCTACAGTAGTATTTTCTATATATGTGGTGGTTTTGAGTTGAAACCTGAAGCAAAAAGGGTTGATTCAATGCTATGCTTACACTAATGTTGCTAATAGATTTGTGTTTAGTTTTATATGAAGGAAGTTTTCAAGTGTAGGGATTGGAGAATGATGAGATGAGTTGAAGAATGGACAAAAGCTCAAGCTTGGGGATGCCCATGCATCATCCCAAGAAATATCCAAGAATTACAAGCGTCAAAGCTTGGGGATGCCCCCGAGGCACCCCTTCTTCATCGGCAAAAATCAGGTAACCTTTCAAGACACTATATTTTTATTGCTTCATGCACTATGTGTTTTTCTTGGAGCGTCAGTTGTTTTTGTTTTCAGTATTATTTTAGTTTAGTTTGCTGCAATAAATGGTTTGATCACATCATGTTTCTTTTGGAGGAGATGAACTCGCTTTTCATTTGCCAAGAACACTCCATTTTTCACTCTTATCGTTTCAATGAGTGTTCTCTTTTTCTGCTACTGGCTTTAGTTTGCATTTTTCGCCTTGATTTGTGTTCAGATCTTGTTATATCTTTTCATCAAGGTGTATTTTTGCCTCTGGTCTTTATTGGTTTTTATCAAAAGAGGTGTTTATAAAAAGTTCAAATGGTGTTGGAAAAGAGAAAAAGCTTTATGCAAAAAAGTGGTACAAGAAGGAGCTTGTGTAGACTGCGACCTAGGCTTTTGCATGTCATGCTTGATGTCTTTTTGATAGTATGCTTAGTGGTTTTGTTGTAGCATGACTTGTCTCAAATAACTGAGATTGCTTAATGAGCCTTTGAAAAAATCATGCGTTGTTTTTATTGTTTGGAAGCATTATTTTGGTTTTCTCCTTGATGCTTTATTTGGGTTGACTTGGCGCATGCTCACACATGTTAGACTCATACAAAGTAGTCATTGCCTCTATGATCATTTAGTTTTTGACTTTTGATGCCATCTTATGCTTCTTTTAATGTCGCTTTGTCGCTTTGCATGATTATGGCCATTATTGCTCTCTTAGTTGGTCGCTCCCAGTCTTTTTGCTAGCCCTCATTTTGTACTGAGTATGAGCTCTACTCGTGCATCCAACTCCTAAAAACCAAGTTTGCCATTGTGTCCACTAAAAATTCCTATGCATGGTATTTGTAAGCCATTCCAAGTAAATTTGCATGTGCTACCTTTGAAAAAACCTTCAAAACACTTCTCGTTTTGTGACACTGTTTTCAGCTCATGGGGACGTAGTGGTCGGATTTGCTATCTTCCATATTGCTTATTCCAAAAATAAAAAAAAAGGAAAAAAGAAAAAAGAAAAAAGGCACTCCTCCATGGAATGTGAATGTTGGTGGGCACCCGATGGAATCGGTTAGCCATGGTTTGTGAAAGGAAAAAAGGTGGGGAGGAGTGCCAAGCTTTATAAAAGAGCACAAAAGTGCCAATCTCTCTCTCAAAAACTTGCTTCATTTTTGTATGGAAGATAGTAAGAACCCCATTGCCAAGCGTTGACAAAGACAACCACCTCTCAAAACCAATTTTTATCTCTCTGTTTTACAAATGAAAAGCTCTAGCACATGTTTAATCACTGCTTCCCTCTGCGAAGGGCCTTTCTTTTACTTTTATGTTGAGTCACCACCTTCTATCTTTATGCACCATTAAGAGAGCATAGTTGTCATTCTTAGTGTAATATGTATTGTCCCAAAGTTCATTGATTGATTCATATTGTTGGTTTCACTTGTTCTTAAATATTTGTATCTAGTCGCCCTCTTAAACTTGAAGGTGTCCTATGCATTTATGTTTTGCTCTCTATGAAGGACAAGCTGAAAACCATTTGTATGTTTTTCCTTATGATTTGAACACACGTTTGACTTTCATTGTTTCATTATTCATGATCTTTTGTTTGTGTTCATTTTCATGTGATAACATGGTTGCTAAGTTTCTATTGTCAAGATTATATCTTTCATGCCCATGTTTTAAGTTCTTATGATCCCAGCTCACAATGCTTACATATATGATCAAGATTGTGTAGGTGCATGTCACCTCAAAAATTATTTCTTTTGTTATCACTTACCTACTCGAGGACGAGCAGGAGTTAAGCTTGGGGATGCTGATACGTCTCCAACGTATCTATAATTTTTGATGCTCCATGCTTGTTTTTACACCATTTACCCGATGTTTTGTTACACTTCGTGGCACTTTTATGCATTTTCCGGAACTAACCTATTAACAAGTGCCACAGTGCCAGTTCCCTGTTTTCTGCTGTTTTGTGTTTCAGAAGTGATACACAGGAAATATTCTCGGAATTGAACGAAACAAGTTCCTGAAGTCTTATTTTACCCGGAAGCATCCAGACATCCGAAGAGAGGAAGGAGAGGGGCCACAGGCCTCCCTCACACAGGGCTGGCGCGGCCCAGGCCCTGGCCGCGCCGCCCCTATGTGAGGAGCCCCTGACCGCCCTCTCACGACGCCCCTTCGCCTATATAAAGCCTCGGGATGGAAAACCCTAAAAGAGTCGGCAATTTTCCAGAAAGAGTTCCGTAGTTCCGCCGCCGCCACCGACGAATTTCGGGGGACAGAAGTCTCTGTTCCGGCACCCTGCCGGGACGGGGAAGTGCCCCCGGAGCCATCTCCATCGGTCTCCATCGCCATCTCCGCTGGCTCCATCGACCTCACCGCCATCTCCATCAACCTTGCTGTCTCCTATGATGAGGAGGGAGTAGTTCATCCCCGGGGCTGAGGGCTCTACCGGTAGCTATGTGGTTCACCTCTCTCTCCCATGATGTGATCTTTATGTGATCGTGAGCTTTGTATCATGTTGAACAAGTAGATGTTATTATTCAGATATTATGCTACTCCTATGCTTAATTATTATAGTGTACTCTAGTGATGTTATTAAAGTAATCTATTCCTCCTGCCATGGTGTAACGGTGACAGTGCGTGCATCGTGGTGGTACTTGGTTTAGGCTATGATCGTGATCCCTTGTGGATTATGAGAGTAATTATTACTATGATAGTATTGAGTGATCTATTCCTCCTTTCATGGTGTAAAGTTGATAGTGTGTGCACCGTGTTAGTACTTGGTCTAAGTCGCAATGATTTCTATCTTGAATTGTGATCTGATTTGGATGTCTCTATGAGTGGTGTTTGTCAAGTACTTGATGAACTTTAAGGGGTGCTTCTGTAGCCACTACACAATGATTAGTGTTATTCAATAGGAGAGTAATTCAGAGTACCATAGTGGAGAGAAGTTATTTATTTGTTCATTCATGTTATATTGTTGGGAGTGTGTCCACTAGTGAAAGTATGATCCCTAGGCCTTGTTTCCAAGCTTTGCACACCGTTTATTTACTGTTTTGTTACATGCTTGCTCGCAGCGATACTTATTTCATATCACAGTTACTACTTATAATCATCACTACCGCTTGTATTTCACTATCTCTTCGCCAAACTAGTGCACCTATACATCTGACAAGTGTATTGGGTGTGTTGGGGACACAAGAGACTTTCTGTATCATAATTGCAGGGTTGCTTGAGAGGGATAGCTTTGACCTCTAACCTCCCTGAGTTCGATAAACCTTGGGTGATCCACTTAAGGGAAACTTGCTGCTGTTCTACAAACCTCTGCACTTGGAGGCCCAACAAGTGTCTACAAGAATAGAAGTGCGTAGACATCAAGTGCCAAGCTTTATAAAAGAGCACCAAAGTGCCAATCCCTCTCTCAAAAACTTGCTTACTTTTTGTATGGAAGATAGTAAAAACCCCATTGCTAGTCGTTGACAAAGACAACCACCTCTCAAAACCAAATTTTTATCTCTCGGTTTTACAAATGAAAAGCTCTACCACATGTTTAATCACTGCTTCCCTCTGCGAAGGGCCTTTCTTTACTTTTATGTTGAGTCTCCACCTTCTACCTTTATGCACCATCTAAGAGAGCATAGTTGCCATTCTGAGTTTAATATGCATAGTCCCAAAGTTTATCATTGATTGATTTATGATTATGGTTTCACTTGTTCTTAAATTATTTGTATCTAGTCGCCCTTTTAAACTTGAAGGTGTCCTATACATTTATGTTTTGCTATTCCATGAAGGACAAGCTGAAAACCCCTTGTTATGTTTTTCATATGATTTGAACACGCGTTTGACTTTCATTGTTTCATTATTCATGATCTTTCGTTTGTGTTTCTTTTTATGTTATAACATGGTTGCTAAGTTTTTATTGTCAAGATTATGTCTCTTATGGCCATGTTTTAAGTTCTTTGATCCCAGCACTCAACGCTTTACTTAGATGATCAAGATTGTGATGGTGCATGTCACCTCAAAAATTATTCTTTTGTTATCACTTACCTACTCGAGGACGAGCAGGAGTTAAGCTTGGGGATGTTGATACGTTGCAAACGTATCTATAATTTTAATGCTCCATGCTTGTTTTACACTAATTGCACTTTTACGATTTATTTGGCACCAATTGCTATATGTTTTGTCCTCACTAACCTACTAATAGTTGCAAAAGTGCACAATGTTCTTGTTTTACACTTTGATGTGTAGGAATTACCAAGAATACAAGTGGAAACCTTGTTGGAGCCAAATTGGGACTTTCCAGAAATCTGTGCCAGAACTTTTTTCGAAGATGGTCACGTTACGGGTCGAAGACGGCGTCAAACGGAAAACTCTTCAATTACAAAGTTGTAGGGAATTTCACGTCAAACGTTCTGGACATAAAATTCACCTTTTTTTGAGCGTTGCTAGAATTTATTGAATCAACCTAATGTTTACAGGAATCTCATCAGAGTAAGGGTTTCCCAGCCACAAGTGCCGGCCAATATCTAATGAAGTAGAAAATCTAGCTAGATTGTGTGCTTCAAAATTTGAAGCGCATCCTTCGAAGGAGAAAGATTTCTCATGCAGCCTGCTTGCGCGATCTTTAATCGCCAGGATGATTGCGCCATATCTTCCATTTGTTCCTCCTATAATGTCATCGATCACCACCTTGCAATCTGAGGCAACATGGATTCGGTTAACTCCCAGATCATCAGCAAGTGCCAGAGCCTCTCTACAAGCGATAGCCTCAAGCGTCAATGGGTCAGTGACTCCTCGAATCACTATGGAGGAGGCCCCTTGGTAAACCCCGTTGCAATCACGGCAGAAAGCTGCTGCAGCTCCCAACTCTCCCGATCTGGCTACTGATGCGTCCACATTGATCTTATAAAGCCCCTGTGCAGGAGGAACCCACCTCGCCCTCAACCTGGGATTAGGAGGAGGTACCCGAGACCCTTGCATAGGTTTTGGGAGTAGCTTTAGCTCTTCAAGATAGGAATTAATGAATCCATGGGTAGACATCGGGTTCTGAAATATCTCCTCATGGATAGCCTTGCGGCGAGCCGACCAAATAGCCCAGAGTGTCACAGTGAGACGGGTAAACTGGTCATGTGGGAGTGTCTCCTTCATGTGAAAGAGCCAGTGCTTTGCGCTCCTTTCATCACATGCGATCATGTGCTCAACCATGAGGCTATCAGAAAGAACCCAGACACTGTTCGCCATATTGCATTCGATTAGAGAGTGTTTCCACGAATCCTCAGCTCCACACAAGCTACAAGTACTTGAAGTAGCCATATTACGATGAGCTAGTACATCAGCTGTTGGAATAGATTGTTTGGCTAACCTCCAGAGGAAAACCTTGATTTTCGATGGGACAGAAGTCTTCCATAGAGAACTCCATCCCTTCTCTTCAGCAACAGAGTTCGACGACCCCGCATTACCTTCAAAATAATTTTCCCTGGATATCTTCAAGTTGATCATCATGCGGTAGGCCGATCTCACCGAAAAAATTCCCTTGTGGTCATAGTTCCATGCCCAATAATCAGGCTGGCGCCTAGTGCATAACGGAATACTCAAAATTACCTTTGCATCCGGCGGGAGAAAATTTTCCCGAATCACCTCCTCACGCCAAGAAGCAGAAGTTTCATCAATGAGCTGCGAAACCAGTTGTGGTGGGTTTTCTTTAATGGGAGCTATAGGTTTGAGTTGGTAATCCCTCGGAAGCCATGAGTCAGTCCAGATCCTTGTAGAACGTCCATCTCCGATCCTCTTGATCAATCCCTGGGACAGAATATTCCGCCCATCAAGGATAGAACGCCAAATTTGAGAGGGATGAGATCCGAGATCAGCCTCTAGAAATGTGGAATCAGGGAAGTAAATAGCCTTTAGAATTCGAGCACTGAGTGAAGTTGGTTCTTGCAGAATTCTCCATGCCTGTCGAGCTAGCAGACACAAATTGAAAAGCTCTAGGTCTCTGAAACCTAGGCCACCAAGGTGCTTTGGCCTAGTCATTGTATCCCATGACACCCAACAGGGTTTTCGTTTTCCCTCTTTACTACCCCACCAGAACTGCCGGATCAAGGAATTTATGTGATCACAGAGGCCCCTTGGCAGGCGAAAGCATGCCATTGAGTAAACTAGTATAGCTTGAGCGACCGATTTAATCAGAACCTCTTTTCCCCCGGTGGAAAGAATCTTCTCAAGCCAACCTTTCACTTTACTCCAAACACGGTCTCAGAGAAATTTAAAGGTTCCATTCCTGGATGAACCCACATCAGTTGGCATCCCAAGATACCTTTCATTTAGCGCTTCATTGCTCACTTCCAGAACTCCTTTAATAATCTCCCTATTACTCTGAGGGCATCCCTTTGTGAAGAAAATTGAAGATTTATCCTTGTTTATACGCTGACCCGATGCTTGACAGTAATTAGTCAACAGAGTAGACAATTCTTCTGCACCCTCTCTATTTCCCTTAAAAAACAGCAGGCTGTCATCTGCAAATAAAAGGTGGTTAACCAGCGGAGCTGACGCGGCCACCTTGATTCCTCCAAGCTGCGATGACTGATCATGGGTTTTTAAAAGGCACGAAAGGCCCTCTGCTGCTAATAAGAACAAATAGGGTGAGATAGGATCCCCTTGTCTAATACCTCTAGTTGGTTTAAAACCTTCAAGCTTACCACCATTGAACAAGACAGAAAAAGAGACTGGTCTAACCATGTTCATTACTATTCTGACCCATTGTTGAGCGAATCCCAGCTTAATCATGATAGCCTCCAAGTAATCCCACTCAACCCGGTCGTATGCCTTCATCATATCCAGCTTTAAAGCACAAAAACTGTTCTTCTTTGATCTATTATGCTTCAGAAAATGCAGGCACTCATAGGACGAAATTATATTATCTGTTATCATTCTGCCAGACACAAACGCAGATTGTTCCTCTGATATAATATTTGGGAGAATAAGCTTCAAACGATTTGAAACAACCTTTGAAGCTATCTTATAGAAAACGTTGCACAAACTGATGGGTCTGAACTGTGACAGAAGTGTGGGGTTTTTAACCTTGGGAATCAAGACAAGGATAGTATCATTGATGCTTTCAGCAGACTCAATCCCACTAACGATGTCCAAAATGGCTTTGGTGATCTCTTCTCCACAAATATCCCAATGCCTCTGAAAGAAATGCGCAGGAAAACCATCAGGCCCAGGAGCTTTAGTCGGGAACATCTGAAATAATGCCTTCTTGACTTCCTCTCGGGTATATGGTGCTGTCAAGAGGTCATTCATCTCCGTCGTAACCTTACGAGGGACATGATCTAGAACCTTATGCATATCATGAACCCCTTCAGATGTATAAAGATTCCTATAAAACTCTGAAGTCATCTCCATCAGCTCCTCTTTATCCTCGATCACCTGACCATCAGACCGAATTAGAGACTTTATAAGGTTCTTCCTCTTTCGCATGCTAGCACGCTGGTGGAAGAATTTAGAGTTTTTATCGCCCTCCGATAGCCACTCAATCCTAGAACGCTGCCTCCACATAATCTCTTCACGATGGTAGAGTTCTACCAATCTTTCATTTATTTTCAGCTCTCTATGGCTTGGCCCCACCCGTCCCGGCTGGCTTCACAGGTTTGAAAGTTCAGACTTCAAGTTTTTTATCTCCTTGGGCACACTTCCAAAAGTTTCAGATCCCCACCGTCCTAGATCATGAGCCAGACTTGCCAATCTCTTCCGAGCTGAAACAACAGGCGGTCCATCTACAGAGCAGCTGGACGCCCATCCTTCCGCAATTGTGGGTTTGAGATTCTCATGTCTTTCCCACATAGTCGCATAACGGAATTGATAACTGCCAACTTTCTGCACTTCATGAAGCTAGACATGAAGAGCCGAGTGATCCGAAGTTGCTGTGTCAATATGAGTGACAAAAGCAAGCGGGAATTGGGCACTCCACTCTGCCGAGCCCAGGGCGCGATCAAGCCTCACCCTAGTGTAAGTTCCTCCCATCACTTTTTTCTCCCAAGTCCAAAAATGACCTTTATAGCCCAGATCAAGAAGATTGCATACATCAACCGCCTCCCTAAAACCCTGCATTTGGTTTAGGGTCCTAGTTCCAACGCCTTCATGTTCTGCCGCATGCAAGACCTCGTTGAAATCACCCAGGCACAACCAGGGTAAAGAACTCATGCCGCAGATACCTTTAAGCATGTCCCATGTTTTGTACCTTTCACTTATCTGAGCTTCACCATAAACAGAGGTTAGTCTCCACATGGTTTCACCAAGCCCCTCAACAGAGGCGTCAATATGATACTGCGAATAACCCAAAATCTCTATCTTTAAAATATTGTTCCAGAAAATTCCCAAACCTCCACTTCTACCATCACTGCTAACTGCAAAAGAATGATCAAAGCCAAAAGTTCTAGCAAGAGCTTCCACACGGGAGCTACTAATCTGTGTTTCTTGGATACATAAAATAGAGGGGGCAAACTTAGTGACAAAATCACGGAGCTCCAGAACCGTCGAGGCATTGCCGACTCCCCGACAGTTCACGCTGAAGAGACTCATTGGGCTTGGCGGCGCCCCTCTAGGGAGCCCACCAACGCGCTGTTTTTTGGTGTTGTAACAGAAGCATCATCCTCAATAGTTTTCTACCTCTTCGGATCTCTCACCTGACCCGGACTCGGAGGTGCCAAAGGCTCAAACTGTGACATTATATTAGCCACGTTGTTTGGTTTGTCCACAGGAATGATTGCTCCCTCCTTATACAGGGACCCATCAATGAGACCTTGGCCATTCCTCTTGGAGTCATCAGTCTTGTCCTCTTCCATATCATCCTCGGCTTCCTTTGCCCACATGTCCAAGTCAGACGGCTCCGAACGCCCATCAAAACCCTGACCACGTCCTCTTCCACCTCTGAAAGCTCCCCGAGGTGTTCCCCGACCACGACCAGAGCGGCCAAAATCGCGCCAGGAGGCCCTAAGATTCTTGAAGACCAAAGCTTGCGGAGGGTGGAGGCCATCCCCATGGTCTTTAAACTCATGACCTAAATGTCCACAGACCTGACACCAGTTCGGCAGCTTTTCATATTTGACCAAGAAAAATTCCCTCTTGCCTGCTTTAACCAGCGTCACAAAGCTCTTGAGAGGCTTGCGCACATCTAGCTTCACTCTCACACGGTAAAAGTTACCCTCGAAGTCATTGGAGATACCCTCAGAAAATAAGAACTTCCCCACCTTGGAGGCTAAAGATTTAATCATCGGAGCAAAACCTATTGGGAGGTCATGGATTTGAATCCATATGTCGATGAAATAAAGCTCGATCTCAGATGGCTTCATAAATCCATCATATTCCTTAATGAGAACAGGGTTGCCCCTAAAGTTCCACGGTCCCCCTTCCTTCATGCGTTCCCAATCTCCGAGGCATTGAAACTGGAAAGTATGCAGATTGCTCTCAAGAGATCTGGTCTTGACGTCCTGAGCGAGATCCCATGCAGAGCGCATGTTTTTGAAGAACCAGAAGCTCGAGTAGTCGCTGTTGGTTAGAACCCTAGCGATAGCCAGCCATCTTGTCGTCTCCGGCGGCGGTTGCTCCTCCTCCTCGAAAACGACATCGTCCAAATCATCCTCATCGATCCCCAGCTGCTTCATCATGTTCACGATTCCACCTCCGTCTCCCCCAGATGAAGAACTCGCCCGATCTGTCGCCATGGAAACCAAACCTCGCGATTGCGAGTCCGGACGACCGAGATAAGCCCGCTCCATTGCGGCCCAAGATGGGGAGACGGGAATCCGAGAGACTATATAAAGGGAGGAACCCTAGCTCGTGGGGGACACCTCCACCCACGAATTTGCAGCCACCAGAGCCACGTTTTTGCCTCCCCCATGGATCCCATCTCCATGGGGGAGGGATCCCATGAAGCCATGAAGGAAGGGGGCTAAGGGGCGGCGCTCCCCCATGATGCCGGCGGCGGGGAAGGAGTCCCCCGCGCCATCGCCCGCGCCGCCGCCGCTGCCCACGCCCTCGCTACTCCTCTCCACCATCTTCACCGCTATCTCCATCACATATGCAGTGGTTCATCCTCCCACACACCTCTGTACCGTCCTATGTAAACATGGTGTTTGATGCTATAATATTTTTCCTATGATCTATGTCATGTTTCCATAGTTTATTTGTTCTTAGATTAATTTGTTGAATGTCTTTGTTTCATTAGAGTTGTATGTTGATATGGTACGGTCCTTTGGTGTCCATTATATTTATGCACGCATGGATTAAACATCTTAGGGTTAATAGTATGTGCAAAAGGAAGGGGGTAGTTCTGCCGGAGTGACAAAAACCTGAGGACGCGAACCGGAACATTGCACGTATGGGAGTAAGAGGACCATTAGCTTAAGGCTATGGTTGGGGAAACCTTAATGCATTATTAGTAGTTACGGATGTTTGCTAACAATCCAATCATAAGTACTTGTAATCCCAAGTAGCGGAGCGCATGTAGATTTAGCCTCTCCCACATAGAAAACTGCATCGAAGACAATGAACTCGATATCTTCACTAGTTAATCTTGGACAAAGCCAACAAAATTACCACCACTATTCCACACTCATGGTACTGTTATTTTATGTTTGCTTAGTATATTTTATTGCTGCAGCACTAATATTTACTTTCTTGTATTTATTATCTTGCAAAGCTATCTCTCATACCCGTATTGTTGCACTAGTTTTATTTCCTAGATAATGCAAACATTTAGTGTGCGTAGAGTTGTATCAGTGGTTGATAGAACTTGAGAGAACATTTATCCTACCTTTAGCTCCTTGTTGGGTTCGACACTCTTACTTATCGAAAAGGCTACACACGATCCCCTATACTTGTGGGATATCAATTTCCTATAGAGTATGATGTATGTGGGTAAATTGGTGTCCGAGGTGATAGCCGGCATAAGCATCGATTGACAGAAACAATGTAGAAAACGTCCTTTATTTGGGGGTAAAAAGGGATAAGTATGACATGGTGGAATGATAGTCCACGCTCTGGGGTGACACCAGAACACATATGGGTACTTCTTTCAACTATGTTTTTAGGACATATAACCGCCATATAGTTATCATTAAAGCACAATACTTTGTATTTACTTTTATCATCTAACACATGATCATCACCATATATATATATAGAGAGAGAAAGGATTGAGTGAACCATGAACCTAGGTCCATTGTTTCCATTAGCGCAAACTCATTGTCTTGTCCTCTTGCAATTAGACAATTGCAACACTTTTATTACTATTTTGTTACCTTTTACTTTATCCCATTAAATCAACCACCATTGTTACTTTAAATTGTTTAGTGCATAAACAACTAGAATTGTGACATTGTAGTTGGAGAGAGTAATAGCTTTTCCTTCTTGCTCGTGCGGATCAACACTCATACTTCCACATTGGGAGGTGCTATATTGATCCCCTGCACTTGGGGGTTATCAAGTACTTTTCTGGCACCATTGCTGGGGAGCATAGCGCTTAAGCTTTTATTCTTGTGTGCACTAGACTTTAGTTTTACTTTTAGTTTTTCATCTTGCATTTTTTTAATTTCATCTTGTTTTATATCTTGCAAACATCTAAGCTTGGGGAGGTTTACTTCTTTAACTTGTTTGGTTGTGAGTTTGTTTCTAGTTTATTTTTGCATCTTAGTTTAATTTACTTTCCATTTTGTTTTTACTTTTCTTATACATAACAATCCCAAAAAAATGGAAAATGCTATAAAACATGATGATTTGATATTATTGCTGAAACATAGAATGTCGCAAGAAGGGAAATATTTGAATAATTTATTGAGATCTTTAGAACATTTTGCCGAGGATTTGCTTGCTCACTATGATAGAAGCTGTTGGTTTTGCCATGGTGAACACTTTGATTTTCAATATAGATCTCATTTGGAACATGTAGTTTGCATCTTTCTATACTTATAATTATGTTTCTTTAGGAATAAAAGAAGTAGAGCAATATGTGATTTTTAAGGGGGCTTACGAATTAAAACTTTTCATTGATGAGATTTATGAAACTAGTGGTGTGGCAAATAAGCATGATCGTGAGGTCACTCGTATCCTTATTTATTGCATGGACACCTTTGAAGATAATGTCTACGTAGTTGAACTTAATGAGAAGGGTACCACAAATCAATTGAGCACTAGCTTATTACATAAAGAAGAAGATGAACAAGCCATGGTCCCATCTATATCGGAAATTGAATCTTTGGATGATGGTCGTATTTGGATACAATGTTATGTGAGGATAAAAATGATGAACTTGCTGGTAGTGATAATGCTTATGTTATTGAATATAAAGAAAGAACTTTTGCTGCCATGGGAAGTACTAATATTTTGCAGGAAGAAAATGATGGAAATATAAGCATGGAAGAAGTATGTGAAGAGGAGAAAGAAGAAGATATATCTAAGCTTGGGGATGTTTTGGAACCTCCCAAAGATGACAGTAACACTAAAAACTCAATTATCATTTTTGAAAATCCATGCACTTCTACTATTAATGGAATTACTAATAATAAAGAGTGTTGCTTAAATATGCTATATGATAATGCTTTAGATGATGGTCCTATACTTATTTATAACTCTCCATGCATACATGAAGATAAAAATAATGAGCTTGCTGGTTGTGATGATGCTCTCATTCATGAGAGTCCCATGTTATTCTTGAAATCTCCTATTTACACCATAGAAGAGAAATATGCTTATGTTGAGAAGTACTTATGTGGTTTGCAACTTTCCTATGAAAACTCATATTGCAGCCATGATTCCATAACTAAAAATGGTACTAATAATTACTTTGAAAGAGGAAAGCATGCTAATAGATGCCATAATAAATTTGATGATCATATTTATTTGCCAAAAATTTCCAAGATGCATGAATCGAATAGTCATTTTGTTAAATTTTCCTCTAGTAACTGCAACTATTATGAGAGAGGAGGTTATGAGTACCCTCTATATAAAACTAATATTTATAAGTTGCACTTACCTACTATAGATATGCATTGTTATACTCTTATAGGTTGTGATTCATTCATATATAAAATTCTAATGCATAGGAAGAAATTTAGACTCTGATATTACTTGTTGAATACTTTCGGTGTGCACTATTATGCTTTAAATTATTAGATGTATTTATTGGTATGATCACACCTTGGGACCCAGGTATTTTATCATCTTGTCTTATTTGTAACAATGAGAAGGGGTCAATCAAGAAGCATTACTCTATACAACATCATTCCCCTACTAAAAAGGTATAAAAAACAGCTATATGGCTATAAAGAAAGCGCTTTGCGGGAGGCAATCCAGTTATATTTCTTTTGAGGTTTTCTTTTTGTGTCCTTGCTGTAGAAAGAGAGTTTGTTTTAGTGTGTCTACTGTAGCATAAAATAAAGTGCCAAGTTTTACCCATCTTGGATGTTTTAAAGTTGCAATACTTATTCAGAGTTTCTGAAATCTACACATCACTTTTTAGTGCCTGATTTTTCATATTTTTTCTATATATCCTATCGACCTGTTATATTTGTCTAAATTGCAAATTTTCATCATCTAACTGAATAAAAATATAACAAAAATTCTTGATATGTTCAAGAGGGGCGAAACAATTCGTCAAACTGTTGTTGTTTTTATTGGCAGATTCTGTCTTTTGTTGTTTTGAGCATTTATTTGAGTCTCAAGATGATTTTTTTGAGTCTTTTGATATTTAGTGAATGTTGGCAAATTAATACAATCTATGGAAACCTTGCACCAAATTTTATTTGAGGTTTTCTTTGCAGCACTTATGTTATCTTTGTGCCCTCTAATGTCAGCCACTCTAGAAAAGAGGTGGGAAATAGTTTTGTGGTGAAGTTTTTTCACAGGGAAGGAATAATCATCGAGCAAGGAGTCATCTAAGTAATTGAGAACACCATAAGCTTGGGGACGACCCATGGCAACCCCCTGGACAGATCAACTCCTCGGTTTGCATATTACTCATGCCTTATTTTTTTAGCATCACTTTACTGTTGCATAAACTTGGAGCGTCTGCATCTAGTTTTTAGTTTTTCTTTTGCATCTTTTGTTTTGAATGAATAGACCACCACCTGTAGGTTTACTTTATATTTATGAGAAAGCTACTATAGAAATTGAGAGGAAAAGTTGGGAAGAAAATGGAGGTAACAATACAAGTAATGCTTATGTTCTATGCTTCATGTGCTTTAATTGAATAGGAATTTGCTAGTGCTGTATTTAGTGCTATTTCTTCTTTGAGTATTGATGGTTAACTTTGAGTTACTTAGTTCATTAATAAATGTGTAGCATTATCGACATTATGAATGCTTGTGACATTATACCTTTCCAATGGCCAAGAAAAGAAAGGAAAAGAAAAAGCAAGCGAAAGACTTGTATATCCAAATACTTTAAGCCATACTTCTCCGCAAAATCCCCACCATACCTACCTACATAGCAAAATGCTATTCCAAGTATAGTATATGTGTCAGGTAAAGCTTTGCATTCAAAATCATGTTCCTTTTTATTGTGCAATTCGAAGCTCATGGGAAAGTAGCAGTCTACGATGGAGTTCATTTATGTAAGTTGCATATTTGTCATTTTATTAGTTGGGGTTAAGTTAAACCATGATGTCATGGAACAAGACTTTAAACTTTAGTTATGTTGTTGTCATACACCTTGGGTTATATATCTTTCCGGTGTGAAATGAGTGGGAGTAATCATGTTAAAGATTCGAGTGTGCATATTTGTTAGACAAGAGCATTGGGCCACTAACTGAAACCATGCCTAATCATGGTAGAAATTTCAGCATGGACTTTCTCACTAGCTTAAAAAAGTTTAATTTACTACTCAATTAGTACTTTAAGAGGAGTTCATTTGTCTGTTGTCCTATCATACCGGTATGTATTACCTTTGCAAAAAGATGAAAATCTAGAAGGCACTGTGTACAGGTGGCATGGAGGTACCCCCTTTGCGAGCACTTGGTTGAAACTATATGCACACGATGAAAATCTAGGTAATTCTAGAGTTTAGTATCATTGGGTGGAGGTACTATTAACAATCGGGTATGAAACTTACAACTAGTAAAGTGTTGATCATGTGAACCATATTTGCTCTTCACTACCATTGACTTGAGTTGCATAATTCTAAAATTTATTTTCTCGTTAGTTTCAAAGCTTGGCATATATATTACCTACTTACTTTCAGTGGCTACTTGTTCAAAAGAAAAAAATAGAAGAAAGAAAGAAAAGGAAGTTCCAAAGCACAAGCACTTGCATGTTTAATGTCCATAGTACTTTAATTTGTTTTTGCACTATGTTAGTGATTCTTGGGCGAGTTGAATTAGAAGTACCACTTTATATCTCATTTGCTTATTGCTGTTCATTTAAAGATTGAATCATTGATCATATGCATTAATACTTGTTATTTTCATAGAAACAATAAACTCCAAAGTTCTTGTTTAGTTTTATCACCTTCATACTCGAGGATGAGCATGGGTTAAGCTTAGGGATGTTGTTTCATGCAAAATTCATGCATGAACTTTGTAGTTTATTATTACATATTCCAACATATTTACATGTTATGAGATGTTATAATCATTGTTTGCATTGATTTCAAGAATTTTCCAAACAATCCCCTCTCTTTTGGTTTTAACTCTCTTTGTTAGAAAACGCCTTTTTAGCGTTTTTGACTTTCCAGAAACTACGGGACTCGAAAAAGGGCAAGGTCAGGGAGCATGGATTGGAAATTTTGAGATGCACAATATGAGATGAAGTGGGCCACCAGGAGATAAACGAGCTGCAAACGAGATGGGCTGGCGTGGTCAGACTTCCAGACCGTGCCACCCATGCTCTTTCGCATCTCGAGCGTCGGATGCCGTCCGTTTTTGCGTGGTTCACGGAAGGAGGCAGCGGAGAAACACGAAAAACATAAAACATGGTCTGCAGGAATTCATCGGAGGAAGATCGAAGGGGGAATCGCTGTCGGAGTCGCCTCCAGCCACATCTCCTCCTTCACCAACACCTCCTCCTTGCTCTCCACCATGAGGGGGGAGTAATTCACTTCTGGACTTTGGGTTTGTGGTGGTAACTTAGTCCAATCTCTCTATGTATTTTCATTGTTGAAGTCCATATGATGTGCCTTGCATGATTATGGAACTATCTATGTAATTCCTATGGTGGTTTTGTGTTATGAGATGATATTTGTTATGCATCTACTATTGTGTTAAGACTTTATGGTTTTTCATACTTTGGGATTGCAGTTAAGATGCGTGCAATGAATTTATCTATGCATAATGCCTTGTCTATCATGTAATGAGGTGCTTGACACCACCGAGTGTTGGTAGATGAGAGAGTTGTGAAAGCACAAAAATTTATAAATAATTGCACTAGTATCTTAGGATATGTATTTCCTATAGAGTATGATGTATGTGGGTAAAGTGGTGTCCGAGGTGACAGCCAGCATAAGCATCGATCGACAAAACGGTGTAGAAATCATCCTTTATCCGGGGGTAAAAATGGAGAGGTATGACGTGGTGGAGTGATAGTCCACGCTCTGGGGTGACACCAGAACACATATGTGTACTTCTTTTAAACTAAAGCACAACACTTTGTATTTACTTTTATCATCTAATACATGATCATCACCATAGAGAGAGAGGATTGAGTGAACCATGAACATAGGTCCATTGTTTCCATTAGCGCAAACTCATTGTCTTGTCCTCTTGCAATTCGAGGATTGGGACACTTCTATTACTATTTTGTTACCTTTTCATGTATCCCATTAAATCAACCTCCATTGTTACTTTAAATTGTTTAGTGCATAAACAACTAGAATTGTGACACTCTAGTTGGAGAGAGTAATACCTTTTCCTTTTTGTTCCTGTGGATCGACACTCATGCTTCCGCATTGAGAGGTGCTACATTGATCCCTTGCACTTGGGGTTATCAGGAACTAGATCGTGGGAGCCGAACAAGGATAATACATCTTCTCGTGACTAACCGAGGTTAGTTGCGGGAATCGACTTGTGACTACATCAACCTCATCATCGACAAACTCTTCCGCTAGTTTGACCAATGAGGTATGCGATCCGTTATCTCCCCCTTGCAAGCTTGATCTTGGTTTAAGCGCTAGAATTTTTTGTTTTGCGTAGCGCGATTCCAACAAATCTATAGGACTTTAAAGCGGGAGCCTACTCTCCCGAAATTACATTGCCCAAAAATTTAGCCCCGGCTAAACACCATGGCCTCGCTTCATACTTAACTCTACCCAAGTCTATGTTAACCGGCGAGGCTTAATGCCGGAAGACCCTTACGATGTTGTAATTGGCTAGGTAGTTAGAGAGATAGCAACGCTATTGTAGTGTAGTTTCAGATTTGGACATCAGACCTAAGTTCCAAGAAATAATCATGTTAAGCTGATTGCATTCCTATTTTGAGTGAAGTAAATAGAGTAATATGAGATCTTGAGCATTAGAGTATGTACAGATTTGTCCCTTTTCAGGGCCTCTATGAGGACCACCATTGGTGATGGAGGCACAACTTCTTTTTGGCACAATCACTTGTGCGATCACAGTGCACTTCGTCAATGGGCACCTGCTTTATTAAAGGTCCATCAGATCAGTTTCATTCCGAGATTCACCACTCTAGTTCAGCTTTCCCAGTATGAGACATTATGATGGCCATTCCTGGTCCCTCACCACAGTGCTAGCTTGGCCTATGAGGCCCAATTTCTTGGCATCTACATGAGATTTGGTGCTTCTAAGATTTGGAACGCACACGCAAAGCCAAAATGTAAGTGGATCTTCATGGCAAGCTCCTGACAGCGGGCATGCCAGCCATAAGAGGATGGACGCATGACTCACATGTCCGTTATGCTAAAGAGCCCCAAAAATGGTTGCCTATCTATGCAAAGAATGCCCTTTTATCGCAACAACTTGAACCATGTTCCAAGCCTGGGACTCGTCCCACATTGGCACACACACCGCCACCTTCGTCTCCATCTCCGAGTGGTGGGATGATGTAATTGCCAGGAAACTTTTGCGGGAGCAACGAAGCATCAGTGGATGACTCCTATACGTCTTATGGAACGTTTAAAAAGAAAGGAATCGACGGATCTTCACTAGACACCGGCCCTCTTACGTCGATGTGGCATCGCTAGCTAGAGAGGACATCTTATATCTTATATTTACTAATTGGAGGCACCGTAGAAGGCTCCATGTTAATCTACATCTACATCTACATCTACACTACTTATAAAAGAGCGAAGTTAAACTTACCTACGTCCACCAAAGTATGTGTACACGGAAACATCAGCACCCTTAAATCATCCCCGCCTAACGAAATCCAACAGCCCATACAAGTTTGATCGAGTGATTACCAATCGGACGATCTGGATGCATCCTGTCAACCGGCAGGCCATGATCTGCCAAACAACCCGCGCATTTTGGATCCGAAATTTGCGTGATCTAGACGTGATAAGCATGCTTAATTTTTGCTCATTCCTTTTCTTCCTAGCCTTAATTCCGGGCGCCCCATTCCCCATGTAATGGCATCGATCAGTCATCTGCTGGATCAGCGTATGCTCCGCCATCTGCAGGTCACGACTGTCCGCCTTTGCCACCGCCGCCTCCTGGTCCCAAACTCCCAGCTCCACCGCCGGCTCGCCCCCGCCTGCCTCCCACTCCTCGCCGTAACGCCTTCCCCGCACTGCATCAGCCCGACCCTGCGCCTCCCCGGTTCGCTGAGGCCCCTCCCCCTCCCTCCGGTGACTATCGGTGCTTGATCTTCAGTTTAATTGTTTGGTCGCAGTTTGGGCGTAAACTCATTTTTCAGGTGGATTATTTATAATTGAGAGGCCTGCCCATGCGTTGCAGTGGCTTCAGCGATCTGAGGGACGGCCAGAGCAACATCTGTGGTGGTGGTTGCTCACTCGCACTAGCTTCTTCAGCTGGGTGTAAGAATTTATCTTCATTGTCACACTTAATTTTGCCAATGGATTGTTCTTAGAATGTTTGTATTTGAGAGTCCTACCCACATGTCGTTGTGGCTTTAGTGGTCTGAGCATCGGCCAGGGCAATATCGGCGGTGACTTCTCACTCGCATCAGCTTCAGCAGGTCACACTTTTACCAATAGGTATTCTTAGAATTATCTAATTATGCTCTTCTTAGCAAAATTCTGTTACCGAGCTTTAAGAAAACGAGGATCGGCATATGGCAGCAACCAGTTGAGAAGATCAGCAATTGGGCATCCATATGCTCCTGAGCATCTACGATGAGGTTAGTTTATAGAAATTATTTTCCTATATATGCGGGGATATTATAGATGCATCTGAGATGCTATAATTTTCACTGTATCCTCCTCAATCTCTCATGTCGCTTTTGCAGGTTAATGGTCTCTTTCAGGTATTTTATTTGCCATCTTGACGAGTTATTCTGTGAATGTCAAAGCAGTCTTAAGGTGAGAGTAACCTATCCTAACTCTGTGCTTCAGTGAGTCGGACTAGCAGTTTGCATTTGCAGTGCTTCAATTGGAGGATATCACACAATTCAGTGATGCACATTGTTTATAGTTTATCTAGCCTTACTCTCTTTAAATTGATCGTTTAATGTTGATGTGCATATGCTAGGCTGAGAAGGTTTTTTTATTTAGAAAAGGGGCAGTCCCAGCCTCTGCATCAATCGATGCATACGGCCGTTTTTATTACTTTATTAAGGAGTTTTACAACGTAATACAGATCATGGATCACAAAGGGTCTCCACATAAATCAGCCAGGCAAAAATAGCTAAACGATGGCAGCAATAATATGTCTTCATGTCAGTCTTCTAGTAGCACGCCATCCGAACTGACTGTATAAATCCCGCGCAACCATATGCAGGCAGTTGCACCCAAAATCCATGGCCGGGCGGTCCTCCTCCGGCTGAAGAAAGGACCACATATGGATCCAGTGAGTAGCCAAAGGGATAACCTGCAAGAATGATGGAAAAGCTTTTCCATTAAAGATAAAATCATTTCTGACGTTCCAAACAGCCCATATCAAAGCGCACACCCCAACTCGAATACGAACTTTATCTTTCTTAGCTACTCCATTTAACCAATTGCCGAACAAGTTTGTGATATTTGATGGAGGTGGGATATTAAAAGTCATATAAACAATACGCCAAATCATCTTAGCAAAAGGGCATAATATAAAAAGATGATCAATTGTCTCATTTTGATCACAAAAACAGCATTTAGAACAACCATGCCAATTTCTTTTAATCAGATTGTCTTTTGTAAGGATGACTTTCTTGAAAACAAACCACATAAAAATTCTAATTTTCAGTGGTACCTTCATCTTCCAAATGTATTTCTTTAGAAAAGTTGTATCTCCATCCAACAAGTCAAGGTACATTGACTTAACCGTGAAAACACCGGAAGCAGTTAAATTCCACTTAAAAATGTCCTCAGTATCATTTAACTCAATGGAAATTAGTCTTTGTAACAGATTAATCCATCTATCCCATTTGTTCCCATTTAGAGTTCTACGAAAACCGATATTAAGCTGACCCGCCCCACACACATGGGCTACCGTGACATTTTTATGGTTAACAATGTTGTATAGAGATGGATATTCCTCAGCTAAAGGCTTTTCCCTGAGCCAAGTATCCTCCCAAAATCTTGTACTTAGCCCATTCCCAACGACAAAAGATCCCCGTTGTAAAAACTCATCCTTGACCTCCATTAATCCCTTCCAAAAAGGTGAGTCGGTTGGTTTTGCTGTAACCTGAGAGAGAGTTTTAGATTGCAAATATTTATTTTGTAGAAGTTCTTGCCATACACCTTCTTCATTCAAAAGTTTAAAAAGCCATTTGCTAAGTAAACTTTTATTTTTTAAGTTCTAGAACCTCGACGCCTAGACCCCCTTGATCTCTAGGTCTACAAATAATATTCCACTTGGTAAGTCTATATTTCTTTTTGTGTTCATCACTTTGCCAGAAAAATCGGGAGCGATAATAATCAAGTCGCTTCCTAACCCCTTTAGGTATTCGAAGAAACGACAACATAAACATTGGCAGACTTGTTAGAACTGAATTTATTAGCACAAGACGATCACCATATGATAACATTTTCCCAATCCAACTACTGAGTTTCTTTTCGAAACGTCCTTCAACCGGTTTCCACTCTCCATTCATTAATTTTCTAAAGTGAATTGGTATCCCGAGGTATTTAAACGGTAAAGCGCCTATATCGCAACCAAATAGAATTTTGTACTCATCCTGAACTTCTTTAGCCTTTCCAAAGCAGAAAATTTCGCTGTTGTGGAAATTTATTTTTAACCCCGAGAGCTGTTCGAAAATACATAATATAAGTTTCATATTCAGCGCTTTATCTAAATCATGTTCCATGAACAGAATGGTGTCATCGGCGTACTGAAGAATGGAAACCCCACCCTCCACCAAATGGGCAATGAGACCACTAACTTGGCCATCCTCCTTGGCTCTATTGATTAAAATGGCTAGCATGTCGGCCACTATATTGAAAAGAATTGGTGAGAGTGGATCCCCTTGTCGGAGTCCTTTCTTTGTTTGAAAGTAATGACCTATGTCAATATTAACTCTAATGCCCACACTCCCTTTCGCAATAAAATTTTGAATCCATTCACACCACTTGGGGTCGAAACTTTTCATTCTAAGGGCTTGTTGCAAGAAGGACCAATTTACTTTGTCATAGGCTTTTTCAAAATCAATTTTAAACAAAACCCCATCCAATTTTTTTCTATGAAGTTCGTGAATAGTTTCATGAAGGATGACTACCCCTTCCAAGATATGCCGGCCCGGCATAAAAGCCGTTTGAGTTGGATGAATAATTTTTTCAGCAATGCTAGAGATTCTATTTGTGCCCACTTTAGTAAAGATCTTGAAACTCACATTCAGTAAACAAATTGGACGGTATTGCTGAATCTGAACAGCATTTTCTTTCTTAGGCAACAAAATAATCGTACCAAAATTAAGACGAAAAAGTGGCAATTCACCCTTGTGAAAACTACTGAACATTTCCATTAAATCCCCCTTAATGATAGCCCAAATTTTTTGGAAGAATTCAGCCGGAAAGCCATCCGGACCAGGGGACTTATTTAACTCCATTTGCATAATTGCATTGTGAATTTCATTTTCAGTAAACTCAGCAGTTCAAATTGCATTTTCCTCACTAGAAATCTTTTTGACATCATGTGTAATAGACTCATTCATTACACAAGTGCTAGGAGGGGGCGGCCCAAACAAATTCTTATAGTATTCCGAGATGTGCATTTTTAGATTATCTTGCCCAATAATTGTACCCTCCTCTTGCTCGAGTTGAAAAATCTTTTTTCTTCGATGTTTCCCATTAGCAATTAGATGAAAATATTTTGTGTTATCACCACCCTCTTGTATATGTTTTACCTTTGCTCTTTGAGCCCACTTAGACTCCTCATCCCGCATTAGTTTTGCAACCGCATCATTAGTTCTACGCAGCGTATGTCTTTCATCTTCATTCAGAGGAGTTATTTCAGCTTTCTTATCTAAAATATCTATGATATTCAACAAGCGTTCCTTTTCAGTTTTATAAACACCACTCAAACTTCTTGCCCAACCACGGAGGAATTGTCTAAGATGTCTTATTTTATTTTGCCACTTATCCAAAGCATTAGTCCCCAAAGAAACTGACTTCCACTCCCGATCAACTAAATCATAGAAACCCTCTGTTTTTAGCCAAGCTAATTCAAACGAGAAGGTTGCTTTGTTTCCAGTAAACGCTTGATCTCCAGAATCTAATAAGAGTGGAGTATGATCAGAGCCCGATCTTGTGAGAGCTCTAACGGAGACAAGTGGGAATTTTTGTTCCCAATTGTGTGATGTGAAGCCAATTGTGTGTTCACACGATGTTCATATGAATTTGATGCCATGGCTCTAGCACGGGATCCATCACACCATATAAGTGGAGATTAATGTGGTGTCACTATAATTGTGGTGTTGGTGGCTAAGCCAGTGAGATGCTCCCTTACTAATGACTAAATTCTGCCATACCTAGAGATATTGGACGTACTGAAATATTTGATGTTGTGTGTTAACAGCATGCTGATCAGTGAAACAAAATTGTCATTTTGTGTAGTTACTTGATGATAGAATTCTCTATTACTTGATGACAGAAATTGTGTTTAGTATTTCCTGTCGAGCGTCACGGAATAAATATTTGTTCTTATTTCTTCTTGCACTCGATCATATAAATATGAGTTATTCTTTCCGAGACCTCATGATTAAATTTGAGTTCTTAATCCCTTCCATGTGATCATATATTTCATTTGCATGTACCGGGTTGACTAAGGAAGTGTGGGGACCCCGGCTTACCTCCCGGGATTCCCGTTATGCATACAATTCACGATCCCAGGAAGATCGTCGTGAATCCACATAACTGAGTTGGTATTACAGAAATACATCATCCATTACATAACGAGTTCAAAAAGTCTTACATAGCCACTTGGCCGAATTTAAATGCCACGCAGGGCAAGTTCACCAACATTGCAGCGGATACAAGGGTAGCGTCGGTAGCCCAGTCTATGCCTCTACCCTACAGGCGACTGACCAGGAGATGGGTCCTAGTTCGCATCGGCATCGTCGAACTCCTCACCTTCGTCATCATAGTCTTCATCATAATCTGACCAAGTTAATAGCCAGGGACAAAGCCGTGAGTACATTTGAATTGTACTCGCAAACCATCTAAGAGAGAGTGAGTAACATGCAATTTGGCCGTAGCAAGGGAAGTGGTTTCGGGCTACTTGCGCTATGCTATTCATAGCTTCTCGTGTTGATATAGCATGTCGTACGACATCTCTATATCATAGTTTCTCTTGTCGATATAGCATGTCATACGACATCTCTATATCCTTATTAAAGAAGAGTTTTATTAAACCATCTTTAGTAAAAGTTCTAGGGAAGGGGGAAACTCATTGATTTTCAAAGCACCATAATGGTCAATCGAACATGACCATCCTCTTTCCTCGGCAGTACCCTTCAAGTACTCCGGGTCACCCACGTGTCACGGCAGTACCCTTCGAGTACTCCTTCCGACACTTATCTTCCTTTCCTTTCCAAAAACATCCTTTGAAAACAAAACCAACATTGGGCTAGATAGCGACCATTCCAACCGTCCATGACCGAGGACTCGGCTATTCGAATAGGATTTCGCTCTGCGGAGGTTGTACACTTTACCCACAAGATTCGTTAAATCCGTCGGGATACCACCACGGTCCGTCATACACAAGTATGCGGGGTTCGGATAATCGAACGGAGTCTTCCATACATCTACCTTAGTACGGGTGCCTGCCCTGTGGAGTTAACCTTCCGGGCAAACCCTGGCAGCCTACCTTCATTGAAAGAGTAGCTCCAGTGCCACGGCGGGAGAACCCAAGTGTCCTCCGGCCAGATAAATCCCGAAGGATCCCGATTCACTATTGCCCATAGTCTTGCGGCAACCTGGATTCCAGGGTCCTACAAACCCTTATATAGTATGAGGCTCCCCGCACTAAAATAGCCGGACTTCAGACTAGGCCCCGTCCCATTCCGGGGTAATGTGGTTGCACGGGAAAATTGTTCTGGTGGATACCTAGTGATCACCAATGTCATTTGAAAACCACCATCTCCTTCATCCTTCATGAGCATCATCTTTTGCTCAAAGCCTTTTTGTAAAACATTTTAGTGGAGTATATGCTACTCCAAGGTTTTCGAAATCATCTTTAAGAAAACTTTTTGAGTGTTCCCATCCTAGAATTTTTGGCTCCACTAGAGTGTTTTCCAAGGGCCTTGTTGCTAAGCAACAAGCCAACTACTATAGGGGTGAAAAGTAGGTGCTCCACAGGGGTCATCTCATGGGATGATAACAATGGGCTCGTGGAGCTTGAGCCAATAATATAATTGCTACAGGAGCTATAGCAATATAAAAGCATGTAATTTTAGAAAACCTTTATGCAACCTGCAAAACAAGTGAATAGGATTCAGATATGCAACAAGTTAGATGGCTTGCCTTGAGTGGCTTGTCCCTGGTCCTCCTCTTCCTGATACTCAAAAACTTCCCCCTCTTCGGTACACTCCTCGTTCGATTCTATCGCCGGAAAAATAATAACACACCATGAATATACATGCATACACCAGCATCAACATTTTTATGCACTCCATAACACACAACAAAGAGTATCAGAAGCAAACAAGTTTATAAATCAAAACAAGATTTTATAGATTTTAATTATTAAATTAATCCTACTTAGAATCTAGGGTTTTTCAAACAAAGCAATTAACACACCATTTATTTCCAACAAGCATGCAAGTGGTTCCATGTATCAAACAACATACTCAGTAAACTAACAGGTTGACAACAATCTTAAGAATCCAACAAAGTTGGAATTACACAAAAACAGTTTGTGATAAATTTTTAATGAATTAAACATTAGGGGATATTACTATAACACCAAAATAAGGCTCAGATATTCTCTGTGCATCAGAAAAATATGAGCTAAATTGTTCTGGAAAGCTCTTCCAGAGCACAACCCAACAAAATTGGATTCATACTTAAATTCCTAATATTCTGCAGATGGCTATTTTTCTAAAATTAACTATTCAAACAAGCATATTAATTACTACTGCAAAAGCATGAGGCCTAAAATAGGAAAACCACTTGGTCAATCAAACTATCAAGATAAGTTATCACTAAAAATTGGATTTTCTCATTTTCAGTATTTAGAACTCAAGATATAAAATAATCTTGAAAAAGGATCTACTTAGCCTCTCTATTTATAATTTTATTTACAAATGGCCTATAAACATGAGACCTATACCATATGAAAGATATCACAACAAGCTACACATAGAAATTTGAATCAATCAATTTGCTCATACAGAGAATATTCTATGAATTTTTGAATCTAGCAGAGAATCAGAAATAGGAAAAATCATTCAAAAAATATATAACGAGCCGATCTTCGGGACGGGCTGGTCAGATCAGACCTGGGCCAGCCCAGATCTGGCGGCCTGCCCGGGGCCTGGCCGATCGAAGCGGTAAGTCGCCGTCCGATCTAGATCGGACGGCGCAGTGCCCTTCTTCCTCGCGCGGGCATGCACGCAGAGCGTCACCGGCGAGCTAGCTAGGGTTTGGGGGCTAGCGGTGCTCACCGGGGGTCGTCGGCGACTAGACGACGGCAGATCGGAGGCGGAGGCATTCACGAAACGATCTAGCTCAGAATGGGCGGCGTGCAGAGGCTGGTGTGTTTGCGTCGATGCCGAGGTCGCCGGTGTTGTTCCTCGCAGAGGTTGGCAATGGCGATGGCTCGAGCTCGATCTGGACACAAAGAAGGGGCGCGTGAGATCGAGGGAAGCAAGAGGGTCACGGCGATGCAGAGAAAGAAGCAGGAGAAGGCCTGCTGGCGACGGCAACCTTCCCCTTCTCCTCGGACTCCGGCGATGGTGTTCTCCTTCTACAGAGAGAGAGAGAGCAGAGGCTAGCTGAATGGGCTCTGGGAGGCGAGGAGAAGTGGATGGGGGAGAATGGCGTCAAATCGGTGGCTCAGACATTGGGCCTCGGCTTATAAAGGGTCGGGGTAGACGCGGCGTAGGGTGGTTCTCATCGGACGCGATTGGCTGGGGTGGCGGTGCTCCGTGGAAGGCATCGTGGACTGGTTTCAGTGATGCAAACGAGAGACATTGGCGTGGGCTAAATCGACCAGGGCTAGGTCGGTTTCAGTCCAGTGGTGCACAGTTTTGGTCACGAGCAGGCCACGTCGATGCACAGGTGGGCTAGGCGAGGGTGTCGCGCGAGTGTGTGTTCGATGCCGTGCAGAACGGTGTGCGGCGCGGGCGAAATAGACATGTGCACGATCGGGAACGCGGTGCACGCTCTCGGCGTCCACGCGCGTGCACAACACGGTCAGGGCGGGGGCGGCTGCGGGGTCTATGGCTGGTCGGAGCGGCAGCCAGCGATTGGGTGGTGTCGGCGGTGTCCAGTGGGTGCTGATGGCGAGGCAGCAACGACTGCCTTGCCACCGAAGCTCTGGTCGGCACGGGCGTGCGCACGGTCGGCGTCGGCGAGAAAAGAGAGAAGGTGAGGTGCAGGGGCTGGGGTGGTTGGCAGGTGGGGTCATGGGGGTCCTCCTGGGCGGCTGCTCATCATCGATTGGGGGTTGAGAGAGGGAAGAGTGAGAGAGAGGGAGATAGGCAATCTTGCAAAGATTGCCTCGGGTCTCACCCCTCCCTTGTGTCCATTTGCTACAGGACAATGAGAATAAGAGAGGGAGAGAGAAGGGTGGCCGACTAGGGTGGTCTCCTGGTCGAGTTGGTGAGAGAGAAAGAAGAAAGGAGAAGAAAGAAAGAATAAATGGCCATTTTGGCCAAAATTCGTTTGAATTTTGAAAAGTGCAAAAATTTGAATTAAGGGGTGGTGATGATTGGCTAAAGAGTTATTTTTAAGCAGCACTAGTCCACTTGTCAAGTTTCAGAATTTTTGAGCAAGTGTAGATAGGGTTTTGGTGATGTTCCTATTTTCAAATATTGGTTCAAAAATAAAATAAAAGAAACTCTAATAAAGTGTGATCAACAAATGGGTTAAGCTAGGGCTTTTGTTTTACTTAAGCAAGCATCAAGGTTAAAAAATTCAGCATAAAATCATAGCACCAAGTATAATTCAAGAATAAAGACATTGGTTGTAGAAAATGAAATTAAGAAATAAACAACACATGCACTCACATAAAATCATGCATACACATACATGAAATCACACATGTTAGCACTCAAGCAAACATATGAATGTAAATTTTTAATTTACCCCAAAATAAAAGTGCAAAGCTTTGGTCTAACAAGGTTTTCAAAAAGTGGGGTGTTACAGACCGTCCCCCCTTAAAAGAATCTCGTCCCGAGATTCGGTAGCTAAGCGTTGAACAACTCGGGGAATTCTCGCTGAAGATAATCTTCACGTTCCCAAGTGGCCTCGTCTTCGGTGTGGTTACTCCATTGAACTTTATACATATTGATTTTTCTTCTACGGGTAAGACGAACATCTTTCTCCAAGATACGGATCGGTCTCTCGCGGTAGGTGAAGTCGTGGTTGAGGTCAATAGAGTCTTGGTCAACTTCCTTGAAAGTATCAGGTTTGCTGGGGGTTTGAAGACATTTGCGTAACTGTGATACATGGAACACGTCGTGGAATTCGGACAGCTTTGGGGGTAGCTCCAGTTTGTAGGACATCTCTCCACGGCGTTCTAAGATTTTGTACGGGCCAATATAACGGGGTGCTAGCTTGCCTTTGACATGAAACCTTTGCATCCCCTTGAGAGGTGTAACACGGAGATAGACATAATCTCCCACTTGAAAAGATAGGGGTCTTCGTCGAGAATCGGTGTAGCTCTTCTGTCTAGATTGGGCGGCCTTTAGTCTGTTTCGAATTAGTTGTACTTGTTCTTCAGCACTTTTAATGATGTCAGGTCCAAATATTTGGCTCTCTCCGGTCTCGGCCCAGTTGAGAGGTGTACGGCACTTACGACCATACAAAGCTTCAAAGGGGGCCATTTGCAGGCTCGCTTGGTAGCTATTATTGTAGGAGAACTCAGCGAAAGGTAGACAATCTTCCCACTTGGCTCCATATGAGAGGACACAGGAGCAAAGCATGTCTTCAAGGATTTGATTCACTCGCTCAGTTTGACCTCCTGTCTGCGGGTGGAACGCGGTGCTAAAGGAAAGGTTTGTCCCAAGGGCTCAGTGTAGGCTTTCCCAAAATCGGGAGGTGAACTGCGATCCTCAATCTAACACGATTCTCTTCGGTACCCCATGCAGGCTCATGATTCGGCTTATATAGAGCTCAGCTAGATTCTGGCCTCGGTCGGTGGTCTTGACGGGTAGGAAATGGGCAACTTTGGTTAGACGGTCTACGATGACCCAGATGGAGTCATGTCCCCTGTTTGACCTTGGAAGGCCGGTGATAAAGTCCATACCAACTTCTTGCCATTTCCACGTAGGTACTTTCAATGGTTGGAGCAGACCCGCAGGTCTTTGGTGCTCGGCCTTGACGCGTTGACAAACATCACATCGCGCAATGTAGGAAGCTATCTCTCGCTTCATACCATGCCACCAAAATTGCTGCTTCAGATCCTGGTACATCTTAGTACCTCCTGGGTGGATCGAGTAAGGAGTATCGTGGGCCTCCTTCAAAATCAGCTATTTCAACTCATCGATGCTTGGGACGCACAGGCGTCCGTTATACCATAGCACACCTTGGTGGTCAATTGAAAATCTGGGTACTTCTTCTCGTCCCATCCTACGCTTGATTCCTTCAATACTCTCATGGTCTTTCTAGGCTTCTTTAATTTGGTAGAACAAGGTGGGTCTGACTTCAAGATTGGCTAGAAACCCATGGCTCACAAGTTCAAGTCCAAACCTTTCAAATTCTTGACATAAGGTAGGTTGGTGGGTCTTTAGCAGGGTATTTAGGTAGCTGGGCTCTCGACTGAGGGCATTGGCAACAACATTCGCCTTGCCCGGGTGATAGTGAATGCCTAGATCATAATCTTTGATAAGCTCAATCCATCTCCGTTGTCTCATGTTTAACTCATTTTGAGAGAAAATGTACTTTAAGCTCTTGTGGTCCATGTAAATTTCACACTGGTTTCCCATAAGGTAGTGTCGCCAAGTTTTTAACGCGTAAACCACGGCGGCGAGTTCTAGGTCATGGGTAGGGTAATTCAACTTGTGGGGTCGCAATTGCCGGGATAGGTAAGCAATGACCTTGCCGTCTTGCATCAAGACACTTCCAAGTCCAAGCTTGGATGCGTCGCAATAGACGTCAAAGCTCTTGGTTATATCGGGCATGGTTAAAATAGGGGCGGACACAAAAGTCTCTTCTTGAGTTCTTGGAAACTTTGCTCGCATTTTTCAGTCCACTCGAACTTCTTGTCCTTCCTGAGGAGTTGAGTCATCGGACGAGCAATGCTAGAAAATCCTTCAACGAACTTCCGGTAATAACCGGCTAGTCCAAGGAAAGCTTGAACTTCGGTGGGGTTAGTTGGGGCTTTTCTCTCCAGGATGGAGGTGATCTTAGAGGGATCAATGGAAACTCCACCAGCTGATATAACGTGGCCTAAGAATCCAACTTCTTTCAGCCAAAACTCACACTTGCTGAACTTAGCATAAAGTTGGTGCTCGCGCAGGGTTCCCAATACGAGACGCAGATGTGTTGCATGTTCTTCTTCCGTTTTGGAATAGACTAAGATGTCGTCAATAAATACCACTAAAAACTTGTCAAGGAACTTCATGAACACCTTGTTCATGAGATTCATGAAGTAGGCAGGGGCATTTGTCAAACCAAAGGACATCACGGTGTATTCAAACAAGCCGTAGCGGGTCGTGAATGCGGTCTTGGGAATATCAGACTCTCGAACTTTCAACTGATGATATCCGGTACGGAGATCGATCTTGGAGAATACTTTGGCTCCATTCAGCTGATCAAACAGATCTTCGATCTTCGGGAGTGGATAATTGTTTTTAATGGTTACATCGTTGAGTTTACGGTAGTCCACACACAATCGAATGGTACCGTCCCGCTTATCCACAAAAAGAATAGGCGAACCCCATGGTGACGCGCTGGGATGAATAAGACCTTTGCTGAGCATATCAGCGAGTTGCCTCTTTAACTCTTCTAGTTCTTGGGGGTTCATGCGATAGGCTCGTTGTGCAATAGGGGCAGTTCCAGGAATCAACTCAATAATAAACACGATATCCTGGTCAGGGGGCATACCTGGCAGCTCCTTGGGGAAAACATCAGGGTATTCACATACCACTGGGACTTGGTCGAGGGTTGGTCTAGATACAGACTTCTTATAGTAAGCTTTGCGAGACGGCATTGTTGCAACGTGCTCGATTTGAACACCATCACTGTTGGTCACGGCTATAGACTTTTGAGCGCAATCTATGTGCCCCTGGTACTTGGACATCCAATCCATTCCAAGCACTACATCCAACCCTTTTGTGCCTAAGATAATCAAGTTGGCTCGAAAAGATACCCCGTGAATACCTACGGGCACATCTACGCAGTTATCCTTGGTCTTCACAACAGAACCGGGTATCTGAACTAGCATGGCCCTAGTCATCATGGTTGTTTCTAATTTCCCTTTTTCACAAAATGCTCAGTAATGAAAGAATGTGATGCACCCGAATCAAACAGCACTCTTGCAGGGATGGATTTGACAAGAAACGTACCAAGCACAACATCTGGGGCTTCAGCAGCCTCCTCTGCAGTGACGTGGTTCAGGCGGCCCCTTGCAGTTTGGGCTTGAGTCTTCGGGTTCCTACCAGAGGGTCCACGGCCTTGACCCTGATTGGGTCGCGGCGCGCTGGGGCTCGGGGCAGCAGGCTTCTTCAAGGGACACTCCTTTGAGAAGTGTCCAGGCTGACCACATGTATAGCATCCACTACCCTGACTGCGGTTGGTGGGGTTGAAGGTGTTGCGATTGCTCCCAGGGAAGTTTCCTCCTGACGGCCGATTCCTAGGGTACTGACGCCTGGGGTTGTTTGGCCTAGGAGTTTGAGAAGCGAACCTTTGTGGTGGTGCCACTGCTCTAGAAGGGGGCATGCTGCGGGACCTGTGACCACTAGGTCGTCCCTGGTTCATCATTCTCCTCTTACGACTCTCACGGGCAGCTTTGTTCTTGTCTTCTACCATCATGGCAGCATCTACCATTGCTTCTAGATCGGGATAGTGAACAGCCACAAGATAAGTCTGTAGTTCCTCCTGTAATCCATTGAGGAATCTCTCTCTCTTCTTCTCATCGGTGTCGATATCGTTTGGGGCGTACCTCCCCCAAGTAGTGAACTTGTCGAGGTAATCGGTAACGTTCATACCTCCTTGCTTCAGATTGAGAAATTTATCTCTCATGATCTTGATAAGTCTGGAGGGTACGTGGGCCTTGTGGAACTTGGTCTTAAAAGCATCCCAGGTCATAACTTGTCCCTCGGGCTGCATAGCGCGGACATTTTCCCACCATGCTCCAGCTGGTCCAGCTAAAAAGTGAGTTGCGTACATGACCTTCTCGTTTGCTCCCACTCCCGCATATTCAAGTTTATTCTCAATAGTCCGGAGCCAGTCATTGGCATCCAAAGGCTCAGCGGACTTAGTGAAGGTGGGTGGGTTGGAGTTCTGGAAATCCCGAAGCTTGGTTTGCGGTTCATCATCACCATTGCCACCACGGTTATTGTTGTTGTTGGTGGCTAGTTGTGCAAGGTGTTGGAGAGTGGCGAGGTTGGCTTGACGCTCGGCACGTGCGGCTTCACGTTCTTCTAACATGAGTCGCAGCACCTGCGTCATGTCGGGCTCAGGTGGAGGGGGCGGATTGTTTCCAGCCTGGCCTCGCGTGTCCGGAGCCATTCTGGAGAAAAGCAGTTGGGTGAGAAACCAGGACGAAGACAATTAAAGCAGATGCGTTGTAAAGAAACATTGTATAACGAAATCATGCATGAGATACTTACATAAGCTAACATCCACGTCATATTATCATACAAAAGCATCCAAGTCCAATACATGCAGTCATACATACAAAAAGTAGTGCTACATCCGTCTAACACCCATCACCCATAGTCTCATACATCATCACATCAATGGTTTCAATAGAACCATGCAATACATACGCAAAAGGGGATAAGTAGATCCTACGCTGCAGTCGTCATCCTAAGTGAAGTGAGAGTAGTGCGTTGAACACCTCCTAATCGATAGTGACATGAGGCTCGACCTCCTCAGGGTCCTCCTCGCTCGGAGTCTCAGGCGCGTAGAAGTCCATGATAGCGTTGCGGTCATCACCACCATTGCTACCACGGTCGTCGTCGTCGGGGCTCGCGGGCTCCTCATCAAAGGCCTCCTAGTGGTCGTCATCACGGCTAAGGACTGCCTCGTTCTCCTCCTCCAACTCTGACACGTGACTCTCGAGAGAAGCTAGGTGGTCCTCCAAGTCACGGACACGCTGCCGCAGGGTCCTGTTCCTCTTCGAGATCCTACTCTTGGCTGCGAGGAGGTGGTGGCGAGAGAGGATAGTCTCCTGCAGATCCGCATGAAGAACGGCTAACTCCAAGCCCCTCTCGTCGGCAACCATACGGACGTGGTCCAGCTGCTCCTGGGTGTGGTGCAGCAAGGCCTCCGTGTGGCAAAGGTGGTGGCTAAACGGAGTGTGGGCGGCGGCCTGGTGAGGAAAACCGTCGGAGTCAACCCGACCGTAGTGCTCATAGCGGGTACCGAGTAGCTCGTCGTAGTGGAGGTGGACGAGACGCGAGATGGCGTGTCGCAGAACACGCATAAGTCCATCGCCCCAAGTACGCTCAATCACCTCGAAGGTGAACCCCTGAGAGATCGGCGGGACCTCCTTCCCACAGACCTGACAAACGAGCTGGAAGGCCAGCTCCCGAGTGCCCTCCTCGAAGAGCTGGTAACCTCGAATCTCCGGACGTGGGCGTCCGAGACGCGCGGTCAGCTCCACCAAGTCATGCTCATACACGAGCACGTCCTCGTGGGTACCGACCTGACGGTGAGTGGTAGGAGCGTCCATCTACACAAAATTTTAAGATAGCTTTAATTAATAGCTTGCCCAAGTGTGCAATATTTTAAATACTGTAAAAACTTGAATTGAAATGCAAGTAGTCTATATGCTTAAAGAGTAAGGGAAGAGATGAGAGCAATATATATTTACCTTATATATATTAAGCCATCTCTTTTAATTAGATAGAGAAAATAAGTTTGGTTCGGTCTAACGCCCATGCTACTCTAGGGCCTCCTAAGGTCAGGATGGCTCTCATACCAACTCTGTGGGGACCCCGGCTTACCTCCCGGGATTCCTGTTATGCATACAATTCACGATCCCAGGAAGATCGTCGTGAATCCACATAACCGAGTTGGCATTACAGAAATACATCATCCATTACATAACGAGTTCAAAAAGTCTTACATAGCCACTTGGCCGAATTTAAATGCCACGCAGGGCAAGTTCACCAACATTGCAGCGGATACAAGGGTAGCGTCGGTAGCCCAGTCTATGCCTCTACCCTACAGGCGACTGACCAAGAGATGGGTCCTAGTTCGCATCGGCATCATCGAACTCCTCACCTTCATCATCATAGTCTTCATCATAATTTGACTAAGTTAATAGCCAGGGACAAAGCCATGAGTACATTTGAATTGTACTCGCAAACCACCTAAGAGAGAGTGAGTAACATGCAATTTGGCCGTAGCAAGGGAAGTGGTTTCGGGCTACTTGCGCTATGCTATTCATAGCTTCTCGTGTTGATATAGCATTTCGTACGACATCTCTATATCATAGTTTCTCTTGTCGATATAGCATATCATACGACATCTCTATATCCTTATTAAAGAAGAGTTTTTATTAAACCATCTTTAGTAAAAGTTCTAGGGAAGGGGGAAACTCATTGATTTTCAAAGCACCATAATGGTCAATCGAACATGACCATCCTCTTTCCTCGGCAGTACCCTTCAAGTACTCCGGGTCACCCACGTGTCACGGCAGTACCCTTCGAGTACTCCTTCCGACACTTATCTTCCTTTCCTTTCCAAAAACATCCTTTGAAAACAAAACCGACATTGGGCTAGATAGCGACCATTCCAACCGTCCATGACCGAGGACTCGGCTATTCGAATAGGATTTCACTCTGCAGAGGTTGTACACTTTACCCACAAGATTCGATAAATCTGCCGGGATACCACCACGGTCCGTCATACACAAGTATGCGGGGTTCGGATAATCGAACGGAGTCTTCCATACATCTACCTTAGTACGGGTGCCTGCCCTGTGGAGTTAACCTCCCCGACAAATCCTGGCAGCCTACCTTCATTAAAAGAGTAGCTCCAGTGCCACGGCGGGAGAACCCAAGTGTCCTCCGGCCGGATAAATCCCGAAGGATCCCGATTCACTGTTGCCCATAGTCTTGCGGCAACCCGGATTCCAGGGTCTTACAAACCCTTATATAGTATGAGGCTCCCCGCACTAAAATAGCCGGACTTCAGACTAGGCCCCGTCCCATTCCGGGGTAATGTGGTTGCACGGGAAAATTGTTCCGGTGGATACCTAGTGATCACCAATGTCATTTGAAAATCACCATCTCCTTCATCCTTCATGAGCATCATCTTTTGCTCAAAGCCTTTTTGTAAAACATTTCAGTGGAGTATATGCTAATCCAAGGTTTTCGAAATCCTCTTTAAGAAAACTTTTTGAGTGTTCCCATCCTAGAATTTTTGGCTCCACTAGAGTGTTTTCCAAGGGCCTTGTTGCTAGGTTTACTTGCCTGGATATGCTCTTCCGCTCTTTCTTTGACTTAGGCACCGGTTGAATCATAGCTGATATGTAAACTTTTGACTTTAGGTGCCTTGCTAGCCTTTGCATTTGATATCCTTGAGTTGGGTGCTTCTCTTCTCGCCGTCCTCCTTGGTTTGAACCCATGGCGCTTTGTAGCCTTAGGAACGTTCTACAATCCTTCATCTGGTGATTTGAGACTCTTTTCCCATCAAGATATGCGTAGTGGATTCGACAAGGTCCATATAACATATCCTTAGCCGAAGGACCGGAGTATCTTGATTTGTCTACTCCTTTTGCTTGAAACCTCCTGTTTACATATCCTTCCTCTTCTTCTGCTGCGTAGCCCGCGGCTACCTGATTTCGCCTTCCTTGGTTATCCCTGCTGCGGTGTTGTCTCCTCTGTCTGCTTATTCTGTCGACTTCTGGTGAACGTCCTCTTTTGTTATTATATGCGTCCTCTCCATCAGCAAATTTGTTGGCTTCTTCCATTAGCTCGGCTACTGTCGTAGGTCTTGTTCTTCCTATTTTTTCCACGAGATCTGCGCGACGAAGCCCGACCGAAAAAGCGTCTATTGCTCGTTCGTCGGAGACGTCTTCTGCTGAGTTTTTGATTACACTCCATCGTTGTATATAAGAACGTAGGGTTTCGCCTTTCCTTTGTACACACGCCTTGACTTCCTCCAGTGATGCTGGGCGCTTGTATGTTGAACGAAAATTTCTTGTGAATTGGTTTTTGAGTTCTCCCCAACTTCCAATGGATTCGTTGGGTAGGGTATTCAACCAGGACCGTGATGTGCCAGTGAGGTGTAGCTGCAAACTTTGCATTGCAGTCACTTTTGTTCCCCCTAATATCTGCACTGCCTGCAAATAGTCCGATAACCACAGGGTAGGCTCTTGTGACCCGTCATATTTATGTTGATCGTGTGGCAGTTTGAACCCTTTGGGTACTCGTGTTTTGCGAACCCTACGGGTAAAGCATAATGCGCCCATCTCTTTATCATCGTCTTCATAATTTTCTTCCCTCCAAGCGTGGCGTGCTTTATTTACTCGAGCCTGCGCTATTATATTTCTTGCGTCCTCCTTCCTCTTTTGTCGCCTTTCCTCTTCTGATGACTCACTATACTCGTTATCTGCGAAGTTGTATCTGAGCTTCTCCTTTTGCTTTTCCTTGTAGATTGTCGACTTTGTGTCGAGACCTTTTTCCCTGATCTTGCTCTCCACTATTTCGAGGCTTCGTATCGCAGCTCGGTGCATATCTTCTCGCGGATCCCCGGGTTCTGGCCTGGTGGTTAGTAAATACGCCTATGCTGCTATCAACGCTGCTTCCGGCGTTTCGTGCATGAAGTCATCTTTCTCCTCTTCTAGCTGTGGGGTAGGGCTTCTTGAGTACCTTTCCTCTTTGCTGCGTGTTGTTGCCCCCCTGTTGTGTTTTGGGTCTCCACGCCTTTCTCTGCTGTACTTGGAATCCTCACTATAGTCATCCCAGTATTCCTCCCTTGATATACTGTTATTATTTTGAAGGACCGTGTCTCTTTCCTCCCTTAGTTTCTTCCTATGTTGGTATAATGCATACTGATATCCCATTAGAACTTCTCTTCTTGATCCTTCGGGTACTTCTGTACCATGATTAATAGCTGACTTGATCATTCTCCATTCGCCAGCCGAAACGTGGACTTTCTCCTTATCCTTTTTGTTGTGTTCTTTTATTTTGTCGACTTGCCTGTCGACCTTCTTACTTCCTTCGTTGTTGTTCTCTTCTTCTGCCTCAGTGATAATGATGCATAACTGATGTACTTTGGAGACACCACTGCTTCCAACGGCGAAGTCCCTTGCGCTGTTGCGTTTTTTACGCGCTCTTTCTTCTGAGTCAAAATTTTCCCGAATTTTGTCGCCTTCTGTGATTGGTGCTTTTCCCAAGCTGACCGGCGAGTTTACCTCGCTGGAAGAGCCTTCTGATGATTCCAATACTTTCTCTGTTTCGGTCTTGCTCGCCGACGGACCTGGTTTCGTCGAATCCGAGAGGCGAGATGAACCCGATGGCCCGACGAAGATGCTCAAACTTTCAACTGTTAACTCCATCTCTTGACTTCCGTCGAGTTCTGAACTGTTGTTGGCTAAAAGCGAAAAAGCCGTCAAATTCATGACTCCAACGCCCAGATCCCCACGGTCGGCGCCAATTGACGAGGGTTAACTCGACAAATGTCCTAGATGAAGGACTTAGGATCGGGGGAATAGGGCGTCGGATGAACTCGAAGGTAAAGGTTAGTTGAAATAAGTGTATATCGAAAGTAAACTTGGGTGTTCAACCTGGCTTGCTTTCAATCTGCCCTACACCATCCCCTCCTCGCCCCTATATATAGGTGGCCAGGTCTCGAGGATCGGGTACGGTCCGATACAGATTACAATATCGACATACGGTAAGAGCTCGTATTCGACTATCATTACAATTGGGCCTAGCTCATCGGGCCTCAGGGGTACTCAACTAACGGGCTCTATTAACTATACCCTTGTCAACGGGGGTCATCTCATGGGATGATAACAATGGGCTCGTGGAGCTTGAGCCAATAATATAATTGCTACAGGAGCTATAGCAATATAAAAGCATGCAATTTTAGAAAACCTTTATGCAACCTGCAAAACAAGTGAATAGGATTCAGATATGCAACAAGTTAGATGGCTTGCCTTGAGTGGCTTGTCCCTGGTCCTCCTCTTCCTGATACTCAAAAACTTCCCCCTCTTCGCTACACTCCTCGTTCGATTCTATCGCCGAAAAAATAATAACACACCATGAATATACATGCATACACCAGCATCAACATTTTTATGCACTCCATAACACACAACAAAGAGTATCAGAACCAAACAAGTTTAGAAATTAAAACAAGATTTTATAGATTTTAATTATTAAATTAATCCTACTTAGAATCTAGGGTTTTTCAAACAAAGCAATTAACATACCATTTATTTCCAACAAGCATGCAAGTGGTTCCATGTATCAAACAACATACTCAGTAAACTAACAGGTTGACAACAATCTTAAGAATCCAACAAAGTTGGAATTACACAAAAACAGTTTGTGATAAATTTTTAATGAATTAAACATTAGGGAATATTACTATAACACCAAAATAAGGCTCAGATATTCTCTGTGCATCAGAAAAATATGAACTAAATTGTTCTGGAAAGCTCTTCCAGAGCACAACCCAACAAAATTGGATTCATACTTAAATTCCTAATATTCTGCAGATGGTATTTTTCTAAGATTAACTATTCAAACAAGCATATTAATTACTACTGCAAAAGCATGAGGTCTAAAATAGGAAAACCACTTGGTCAATCAAACTATCATGATAAGTTATCACTGAAAATTGGATTTGCTCATTTTCAGTATTTAGAACTCAAGATATAAAATAATCTTGAAAAAGGATCTAATTAGCCTCTCTATTTATCATTTTATTTACAGAGGGCCTATAAACATGAGACCTATGCCATATGAAAGATATCACAACAAGCTACACATAGAAATTTGAATCAATCAATTTGCTCATACAGAGAATATTCTATGAATTTTTGAATCTAGCAGTGAATCAGAAATAGGAAAAATCATTCGAAAAAAATATAACGGGCCGGTCTTCGGGCGGGACTGGTCAGATCGGACCTGGGCCGGCCCAGATCTGGTGGCCTGCCCGGGGCCTGGCCGATCGAAGCGGTAAGTCGCCGTCTGATCTAGATCGGATGGCGCAGCGCCCTTCTTCCTCGCGCGGGCATGCACGCAGAGCGTCGCCGGTGAGCTAGCTAGGGTTTGGGGGCTGGCGGTGCTCACCGGGGGTCGTCGGCGACTGGACGGTGGCAGATCGGAGGCGGAGGCGTTCACGAAACGATCTAGCTCGGAATGGGCGGCGTGCAGAGGCTGGTGCGTTCGCGTCGATGCCGAGGTCGTCGGTGTTCTTCCTCGCAGAGGTTGGCAATGGCGATGGCTCGAGCTCGATCTGGACACAAAGAAGGGGCACGTGAGATCGAGGGAAGCAAGAGGGTCACGGCGATGCAGAGAAAGAAGCAGGAGAAGGCCTGCTGGCGACGGCAACCTTCCCCTTCTCCTCGGACTCCGGCGATGGCGTTCTCCTTCTATAGAGAGAGAGAGAGAGAGAGAGAGAGCAGAGGCTAGCTGAATGGGCTCTGGGAGGCGAGGAGAAGTGGATGGGGGAGAATGGCGTCGAATGGGTGGCTCAGACACTGGGCCTCGGCTTATAAAGGGTCGGGGTAGACGCGGCGTAGGGTGGTTCTCGTCGGACGCGATTGGCTGGGGTGGCGGTGCTCCGTGGACGGCGTTGTGGACTGGTTTCAGTGATGCAAATGAGAGACGTTGGCGTGGGCTAAATCGACCAGGGCTAGGTCGGTTTCAGTCCAGTGGTGCACGGTTTTGGTCACGAGCAGGCCACGTCGATGCACAGGTGGGCTAGGCGAGGGTGTCGCGCGAGTGTGTGTTCGATGCCGTGCAGAACAGTGTGCGGCTCGGGCGAAATAGATGTGTGCACGATCGGGAACGCGGTGCACGCTCTCGGTGTCCACGTGCGTGCACGACACGGTCAGAGCGGGGGTGGCTGCGGGGTCTACGGCTGGTCGGAGCGGCAGCCAGCGATTGGGTGGTGTCGGCGGTGTCCAGTGGGTGCTGATGGCGAGGCAGCAACGGCTGCCTTGCCGCCGAAGCTCTGGTCGGCACGGGCGTGCGCACGGTCGGCGTCGGCGAGAAAAGAGAGTAGGTGAGGTGCAGGGGCTGGGGTGGCTGGTAGGTGGGGTCATGGGGGTCCTCCTGGGCGGCTACTCATCGTCGATTGGGGGTTGGGAGAGGGAAGAGTGAGAGAGAGGGAGATAGGCAATCTTGCAAAGATTGCCTCGGGTCTCACCCCTCCCTTGTGTCCATTTGCTACAGGACAAGGAGAATAAGAGAGGGAGAGAGAAGGGTGGCCGGCTAGGGTGGTCTCCTGGTCGAGTTGGTGAGAAAGAAAGAAGAAAGGAGAAGAAAGAAAGAAGAAATGGCCATTTTGGCCAAAATTCATTTGAATTTTGAAAAGTGCAAAAATTTGAATCAAGGGGTGGTGATGATTGGCTAAAGAGTTATTTTTAAGCAGCACTAGTCCACTTGTCAAGTTTCAGAATTTTTGAGCAAGTGGAGATAGGGTTTTGGTGATGTTCCTATTTTCAAATATTGGTTCAAAAATAAAAGAAAAGAAACTCTAATAAAGTGTGATCAACAAATGGGTTAAGCTAGGGCTTGTGTTTTACTTAAGCAAGCATCAAGGTTAAAAAATTCAGCATAAAATCATAGCACCAAGTATAATTCAAGAATAAAGACATTGGTTGTAGAAAATGAAATCAAGAAATAAACAACACATGCACTCACATAAAATCATGCATACACATACATGAAATCACACATGTTAGCACTCAAGCAATCATATGAATGGAAAATTTTAATTTACCCCAAAATAAAAGTGCAAAGCTTTGGTCTAACAAGGTTTTCAAAAAGTGGGGTGTTACAGGAAGCCCATTGTTGCCTAGATCATATAATAGATTGTCCACCAACTGTGCTTTGTGAATATTCTCTTGAAGCTAAGTTTCTTAATACACTTTTTCTGCAGCTTATGTTGTAACTTAGGCAGTCAATTTGGAGGGGCATGCAAGATGATCTTACAAGCTTTGGACTCTGAGCTGATGTGTATATACTTCCAAAATTTTGATGTGTGTCCAGTAAAAGTACTCAGGAGGACCGGGAGTAACCAGTAAATACCCTTCTTGTAGAAAGTGATTTATTGATCAGTTGCTGCAGATATATTAGCTCAGACTATATATCTGGATACACTTCCATAAAGGGCTAACTCTTTTACAGGAGGTAAACATCTGCAAACTTTTCCTATGTTGGGTCAACATTTGGTGAATAGAGGCTTGTTCCGACCTACCGATGTTGGAAATGAATAGACATGATGGAGGTAGTAGTCTGTTAAAAATGACAATGAGGAGGAGGCAAGTCTCTGGGTGAGGGTGGCATCGATCAGGATGAGAGGGAAGAGAGTTGGAACATTACAAACATGATAGTTCCTGGTGTATTAGTCCATTTTATACTAACGAATAACAAATGTGATTCTCGTGTTAATCTATCTTAGATGTTAAACTGACTACCTGAATACAATAAATGACAGCTTTTATAAAATAAAGTACTCCCTCCGATCCATATTACTTTTCACAAATACGGATGTATCTAGATATATTTTAGTTGATTTTAGTGCTAGACACATCCATATTTGTGAATGGTAATATGGGTCGAAGGAAATATTATGAATGATTTTAAACTGTACTAATTTAAACGTGCGTGCACGTGCACGTGCCCACTTCCTAGTCCTAGAAAGAAACCATGTAAACCATCCGATCGATTTTAAGAATACAATAATTATCGTTAGATTTATGGTTGCCTTCCGGATCCGATCGCTGAGTTTCCGGGCAGTCAAACGTGTTTTCAATGGTCTCCATGCGTACTTTGCCTCCGAAGATACGAGTCCACATCTGAAAATTAGTTTGGAACGATTTAAAAAGTGGATTCTATCCTAAACGTTAGGCTCCCACCATTAGGAAGAGTTCTTAGGCTTCCACGCCTGACCCTGGCCGCGCTTTTTCACATGCCTATGCTGCCGCCGGTCTCCATAGCGCTGGATCAATCTCCTTCTCCGATGCGCGAACGACTGTTTGGCCTACCTTCTTGCATGACCCAGACGCTTTACTCCTCCTTTTCCTTCGCGGCTGCATGTTCCCATGGCTTCCCCAACTCCAGCGAATCTCAAGGTAGTGCTCTCCAGTCCGGAAGGTACATCGCCGAATGCTAGGTTCCACGTCTTCCTTGCCTGTTATAAAAAATGTTGGGGCCTGGAGGGGTGTTTCCATCTGAATTCCCTTTACGGCGACCGATCGCTCGAGCAATCACTTTCTGTCTGCGCGGAGCGCTCCATCGCTATGATTGTTCAGCTTTCATGCATTGTGTCAGCTAGAAAAAGTGGTCCCCTCCTATTCCCTTTCATTATGTGTTCAGACCTATTTTCTTGTCTTGTATGTTCACACACGGTTGAACCACTAGCTGAATAGATGCATGCACGTGAGTGTTTGGCTCTAGTTCCTTAATCTTTTCATTAGCCATGCATGCATTAGTTTAGAAATGTTAGGCTAGCTACGTCTCATGCATACATAGCTTTGAGAAGGCATACATGCACACACGTAATCCGTTTTTTCAATTCCCTTTTTTTGTATCAAATTCCATATTAATTGGATTACCTTTTTTAATTCCCTTTTTTGGGCTAGTGGTTTTTCTCAATTCCCTTTTCAGGCTAGTGGTTTTTATAGGGGAAATAATGGGTGGGGAAAACCACTGATAACCACTTATAACTCAAATAAAGTATGATAAAGTTGATACAATTCCCTTTTAACAATTCCCTTTTTAGTTATTTGGTACGTTAATTCATGTTCCTTTGGACCAAATTGTATAGTTCCCTTTTTCGGGCTAGTGGTTTTTATGGGGGAAATATCGGGTGGGGATGACCACTTATAACCACTTATAACAAGTGGGAAAATTAACTTTTGGGGTCGATAACATTTTAGATTACCATTAGTACATAACAGGTAGAGTGTTGATAACTTTTGAGCTAAAAAGTTCATCAAAATATTCTAAATGATATTATCTGTTAGGGTCGGTAACTTCACATATTTACTATTCATAATGAATGGGCAGATGGTTGATAACTTGTGAGCTAAAAAATGTGTCAAAATATTCAATATGAAAATAAGTTTTGGCATTGGTAGTTTTTACATTTACTGTTGATAAATAACGGGCAAAGGGTTGATAACTTATGTGCCAAAAAATCACCAAAATATTCTAAATGATATTAACTTTTGAGGTCGACACTGTTCACATTTACCATTGATAAATAACAGGAAGATGGTTGGTAATTTTTCACATTTACCATTGATAAATAACGGACGGAGGGTTGATGACTTGTGAGCTAAAATAGTCGCCAAAATATTCTAAATGATATTAACTTTTTTGGGTCAGTAACTTTTCACATTTACCATTGATAAATAACGGACGGAAGGTTGATAACTTGTGAGCTAAAAAAAGTTGTCAAAATATTCTAAATAATATTAAGTTTTAGGGTTGATAACTTCTCACATTTACTGTTTATAACTAATGGGAAGAGAGGTTGATAACTTGTGAGCGAAAAATGGTGTCAAAATATTTCATATGATATTAAGTTTTGGTGTCGGTAACTTTTTACATTTACCGTTGATAAATAATAGATAGAGGGTTGATAACTTGTGAGCAAAAAAAATGTCAAAATATTCTATATGAAATTAACTTTTTAGGTTGGTAAATTTTAAAATTTACCATTGATAAATCACGTATTGAGGGTTGATATAACTTTAAAATGTACCGTTGATAAATCACGTATTTAGGGTTGATAACTTTTAGCCTGGAAAAAAGTCGTCAAAATATTCTAAATAATATTAAGTTTTAGGGTTGATAACTTCTCACATTTACTGTTCATAACTAATGGGAAGAGAGGTTGATAACTTGTGAGCGAAAATGGTGTCAAAATATGCCATATGATATTAAGTTTGGGTGTCGATAACGTTTCGCATTTACCGTTGATAAATAACAGGTAGAGGGTTGATAACTTCTGAGCAAAAAATATGTCAAAATATTATATATGAAATTAACTTTTTAGGTTGGTAAATTTTAAAATTTACCATTGATAAATCACGTATTGAGGGTTGATAACTTTAAAATTTACCGTTGATAAATCACGTGGGTTGATAACTTTTAGCCTGGAAAAAAGTCATCAAAATATTCTAAATAATATTAAGTTTTATGGTTGATAACTTCTCACATTTACTGTTCATAACTAATGGGAAGAGAGGTTGATAACTTTGTGAGCGAAAAATGGTTTTAAATTATTCCATATGATATTAAGTTTTGGTGTCGGTAACTTTTCACATTTACCGTTGATAAATAACAGGTAGAGGGTTGATAACTTGTGAGCAAATAAGATGTCAAAATATTCTATATGAAATTAAATTTTTAGGTTGGTAAATTTTATAATTTACCATTGATAAATCACGTATTGAGGGTTGATAACTTTAAAAATTTATCATTGATAAATCACGTATTTAGGGTTGATAACTTTTAGCTCAGAAAAAAAAAGCTATCAAAATATATCAACATGGGTGTTAGTTTTGAAGATCTCGCCTAGACTGATTTACTGATAAAATCGGATTTTAAATTGGTGTTCTCATTTGAGATATAAAATATTTTGAAATTTTAAATTGAGAAAGAATCTCGTTGATGGCAGCTTTTTTTGTCCCATAGTGAATGAATGCAAAACTTTCGTTAATGGAAAATTCATCAGAAAAAATTGCAGAAAAAGAAAATACCGGATTGATAACATGTGGTCTATAAAAGTCTAGCAAAATATTTCCAAATTAAATGAACTTTTAGGGTTGATAATTTTTCACATTTACCACTGATAACTTAGATAAATAGCGTTGATAAATTTTGGCCGAAAAAAAAGTCATCAGAACATATCAATATGGGTGCTAGTTTTGAAGATCTCATCGAAACTAATTTATTAGTGAAAATAGATTTTTAATCGGAATAATTGTTTAAAAGATAAAATACATTGAATATAGTATCCGTTGCATGCATGAGAAATTAATGCATGTATGCGTCGCCTGTGAATATACTAATTTGCATGCAGTGATTAGGAGTGAGATGCTAATTAACTGGGAGGCAACGCAAGTAAACTAGGGAATCTTTTCACTTGACATGGGAAACAGTCTACCTGTACATGCATTTATTGCAAAAAGACAGCAGAGTAGCAGGACGCATTTATTCCTTAGCCCCGCACATGGTCGGAAAACGATCGCTGAGATTAAAACTAGCGACCGACCGCCAGATAGGGGTCCCCGTTTCCATCATTGGAACCGGTGGCGCCGTGTGCAAGTATGACAACACCAGATTTGTTTGGACAGTCGATTCTGGTAATGGAAGGATGATTCCAGGTCAAGCCAACTTTCCTGCAAATTGGTCATGGCAACCACATATATGATGAAGCCAGTAATTCTATCCCAATTCATGCATGAGTGTTAGTCTATCTCTCTATGAAGCAAATGTTTTTGTGAATGATATAAAATCACTTTGCAGATTTGATAGTTTGTAGATACTACTTAATATTCTTATTTGTAGTCCAGAAGGAAGTTAGCGTGAAGTGGGCAAGATTGCAGTTGAAGTCGTCTGCTTAAGTTTTATCTGTTTTTGTTTCAGGGAAGCGTTCAGTTTGTCGAGCTTTCCCTCATTATCATCTTGCATATTTTTTAATGGACGCGGCTAGCCAGCATCCGGTGCTGGTTGGCCTTACCCGGCATCCGGGTGCTGGTTGGCCCAACCCGGCATCCGGGTGCTGGATGGCCCAAGCTGGCATCCGGGTGCTGGTTTGACCGGCCCAGCATCCGGCTATGTTTCGTTCGTTTTGTTCGACCCGATCTGGCATCACGACAGGAGACAAAAAAGGATCCCGACAAAGTTGCATGCAAAAGACAAAGATGCAAAAGAAGTGGACACCGTCGACCAGCCTATAAAGAACCATAACCCTAGATACCCTAGATCTCCTATTACACCCCGCCGCCTGTCTCCTACCTCCCCTGCATCTCTACTTCTTCCTCCTCAAGATCTACCTGGGTAACACCCTCCCCCCTCTCCCAGATTCTTGATTACAACTGGAAGTTCCTCCTCAAGTTCTGTTCATTGCAAATCTGCAACTTCTGAACCTGCAACTCCTTCAGAAACAGATCTATTCACTGGAATTGCATCTTCTTAAGGCCAACAAAAGGGAGAACATCTACACCTGAAGGTAACAAGAAATTCGTCTGCTTTGCTTCCCATTGCAAATGCTCATCCCCATGCTATAAACTCTTATCAGTTCTATCTTATGATCTTTGAAAACCCATGGCAAAAACATGTATGGACATATAGATACTTCAGAGCAAGAACATATGTAAAAATGCTTCAAAAAGCAACAATATTTGATCATGCAGAAGGTAATGAAACCACAGATCCAAAAAGAAGATAGGGGCAGAATATGTGCTTGAAAAAATATATCCATACCTGGATCCAACTACTATAACTAGAGAATTCATATAAGTTTGCCTAATTCTCCTCTTGTAAGACTAGCTGGTAAAAAGGATGCAAAGTTGGGTAATAACTTTTGAATGCAACAATATCAGCTCATTGTTTCCATCAAGGATGAGGTTAAAGACCTAGTAGTCTGATTTGCCATGAAAATAAGCTGGTTTTGCACAATCCATCTTTACTTCATCATTACATGTCTTGCTTCAAACATGGCGTCTTTTGTATCAACATATTTCAACTTCTTGAGCATGAAATCTGTTAAATAAACATGCATTCATATTAGAGGAAAAACATGAAACTTTTCCTGTGCATGAACATAACAGCATAAAAAATACTAGTCTGTAATACATAACAAAATGATAGTTTGCTTTATACATTGCTGCAAATTCAACTTTCCCTTTTGTTTAGAACAAATTCCCCAAGTTCATTTTAACTGTACACAATGTAACCCGCCTTGCCCTCATGATGCAGATGTCGGGTATAGACCTGAATGCTAGCCCTAATGAAGATGAATTATTCTATGACACGGAACCTCAATTCTGCACTCAAATTGCGCAAGAAGAGGGTGTTGGAGAATCTCCAGACCCAATGGATCTTCAGTATGGACCTGTTGGTGCTGATTCAGAATTGCATAATGCTGGTCGGCTGCGACAAGGCCAAGCGCACAATACTGGTGCTAGTGGTAACAGTGTCCCCACAAGTACTATGCCTACAGAAACTACTACATATCCTGATATAGAAGAAGGTGGTAGTGATGGAGGTGACAAGCAAGAGGAAGTTCGTTCCAGTCCACAAGAACCTTTTATTGGAATGCGATTTGACACAATGGAAGCTGCAAGAGCGCACTACAATGCATATGCTGCAAAGATAGGCTTCTCTGTGAAGAGTCATACATCTAAAAGAAAAGCTCATACAAATGAGCTAGAGAAGCAGCAGTTTGTATGCAACAAATTCCGCAAACCAAAAACAGAGGAAGAAATACAAAAAGAAAGGATGAATGTTGTTGAAGAAGTAAGCCCTATTCAGTTAGATGACAGTGATAATGAAGATGCTGGGCCGTCAACAAAAAATTCTAGCAGGTTTGCGACTAAGCGCAAGCGAGAAACAATCAAACAAACGAATTGTGTAGCCAGAATGTTTGTGAAGTTGATTGATAATAAGTGGGAGGTGACATATTTCATTGCAGAGCATAACCACCCTCTTGTTCAAAAGCCATCGTTGACAAAATATTTGAGATCCCACAGGGGTATCCCGCGTGATGAGATAGAATTTCTGAGATCCTTACACAACTGCAATTTAGAAACAGGTTTGCTACAACAAAAAACTCCAGTTTTTATTAAGTGAAATCCCTTCTTTGTATGTAGGTAATATGACTTGTGTTTAGTAGATGCAAAAAACTAAGTTAAATGCTAGATTTTAATTGAGTTGCAGACTAATAAACCCAAGTCAAATGCACTCTTATTATGTAGTTGCATCCTTGAATTCACTAAGTTGGAAGCTAGACATACATAAGTTGCATGTTGATTTGTATAATTTGAATTCTGCAAATAAGACTATAAACTTGCAGACTTTAATAGGACAAAGTTGGATCCATTAAATTTGTAACTTGCAGACATTGTTCTAATTTTTGCAAAACTTTAACAAGCAGTATTCAATTTAGCAATGTTTAAGAATCAAGAATAATTATGGTTCTGGAACAAGTTATCAATTTTGTAGAGACAACTTTTAACTGAACAAAAGTTAGCAAATTATCACTGCCATTACTTGAGAAAAAACTATGTTGGCTGTTTCCACTTATGTGAATTTACTATGCAACTAAATTCACAAGTTAACCCAACTCATGTAGAAACCTGCATACAAATTTGGATAACTATCATCATATGATTGATGTTTGTATGCAGGCCGCATGATGGAGGTGATGTCGGAGTTTTATGGCGAGGACGCTTTGGTACCATATGGCCACAAGTCAATATCAAACTTGAGGTCACAGTTCAGAAGTGAGAACAGAGAGTATGATATGACTGAAACACTTCAGTACTTCAAGGAATTGCAGGAGCAGGACCCATATTTCTTCTTTGACTGCTCATTTGATTCAGAAAATCAAGTTGAGAACATCTTTTGGGTTGATTCTATGGCTAGAAAGGCTTATGCAGACGCGTATCATGATTGTGTGTCCTTTGACACAACTTTCTACACTAATCGATTCAACATGCCCTTCACCCCATTTATTGGTATAAACAGGCATGGACAGTCATTCATGCTTGGATGTGGATTCCTTAGAGATGAAAGAGAAGAAACATTCAAGTGGCTTCTCAGAACTTTCCTTAAAGCAATGCATGGCAAGCAGCCAGCAAATATTATCGCAGATCAAGATTGGGCTATTAGGGGTGCCATAAAAGATATTTTCACAGAATGTGTGCATCGAAATTGTCGATGGCATATCATGAAGAAAGCTAATGAGAAACTTGGATCTTTCCTAGGTCGCCATCCTAGTTTGGCGGAGGAGTTCAATGACTATGTTGATGAGAGTATGTCTGTACCAGAGTTTGAAGCATGTTGGGCAGAACTGATTCAGAAGTGGGAACTGTGGGAGAACGAAACCTTTGCTTGGTTGAAGAAGTATGCACACACATGGGTGCCATGCTATTTCATGACACACTTCTTTCCCTTCTTGCAATCTACTCAAAGGTCTGAGGGGTTCAACACTGTGCTTAAGCGTTACATTAATCCTCATAATTCGATTAAGCACTTTGTGAAGCAGTACGACAAGATTCAGAAGAAGATATTGGGAAAGGAGGACAACAACGACTACCGGACAAATGAGCTTGAGGTTAGACCAATGACCTTATACCTGGTAGAGAATCATGCATTGTCTGTTTACACAAGGGAGATATACCTAAGGTTCAGACTTGAGTTTGAACTCATTGGGAGGTACAATATGCAAGTTCTGGCACCAAACATGTACTACCTTGTTCCTAACAACATCAGATGCTATCCTTACGGGGGAAGAAGCTATATGGTTAATGTAAATGGAGAGAACAACTACAACTGTGAATGTTGCAAGTTTGATCATGATGGTATACTTTGCTGCCATGTGTTAAAGGTTTTCACCCATATCGGAGTTGACATAATACCAGAGAAGTACATCATGCGCAGGTAGACTCAGAAAGCTATTGAGCCTGTGCCTATGCCTGCTGAACTAGTGTTGGATGATATAATGCCAGAACAGTCAAAGAAAAAGGTTAGGTTTGCTAACCTATCGACATCATTTGTCCAAGTTGCTAAAATTGGGAGTGAGTCTGATCAGGCAGAAGCCATTGCTCGTAGACACATAAAGGAGATGAAGGCTGAGTTTGCGCAACTAAACAAAATCTGGAGGAAGAAGAACAAAACTGCTGCGACGCATCCAATAGGTACTAATACTGGACATGAAGAAACATCTGCTCCTAATGTCACAGAGCAGCAAGCAGCTCCTACTGTACCGCAGCAACCAGTTGCACCTAATGTTGCGCCACAACAAACATCTCGTAGTGTGCCGCAACAATCAGCACCTCGTAGTGTGCCGCAGCAACAAAGAACAACACCTACTATTCCGCACCCTGCCCTAGCTCATCAAACACCGCAACGAAGACAGACTCGTAATGCAACTTCTGCACCTACTAAGCATCGTGCAGTAAGCACTGCAACTTCCTCTGGGGGGCCACTGCCAACAGCAACTGCTGGCAAGTATGCAGACAATAGCAGTGCAAGGTGGTTTCAATCTTCAACTTCCATACCGCCACCAACACAGCCTACTGTGCATGCACCTCAACAACCACCTAGTGCAGAAGTTGCAACAACACAAACTGCTGGCAATGTTCGTCAGCAAACAACCCGTGCAACAAGGAACTCTTCAGGACCCGGAACATCATCAATTCAAGAAGCAGATGGTGTTCACAACACAATGCAAGAAGAATTTGTTGTTCTGAACCCTCCCAGATCAAACACTAAAGGCCGCAAGAAAGGGCGAATTCCATCAGGTATTGAGTTGCAAGCAAAAGCAACTACTTTATGCAGCGTGTGTGGTGAACCTGGACATAATGCAGCTACATGTAGTGCTGGCTTGGGTAATCGTTCATGATAACTGTAAGGGGTGCAAAAAAAGACGATGCTGACATGTACTCAACGGAACTATAATATGTATTTATCATTACAATGTACTGAACTTTGAAGCTAATTTTCTGTTTATTGAAACTGAATTATGTTTACACCAGCTCACACATGTATGCGTCAACAGCTTCCTAATGTTGATATTAAAAGGCATTCATCATATACCTTATTTCTTATTGATGATTGGCTTCCACGCAATTGTGTTCTTCATAGAAGTTACCCATGTATGTGTCAACAGCTTCCTAATGTTTGCAATTTGAGCACCGTTGTATGTTGGTAGAGTTCTTCCGTTCCAATGTTCTACATTAAACAGTGTGCAAACACCGCAATCTTTGCTGCATACACAGTGAAGAATGAAAACATGCAGTTAGCATCATGCATCAAGTCTGGGATGTTCAGAACGATGAATGCAGCAGTTTATCTATGCTCTATAGGATGCAACTTAGGTCCTCTGAAAATATCCCTATATTATGTTGGAATACAACTTTACAAAAGCTGTAACACAAAAAATAGCAAACTTAGAAAAGCTTTGTTCTCTAGGGAAAACAAGTTATTACAACAGCAATAGGCAAGTTTGACAGTTTGCCGGTACAACTTAGACATATATAGAAATCAACTATAGGAAAAAAGTAACTTATTACAATAGCAGGAAGCAAAATATGACAGTTTGCCGGTACAACTTAGACATATATAGAAATCAACTATAGGAAAAAAGTAACTTATTACAATAGCAGGAAGCAAAATATGACAGTTTGTTGTTACAACTTAGCCATACAAAAAAATGATGGTTTGCTATAGAAATAGTTCAGAAAAAAAACAAACACAAACATGAACTAAGTTAGCAATCAGTTTTTGATGTGCTCACTTGTTTGTTTGCTTGGGAGGTCTAATGTCTTGTGGCCCTTCCAATTTTTCAAGCTTCACAGTGGATTTTGCATAGTTTTCTTCCCACAATGTCTTGACAGCAGCAAGTATATTATTGACAGTTTCATTGAGTCTTGGATCAGCCATAGTCCTCAAGGAATCCAGCACCTCGAATCTCCTATCCCTTATGTTCATGACAAATAACCAGTAATGGTTGACAATGTCCTTTTTATCCGTTGACAAGTTTTCAGAAACTGGGAGCATAACCTGTAAACAAAATATTATGCGTCCTTACTGTGTAGGAATTATCAATAGAAAAGATAAAAACATGGATAGTAAAGAATACTTACCATGTCTTTCCTGTCAAGGTGGGTGGTGGCCCTATTGAAGTGCTTTTTGAGCTCTTTTTGGTTTGATTTCATATCATCAAGCAGTGACTACACATAAAAAGAAAATAAATAACATGATTAAGTTGCAGGATTGGAGAAAGCCAAGTTGCAAGCCACAAAAAATGGTAAGTTGAAACCTAGATATGATTAAGTTGAAACCTATATATGATTAAGTTGAAACCTAGTTATGATTAAGTTGAAACCTGTCGATGATTAAGTTGCAAGGTGATTTTCACTGAGTTGCAGACTTCAAAACCCAAGTCTAATTAAGTTTGATATGTAGTTGCATCTTTGAAATCCCTAAGTTGAGTGCTAGATATGAATAAGTTGCATGTTGATTTGTATAATTTGAAATTTTGCAGGTAGACTACAAACTTGCAGACTTTAATAGGACAAAGTTGGATCCATTAATTTTGTTTACTTGCATGCTGGAAAGCATTGAGTTGCAGACTAGAAAACCCTAGCTGAATACAATTACATTGCGTAGTTGCATACTACAAAAACAGTAGATATGATTATGTCGCATGTTGATTTGCATTAAATTACATTCTGCAGGTAGACTATATACTTATAGGCTTTAAAAGAGAACAAAGTTTAATCCAATAATATTGCTAACTTGCATGCTGAAAATCATAGAGTTGCAGAATAAAAAATCCCAGTCTCAGGAAGCACTTGTATTATTAAGTTGCATGCTAGAAATCATTAAGTTGTATTGCTATAGAAAGCAAGTTGGATAAACAAAAAGTAAATAAGAAAAAGTTGAGTACACTTGAAATAATTTCTTACCACGACCCTGAGAGGCATGACAATTTTCTTCATTGTTTTGTCTGTCCTTAACATTATGGACTCAATCCCAAGTTCCATGACAGTGTTCCTGAGTTCTCCACAAGGCATCATTGAGTCCGCAAGCTCCTTCAGTGACACAAAGAATCTTTCATAGCTTACAAGAATTGGTGTTTCATCGACATCTTTTCCCCTGGTTGATCTGCGCCCATGTGCAGTAACTGAATTATACAACTCCTTCACATCTGCTGAACATGTGTACAAGCTTTTGTCATCATATGATATGTAGGGTGACCTCATTTCCATTGCCTGCCTAATTATCCTTCGACGTTCAACTTCCGGGCGCTCAGCTGCAGTTGTACTGCTAGATGGTTGGGAGATGTTCTTAGGACTACTTCCAACTCTAACTGGCGTCTGAAACCCACTTTGAGTCTGCAGCACTCTGCTTTCAGAGTTGGGCTCATCAATTCTTATACCCTTCTCCTTTTCAACACGATCAACTGCCTCACATGCTTCTTTCCATGTCTCGGCATCCCAGTCGTCTTCCTCTATGCTGATCCTTTCTGCATAAAGGTCAACTGGTGTGATGACAACTGAAGGAGATGGTGCGCAGCTGCTGGAACAATGATTACCTTTCTTCTGCGGGCTATCAAAGCCGAGATCAAAACTTGGTGCATCGCAAGCTTGATTCGCCCTATCAAGCTTATCCCTGAGTTCATGTGATGGGGTTAGGAGAGCAGCAGGAGGAGGGCAAGTTTCGCGTGTTGGAACTATTACTGGCTTGTTTACTGGGACTCCCCACTACAGAGTAACTCATTTTGATGGGTCGGGCAAAGAAGTTACTACTGACATTCCTTGCACTGTATGTGTTGTTCTTGCTTGTTGTGGAATGTGATTATGTCCTGCTCCACCTAATTGTTGCACAGCTGTAGGTCCTTTTTGCACAGTTGTGGTTGGAGCATAAAAAGTTGGAGAAGCTCTTCTGAGAGCTGAAGTTATTCTTGGTCTTTTCAAACTTGCATCTGGTACTGTCTCATTTTGTCTGGACACCGAATGAAGTGTTGAAGGACCTGAGACTTGAGTAGTTTCTGTTTTAAGTCCTTTGTGATGAGTTATGGCTGACGCAGAAACAAATGAAGGAGCTCTTAATCCTGCTGTAGTTGTTGTTGCTCTCTTACCGCTTGCACCAGGTACTTGTTCTAATTGTTGTGCTGAATTATCTTGGGTTTGCATGGTTGCTATAAACTTGTTTGCATCTGGTCCTCTGACTGGTGCTTCCCGTGTATTTGCTTGCATTCCTACACAGTTCTCTGCACTATTTTCAGATTGAGAAGGACGTCCTCGATGTGCAGCCTTTTTCTGGTTCAGTGACCTCCCTTGATGTTTTCCATCTGACATATCACCCAGTTTATGCTTCAATGTGCCCTCCTGTTGCTTCTGGCCATCAGTAATATTCATATTCTGCAAAGTCAACTCCATTGTGAGATTATGTACTGCCTGATCACTACGAAATGGAGCTACTAGTTGCTCGCTAGCAGGAGATGACCCTTGTTCCATCCTTGACACTTCAGCAAATATTCTCTTTGCATATGTACTACCATCATCATGATTAAACCTAACTGCTTCGATGGATGGTAGGTTAATCTCATGCCTAGTCTCAGAGCCCACTAAATGCCTGAGTTCTGAAAACGGACTTCAATCTGAAGCTGCTGGAGGTCCATTTTCATCATTTGCAAACTCTGCCTTCTCCCTTCCCTGTACAGATAGATCATCGTGTTGCTCATCTGGGGTGTCAAGTTGAATGCTCCTCTTGCTAAGGTTGTTAGCTGGGCTCCTATTCCTGAGGTTGCTAGCTGGTCCATCGTGTGTTTTTTGGGGTGTGAACCTAGGAGATCTTCGTGGCAAAGTAGGAGGATCATTACTTGGTCCATCGTTTTGTTGGTCTTCATCATTGTCGCTGGCATCCTTGTCGCTCACATCATCATCATTATCATTGCGATCAATGTCATCTTCCGAGTCAGAATCTCCAACGTAATCTTCATCATCTTCCTCATTCACTTCTTCCTCAATAACTGCATCCATCCTTTGCCTCTTTCTCCTTCTAGCATCAGCCCTGGCAGACCTTGTTTCACTGTCCAAGTCCCCAAAAGCTTCTAGAAAGGTACCTTAGTCTGTTTGATATATCTGTACAGAGCTCCCCAATCATTACAGCAACCTTCCTTTTTCTCTGCAAAAACACATGAAAGCAAAAAAATATGTAAGGTACAAAGAAAATGCAGGGAGGTATGCGAGTTCCAAAATAAAGGAAGGCATAGTAAAATCCATTAGTATGCTTAAGTTGAAAGCTGGGAACAAGAAAGTTGAATCATCACAGTTGCGGAGCTATGCAAATTAATGGATTTAGTTCCAAAGAAGAAAAACAACTTATGCCAGTTTTGTATATCCAACTATGCAAAGTTTATCGGGAAACTTAGTTCATCATATGTAAACAACTTTATTGGTTAGCTCTGATGCCAACAAATGTGTACAGTAAAAAATTGATTGCTGGGGTGTAAGTAAGTTGCATACGTAGAAGACCCAAGTTAAAACCATTTTTGCAAAATTCATGGATAATTTTCAAAGCTGCGGATATGCAAAGTTAAATCCTTGAAAGATTTAAGTTGGACCCAAAACTGTGAATTAGTTGCATTCTGAACTAAAACCTAGTTGCATACTTTGAAGTATCGATTTGAGTCCATTGAAATAATTAAGTTGCATACTTCGTTCCATTGAGTCAATTTAGTCCATTTAAAAAAATGCAGGGAGGTATGCGAGTTCCAAAATAAAGGAAGGCATAGTTGAATCCATTAGTATGCTTAAGTTGGAAGCTGGGAACAATAAAGTTGAATCATCACAGTTGCGGGGCTATGCAAAATTAATGGATTTAGTTCCAAAGAAGAAAAGCAACTTATGCCAGTTTGTATATACAACTATGCAAAGTTTATCGGGAAACTTAGTTCATCATATGTAAACAACTTATTGGTTAGCTCTGATGCCAACAAATGCGTACAGAAAAAAGTTGATTGCTGGGGTTTAAGTAAGTTGCATACGTAAAAGACCCAAGTTGAATCCATTTTTAAAAAACTCATGGCTAATTTGTAAAAGCTGCGGATATGCAAAGTAAAATCCTTGAAAAAAATTAAGTTGAATCCAATAATGTGAATTAGTTGCATTCTGACTTAAACATAGTTGTATCCTTTGAAGTATCAAATTGAGTCCATTGAAATAATTAAGTTGCATACTGAAATATATTTAATAAAAAGGATAAAAACAAGAACAAATAAACAGATTAATTATGGTGTACAACTTAAGCAAGGTTTAAGATCCAACTATGTGAACTTTAACAGGCAACATAGTACATGTTATAAAAACAACTTATTTTTATATTAGCTTGTATGCAACTTGATCATGTTACGGGGACCAAAACTATACTTAGGAAAACAATACGTGGTGATGTACCTCATTGGAGTAACTCCGTGGCAGCTTGGAAGAAACGAACTCTTCAGTCCTGGACATACCGACAAAAATGCAGTCCTTAATGGTGGCTCCAATGCCTTCTTTCAGCTATTTTTTAAAAAATGACATTAGGCAGAAGTTAAAAATGGCACTCCGTTAAACAAATGTGCAAGACACCGCAGCAGATAAAACTTACTCTCAACTTCCCAAACTCTCCATTGCCTTTAGAGTCCTTGCGCATAACAGCCTGAATGAGTTTGTCACTCCATGCTGCAGCCCGGATGGGGCATTCATCTGCAGATGGCACTGCCTCACCATGATCCAGGGAATCAAGATATACTATCTGCATTTTTTTTAAAGCAAAAATGAGTAGAAGTCATTGTACTGCAGTCACCCAACACTCATAAGGTAAATGATACAAAAAAGAAATGAAAGTAGGAATTACCACAAGGTGATGCAGGCAGCAACACACGGAATTCTTCTTCACTCCCATTTTCTTAACCTCATTGATGATCTGATCAATTGCAAACTGGGCCATATTTGTGCGGCGGAATTGGTTCAGATCGAAAATGCATTGGTAACACCTTGGACTAATACACGAACTAGTGGTTGGGCTGATGAAACAGCTTATTACCCCGACAAAATATGCGCGGAGGAACTTCATGTCAGCGACACCTCCCATATCCTTGATCATGTTACACCAATCAGCAAAATCTGGTGCGCTTCCACTCTCTATACGATACTCTTCGTTCATGAATTTGATTGCTTTAGTTTCCATCTCATAACGCACGGGGCTGCCCTCATTCCGTATCCCAAACACTCTAGTGTAGCTCTCTGCATTAACTGGAATGCTTCCCCTTCCTGGTACAGCAAGCTCACTCCTTATTGGGTCAAGACAAGACAGCACCCACATGCTTAGGTCCACTGGCATTTCTCTAGCCAGCACATTTAACATACCTCCCCAGCCCCATTCACCAACTAGGTCCCTTTGAGGTTCATATAGAATCTTGTTAAGTTTAAACAACCTTGCAGGAGAAGCACGGTTCCTTCCTAGCTGAATGGTGCGCCGTGCACGGGTAGGATTACGTGCCAAATTTGCATTTCGCACAGTATTTGAGTTCCCAGCTGCACCATGATTTCTTGCAGCAGCTGGCTGTGCGGAGCTTCCTGCAGCAGCTGGCTGTGCGGAGCTTCCTGCAGCAGCGAGCTGTGCGGAGCTTCCTGCAGCAATGGGCTGTGCAGTGCTTCCTGCAGCAGCGAGCACGGCGGAGCTTCCTGCAGCAGCTTCATTCTGAGGAAGACGCAGTCGGGCACGCTTCTCATTTCCCTTGTTCATTCTCTGCAACAAAAAAACAAAATAGCACCTCAATTGAAACAACAATCAGAACAGAGAAAATGCAATAAAAATTCAGAAAATGAAACTTGGTTAACCCCATGTTATCAGGTTAAGCTATCATACTAACCCAAGTTTCCAACGCCAGTACACACCTATTTTATCCAAACCTCCTAACAAAAAGACCTTACAACAAAATTCACTTTGAAAAACCTATTTAACCATCATCAGTAAACAACTATGTTGTTTTCACAGAAGCAGCTTATGTATTAACTGCAAACAAAAACTAACCTAAGAAAATGACTATAGGTATGATGGGCAATATGCATGTTTCAGTACATGAAAAACCTATCATCGTAAGCAACTTAGTTAACAAAACACAGCAAAACATTATGCAACATAATTGGATGAAGCAAGTTTATGACCATAAGATGCATGGCACACAAAAAACATGCATAAACACACACAATATTTGTCGGGGGGATGACCCCCGGTAGGGTCAAGAGACTAGAAAGATACAAAGACTATGGTTGACTTTATGGCCGGGATATCAAGGAAGGGCCTGGCCGGAATATAAGAGCATAGGCCAGGCCGGCATATATGTGTATCCCGGCTATGTTCGGATATGCCGGTATAACCGGAACATGTATTTAGAGGTGCCGGCATATGCATTGATATGCCGGCCTAACTCGCTAGATGCGTTGTGCAGGAGCAGGGAGGCCGGATTACCCGTCCTTCATAGGACGATGGTCCGGCATATAGGTCCGGGATATGGCCAACGGTCATATCCGGGTCACATGGGTCAACCAGGAGTCACATCCCTACAATCAAGGAGGAAGACATCCAAGCATGGAAGCAGTGCAGGGTGACAGGGTGCACAGTGGAGGTCTACCTACCCTCACTGTGCACAAGTACAGCCCTTACCTCAGGGTGGTAAGGTCACAGTGCAGGAAGTACAAGACACGGCAAGGGTGAGTCCCATCGAGAGCAATCAGGGAGAAAGTCAAGGGCGTGTGCCTTCGTCAGCTTGCCCTATTTGGAGTATAGTCGGTGTCCCCTGGTCTCAGGTGACCGTTGTAACCCTGGCCACCACTATATAAGGTGGCACAGGGAGCCCTAGGAAGGGGTTGGTCACTCTGTGTTCCTACACTTAGCAGTTCATCTTCCTCCTCTAGGTGAGAGCTTGGAAGCACCATTGTTGTATACTCCATCAATCCAAATATATAACCAGTAGAGCAGGAGTAGGGGTGTTATCTCCTTACGAGAGCCCCGAACCTGGGTAGAACTGTGTCCCTTTCTGCCGTGCTTTTTAGCTCGTTCCCCTCTCCCGAATCCTCCAGCATCTAGTTCGGCCCCCATTTAAGCCATCCCATGGCATATGTTGTTTCACCACGACGACATTTAGCGCCCACCGTGGGGCTGATCGATATGCTAGACGGAGTGTTTATTCAGATGGGGTCTGTGATAGCAGCTTCGGGAGTGCGCGTGGTCTCTGGCCTCGTCCAGAGGCTAGGCTCGCTCAGCTTCGTCAGTGACAACGCCGGATGTCTCGGCGGCCGGCCGTTCCCCAGGGATGGCCGGATCATGTCTTTCGGTTCCCACGAGGTGTACGTGGGGACTGAGAGAGTTTGCAGGGAAGAGGTACTGATGGCGGCGGATCCTCCGTCACATCGGCTGGCTCACGCTGGGCATAGCGCTCGCTCAGTAGAGTCGGCCGAGGTAATGATGGCCGGCACATCAATGCCGCCGGCAGATGGTGCCGGCAAGGCAGCAGCAGCAGGAGATACTCCCCCGGAGCCGCCGAAGGCCAAGAGGTCGGCACGTCCTCCGTTGGAGCGTGTCGAGAACCTGGCCGGCACTTCCGCTGTGCCGGCAAAGGGTCAGGTGCTTCTTCCCATCATCGATCGGCTTCTCGAGCCGGTGCGATCCGGCGATGATCCGGAGCAGACAAGGGAGGTCCTGGAGGGATCTCGCCAGGCCCTCGTCGACGAGGCCCTGGCCATGCATCAGGAGCGCGAACGGTTTAACCGGCAACTCTGTGAGTATGAGGCAGCACATGGTTTTACTCCTGTGGTAACCCGGCCTAGCCGGATAGATGAGGTTAGAACTAGAGGTAGAGATCTTAACACTGAGCTAGGTAAAGATGCTAGAGCTAAGAGTCATACTGCAACTAGCACTGTGCCTAAGGTAGTCTATAGCTCACCAGTGAAGAATCTTAGAGCAGCAGCGGAGGTAGCTAAGGACTTATCTAATTTGTCCGGCAAAGCACTGCATGAGCAGCAAGCCCGGCTCAACCATCTTTTGTCTGAAGCTACCAAGCAACAGGAGGCCTTTAAGAAGGCAAACCCAGGTGCTGGGGCATCCCAGTACGTTGCGTCGGTAGGAGGTGCCGGCGCAAGGTCAAGGGGGGAGGCTTTGTCCCCGCATCCAAGCGCCCGGCGTGCCGGAAGTGTGACCTCTGGCCGCCGGGACAAGCAGATCCAGGTGTATGATCCGACAATCGCCGGAAAGCAAGCAATAGTTCAAAAGAGTGCCGGCCAAGCTGACAAGTATGTCGGCAGCAAGAAGGCAGGCCAGAATGTGCCGGCCGGGCAAGGAGCAGTGTCAGCCGGTGGTGGCCGGAGTAATAGTGGTGCTCGGCGTCAGCCGCAAGATGCCGGGGGTGCAGCACAGCAGCAAGGAGCAGGTCAGCCGAGACATCGGGAAGATGATGGGAATTCCGCCCTTGCCAGGGCGGGATATCAACAACAGCACCAGCAAGGCCAGCAGTATCAGCAAGGCCAGCTAAATGAGCAGTGTCATCCGGAGCAGCAGCAGCAAAAGATGATCGCACGCCCAATTGCATCCCGGCTAGGACCTCGGTCCTTGGCGGCAAGTGATGCGCGCTTGAAGCTAGACAGGATTCACCAATCAGAGTTGGTGGAGAGGCAAGGAGCTCCGGGTCCTATGTGCTTTGGACCCCGGATCATGGGTGAGCCAGTACCTTACTACTTCCAGCTCGCGCGCGGCGCGAGGACATACAACGGCAGTACAAAGCCGGAAGATTGGCTGGAGGATTACTCCACCGCAGTGAACATTGCCGGAGGAAACCTCAGATGGGCAGTACGATATGTACCGCAAATGCTAGAAGGACCAGCCAGGATATGGCTGAATAATCTGCCGGCCGGAAGTATCAACGGCTGGGTTGATTTCGAAGAGCAGTTTGTGTCAAACTTCACCAGTACATACAAGAGGCCTAACCGTCCGCAGCAGCTGGCCAACTGCCGGCAAGGAGTAAATGAGACCGACCGTGACTACCTGACCAGGTGGTGCACATTGCGCAATTCCTGCGAAGGAGTTGTGGAGCAGCAAGCCATCATGTGGTTCGCTCATGGGTGCCGGCATGGCACCATGTTGTGGCAAAAGCTTCAGAGGGAAATACCGGCCACGTTGGCCGGGACAATCAAGATTGCCGATAGTTATGCTCTGGGAGATCCCATGCAGCCCACTCTTGATTCACAAGGACAGGGGCAGACTCAGGGGAACACCAACAGCGCCGGGAGACCAGGCCAATACTATCGCTCTGATAACCGGAACAAGAGAAGAGATGAAAGGCTGGATTACCGGTATGGGGCAGCACAAGTAGCAGCGGTGGAGGAAGAGCAAGAGGGCGCCGGCAGTAGCCAGCGTCCGAGATATGAGGGCAATCAGCAGCCTCAGCAGCAGCAGCAACAGCCACAGCAGCAAGCGCAGCCCTTCCAGAAGAAGAATGTCTGGATCAACAAGAATGTCGGCGGCGGTGCCGGCCAGAAGAAGCAATGGCCGAAGTATACGGTGGGTCTGGCCATGGACAAGCCTTGTGTGTTTCACACGTTCCAGCCGGGTAAGCCGGCAAACCATTTGACGAGAAACTGTTCATGGCTGGACGACATATTAGCAGGTCGGGCAGGTCCCTGGGGACCAGCTAGACCATCTGTCCTGGTAGCTCCATCGCCGTTGACAGGTGCAAATACAGTTGCAGTCCCGCCCAGGCCGGTTAATCCCGGGAGTCAGAGCAATGCCGGAAATGCCGGTGTAAATCAAGTAGATCAGAACTACAACCCGGAGTACTATGCCGGAGGCCCAGCAGCGGGCCGGAATGAGTACAAGGAACATGATCATAGCTACATGGTCTTTGAGACCGAAAGAACAGACAAGCAGAGCTTGTACCGGCGGTGTTTGGAGGTGAATGCCGTTATGTCGGCGGTTCCGAAGCTAATGTACTGGTCTGACCAGGCCATTGGCTGGGACAGGGCAGATCATCCCAGGATCATGCCAAACCCCAGCGGATATGCGCTAGTAATGGATCCGACATTCGTCGGGCCGGCTAATAACGTGAGGTTCAGCAAGGTCCTCATTGACAATGGAAGCAGCATCAACATCATGTACCGGGATACGATGCAGAAGCTGGGCATCAAGGAAAATATGCTGGAGCCAAGCAAGACCACATTCCACGGCATTGTGCCGGGACTTTTGTGTGCGCCGATGGGCAAGATCCGGATGGATGTCATGTTTGGCAACCGAGATAACTGCAGGGTGGAAAATCTCATGTTTGAGGTGGTTGATCTGGAAAGCCCCTACCATGCTTTGCTGGGAAGGCCGGCACTGGCGAAGTTCATGGCCTCTACGCATGTTGCGTATCTGAAGATGAAGATACCAGGGCCCAAGGGAGTGATCACCATCATTGGTGATTACAAGCGCTCGATGGCATGTGCAACAGCCGGATCAAATCTGGCCGAAACTCTGATCATTGCCGAAGAAAATAAGAGGCTCAAGCGAGCCGTGGAAATAGCGGAGACAGTGGCGGCCGGCAAATCTATGCCGGGCATGGCAAATCCCGGTGGCAGTGCTTCTTTTCAAGTGGGCAAGGAAGTCAAAAAGGTGCCTCTGGATGAAGTTTTCCCGGAGCGCCATGCCCTCGTCGGGGCAAGTTTGGATCCCAAATAGGAAATCGAGCTCATCAGCTTCCTCCGTGAGAATCGGGATATCTTTGCATGGTCTACTTCAGACCTGCAAGGTGTGCCGAGGGAGCTGGCTGAGCACGCATTGCATGTAAGACCGGATGCTAAGCCAGTGAAGCAGCCGCTCCGGCGGAATGCAGGTGATAGAAGGAAAGCCATTTGGGACGAAGTGGCTAGGCTCCTAGCCTCCGGCTTTATCAAAGAAGTGCTTCATCCGGATTGGGTGTCTAATCCGGTTTTGGTGGAAAAGAAGAAGGATGAGCCCGCCATAGTGAAAATATGGCGGATGTGTGTCGATTACACCAACTTGAACAAGGCATGCCCTAAAGATCCATTCCCGCTCCCTCGGATCGATCAAGTGATTGATTCCACAGCTGGATGTGAACTGTTATCATTTGTAGATGCCTATTCTGGTTTCCACCAGATCCCCTTGTATGAGCCGGATCAAATAAAGACATCCTTTATTACCCCGTACGGGGCTTATTGCTATCTCACTATGCCGTTCGGTTTAAGAAATGCCGGCGCAACTTACCAAAGGTGTATGCAAAAATGTTTGCACGATCAAATAGATAAAAATGTGCAGGTATATGTCGACGATATCGTCATAAAGACCAAGGAGAGCAAGACTCTTGTAGATGATCTCCGGGAAACCTTTGGAAACCTGAGGAGATTCAGGATGAAATTGAATCCGGCTAAGTGTACCTTCGGGGTGCCGGCGGGCAAGTTGCTCGGTTTCCTGGTTTCCAGCCGGGGTATTGAGGTGAATCCCGGCAAGATTCGTGCCATAGAAAGAATGAAGCCGCCGACAGATTTGAGGGAAGTACAGAAGTTCACTGGGTGCCTCGCATCCCTGAGCCGTTTCATAAGCCGGCTGGGAGAGAAAGCTTTGCCGTTATATCAATTGATGAAGAAGTCCGACACATTTGTCTGGACAGCACAAGCAGATGCAGCTTTCAAGGAATTGAAACAGATATTGTCAACAGCGCCGGTATTGGCGTCTCCAATGCCGCGGGAGCCGATGTTGCTCTATATAGCGGCAACCAACAGGGTTGTCAGTGCAGTGGTAGTAGTGGAGCGAGAGGAGGGAGGCAAAACCGTGCAGCGGCCGGTATATTATCTGAGTGAAGTTCTCTCCACCTCAAAGCAAAACTACCCACACTATCAGAAGATGAATTATGGTGTCTATATGGCGGCCAAGAAGCTCAAGCATTACTTCCAAGAGCACCCAATCCGGGTAGTGGCCGAGGCCCCTATCTCGGAGATCATTGGCAATAAAGATGCCAGTGGCAGAATAGCCAAGTGGGCAATAGAGTTGTCGCCATATACTCCTCAATATGACAAGAGAGATACAATCAAGTACCAAGTGTTGGCTGATTTCTTTATTGACTGGACCGAGATACAATATGAGCCGCCATTGCCAGATGCAAATTATTGGAGGATGCATTTCGATGGTTCCAAGACAATACATGGCCTGGGTGTCGGCATAGTTCTCAGTTCACCCAAGAATGACCAATTGAGATATGTTCTGCAGATTCATTTTGCAGCATCCAATAATGTGGCGGAATATGAGGCATTGGTGCATGGCCTGAAGGTGTCTAAGGACATAGGAATTCGCCGGATTATGTGTTTCGGTGATTCTGACTTGGTAATTCAGCAATGTTCCGGCATATGGGATGCTCATGATGCAAACATGGGATCCTACCGTTTCCTGGTACAGCAGTTGAGCGGTTACTTCGAAGGTTGTGAGTTCCGGCATGTTCTCCGGGCTCAGAACGACGCAGCCGATGCATTGTCCAAGCTGGGATCTTCCAGAGATTCAATCCTGCCTGGCATTTCTTTGGAGCATCTGAGGAAGCCGTCAATCAAGCCCTCGCCGGAATCATCGTCCATTTATGTTCCGCCAAGTCCGGAGGAGGCAATTCCGATGGAGATAGATGCCGGAGTCAGGTCAGACAACCTGGGGACTGTTTTCTCAGTCCCGGGGACTGGGCCGACATATGCAGTGAGTGCTGTATTCCAGAGCAGAAATGAGGGCAAGGGTAAAATGTACCAAGAGGTTGTGCCGGTATACCCGGGGACTGCTCCGGCATACCCGGGAACTGATCCCTCAATCCCGGGGACTTTGCAGCCCATGGAGATCGATTATGTGTCGGTCGAAATGATGGAAATAGATCAGGCAGTATTCACTGTCAGGGAAGTGCCCTCATGGGCACGTCCAATCATGGATTTCCTGATGAATGATCAAGTGCTAGCGGATGAAAATGAGGCCCGCCGGGTTACAAGGAGATCCAAAGGTTATACCATCATAAACAAGGAAATATACAAAAGAAGTGTCACCGGAGTATTGCAGAGATGTGTCGAAGCTACGGAAGGCCTGGAGATGCTCCGGGAAATTCATCAGGGGGAGTGTGGTCACCACGCTTCATCCAGAGCATTGGTGGCAAAGGTATTCCGGCATGGCTTCTACTGGCCGACGGCACTGCAAGAAGCAGAAGATTTGGTCCGGAAATGCAATGGGTGTTAAAGATATGCCCACCAGATTCATCAGCCGGCATCTGCCTTGAAGACTATCCCGATAACCTGGCCCTTTGCTATTTGGGGCCTGGATATGGTCGGGGCTTTTAAGCCGGCCAGAGGAAAGATGACCCATATCTTGGTCATGGTGGACAAGTTCACCAAGTGGATTGAAGTAAAGCCCATAAGCAAGTGTGATGGACACACAGCAGTAAAATTCCTAAAAGATATAATCTTGAGATATGGTGTTCCCCATGGCATCATCACTGACAATGGGTCGAACTTTGCCCAAGGGCCATTTGCCAGATTTTGTGAGGAAGTGGGAATCCGGCTGGACATTGCGTCGGTCGCTCACCCTTGCACCAATGGCCAAGTAGAGAGGTCAAATGGACTAGTGTTGTCCGGCATAAAACCTCGGCTGATAGAGCCACTGGAGAAAACTCCGGGATGTTGGCTAGATGAATTGCCAGCAGTGCTTTGGAGTTTAAGGACAACTCCGAATAGGTCAACAGGCTATACACCCTTTTTTCTTGTGTATGGAGCAGAAGCTGTGCTTCCTACAGATGTGATACATGATGCACCAAGAGTGGTGCTATATACTGAGGAAGAGGCTAAAGAAGCCAGGGAAAATGATGTTGATCTGCTAGAGGAAGCAAGAGATATAACTCTATCAAGAACAGCAGTATATCAGCAGAACCTCAGACGCTATCACGCGCAGAAGGTGAATCCAAGGAGATTCCAAGAGGGAGATCTAGTACTCCGGCTAAGGCAAGGCACAGAGGGCCGGCATAAGTTAACTCCTCCATGGGAGGGGCCATTCATTGTGAGCAGAGCTCTGCACAATGATGCCTATTATCTTATAGATGCCCAGACCCCCAAGAAGGACAAGGTGGACAGGTCCGGAGAAGAAACCAAGCGACCATGGAACATAGCTCTACTCCGCCCCTTTTACTCCTGAGCATCATAATGTATGTATTTCCATATTTTGCTTTGTGTGCCGGCACTTTATGTCGGCACAAGACTAATGAGTGAAATGTCGGCATCCCGAAGAGAACGGGCACTGCCTCCGAGTTATATCGTTGTTCATTTTCAATTTTTATATATATGCCGGCTGGCTCGATTCGAATGTTTCCTGTGTCGGCCTAGTAGTGTGTCGGCACCAAAGGCCGCTCTTCGACTCAGCTGCTATCCGAAACCCGGCTTCATGGCTAGCAAGAGTAGATGCCGGAGTTTGTCTACACATGGAAAACGGCTAAGGAAGTATAGAGTAGATGCCGGGTGATCTGAGGTCTAAGTTTCAAAGTTGAAGTACTGTATGTTTAATGAAGCAACCTTGAGACTCATATGTCGAAAGCCAAATAAGGTAGACAAGTAGCCAAGGTTGTGGAGTTAGGGAAACAGGAAAGCAAACTCGGTGACTTAGCCAAAAGATGATCCGGCATCCATAAACAAGCAAACCAAGTTAAAACTTGTTCAGCTAGCAAACTTAAGGGAAATAGAGTATATATTACATCTGCACCCGGCATACCGGGGATCTGATAAACCTTAAAGTTTTTGGTACGGCAAAGTTAAGAACCAGGGGCAGAAGCAGAGCCGCCGGCTGGTGGAGCTGTAGCAGTGGAAATGTCGGCTTCAGGAGTGCCGGACCCAGCAGATGGAATGGAGCCATCACCTCCGCCCGGGACAGATGCCTGTTCCGGAGCATCAGTGCTGGCCTCTTCAGCTTCCTCTTCGTCTTGGCTGGAATCGGAGCCCTCAGCATCAGCAGCATCCTTGGCATCGTATGCTGTCTTCTCCGGCCCGCGGATGTCCCGGACAAAAGCATTGGTGTCGGCATAGTCCACATAACTGTGGGCCAGTTCCCGCCGACGCCGGATGTGTTCCGGATCCGTGGTCCAGATAGATCCTTCGCGCACAGTGCGCAAAGTCTCCAGATCAGCTTTTTTCATACCAAGAGAGGAAGTAGGTGAGAGCTTCATCAGCTCCCACCCAAGCGCCGGAATCCCGCCATTCCCGGAGGCGAACCTTGGCGAGCTGCAGATCATTGCCGAGGTCGACAGGGTCAGTGGGTGTCCTTTGCCCCAGCCAGAGGGCAGAATATGCCTCCTGGGCGCCAAGAAAAAGTTCTTCCGTGTAGAGGGTCATGGCGTTCTTCCGAGATTGAAGGGCCAACAATTGCTCTGACATGTCCCAATTGGCCGAGTCAACCGGAACACCCCGGTTTTCTCGATCCAACTGCAGAGCCCTCTCAACGTCTTCGACGGAAGCGGGAAACATGTCTGAGAAATAGAAATAATGTTAGCAAAAGGAGAATATGTCGGCGAAGGTTATGCCGGAAAGGATCATGATATGTCGGGCAGGATAAGGAAAAAGGATTTGAAGCTTACTGGCAAGGTCGGCATTGAGCTGGGCAACTGTAACTTCCCATTTCGTTGCCTCCTCCTTCAAGCTAGACAATTCGGCATGGGCGTTGGAGGCATCAGTCTCGGAGGTGACAAGCAGCTCCTGGGCTTTTTTGAGTTGGCCCTCCCTCTGCTCCTTCTCCTCCAGAAGCTCGGCAATCCGGCCCTTCAACTGCTCTATCTCGACCTGGTGGGCGGCATCCCGGTCGTCTAGTTGCTTGGCCACATCCACTGAGGACGTACAGTCCTGGTGGCGTGCCTCCAGCACAGCTTTATCATCTGAAAAGATTTGAAGTCGAAATAATGTGAAGATAGAAAACATAGACAAGAGATAAAGGATTTGAAGCATAAAGTGTATACTTGGGTGACACCATGACCCGGCATACCTGTCAGCTCCTTCACCCTCTTAAGAAGCTCGGCGACTTGTTCTTCAGTGCCAGCTGAAGAATGTCGGCACAGGGTTATGTGTCGGCAAGAATAGTATTGCAAAGTAAAAAGAGGAATGGTATCCGGCATATAGCGATATGTCGGCGAAGTTTACCTTTCTTGGACAGCTCCAGCCGAAGCTTGCTATGCTCGTCGGATAACTTCCGATGCTCGCATACCAAGTCATGATACATGTCGGCCCGTGTGTTGTTCATGCGCTGCAAAAGTGTGGGGATTTGAGATGTCATGAGAGAAACTTAGCATATCAGTTAAGTTGAAGATTATATCAAGTGATCATTCTTTTGAAGACCCGGCACAGGTGCTGCGCACCTATCCTGGCCCTCGGTGACTAGGATTTGAAGCTCGGATCGAGCTCATATGTCGGCACATAGTTTGAGAGCAGCTAACTAAAAGAGTATTGGAAAATCCCGGATGTCCGTATCCCGGACAGCCAACATTTTCGGGGACTGGGGATATACATGGAAAAGACTTACGTTGGTGGCATCGGCCAGGCGATGAAGTCTTTGCTGGAGACTGAGGAGTTCGCAGGCAATTGGAATGGGCTTCGCGGCCAGGATATCAGATGGATCGCCAGTAGCCGAAGCTTCGGCCAATTTCTTGCTCCTGGAGTCGGCAGTGTCCAGGCTGTCAGCCTCATTCCACCTGACACAGTGCTCCTTAAGAGACCCAAGGCTCTGGTCACTTTTTGTCTCCAGGGGACGCGGCCCTCAAGTTCTGGCGTGTCGAAGAAGCTGGGCCGGTAGCCAGGCCGGGTTGCTGCCCTGCCAAGATGCAGGGCCAGGGCAGAGCTGGGCCGGGACGCCGCTTTAGAGGGAGCAGTGGCGGCGGATGGTGTGCCGGACTTGGTCGGCTGGGTCTTGAGAGTGCCGGACTTGACCGGGGCAGAGGTCTTGTCCGGGATGGAGGTCTTGGCCGAGGCAGCGGTCTTGGCTGGTGCTGGAGTCTTCTCAGCAGAGGGAGTCTTGGGTGCAGGTTGTTCCGGCGCGGCCGGTGCAGCTTGGCCAGCAGAGGCAGGTTCCGGAGTAGTCCGGACTTCCGGCACTGCAGGGCCTTTTCCTTTGATATCTGTGACGGCGCTCCTGTTGCTTGCGCCGGCATCCTCAGTAGTCCCGGCGCCGCTGATGGGTGCGCCGGAGTCTGGGGCATCTTGTTGGGCTCCTGTGTCCATATGGACATCAGAAGCTGGAGGTTCCTGTTGAGCCCCCGAGTCCATGTGGACGTCGGGGGCAGAGTTGTCTTGCTCCGGTGGAGGATCGTCCTTCGCCGGGGAGGTAGGTCTATCGGGCGCAGGCGAAGATGCCGGCGCCGGGGAGGTCGTGTGACTTGCAGATGGTATGTCAGAGGTGGTAGTTTCCGCCGGCTTGGTAACCTTCGGGCCGCCACTCGAGCCAGAAGCTTGTTCCGGCGCAAGAGGAGCCCTGAAAGAGAGAAAACACCAAGTCAATAATCAAAGCAAGAGATATGTCGGAGGAAATACAAAGAAAAGAAACTTACCCCGAGGCAACAGGCCTCTGTTTCTTCGGAATAGGCACGCCAACCTTCTGCCTCTTCTGTTGCTGAGGTGTGTCGGGCTGGGGCTTCACGCCTTGCTTCCGGCCGGCACGTCCGCCGGTGGAAGGAGGTCCCTGGTTCAGAGGGGCGGCGTCGACAACCATGTCGTCCGGGATAGCTGAGGATGGCATTGGAAAGGCGTAAGCAACAGGTGTTTCTGGAAAAGCATAAGCAAGAGGTGTCGGGCAGATAAACATCCGGCAGTCTTCATCGGAATCGTCGTCACTCCAGTCTTGAGTGAAATGCCAGGATGAAGAGCCCTTACCCGAGGCAGCTGCAGCACGGGTGCTCCAGGGTAGCTTGTCCCAGTGATCCGGATCTTCAACATCCGCAGCAGTGCGGTCTGCCGCGATCTTGATCCGGGAGTTCTCCATACTCTGGAAGCTGAACTTCTGCATAATGCAAAGTAAATGGGTCAGAAGCAAGAAATATGCCGGTGCAAGAAGTATGTTGGATCAAGCATTATAAGTATGTCGGCAAATAACAAATCTCGGGTCATGCATGATAAGTATCTATATGCCGGACAAGAGAGTATGTATCGGCCAGAGTTTTTACCGTTGGGGCGGGCCGGTCCCGGCTGTATGGTTCAAGTCCCCAGGCAAAGGTGGCCTGGGAGGACTTGCATACGTCCTTGATCCGCCGCAGAATGTCGGCCGGGGTCAGCTCATGTGTAGAATGCCGGGTGGGGTCCATGGGCCCGCTCATCTGGCAGATTTTGTGTGACCGGCGCTGCAGAGGAGAGACGCGCCGGCTGATAAAGCACGCTACTAAATCTTGAGGGGTAAGGCCGGCATCCCGGAGCTCGCCCTTAACCCGGTGGAGAGCATTCACCGGCATCACCGAGTTCTTCGGATTGTAGGTCCAATTCTTCATAGCCAAGGGTGGCTCATCCACAAATGGCGGCAGGTTGAGCAGATCCACGTCGGTGGTGTTCTTGACGTAGAAGAACCTTTTCTGCCACTTCTTGCAAGACTCGAGGAGTTCCACCTTGGGGAAGTCCGAGCCCTTCCGGGACATGATGGTGGCCGCGCCACAAAGGGTCATGGGGCGGTCCTTCTTCTCCTGGGCCATCTCCAGCGGGTCATCCTTGCTCCGGGGCGGCTCTTGGATGACTTGCTTCCGTAGTTGAAAGTACTTCGCCCAGGCTTGGGAGAAGGGCTCTATGCCGGCGAAGCCTTCGCAGAATGCGGCGAAGGCGGAGAGGATTATCACCGCGTTCGCCGGGATATGGTGAGGCTGCAGGTCGTAGGTGTCGAGGACGTCCCGGAAGAAGTCCGACGCCGGCAGGCCGAAACCCCGCTCGAAGTGGGCAATGAAGACGACTCGTTCGCCGGGGTCAGGTGCCGGTGCAGTCTCTCCCGCAGGTAGCCGGCATGCCACACCCTCCGGCACTCTCCTGGTGGAGGTGACCCAGGATATGTCGGCCGGGGTAACCTGCGACCCCTCCCAGCCGGAGCGTCCTTGGACCCGAGCCGAGTTATCTTCCTCTGAGGCCGAGGTACCCGTCATGCTTGAGGAAGCCATCTGGATGGCCGGAACAAGGCGTGAGAGCCGGAGTCCCGTGATGTTAATCCTAGCAAGGCCAGAGAAAAGGGGGAGGTTAGTCTCTCCGGTATACCACTCTCCCAGAAGTTAGCAGGAAAAGGGGATCTACCATCGCAGTTAAAACCGGAAACAAAGCATGGAAATAAGCTCTACGCAAGAACATCTGTGAACCATAGAAGAGCTTCTCTAGCAATGCTAATCGAGGCAAGATACTATGAAGAGAAACTGCTAAAGATCTGAGCGCGCAGTGATACCGGAACGAGGCTGCGAAAAAGCGTGAAAGAGGAAGAATAGAGGATGAACTCACCGAAGCTTCGCCGGCGGCAATGGAGCGGCGGCAAGCGTGCAGAGGAAGATCCGGTCCTCCCGCAATGTCGCAAAGAGAAGAGGCGGCGGCGGCGTCGTCGACGGGAACGTCGGGCGTCGTCGAGCGTCGGCGCCGGCGTGGAGCAGGACGGCGGCGGTGCTCCTTCGCTGTTCCTCCGTCCGGCGAGGAAGCGCGAGAGGCAGAGGAGCGGAGGAAGAAGAAGGCACTGTGGGGGTAAAAAGAGCAAGTTTACCCCCACCCCCGTATTTATACCGAAGGGGCCAGGGTCGTGGGGATCGTGGCGAGTGTTCCACTACCCCGACTGTTTATGCGAGAGATCGCCACGTGGCGGCATGGAGTGGGGCGGCGGTTACAATAACCGAGCCACTACGGAATGATGGCCTGAAGTAAAGGCGCTGTGAACCGTCACATCGTATGTCCGTTCATGACAGCAGGGCAGTTGCAAGTTTCGATGCAAACTGTCGGGCTTGGCTTCTCAAGGAAGTCTCGTCATGCCGGAATAACTGCCCGGGGAATATGTTCCGTCCGGAATACCCCGGGACCGGCCGGAATAACTTTTGGAGAAGAAACAGTAGCCGGTATATGTGCGGATGTCCCGGCATATAATCTAATCGTCAGTATATAACAATAGAGCCGAGATATAATGAAAAGAAGATGTGTTGAACCTGCCAAGGCCCCTCAGTCAAGACTGGGGGACCTCGACAACTTCGGGGACTAATGTCGGGGGGATGACCCCCGGTAGGGTCAAGAGACTAGAAAGATACAAAGACTATGGTTGACTTTATGGCCGGGATATCAAGGAAGGGCCTGGCCGGAATATAAGAGCATAGGCCAGGCCGGCATATATGTGTATCCCGGCTATGTTCGGATATGCCGGTATAACCGGAACATGTATTCAGAGGTGTCGGCATATGCATTGATATGCCGGCCTAACTCGCTAGATGCGTTGTGCAGGAGCAGGGAGGCCGGATTACCCGTCCTTCATAGGACGATGGTCCGGCATATAGGTCCGGGATATGGCCAACGGTCATATCCGGGTCACATGGGTCAACCAGGAGTCACATCCCTACAATCAAGGAGGAAGACATCCAAGCATGGAAGCAGTGCAGGGTGACAGGGTGCACAGTGGAGGTCTACCTACCCTCACTGTGCACAAGTACAGCCCTTACCTCAGGGTGGTAAGGTCACAGTGCAGGAAGTACAAGACACAGCAAGGGTGAGTCCCATCGAGAGCAATCAGGGAGAAAGTCAAGGGCGTGTGCCTTCGTCAGCTTGCCCTATTTGGAGTATAGTCGGTGTCCCCTGGTCTCAGGTGACCGTTGTAACCCTGGCCACCACTATATAAGGTGGCACAGGGAGCCCTAGGAAGGGGTTGGTCACTCTGTGTTCCTACACTTAGCAGTTCATCTTCCTCCTCTAGGTGAGAGCTTGGAAGCACCATTGTTGTAGACTCCATCGATCCAAATATATAACCAGTAGAGCAGGAGTAGGGGTGTTATCTCCTTACGAGAGCCCCGAACCTGGGTAGAACTGTGTCCCTTTCTGCCGTGCTTTTTAGCTCGTTCCCCTCTCCCGAATCCTCCAGCATCTAGTTCGGCCCCCATTTAAGCCATCCCATGGCATATGTTGTTTAACCACGACGACAATATTCTGTCTGCACAAACCACCTGATGGATTTCTGCAAAACATATTGTTGCAAGCACATACTCTTGCTGCAAAATTACATGATGGAAAACCTGATAGAAGCTGGTATGACAGGGATAGTGAACAAATCAAAACCTATCCTAGGGCGTTGCTGTGCTCCAACTCATCAGACAAAAACCTAGGATACCTGAGTAGAATATCTAACTGCAAAATTCCAGGCTCTCTAGCTGTGTAAAAACAAACCCGTAGTACTAAGGCATACAGAATCTCCTCTAAAACGCGTGCTAACCACTACACAAGGGATGGGTATGGAGAAACTACAAACCTCGCAGATGCCCAGCCCCGGGAGACGAGGCTATCTCTCTGGCGGATAGCTTGGCGCTCTGTCGCGCGGTCCCTCTCCACCTAGGAGCAAGCCACACAAGCCCGCGCGGCTCCGATCTACGACTCCGAGGTCGAGGGCCTCACGACGGCGACCTCCATGGACAGCACCGATGACACCCGCAGGAGGATTCAGCAAGGAAATCGAGGAGAAATCGCTGGGAAAATCAACGAGAAACGCCAGAGAAACCCTACCTACCGGAGAAGAAGGTGGAGGTCGAGAATCACCCGAGAAATCGACGAGAATCGCCGGGAAGGACGGCCCAGCGTCGCCGGAGAACCCTAGCTATCGGGGGAGGAAGTGGGGAATGAAATGAGGTCCTGGATCGGCGCGTTGCAACGTCTCTCTCTTCCCCTGTGACGTGTCGGTCGGACCAGGTGTGAACAGGACCGCGGCCAGGTGGGTTCGTGTCGGACCGAGCCACGCGCACGCGCGCTATCAGGCGCGATCGTAACGAATCGGACGGCCAGGAATCGAGTGCTCCGTAGGACACCTGGCATCCAAGCACTTTTTAGCAATTGGGTTTTTTAATACTATGATGTACATGAGTTTAGTTTCTATTATTTCCTACCATTTTTGTTCTTGGCAAGGGATCTTTGGTCATGCATGAATCCACTATACAAAAGGTAACTGTCGAGGATGCACGGATGATGGAAATTTGGTGCATTGAATGTTACTCAAATGTTAGCTTTTCAATATTTTCCCTGTTTAGGTCTATATATTTCACGTGCCAATATATATATCAATTAGATTTGCAAAGGCATCAGAAAGGATATGATGCTCTAAATAAAGCATGTTTTGTTCACGGTTATACTGATTGTGATTAAACAAATCCATTTTTCTATTGGTGCTATTTACGCATGCTGTTTCCTAGGTAACAAACATCTGTTAGTTGAAGATTTACTTATTACATCTTCCGATTATGTACATTTCATCCAAGATTTTGAGATGTACAGCTTATGACTAAATTTTCTGGCGAGTCTAAGAAAGTAGAGAAAAAACATATATGGGATTCATTTGATGCAAAAAAGAAATTTCATGTCTTGAGATTGTTAACTCCACACCTCATATAATAGCAGATTCATACTATCCTCACCTATTATGTAACAATGTATAATTTCCATATTCAATCTACACTTCATCATTGTCCTTTTAGATTTGTAAAGAACTTCATTCTGTGATGCGAATGCAGTAAAGTCTACCAGTTTGAAAGAAAATGGGGATAGTAATGCCTACGCCATGTGTTTTCAGTTGCACTAACTTACATAAAATTGTATTAGTTCTTTAACTATGTTTAGGAGTTCTTAATTAAGCTGAGAGTGAAAAGTAACTATAGGGAACGTGATTTCAATTATGCTTTTTTCAGGTATAAAAGCATGTTGGATAATGAAATGGCTGTATATTTAAACTTCCATTGGCATGTTTAGTTTTTTTCATGTTCCTCTCTATCATAGAATATTTTAACTATACCTCAATATATAAGTTCTACTCCTCTATTTTCACTATAATAATAACATCAATCTTGCAATGTCAGTTTGTCGTTGTTGCGGCATTCTCTCTTTCTTTTCTGAATAAAAAATGATGGGGACAGTGTCCCATCTCAACTTTATAGGGAGCACAACTCACATTGAGATTCAGGCCACATAACTAGATTCTATTCTCCACTGAATAGACAAAGCTATTCTTGCGTAGAATTTAGAATGTTTTAGATTAGTTAGCTCTGGATATTCATCTTGGTAGTTTTGGTGTAAAAAATGTTATAACTAAGTACTAAAAATTCATAGTGCATCATTGCTTAGATAATTTATTGCTCACGAGTCCTAATGATTTTCAATTTCTTTTTGCCCTTTGATTATTTTACAATTTAATCGGCGCATTGAGGATTTTGAAAAAACTATTGGATTAAGACTGAAAAACATCCTCACTTTTCTTTGAGAAATTAAATTTTAGAGTATGACACAAGCGAGAGTTAAAAAGGAATGACGATAGCAAAATAAGGTAAAAAACTGTAGTTGCCCAGTTGGAAAATAATTGTGTCGGTGTTCTGGATACTGGGGTATCCCGGTCCACCTGCTCCTGGGCCCCTTTAACGGCCCAGCTTCGGCCCACGGGTAAACCGACGACCGAAGCCCAACAAAGAAGACCCTCATGAGGAGACGCCTCATAAGGAGAACGACGACTAAAACTGCTAAGAACTAGAAGACCTCCTCGCGAGCTGTTCCTCATGAGGGGATGGACCACATCCACGTCAGCTCAGTACGTTCCCGTGCTGAGCAAGAAGATAAGGACGGAAGACAGCATACCGTCCACGCTACCCTGACAGGGGGAGACCAGCTCCTGTCGTGCCTGCATAAAGCTGCACGGTGGTTGCTGACCACCCCCTTAAAAATAGGGTGGACGATGCAGGGCGCCAGAGGAGGACGTCAGCCTCCTCCACCCACTCCTGTGGACCGGCGCCACTACTCTACGAAGACTACGTCCACCAAAGACTGAAGAGAACAGCTGTCCCCTCTCCTTGGCCGTTTGTGGCAACCCCTTCCCCAAGTTGATAAGGGGAAGGAGGACATCGGCGTTATAAAAGGAGGGGAGGCCGCCCCTTTGAAAGGATCCGATCTTCATCTCCAGGCTCCTAGCTAGGTAAAGTTGGTTCTTCTACCTCCGGCCAGTTAGAGCTCTGTAACCAAGGCCTTATACTCCTCGCGAGGTATCGCGTCGTAAAACAAGAAGGCAGGAAGTAGGGGGTTTTACCTCGCCATGAGGGCCCTGAACCTGGGTAAAGCTCGGTGTCTCTCTCTGTCATGTGTTGTGCTCTCTGGCATCTCGAGGCTTTCGTCGTCGTGTTTTGTTGCGATCTAGATCTCACGTGTACAACCCCCTGCGTTTGAATCTTTGGGTCCGTCATGTGGTACCCCGTGTTCTTGCGACACGAAATCCCCCGACATTTGGCGCGCCAGGTAGGGGGCTATGGTGTGTTTCTTCTAGATCTGCTTCGACATGGCTGACGCCAACGCAAGGCTCGAGCGTCTTCGCCGCCGCAACGCTGTTTGAGGAAATACCGAGCCCATCATCCGTCGCCAACACGTCTCGGCCGAGGAGGAAGATCTTGAATCCTCCTATCTCTCGTCCGGGCGTACAGAGCCTTCGCTCTCCTTCACCGCCACTGCTACTTCTCGCGCTCGTTCTGGGAGTCAGCTGGCCCCTGCGCAGGCTCTCGCCATGGCGCAGGACCTGCTGCGCTATCAACCCACCGCGGACGGGCGCGAGGGGTGGCGTGCTCGAATTGCCGAGCTCGTCGCCACAACCAACAAAGACCCGGCCTTGGGAGGAGCACAGGGCACGGGGGAGCCAGATCCGGCGCCGGGGCACCGCGCCCCGGGCGCCGGGGATGGGAAGGCTGCCCAGGCCAAGAAGGTGGTTTCCCGTGCGGCATCTTCACCGCGCAGGGAGCCCAGCTGCCAAATCGTCCAACGCGCTCCGGAAGACGCACGCGTCTCCCTCGAGCGCCGCTGCGAAAATCATGACCGCGCCATCGACGACATCGGTGAAGCTGGCAAGAACGTCAAGGTCACCGGGGAGCCCGTCTACAACCCCGGGTGCCTTGCTCTCACTCTCCAGCAATGCTACGTGGTCTGGCCCGACAAGTTCAGGTCGGACATCGGCGCGCGTTATGATGGGACCTCCAACCCCGTCGAGTTTCTCCAGCTCTACGTCGTCGTCGTTCAGGCCGCGCGTAGAGACCAGCGTGTGATGGCTAATTGGTTTCCCATGGCCCTCAAGGACGCTCCGCGGACTTGGCTCATAAATATTTCGCATGAATCTATAACTTCGTGGAAGGATCTGTGCCGTCAGTTCGTCGCCAACTTCATGCCTACGTACGAGCCCCCCGCCACTAAGAATGATCTCAAGGCGGTGCGTCAGTACAAGGGCGAAACGCTTCACCAGTACATCCAACGCTTCAGCCAGATGAGGAACAAGATTCCCCGGATCTCTAATGAGGAGGTTATCTCCGCGTTCTCCACGGGCGTCGCCGACATCAAGATGAAGGAAAAGCTGTCCGTGAATGATGAGCTGACTTCCGTCGTCAGGCTCTTCGAGATCGGCGACAGATGCGCCAAGGCCGAGGAGGGGAGGCTCTTCGTGCACAACCTGCCAGAGGCACTTCCCCCAAAGCCCAAGTCCAAGGACCCTAAGCGTAAGGAGGCCGCTACCCTTGCGTCGGAGCCTAATCATAAACAACGCCGCGGGGACTGCTCCGAGTGTGATAAGGGTGGACGCCACCGCTACTGCATCCTCCACAAGAAGGACACCCACAATACTGACGATTGTTGGGTAGTCCGAAAATTTCATGAAGAGAATGGAGTCACCAAGCACCGTGGGAGTAGCCGTAGCTACGGCAAAGGTGGATCAAGGGGCGACCGCCGCGACGACGACCGGGACGAAGGTCGCCGTCGCGATGGTCTGTCATGTGCAGATCCCGAGCCGCTACCGCTACCCCCACCAACGAATGATCATCGAGAAGAGAACCAGGGGGCTATCAAGAGTCGCGAGGCTTCGCCGCTTGCCTCCTAGGAGGAGCCCAAGCTCCTTTGTCTAATCATCACTTCAAGCAGCTATCGCGGGAGATCATGGCAGCACAGCCTAACGTCAAAGGCCACAGGTTGAAGTGGTCTACCAACAATATCGGCTTCGGCGAGGAGGACCATCCAATCTCCACTAAGGCCATGGGCACAATTCCCCTCTTATGTGCACCCACGATCAACAGCATCGCCGTCAACCGCACTCTCATCGATGGAGGGGCGGGCCTCAACATCATCTCCGTCGAGGTCTTCGAGAAGATGCAAGTGTCATACCATCGGCTCATGCCAACCCGGCCATTCTTCGGAGTGACCGAGGGTTCTACAACGCCTATCGGGCAGGTGCGCCTACCCGTCACCTTTGGCACCAGGGACAACTACAGACAGAAAGCCTCGACCTCGACGTCGCCTACATCGCGCTGCCTTACAATGCCATCCTTGGCTACCCAGCCTTGGCAAGATTCATGGTGGCAACGCATCACGGCTTCAACGTCCTCAAGATTCCTAGCGCCAACGGCACGATCACCGTGCGCTGCAATGAAAAGGCTGCTCTCCGCTCTGTAGAGCACGTCTACCGTGAGGCCGCCACCATGTTCCCCGCCGATGAAGATCTGCTGGAACACTCGGGTGACCTCACGAGGAAGAAGCAACTTGTGTCGCAAGAGCGAGCTGCTGCCAAGAAGGCCTCTCTCGAGCCCCTCCTACCAGGCTTGTCAGGGAAGAAGTTCGCCACCTCTACATCGGCTATGCCAAGCGAGGACCTGGTCCATCCAATGTTGGACATGAGCATTGGTGAAGCTGCGATACCCTTAGGGAGGAGGCCCCAGTTTACCCAAGAGCGCTCTGCTACAAAGAAGGTCCCGCTCCAAGCTGGGGGCTGCGAAAACTTTGTCACCATCGGGGCAGGGCTTTCCCCCAAATAGGAAAGCGCACTCGTCACCTTCCTGTGGGCAAACTCTAACATGTTCGCTTGGACTCCGTCAGATATGCCCGGCGTCCCCTGGGAGGTGATTGAGCACCACTTAGCTGTGTGCCCTCAGGCACACCCCGTGAAGCAGAAGACAAGGAAGCAAGCGCAAGAGAAACAAGACTTCATCGTCCAAGAGATAGAGAAGCTAAAGAAGGCCAAGTTGATACGTGAGGTAGCCCACCCCACCTGGATTGCCAATCTGGTGGTCATCCCAAAGGCTAATGGCAGTGGGTGCCTCTGCATGGACTTTACAAGTCTCAACAAAGCCTGTCCTAAGGAACCTTATCCGCTCCCAAGGATAGATCAAATCGTCGACTCCGCCGCCGGCTGCGACCTCCTTTGCTTCTTGGATGCCTTCTCCGGTTATCATCAAATCAAGATGGCAAGGGAGGATGAAGAAAAGACAGCCTTCATCACACCCTACGGTTTGTACTGCTACGTCTGCATGCCCTTCGGCCTGAAGAACGCAGGAGCAACATTCCAAAGACTCATGTGCAAGGCCTTGGGGGCTCAGATGGGAAGAAATGTAGAAGCTTAAGTCGGCGACATCGTCGTCAAAACTCGTGAGAGTCATACCTTCATTGAAGACCTGGAGGAAACCTTCGCCAACCTGAGAAAGGTAAACACCAAGCTACACCCCGCTAAGTGCGCCTTTGGCGTACCATCGGGAAAGTTGTTGGGGTTCCTCATGTCTCATCGTAGGATAGAGGCGAACCCCGACAAGGTCAAGGCCATCGAAGAAATGTGTCCTCCGCGCAGCCTTGAGGAGATGCAACGCCTCATGGGATGCATGGCAGCCCTGAGGCGCTTCATCGCGAGGAGCGGGGAAAAGGCCCTGCCTTTCTTCAAGCTCATGAAGTGCACTGGGAAGTTTGAGTGGACTCCAGAAGCTGATAAGGCCTTCGCCGAGCTGAAGAGGTACCTCACGAGCCCGCCGATCATGGTTGCCCCAACGTTCCGCGAGCCCTTGTTACTCTACATCGCAGCGACTCCAAGAACTGCAAGTGCCGTCCTTGTCGCCGAGCGGGACGCTAAGGTAATTGCCAAAGAGAAAATCAATCCTCCATGCCCGGGGGCTCCTCCTGAGGGAGAGGCAGCAATTCCTACTGCCCTGATACGTCTCAAACGTATCTATAATTTTTGATACTCCATGCTTGTTTTTGCACCATTTGCCTTGTGTTTCATTACACTTCGTGGCGTTTTTATGCGATTTCCGGAACTAACCTATTGACAAGATGCCACAGTGCCAGTTCCCTGTTTTTGGCTGTTTTTGTGTTTCAGAAAAGCTACACAGGAAATATTCTCGGAATTGGACGAAACAAGTTCCAAAAGTCTTATTTTTTCCGGAAGCTTCCAGTATAAAGTCTCGGGACAGAAAACCCTAGGGGGGTCGGCAATTTTCCAGAAAGAATTCCGCAGCTCCGCCGCCGCCGTCGACAAATTTCGGGGGACATAAGTCTCTGTTCCGGCACCCTGTCGGGACGGGGAAGTGCCCCCGGAGCCATCTCCATCGGTCTCCATCGCCGTCTCCATCGACCTCACCGCCATCTCCATCAACCTTGCTGTCTCCTATGATGAGGAGGGAGTAGTTCTCCCCCGGGGCTGAGGGCTCTACCGGTAGCTATGTGGTTCACCTCTCTCTCCCATGATGTGATCTCTATGTGATCGTGAGCTTTGTATCATGTTGAATAAGTAGATGCTACTCTTCATCATTATGTGTACTCTACTGGTGTTATTAAAGTAATCTATTCCTCCTGCCATGGTGTAACGGTGACAGTGTGTGCATCATGGTGGTACTTGGTCTAGGCTACGATTGTGATCTCTTATGGATTATGAGAATAATTATCACTATGATAGTATTGAAGTGATCTATTCCTCCTTTCATGGTGTAATGTTGACAGTGTGTGCACCATGTTAGTACTTGGTCTAAGTTGCAATAATATTTATCTTGAGTTGTGATTTGATTTGGATATCTCTATGAGTGGTGTTTGTCAAGTACTTGATGAACTTTAAGGGGTGCTTCTGTAGCCACTATGCAATGATTAGTGTTATTCAATAGGAGAGTAATTCAGAGTAGCATAGTGAAGAGAAGTTATTCATTTGTTCAATTATGTTATATTTGTTGGGAGTGTGTCCACTAGTGAAAGTATGATCCCTAGGCCTTGTTTCTAAGCCTTGCACACCGTTTACTTGTTGTTTTGTTACTTGTTTGCTTGCTACCATTGTCGTGGGAATTTAGAGACAGTAGCCATGGGGTGGCTTATAGAGGGGGCTCGACGGTGGTGACGATGGGTCCGGCTCGGGATTGTGCCAACGGAGACACCTCAGTTTACCCAGGTTCAGGGCCCTCCCGGGTGGAGGTAAAGCCCCTACTTCCTGCCTGCTTCGTATTATCTGGACAGTAGCGATTACAGTGCTCCTCGAGCTGTTCGGGCTAGAGGAGGAAGAAGAAGATCGGATCCCCTTAGACTAAGGGTCCAGGCCCCCTTATATAGACGGGGGCCTGGTTACAGGTTAGGTAGCGACTTGGCCGACTGCCGGCTCCTCTGTGGTCACGTCCTCGGCGTGGTCCTCTGGCCCTGCTCTGACGAAGGCGCTTTATAATGCGCCTTTTCCCTGGACCGACATCTGGGAGGCATATGCCCTTCCTTTTGCCTCGGATCCCGTCGTGGGGAAGGGTCCTTGATCGCTGATTGGCTGGGTCCGGTCGTGGCACTCGTCACTCCCGTCCTTTGCCTCTGTCATTCTTGTCAGGGCCAGCTCACTTTCGGCGAAACAGCCATTGGGAGGCTTTTGTCTTCATCGCCCGGCTCCGGCTCTCCTCGGTGGAGTCGCCAGCCGGCTGCTAGCGTAGCCGGCCCTCCGGGCGGAGCCGGTCTTCTCATCTTTGAGCCGTGAAGATTCCTAGGATGCCAGCCGGCAGATAGCTCGGCCCGTGGCATGCCCCATTAGTAATCCCCACGACACTAGCCCCCGAAACTGGCGAAGTCTCATGGGTTAGCATGGGGCTTCGGCGGGTTCTTTTCCTCGCCGAAGTCTTATTTGTTTCCGTTGAAGTCCGAGGGCTCCTTGTCTGATCTGGAGGTTGCTGGTCTCCGGGCCAGGTCGCGCGGAACTCCTCCAACCATCTCGAGGCGGGCCGGCTCTAGGTCCAACCCAGCTGGCGGCCGCTTGACAGTCGTGAGCCGGTGCGCTCCCCCCTCGGAACCTGTGCCGCTTCGGGCCTTGATCCCATGCCGCGGCCGGTGCAGTGTGCCAGTGGCCAGCGCAGCGCGGCAGCGTCCTGTCTTGTCATTTTGACGCTTCGGCCTCCGAAATGATTCCAGAGGACGTCATGTGACGAGACGAGGCTTGCGTCAGCGATGTGTCCCATCGAAGCACCACGCGTGAGATTTATTCACATTAAACCGGCTCAGCTTTTCATGCCTCGCCAGTCTTTAAATCTCGGAGCCCTCGAGGGTTTTTCCCCACTCCCGAGCGTCTCCACTCCTTCCTCTCGCCAAGTGGTCACCTCCGTCTCGCCCCCCTTTCGCTCCAATGTCGTCGCTTGAAGCTTCCAACGGGGCCGGGGCCGGAGCCGCCGGTGAGTCAAGCGGGCGCAAGCGTGGCCGCCCGCTTGGGAGCCAAAACAAGGCCAATGACCCGGCGGCGATGCCTCCGGTTCCTCGGAGGTGCGGCCGCCCTCCGGGCAGCCGCAACAAGAAAACGCTAGAGGCACTTGCAGCTGCGGCCACCGCAGAGCCCTTCGGGGCCGGCCGCTCCACCGCCATCGTCGCGGCCCCCGGAAGGGGGGTTGCCCTGGCCGCCGCCAACGCCGCAGCTCCCGCGGCCGCGACCTCGGTCGCCGGGCTCTCCGGAACTCCCCTGGAGGCCGCGGCCGCCCTCGTCGGCGCCGCGATGGCGGTCGGGGCTGCCCCTCCGGGCCTCGCCGGCGAGAGCATCGGCGGCTCCTCCCGCGCGGCCGCCGGCAAAGCGCGCAAGCCGCAGCGTCCGCCGCCCAGGCAGCAGCTCTCCTACACCCCGAAGCACGGGTTCGCCACCTCCGTGGTGCACCTGCTGGCCGGGTGCGAGGAGCGTCTGCCGCTCCCCGCCAGCTTCGTCAGCACGATGGGGAAGAACCCCCCGATGAGCTTCATGGTGGAGGATGGCAGCGGCGGCCAGCCCTTGTACCTCGTCGAGGTCCTCCACGACGAGGAAGGGAAAAGCTACCTCACCGAGGGCTGGGTGAAGTTCTTCGCCGAATACGACCTGAAGCTTGGCTGGTCTCTCATTTTGACCCACCGCTTCGGGTCGCCCATCCTTTGCGTTCGCGTCGTCGACGACTCTGGCTGCGCCCACACCTACTCCCCCTGGCCGTGATCAGCAGGCACCCTCGAAGCCCCCTCTTTGACGATGGCATCGTCAGCAGAGGTCCAGAGACTTAGGAGGGGGAGTTCTTTTGCTATCTCGGCCCTTAACGTGGCCCATATTATGTAATTGCCCGTCGTATGTTTAAGAACTCTTTTAATTTCCTGCAAATCTTTGCTTGTCCTTCTTCATTTACTGTGTGCTTTGTCATCGCGCAAATGTCTTCTATTTGCATCATCACGCTGTGATGACTCCCCGGCTAGGGCTCTTTCTTCGACAAACTGTTGCTGCGCGAATCTGTAGGTAGGGGCTACGATAGCCACTAACTTCGCAAACGCTTCTGGCGAAGGTCCCCCGGCTTCGGCGCAGAGGGAGCAATGCCTCTGCTGGCCATCTCTGGGAAGTGCGAACTCACCCCGGCTCGGAGGGATTAAGGTGGAAGTTGAGTCCTGTGCCAGCTCGAGCGGGGCCGGAGTCGGCACGTCTCCCTTTCCAGGCCCTCGCACGGTCCTCGCCACGGATGGAGTAAATCTCCAAGATTTTGGCTCTAGCCATTACTTTGCGGGCGTTAGGTTTCGATTTCGTCGCTCATTTGCTAATCATATCGCAACGTTAGCTGAGCGGACAGCTGGCGAGGTACTGGAACCGGCCTACTTCTGAGGGCCAGTTCCCTTTCCCCCTAGCCCCCGAGTTTTGGGGTAGCTGGACTGATAGCTGGCTCGAAACTAACTTTTCCGCGTATGGTGCTGACGTCGAGCGAGGCAGCTCTAGCTTCGAACCTCCCTGACATGGCTACTCAGCCCAAACATCGAGAGACTATGATCATCAACCATTCGCTGGCTTGCCTTAGCCTGGTTCCCTCAACTTTTTCCTTAACCTTCCCACCCTTCGGCCCTTCTACCCCCAACCGGCAGCCTGGTGCCGGTTGGTCTCCCTTGGGCCGGCAGCCGAATGCCGGCCTAGGGTGGGAGCGTGCCACGGAGTGAGAAGCAGTACTTCGGTTTATTGGGCACCCAACTCGTGCAAGGCAATGCATGGTTAACGAACACTGCTTCTCACGCTTGGTTGAGCAGTTTTCTATCGTTTACGGATTCTCTCTGCGGCTTTCCTTCGCATATGGCCTGCCGGCTCCTACCCGTCCGGCTGCGCGGAGCCGGAAGGTGGAGGTTGGGCTCGAGACCTTCTTCATGCGTAGTACTCGTCCGGCTGGCGCGGAATCGATCATTTTTTAGGGCTGCCGGCTGTGGCTCGGTGCCCGGAGCCGGCTGTCGGTCAAGTGAATAACGCAGGAAGCAAAACATACAGGAAGTGTTTTCCTCGGAGCCGACCGTAACTGGCCGCTCCATCATCCTTTATTCATTGACAAGTTTTTCGGGGTACAAGCTTTTGCTTTAGCAGAAGAAAGGTCTTAAGAGACTGACATTCCAGGGACGCTCCATCTCCTTGTCAGAGTTATCTGCCTTGTTCTTCCTGGACTCTTGTGCATCGATGAGGTAGTAAGCCCCATTGCCCAGCACCCGGCTGACAATGAACGGTCCCTCCCAAGGAGAGGACAGCTTATGCATGCCTTTGGTGTTCTGGATCAGCCGGAGTACGAGGTCTCCTTCGCGAAACGCGAGCGGGCGGATTTTCCGGCTGTGGTATCGTCGCAGATGCTGCTGATAGAGTGCTGATCTAGCCAAAGTATGTTCTCGTGCCTCCTCGAGGAGGTCGACTCCATCTTCGGGAGCTTCTTTTGCTTGCTTCTCCGTGTACTGGACAACCCTGGGCGCATCGAATTCGATATCAGTGGGCAGCACCGCTTCTGCTCCATAGACCAGGAAGAAAGGTGTGAAGCCAACAGAACGATTTGGAGTGGTGCGCAGGCTCCAGAGCACTGAGGGTAGCTCTTCGACCCAACAGCCAACTAAGCGCTCAAGAGGCTCGACCAGCCTTGGTTTGATGCCGGCCAGGATCAGCCCATTTGCCTTCTCCACTTGCCCATTTGTCTGAGGGTGTGCCACTGACGCTAAGTCGAGCCTGATGCCCTTCTTGCCGCAGTACTCAGCAAAGACTCCCTTCACAAAGTTTGTCCTGTTATCAGTGATGATGCTGTGGGGAACACCATATCTTGTGATGATCTCGTTGAAGAACTTGATGGTGGACAAGCCGTCGAGTTTTTTGATTGGCTTGGCCTCGATCCACTTGGTGAACTTGTTCACAGCAACCAGCAGATGCGTCAAGCCCCCGGGTGCGGTCTTGAATGGCCCTACCATGTCCAAGCCCCAGACAGGTGAACGACCAGGTGAGCGGGATGGTCTTGAGGGCTGCCGCTGGAGTGTTTCGATGCTTGGAGAAGCGCTGGCAGCTGTTGCACTACTTCACTAGCTGCTATGCGTCCTTCTGGGCTGTTGGCCAGTAGAAACCATGGCGGAAAGCCTTAGCCACCAAAGCTCTAGAGGAAGCATGGTGTCCGCACTCCCCTTGGTGTATCTCCCTCAGGAGCTCTATCCCTTCTTCCGGCTCGATGCACTTCTGGAAAACTCCTGACACGCTGCGCTTGTACAACTCGCTATTGATGATCGTATATGCTCCCGCGCGGCGCTGAAGTCGCCTAGCTTCCACTTCATCTTGCGGCAAGTCCCCAGTGATGAGGTAGTTGGAGAATGGCTCCGCCCATGATGGTATCTCCCGTATGTGGAAGACACTGGCGACCAGGGGATCAGCAGCCCCCGGGTCCGTCGTCGTGCCGGCTTCATCTGATTGGCCGGCTGGGAGAGCTAGCATGGAGCCGGCAACCCTCGAGTCTTTCGCCGAGCCGGCCGTGCTGGGCTGGCCGGCTGCTTCCTTCAGTCCCGAGGCGGCAGCCCCCGGGTCCGGTGGTGGCACCTGAGCCGGGGCAGGTTCTCCAGGCACGTAGATGGACGTAGATTCCGGCGAGGGCTTGATGGACGGCTTGCAGATGATTTCCAGTGACACCCCAGCTGGGATATCCTTCTTGGTGGAGCCGATCTTGGACAGCCGGTCCGCCTTGTCATTGTTCGCTCTGGGGAGATGGTGGAACTCGCAGCCCTCGAAGAATCCGCCGAGCTGCTGCACGTAGAAGCGGTAGGAGGCCATGTTGGCGTCCTTGGCGTCCCAATCCCCCGAAACCTGGTGCACCACCAGGTCGGAGTCTCCGAAGCAGAGGATCCTCCGGATGCCAATCTCCTTGGCCATCTTGAGCCCATGTACCAGGGCTTCGTACTCGGCGACATTGTTTGACGCACGGAAGTGCATCTGCAGCACGTACTGCAGCTTGTCTCCCTTAGGAGAGGTGAGGACGACGCCAGCTCCCAAGCCCCCGAGCAACTTGGAGCCCTCAAAGTGCATGCGCCAGTGGGTGGAGTCCGGAGCCGGCGGCAGGTACTGGTGCTCTCCCCAGTCAGCGAAGAAATCCGCTATGATCTGCGACTTGATCATCGTCCTGGGCTTGTACTGAATGGTATGAGCAGCGAGCTCAATCGCCCATTTGGCCACTCTTCCTAACGCGTCCTTGCACCTGATGATCTCCGAGAGTGGAGTGGTGCTCACCACCGTGATTGGGTGCTCCTCGAAGTAGTGCTTCAGCTTCTTGGCCGCCATGTACACGTCGTACGCAACCTTCTGGTTGTGCGGGTAGTTCTGCTTGGAGAGAGTGAGCACCTCACTCAGGTAGTACACCAGGCGCTGAACCGGTAGCTCCTTGCCTTCCTAGGTGCGCTCCACCATGATCACAACGCTGATGACTCGCGGAGTAGCCGCGATGTAGATCAGCATTGGCTCTCGCGGAGCCGGCGCAGCCAAGATTGGCGCGGTGGACAAGGCCCGCTTGAGATTGTTGAAGGCATCATCAACGCGTTGGGACCAAACGAAATGGTCCGTCTTCTTCATCAGCTAGTACAGCGGCATGGCCTTCTCCCCGAGCTGGCTGACGAACTGGCTAAGCGAGGCCAAGCAACCAGCAAACTTCTGCACGTCTCTGAGCTAGGTGGGCGGCTCTAGGGCCTCGATGGCTTTTATCTTTGAGGGGTTAGCCTCGATCCCTCGCTGGGAAACGATATAACCTAAGAGCTGTCCAGCCGGCACACCGAAGGTGCACTTCTCTGGGTTGAGCTTCATGCGATAGTGCTGCAGGTTGGCAAAGGTCTCCTTGAGATCGTCCAGGAGCGTGCCGCTCTGTTTGGTCTTCACCACCACGTCGTCCACATAAGCATGCACGTTCCTTCCAATCTGCCCTTGCAGACATCGCTGCATGGTTCGCTGGTAAGTGGCTCCAGCGTTCTTCAGGCCAAATGGCATGGTAACATAGCAGTAGGCTCCATATGGGGTGATGAAGGACATCTTGATCTGATCTGGCTGGAAGAGCGGGATCTGGTGGTAGCCTGAATAGGCATCCAGGAAGGACAGCAGGTCAGAGCCGGCTGTGGAATCGATTACCTGGTCGATGCGTGGTAACGCAAAAGGATTCTTAGGGCAAGCCTTGTTGAGGCTGGTGTAGTCGATACACATTCGCCAAGTGTTATTCTTCTTCAGGACCAAGACTGGGTTCGCAAGCCAATCTATACCTAATAATAAAAGCAGTAAGGTTTCCGTCGTCAACCACTTTTTTAGGACCAATTTGCCCTCCCACCAAATCACATATTACCACGGATGCCACCGATAAAAAAAAGGTTCAAAAAACACTACCGAGACCCTCGATTTCCCATCCTGATCTGATTTTGCCCCACCCGGTCTCCGCTAGCATCCCCGCACCCAAGTCTGCCGCCTTATGTATCCCTAGCCCTGCTAGGAACGGCTACCTCCATTGCCGCATGCTGGAGCAACAAGAAGTGGGCAACGCTCACGGAAACTGTAGCCAATCATAAACACGAAACAGAGTTTCCGCGGCGCTCGAGCGGGGGCGCGTTCGCATGGATGAAGACGTGGAGGAGTAGGCGGAGCAACGTCGGAAAATAGAGGAGCCAACAGTGGTCGGCGTCGGCCGGAAGGGCAGTGGTGGCGCGGCCTGTGGACCATGGCGGCAGGGGACGCGCGCGATTCAGGCGGAGAATGATACATGTGGTGTGGTACAATAGGCAGATCGACGGGCGGAGGAGTTAGGCCGGTAGCGTCGGCCAGTGGCTGAGCTAGCAGCAGCCGGTGGAGCCTGGCGGCCGGGTTGCGTGCTTGTAGCGTGCGTGAGCGGCCACTGCTGAGCGACAGAAGAGGATAAGGGAAAAGGTTTGGGCCGTCGGTGGCTGGCCTGGCCTAGCTTGGCTGGTGGGCAGGACAAGTATGGCTGCCTATTCCACCGGAAGGTCAAGCGTTGATTGTTTGTAGCTGTATGGGGTGATTTATACGGTATTCTTGTTTCTTCATATGCTCTTGATCTCTTGGAGGAGGACGTAGTCACGTACCTAGAAACTGGGCACCTCCTGGAACTTCCTCTTGGCCTTGAGCTTTGCTTGCAATGTATATTGATCTGAATCATCACAAAACCGATTGCTCTGGTACTACTCGACATATCTGAGCAACCGCCACCATGCTGCTCCAAAGTGAGCTCTTTTGAGGCGCGACGATCGAGGGACTTGGACAACGCGATCTTCCTGCTGCCGGCAACAAATCGACGAGTGAGGGTGGAGGCGCTGTGGCGGACCCTCTCGACGGCGGCTGAACGCACCGCGCCAAAGGTGGAGGTAACCGCCGACGCGTCATGGTGTCAGCGCTGCATAGCCTCATAAGGCGGTGGGGCCGACATCACACCACGAGGTCGCGGCGCCATGCGTCCGACACAGGTGCACGATCACGTCCTCGCATCACTGTCAGATCAGTCGGCGCCCCTGCAATACAAGATAGAAAGAGGGGCAGAGGGCGAGAGGTGTTGTGTTGCGACGTGGTAGAGAAGAAGCTAAAATGTTACTGGTATGGGGGAGAGGTCTCAAGCAAAGGGGCGGTCAAGAGGATCAGCAGTCGACCGGGGACGCGTGGAAGAAGAGTAGCAAGGTTCACAGGCGAGAGGTCCAATATGTAGGCTTCTGCAGATGTGAACGTGGTAGTTGTTCTGTTCTTGTAGCACACCCTGCATAGCAACCAGTCTTCCTGTATTTTACCATAAAAAGATATGAAGTTCAGGTTCATATTATCAAATGAAGTTTAGGCTTTTTTCATTGCTGAATGCAAAATAAATGGTTATGGTTTACGGCCGAAGAAAATTTCTGAGTTAATACAGTCCATTCGACATTTGTTGGTTACTACAGAACGATACGTGTTTTCTAGCTATGTGAGACCGTACCTCTGATGTTCTAGCTACAAATCGATTTGTATTAGTTAATTAACAAGGCAAAATCAGCTATTAGAAAATCCTGGTACTTAGAGATCTTAGTTTCTACATGTTTCATGATTACATTACATGGTGCACCTTTATCATGTATGATTCTAGGATTTTGGAAACTGTTATGTATTGTAATTTGGGTAAAAATAAACACACAAGGGCCCTGGTCTGGAATGCAGAGTTGCAGACACTACCCAGCTTTCCATAAGTTGGATTCGTTGTTATATTTTCTATACCTGTAAAGATGTTAATCTGGGGCTTACCTAGCTTGTCGCTGACATAGTGCTGATTTGCTTTTTTTTTTCAGTTGTTCTACCGGCTGACACGTCCATATAGCAGGAGATTGTTTGCTACCAACTGGGAATTGAGGTGTAATGTTGCTTCAGATTTGTGCTAATGTCATGCTTGGTAACAATGACTGAACCAAGATTGTTCTTTTAATTTTTTATATTCATAAATTTGGTACCGCTTTACGCATTTACAATTGTATACTAAAAATCTACACTGAGTAGTCCTAATTGCATATTTGCTGACACATCCATTTATCGGGAGATTATTTTGCTACCCATTAGAATTTGGTTGCACTCTTTGTCATTTGGTAAAAAATAACTGAACCACATAAAATCAAGAAGAATAAATTGTTCTCTTATTTTTATTCTTAATTTTTGAAGTGTATCAATTTACGCACATACGTTTGTTTACAAAAAATCTATGTTGTGATAGTTTTAAATGCATATTTGAATGTTTCAGCTTTTTGAATTGTTCTCTATGTTAATAGCATCCTATGTCGAAAAAGATGCTTTTGCAAGCTCTAGCACTTCCTTATCCATCCATAATGCTTTAAACGGGGACAATGCCCACATAAAAGTGTGTCACCAATGTCGTATCAGTCACTGATGCTTATGTATGGTTTCATTGAGCCGGGGATTCACTTAATGCATCTTCCTGAAACGGTCTTGTCATTATGTAGCAGGGGAAGGAAGTTGTATGATTTCCATCTCAAAATTGTAAGTTTTATGCAACACTATTGTTCTACCAGACTTCAGTTTATTTGTAAATTGGATATTCTTCATTCAGTTCATAGTGAATTTCTATGTGTAAATTTATTCATACCGCTAGCAGCGATCTACTATTGCCACTCACCTTTGTGACATCTTGATTTTTTTGTGTGCAAATTTAAGAGACTAATATATTATTATGTATATAGGTCTAAATTTATTAGGCCATGGCAATGCATGGGCATTTGTACTAGTCAGGGTAAAATACCTCCATGATAAAGCCGGCTGCAAGGAGCCGGGCAATCTCCTCGCCAATAGCTTTCCTTTTCTCTTCTGCAAAACGCCGCAGCGGTTGCTTGATCGGCTTGGCATCCGGCCGGATGTTGAGTGAGTGCTCAGCCAGCTCCCTCGGCACACCTGGCATGTCCTTTGGAGACCATGCAAAGATGTCCCGATTCTCACGGAGGAAACTGGTGAGCTCGCTTTCCTATTTAGCAGAAAGGCCGGTGCCGATGATGACGTACTTGGTGGGATCACTCTCGTCCAGCAGGATCTTCTTAGTGTCGTTGGCCGGCTTGAACTGCTCCACCGGCGACTGGCGAACCGGCACATCTTGTTGGGTGAGCTCCACGCGGTGTAGAAGCTGCCGCTTCTCCTCGGCGATGACCAGCGCATCTGCCAGCTGCGAGCTCTCCTTTGCGCAGGCTAGTGACTTCTTGAAGCTTCCAGAGACTGTGATGACACCTCTGGGTCCTGGGAGCTTCATCTTCAGATAGGCGTAATGCGGCACCGCCATGAACTTGGCCAAGGCTGGACGGCCAAGCAGCGCGTGGTAAGGACTGCTGATGTCCACCACCTCGAACCAGATGGGCTCGCGGCGGCTGTTTCCTTTCTTTCTGAAGAGAACCTCCAGCTGCACCTTGCCAAAAGGGGTGCAAGAATGCCCAGGCACGATGCCATGGAAGGTGAGCCGGCTCGGTTTCAGTTGAGCAAGCGGGATGCCCAACTTCTCCAAAGAGCTTCGGTAAAGAAGGTTGATACTGCTCCCGCCATCGATGAGCACGCGGGAGAACCGGCACATGTGCGTATCGGAGCACACAACAGGGTCCAGAACCAGAGCGTATTCTCCAGGGCTGGGCATAAGCCCCAGATGGTCCTCGCACCCCCAAGTGATAGCCGCCTCAGACCAGTGCATGAATTGGGGTTCTACAGGCATCACAGCGTTCACCTCTGCCTCATGCCAAAGGTCGTTCCTTTTATCCTTGCCGGGGGTAGTAAAGATGTGATATTGCTCAACATCCGCCGGGAAGTCATCATCTTGATCCGGCTCGCCTCCAGCCGGGTCTTGCTGTTGGTCTTCCTGACCTCCAGCCGGCTGCACTTGCGACGCTCCAGGGATCTGCCGAGCGCGCTGCTCCAGCTCTCTCATGAATCGGCACTGACGCGTGGAGTGGGTCGCTTCCCTGCCCGGGGAGGTGTGGAACTTGCACGGCTGGTCAAGTGCAGCATCGAGGGTGTACTTGCCCTCTTTGCGCCCCTGACCACCGCCGGCAGCCCCCGGGCCTCCTTGGTCAAAAGCCGCTCGCTTTGAGCTAGCAGATCCTCTAGGGAACGCCTCGACGTGGTCAAGCCACAGGTGGATGTGCAGCGCCGATGGGCGAGTCTGGGACTCCGACCCTGGCACTGGCACCGGGATTTGGCGTGGCCTGCTTTCTCCGCCACCTTGCTGAGCGCGGCGGCCTTGGGCGTTGCCGCTTGGAGCGCGGCCGCCCTGTCTGCGCCCTTCGCGGCCTCGACTTGCCGCTGGCGACCGCTGGATCTGGCTGAGGCCCGCGTTGGCGAAGCCGCGCCACAGATCACGAGCAAGCTCGGTCGGTGCATCTCCATGCACGTCGTAGAACTCGCTGAGCATGGTGCTCGCGCGGCACCGGTTGGCCTCGTCCTCAGCCACCTTGCTGAGGAGGACGAGACGCGTCCGCTCCAGGGCCTCGACGACCCGGGCGGGGTCGATGACGCGGCCGAGGGGTACGCGCAGGTCCACCACAGAGACGTCCGAGGCGTCCTGCTCTGGGAGCGGAGCATCCTGCTCCTGTGGAAGAAGGCGTTTGGGCGACGGGCGCTCGGGGCGCAAGGAGTCGCCGCCCCTCTCTTCTCCCAGGGCCATCACCTCGACCATGGCACCAAGACTGCTGCTTTCACCGCAGCTCAAGCCTACGTCGCAGAGAGGGTCAGAGACGTCGGTCACCTCCTCCGGGAAGGGCTTGGCGACGTAGAAGCGGTGGCTGCCGACGTCGAGGAAGGAGCCGCTGTTGCCGAAGCCATTCTCGAAGTGGGACAAGTTGTCGCTGACGCAGTCGAAGGTACCGAACCTCCAGACAAGGCCGGAGGCGACCTTCTCGCCGAGAGCCGATGAGGGTCCCAGCCGGAACTTGACTCCGCTCGCCGCCGCGCTTTGCCCCACGGTGGGCGCCAACTGTCGTGGGAATTTAGAGACAGTAGCCATGGGGTGGCTTATCGAGGGGGCTTGACGGTGGTGACGATGGGTCTGGCTCGGGATTGTGCCAACGGAGACACCTCGGTTTACCTAGGTTCAGGGCCCTCCCGGGTGGAGGTAAAGCCCCTACTTCCTGCCTGCTTCGTATTATCTGGACAGTAGCGATTACAGTGCTCCTCGAGCTGTTCGGGCTAGAGGAGGAAGAAGAAGATCGGATCCCCTTAGACTAAGGGTCCAGGCCCCCTTATATAGACGGGGGCCTGGTTACAGGTTAGGTAGCGACTTGGTCGGCTACCAGCTCCTCCGTGGTCACGTCATCGGCGTGGTCCTCTGGCCCTGCTCTGACGAAGGCGCTTTATAAAGCGCCTTTTCCCTTGGACCGGCATCTGGGAGGCATATGCCCTCCCTTTTGCCTCGGATCCCGTCATGGGGAAGGGTCCTTGATCGTTGATTGGCTGGGTCCGGTCGTGGCGCTCGTCACTCCCGTCCTTTGCCTCTATCGTTCTTGTCGGGGCCAGCTCACTTTCGGCGAAACAGCCGTTGGGAGGCTTTTGTCTTCATCGCCCGGCTCCGGCTCTCCTCGATGGAGTCGCCAGTCGGCTACTAGCGTAGCCGGCCCTCCGGGTGGAGCCGGTCTTCTCATCTTTGAGCCATGGAGATTCCTGGGACGCCAGCCGGCAGATAGCTCGGCCTGTGGCATGCCCCATTAGTCATCCCCACGACAGCCATTTTTATTCCAGATTGCATTTACTACTTATAATCATCTATACCACTTGTATTTCACTATCTCTTCGCCGAACTAGTGCACCTATACATCTGACAAGTGTATTGGGTGTGTTGGGGACACAAGAGACTTTCTGTATCGTAATTGCAGGGTTGTTTGAGAGGGATAGCTTTGACCTCTTCCTCCCTGAGTTCGATAAACCTTGGGTGATCCACTTAAGGGAAACTTGCTGCTGCTCTACAAACCTCTGCACTTGGAGGCCCAACACTGTCTACAAGAACAGAAGCGTGTGTAGACATCAAGCTCTTTTCTGGCGCCGTTGCCGGGGAGGTAAGGTAAAAGGTACTCGCATCCTCCTGTGTGAGTGCTCGGAGTTATTTCCTTTAGATTCTGCAATTATATCTTTTTGTTTCTTGTTTTTATTTTCACTAGTTAGGCTTAATGGAAAATAAAGAGTTCTTTAGCCTTTTTTCTGAGTTTAGATTTGATGAGAAAATTGAAAATACTTTGGAGCTTATTTCGCATAGCAATGTTATTAGTACGAATGCTTTGAATACTGTTAATGCTAATGCTATAGAAAAGTCTAAGCTTGGGGAAGTTGGTTTTGTTAAGTATGATATTTTTAGTTCCCCAGCTTTAGTGGAGAAAGTTTGCTCTGATGATATTTTATCTCCCATATGTGATGTTTCTAATGATGCTTGTGCTCCTCATCCTTTTAAAATACCTACGAAGTTTGTTGAACGTGTTATGAATAACCGCTATTCAGGAGATGGAACAGTCCCTCCGGGTGATCATTTACTCTTTATACAAGAATTATGCGAGTTGTTCAAGTGTGCAGGTATTTCTTCAAGCCAAGTTAAGAGGAAGCTATTCTCTTATTCACTGAAGGGCAGAGCTGCGGAGTGGTATAGGCTGCTAAAGGATGGTCCATCTATTGGCTGGGAGGAAATTGTACCTCTCTTTTATTCTAAATTCTATCCTCCAAGTGAGATTCATAAAGATCGTAATCAGATATACAATTTTTGGCCTCATGATGGAGAAAGCATTGCCCAAGCGTGGGTAAGATTGAAGTCACTAATGCTCAAATGTCCTATTCATGATCTTCCCCGTAATATTGTTATTAATAATTTTTATGCAAGGCTTTCAGGATATTACAAGGACTATCTAGATGCATGCTTTGATGGGTCTTTCACAAGCAAGGATGCTGACACCAAGTGGGATCTGCTTGAAACAATTCAAAACAATATTGAAGGTTGGGATAGTGACAAAGGTAAAGGATCAGGTATGAATTACGAGTTTGATTGCATTAAGTCTTTCGCTGAAACTGCTAATTTTCAAGAGCTTAGTGCTAAATATGGTCTTGATCCTCAAATTATGGTTGATTTCTTTAAAGCCTTTGCTTCCCATATGAATGTTCCTAAAGGAAATGGGGACGTGTATCATGAACCTTTTAAGGACACATGCGTAGAAAATGATATTGTTGATGATTCTAATAAACATGCTCAAACTTCTAACAGTCCTATTTCTTATAAGCATGTTAATTTTTGTGGAGCACATAGACCTTGTGAACAGAGTTACAACAAGGAAGATTATTGTGTCCACCATGCAAATGAAGAAACCCGAATGTGGTACAAGGATATAGGCGAGATTGGTAAAAAGGTTTGTAAGCTTTATCCTTTTCTTTGTAAACATTGCGATGACATAGGTCATTTTAATTTCCAATGCTCAAGCCCTAATAGTTACTCTTCTAGTACCTTAAGTTTGTATTGTGATGACAAGATTACTCTCAATCAGCATGATGAGCTCACTTTGTTCTTGGCGTGTGAAGAGATATCTAGAAAGATTGCTTTGATAGATATGAATGATGTTGATATTAATAGCACCCTTCGTGGTTGTCGTATCTATTGTGCTAAAGATTGCCTTGCAAATACTTACATACAAAATCTTATAAAACTTGATATTTTGCCAAGCTATGACAGGACTGATAGATGTTTTTATCTTATTAATAGAGAGGAGGAATCCTCCAAAGTTTCTTCTGTTGTTTCTGTCAGCAAACCAAATTATGTAGAGAAGATGCCCTTCAAGTCTCTCCCTCCTAAAGGAGAGAGTAATAAGAGTAAGAAGAAGAAGAAGAAGAAGAGGAGTAAAAGGCGAGAGGACACAGTATCTTCCCCTAAGCGTTATGATCCTGCTATAGATTATGATAATTCTGATTGGGATGACGTTCCTATGCCTGTTACCTATGTTAGTGATCATGATTGGGAAAAGCACTCTACTTTTGATATTGAAATTTTTTTTGGTACCAATTCTAAGGTTAATAATTGTTGTACCATTAGTACTATCCATGTTCCTTCTTATGATGATATGTTTGATGAGTATGCTTTGCGAAATAGTTGCTCTCTAGCTTGTGATGATACTAAACCTCTAGTTTATGATGGTTATGATGATGGGTATAATATTTTCAGTTCACCTACTTTTGAGGAGAAAAATAGTTATGATTACAATATGCCTCCTGTTTTTGATGATTATGGTGATGAGAATAATTATTCTGTTGAATCTGCTCGTACTACGATTGTTCATGTGGGGAGTATTAATTCTTTTATGCATGTGGCTCATGATAGAGATGCTTTATGTGATAGTTATATTTTTAGTTCTATTCATGATGCTACTAAAAGTTATTATGAGAGAGGGAAACATGTTTTGATGGATCTCAACAATATTGAGTTTCCCCTCTTTATGTTGCAATTCTTGAAGTTGTACTTGTTTTGCCTTCCTATGCTTTTTGTTTTGCGCTTTCATGACTTATCTCTTTACAAGAATATTTTTCATAGGAAGTGGTTTAGATTTAAAAGTCTTTTTCATTTTCTTTTTGATGCTCTCTATTGTTTTAAGTTCCTATATGGCCACATGAGCATCTTTGCAAATTACTGCGCCTAGCTCAAAGGCGTTAAAGAAAAGCACTCTTGGGAGATAACCCATTGCTTTATTTTCAGTACTTTTTCTTTTATTTGAGTCTTGGAAGTTATTACTACTGTAATAACCGCTCCTTATCCTTTTTATTTCGTTGTTGTGCCAAGAGAAGCCTCTAATTTGAGTGAGGTAAGATTTGGGGATGTTGCTGTCCTGAAACAGTTTTTGGTACTGCACGGTAAAAATTCGTGAACATTCTCTGTATATCTTTTGAATCTGCGATTTCTTGTGTATATGCCCCAGGTCATATCCAAACTTTCATTAGTTGAACACTTTTTTATTTGAGCAACAGAAAACACCTCAAAAATTCGACCTTTGTCAGCCATTCTGTTTTGACAGATTTCTGCCAATATTTGTGTTTGCCGCTTTATCGCTTTCTTTTTTAGTTCTTTTGATCACGGAACTTTTGGTGAAGTTGCTACAGTAGTATATACTTTATATGTGGTGGTTTTGGGTTGAAACCTGAAGCAAAAGAGGTTGATTATATGTTACGCTTACACTAATGTTGCTAATAGATTTGTGTTTAGTTTTGTATGAAGGAAGTTTTCAAGTGTAGGGATCGGAGAATGATGAGATGAGTTGAAGAATAGAAAAAAGCTCAAGCTTGGGGATGCCCATGCATCACCCCAAGAAATATCCAAGAAGTACAAGCATCAAAGCTTGGGGATGCCCCCGAGGCACCCCTTCTTCATCGGCAAAAATCAGGTCACCTTTCAAGACACTATATTTTTATTGCTTCATGCACTATGCATTTTTCTTGGAGCGTCAGTTGTTTTTGTTTTTATTTTTCTTTTGCTTTGCTTGCTGCAATAAATGGTTAGATCACAACATGTTTCTTTTGGAGGAGATGAACTCGCTTTTCATTTGCCAAGAACACTCTAGTTTTCACTCTTATCGTTCAATGAGTGTTCTCTTTTTCTGCTACTGCGTTTAGCTTACATTTTTTGCCTTGATTTTTGTTCAGATCTTGTTTTATCTTTTCATAAAGGTGTACTTTGACCTCTGGTCCATGTTAGTTTTCATCAAAAGAGGTGTTTATAAAAAGTTCGAATGGTGTTGGAAAAGAGAAAAAACTTTATGCAAAAAAGTGGTACAAGAAGGAGCTTGTGTAGACTACGGCTTAGGCTTTTGCATGTTGTGCTTGATGTCTTTTTGATAGTATGCTTAGTGGTTTTGCTGTAGCATGACTTGTCTCAAATAACTGAGATTGCTTAATGAGCCTTTGAAAAAATCATGCGTTGTTTTAATTATTTGGAAGCATTATTTTGGTTTTCTCCTTTGATGCTTTATTTGGGTTGACTTGGCGCATGCTCACACATGTTTGACTCATACAAAGTCGCCAATAGCCTCTATGATCATTTAGTTTTTGACTTTTGATGCCATCTTATGCTTCTTTTAATGTCGCTTTGTCGCTTTGCATGATTATGGCCATTATTGCTCTCTTAGTTGGTCGCTCCGAGTCTTTTGCTAGCCCTTGCCTTGTACTGAGTATGAGCTCTACTCGTGCATCCAACTCCTAAAAAACAAGTTTGCCAAAGTGTCCACCATACATACCTATTAGCAATTTTCTATTCCAAAGTATATTTGACTTGCTTTTATCTACTCTTCAAATTAAACTCTTACCAGTGTTATGCGAAAATTGGTCAGTAAAGCTCTCACGAACCGGAAGGCACACTTTACTTTTTCTTGTTCTTAAAAATTTGACATTGTCGTCTCTTATGTTGAGTTGTTATGCTTGCAAGTTGTAAGTTGGAGACTAGCCCAGCCATGTCGTCATGGGGCAAGCTTTCAACATTGCACTTCTTATTTGAGTTGATATCGTGATCTTTTGTTTATGGATGCCCGCGGTGTGAAATGAATTGGGAATCTTGTGGGGATCATGGAGTTTGTATATGTGTTAGGGAAACGCCTGGGCCGCCAATCTAAGCCATGCATAATTCATGGTGGAAATTTGCAGCATACCCATAGTGGACATTCGACGACGCATCACAAAATAAAAAGCTAAACAAATGGTAAATAAAAGAGATGTCGAGGTGTTCATTGTCTGCTTGTCCTATCATTTTGATGTGGGCTTGTTCCATGGCATCAGGCACGGAGGTACCCCGTTGGTGGTTCTCGATGATACGTATATACTTACAATGACAAGAGCCTTGCTTGGGACTCTAAGTAAAGTAGCATGAGGTTTGGGTACTCGTATTCACGGGACACGAGGTTTTCAACTTATGATTTGTCAAGCGTATGCATCATAATTGTTCTCGCATTAACTTTAACCATTCAAGATGCTTATGATGGGGGTAATGAGAGCTCAAAGCCGGTAAATACCATAATTTTTGAAGGTCTATAAAACTTGCAAACACTACTTCCCTCCGCGAAGGGCCTTTCTTTTACTTTTATGTTGAGTCACCACCTTCTATCTTTATGCACCATTAAGAGAGCATAGTTGTCATTCTTAGTATAATGTGCATTGTCCCAAAGTTTTCATTGATTGATTCATATTGTTGGTTTCACTTATTCTCAAATTATTTGTATCTAGTCGCCCTCTTAAACTTGAAGGTGTCCTATGCATTTATGTTTTGCTCTCCATGAAGGACAAGCTGAAAACCATTTGTATGTTTTTCCTTATGATTTGAACACACGTTTGACTTTCATTGTTTCATTTTCATGATCTTTTGTTTGTGTTCATTTTCATGTTATAACATGGTTGCTAAGTTTCTATTATCAAGATTATGTCTTTCATGCCCATGTTTTAAGTTCTTTGATCTCAGCACTCAATGCTTTACCTATATGATCAAGATTGTGATGGTGCATGTCACCTCAAAAATTATTTCTTTTGTTATCACTTACCTACTCGAGGACGAGCAGAAGTTAAGCTTGGGGATGCTGATACGTCTCAAAAGTATCTATATTTTTTGATGCTCCATGCTTGTTTTTGCACCATTTGCCTTGTGTTTCGTTACACTTCGTGGCGTTTTTATGCGATTTCCGGAACTAACCTATTGACAAGATGCCACAGTGCCAGTTCCCTATTTTTTGTTGTTTTTGTGTTTCAGAAAAGCTACACAGGAAATATTCTCAGAATTGGACGAAACAAGTTCCAGAAGTCTTATTTTTTCCGGAAGCTTCCAGTATAAAGCCTCGGGACGGAAAACCCTAGAAGGGTCGGCAATTTTCCAGAAAGAGTTCCGCAGGTCCGCCGCCACCGTCGACAAATTTCGGGGGACAGAAGTCTCTATTCCGGCACCCTGCCGGGATGGGGAAGTGCCCCCGGAGCTATCTCCATCGGTCTCCATCACCATCTCCGCCGTCTTCATCGACCTCACCGCCATCTCCATCAACCTTGCTGTCTCCTATGCTGAGGAGGGAGTAGTTCTCCCCCGGGGCTGAGGGCTCTACCGGTAGCTATGTGGTTCACCTCTCTCTCCCATGATGTGATCTCTATGTGATCGTGAGCTTTGTATCATGTTGAATAAGTAGATGCTACTCTTCATCATTATGTGTACTCTAGTGGTGTTATTAAAGTAATCTATTCCTCCTGCCATGGTGTAATGGTGATAGTGTGTGCATCATGGTGGTACTTGGTCTAGGCTACGATTGTGATCTCTTATGGATTATGAGAATAATTATCACTATGATAGTATTGAAGTGATCTATTCCTCCTTTCATGGTGTAATGTTGACAGTGTGTGCACCGTGTTAGTACTTGATCTAAGTTGCAATAATATTTATCTTGAGTTATGATTTGATTTGGATATCTCTATGAGCGGTGTTTGTCAAGTACTTGATGAACTTTAAGGGGTGCTTCTGTAGCCACTACGCAATGATTAGTGTTATTCAATAGGAGAGTAATTCAGAGTAGCATAGTGAAGAGAAGTTATTCATTTGTTCAATTATGTTATATTTGTTGGGAGTGTGTCCACTAGTGAAAGTATGATCCCTAGGCCTTGTTTCCAAGCCTTGCACACCGTTTACTTGTTGTTTTGTTACTTGTTTGCTTGCTGCTATTTTTATTCTAGATTGCATTTACTACTTATAATCATCTATACCACTTGTATTTCACTATCTCTTCGCCGAACTAGTGCACCTATACATCTGACAAGTGTCACTACAAGGGTTCCTGTCTATTGCAACAAAATTTATTGCTACAACTATCTTTTGTTGCAATAAAATGCGATATTACCACAAAATTCATGGTCGTGGTAATAGGATCCACATATTGCCACAATTAACTTTTGTCGCACTAAGTACCCTTTTTGTTGCAATAGAAGCCACATATTGCAACAAAATGCATCATCGTTGTAATATGGTAGCGATATTGCGACAATTATGTTGTGTTGCGCAAATTAGTCATTTTGTTGTAATAGCGACTAGGTATTACAACAAAATAAATCTTCATAGTAATACTTGAAAAGATATTGCAACATGTTTGTCTTGTTGCATTAATTATGGATATTGTTGCAAAAGTTTGCTCTGTATTGCAACAAAATATGCATTGGTTGTAATTGTGCATTTTTTTTTGCCTCAAATTCATAGTCTTGCAATAGCTATTACATATTGCGACAAATTGTGCGTCCATGGTAATATATACAACATATTGCAACAATCCCCTACTATTGCAAAAAAAGGTACAATATATTGCAACAATATTATCTAAAGTGGACTATGGTTCTTGATTTTTTTTCTTAATTTATTAACCTTTTCACACGATCTGATTAAAGGGGTGTATAGTGTATCCCTCCATCCTAAAATGTAAGATGCCCTTAAATCATGTTGGTCAACGCATTATAAGTGTAACATCCCAGAATTTCAATTATGTAATTTTTCTGTGTATCATATCATCATTTGAAAGTTCTAAATTTTCAAACATTTTGTTTTGGTTTCATCCCCATATCTCAAAATATTTCTCTTATAGCCTATAGGCCAAATTATCATAAGAAAAAAAATTGTTTTGCTTTGAAAAGAGAAAAATAGGTTCCTGAATTTCCTGTTTATTTATAGGAAATTCCATGAATTTCTGTATTTTATTTCGCTATTTTAGAGACCTAAAACTAAAACATGAAAAGAAAATAGAATAGAAAATAGAAAAGAAAAAAGAAAAAAAAAACAAACCGGACAGAACCTCCCAAGTTTGGCCCGGCCGTTCCCGCCGTGCGCGAGCGCTACGGCCCAAGCCAGCCCATCATATAACATGCCGCAGTGCCCGTCCCCTTTTCTTTTCTTTTCCTAACGCGCGGGCCCCGCACGCCATCCCTCACCTTCAGCCAGAGTTCAACGCGAACATGGTTTCGATCCATACTGAATCCCATGATTTCCTCGACGTTCTCGTTTGGTATTTTGTCCTTCTCGCATGGAGACAACCCTATAAAAATCCCCTGCTGATTTTCCCTTGTTTTTTTTGTTCTCCCAAAATCCTAGCCGCCTGTGGAGCTTGTTCCGATCTCGCCATTGACGCCGCACGGCCGAGCTCGAACTCGAGGTTGAGGAGCACCCCCGCGTCCCTTTTCTCCTCCATTCTCTTCAAATTCAATACCTCCTCGCCTTGATCTATTTTCCCCTCGGCAGGATCCCCGGAGCTAGCACACGAGCTCGCCGGACCTTCACCGACGACCGCCGCCTCCGTTCGCCCATCATCGCTGCACGGGGAATCGGAAGACGTCTCAGAGGGCACCACCAAGACTGCCTTCACGCGCTGGTTCCCGTTCGCCACTCCACCGTCTCCTTCGACCGCCGGAACCACCGAAGACCACACCCGAGCCACCGCCACGGTCGACGTCAACTTTGCCGGTGAGCTCCACAGAAAGAGATCAGGACCGTCCATCGCATGTAGGATCCGACGCCCAGGAACACCGATCCGAGCGAAAGGGCCTCACCATTCAGGTGCCGCCGCGTGGCGAGCCCATTTTCTGTTAATGTTTGATTAGAAAGGGCAGAGATTATGCACATCTTGTAAATTCAATAACTTTAGTTCAGTATGTCCAAAATTTGCAAATAATATACCGTTAGAACCACAAAAATAAGAGGAACACAGTGAATCCATTATTTTTCCTTTTTATGAAACTTACAGTGCGTCTATTTCTGTATCGTTTGTTTTAGTACTTTCAACATATTTCAAATTCTATAATTGATTTTAGTTGATTCCAATTGGAAAAGACAGATAGTGATTTTTTTTCTAACCAGTAGCATATGTAGAAAACAATTCGAAGCCTATTTCTTATTGAAGGTTCAAAGATCTTAATAAAAGTTATTTTAGTCTCTATTTATCACATATAAATTGTTTATAATGTGCATTCAAAAATTAATTTTTTCACACACATTCTGTATTTACATGTCCCTTTTTTAGTTCGGTAGCTCGGTCCTCGGTTAATATGTCTACCCATATCTCTACCTAATAATAAAGGACATAAGGTTTCCGTGGTTAGTTGGTATGTTGGTTGGTCCGTTGGTGTCAATTGCTAATTATCTTTTCATGTGACTCCATGTGTAAGTTATCATTTGTTTGGATTTCTTTGATTGAATTCAAATTTCATTGAAATTAGCCAATCAAAACATAGAAACTAGCAACGCACGGATCACCCCCACCTAATCCAGCCAATCAGGTCACACAACCGTCTCACGCACGGATCACCCTTCGAAGGCCCGATCAGAACTGTCCATTTCCAGTGATCCAAACCTAACTGTCTAGGTCTGGTCACCCCACCCACCCTATTGAGCAGAGCCTCCCCTCCCCTCTCCCAGTCCCAGCCCCCCTCGTGCGCCGCCTCCACCCCTCCCCATCTCCTCCTTCGTCGGTGCCAGATCACTGACCGAACAGCCCTCCGGCGCCCCTCCTCCCCCTCCGCAGGCTTTCCCCACGCTTGGTCCATCACCTTCTCCCTCTACCCCCATATCTTCTCACAGGATTTTCCCCGGCACGGACATGATCCACATCGAGGGAGCATCGACGTCCTTTTGCAGATTACGGGGATTTTACCTTCCATTATATATAGGAGCCAGGAGGAGTAGTCTAGGTTTTGTAGCAATATAGAGAATCATAAATTGTGGTGGCTCGATCTGTTCCGCCGTCGATTCATCCTCCGGCCGCCGGAGCCGGAACAAAGATTTGCTCGTCTCCTTACCATGTCGCCAGGACCTGTTCCTCCTCGCCATTTGTCTAGGCGAGCACGACCTGAGGTATGGTCTCCTCCCCTTCATTTGGTCATTGCCGCCTAGAGCTCCTTGAGATGATCTCCGTCCCATCTCTTCTTGTCTCATCTCTGTGCGTATGCTCCCTGTGGAGTATTGATATTGTAGATTGATTATTTAAATGCATCAATGTCGCTTTTGATCTGGATTGCTAGCTCGATGCTGCTCCATTCCCCAATCTGTAGTGAATATGTTGCTGTCTGGCTAGTGCGTATACTGTACAGATCTGAATGTAATTTATAGCTTGTAGCGCATTGATGCAGTTTTCTGCTTATTCAAAGATTGTTTTACTTCTGTTATAAGTTCACTTTGAGGAATGGAAAATTGATTGAGTTGAAAAGAATGAATAAGTTGATAATAAGTTTCAGTCACTGGAATAGGACTTGTCCTGATAAACTGTTTTTGCTTCAACGGAGTATAAAAAAAATACATGCGCTAATGATTGCTTAGCAAAACTCTCTTTTGGTAATTTACTAAAATAAAAAAGCATACTTATTTATTTTACACGACTGCAGACTTATTAGTGTCATTTTGAATCATAGCAGTATGAATTAACTAGACACGCAGACCCAGTGATCAATGGCAGCAATATATAAGTGTGAACTTCTGCGCTACCGGATGCACCCTAATTAAGCTCTGCTTGTATAAAAAAAGAATGCTTGGTGTTTGCCAACGTACACAAGGCCATGCAATTTGTTAGTCAACATATATTTACTTGTATGATGTGTATATGATTTTCTTTTCAAAACGTTGAGTACAATACAAATATCCACACTGCTTGTGCAATGAAATAATACACATTCTAAATTGAATTCAGTTGTCTGCTAAATACATTACCTGATTATGGCGTACACGTACTTGATGATCATGATTATAAATTTATATCTTGCTTTTGCGTCCTAGAAAGCTGGTCAAAATTTACTAGTAAGCATCATACTTTTCTTTTCAGTGTCACTTGTGTATTATAAAGCTAATGAAATTTTACCAATAAGCATGATAATTTTCTGTTATTGGTGCTTGTTTGTGTATTTGTAGGTTGTCCAAGAAGAGAATGTCCTAAAGAGGAAGTCGGATGATGTAGGATGGGAGTATGGGAGTCTAGTTGATACTTCACAGCTGGATAAAGTGAAATGTATGTTCTGTATATGGCGCCCAGTTGCTATTATACATCTTCCTTAAGACTAGCAAATTAATCCATGGAATATTTACTTTTATTTGTGCCATATTTGACGTTTATAACATGATTTTTCCCCGCGGATAAAAAATATAACAAAACGCCTAGGCACGCCTAGGCTACGCCCAAGCAGGCTAGGCCCTAGGCGAAGGCTAGCGGTTTTTCCAACCTTGCATAGAACATAATCTGATGGTATCACTTGCTTTAGCCAGCCGTTTAGACGGTTTGATATGAGCAGTCTAACAGAGATCATATTGAAAATATCAGATGTAAATGCTAATTGCATATATTAGAAGTTAGATTTGAACCACAACATGTGTCTGCAATATGCATATTCAGGTATGCTGCTAGAACCTAAATAAATAGAGCGTAATATAGCATTGAGGTGCAGCAACATGGGTTAGCATGGTAACTTGATAGTTGGATCATTCTAGCTAGCTTGACAGCGCTGCCACATGCTTGATGTGTGCCGCCGGTCACTTCCTGCAGCATTGAGATGGGAACATGTGTGCTGGTGGCGGCGGCAGTGGCAGCCTACATGGCGTGGTTCAGTTCAAATAAAATTGTCATGGTTGGGTACTATTTTGCTCATGTAAAGACTTTCGTTATGTTTACATTGCTTGGTGACTAACAAGAATGGTTCCTGATTCATGTTGACATACTAATGATCTTCTTTCTAAAAAGACAACCAATGTATCCAAAAGTTTACATTCTCAAATCACCCAAGTAATTCAGGTGGTGTTGACGGTGGTGTTGGCTGCTGCTGCTGGCCTGGGGTGGCCGTGGCCTCACACACATCGGCGCGGTGGTAGGCTGTGGCTGGCCTGGCCTTTGTCCTTCAAGCCGTGGTAAGTTGGGATATAGTTTCTGATATGTAGCAGTGTATATCTTGATTAACTGTAATTGGTGATTTGTTATATCACCTTAGTATGTGTAGTGTCCTTAGTGCCCATTTGACAAGTTCAAAGTCATTTGTTGGCATCACTGGGGTTATATAAGAGATTCAGCAGGAAAAGAAGGTCAGCTCATTATCTACTTATTCTCTAGCTATTCTTATTGGGGTGTCTTCTGATTCACAATCCTAACTAATTTTATATTGTTTTTTGTTAGCCCCAAGATGTATATATACTGGTAAGCATTCTTCACCTGTTGTCTTCTGATTCACAATCCTAACTAAGGATCCTTAGTAACTACATTTTTCTAGGGATGAATTTACTGCATCTTACCTGTTGTGTGATTTGCATCTTCAACTGACCTGTTGTTTCCACGTAACATATATATGTTGACATTAATTCCTGAAGGTGATTGTTAACTATTGCTTAGAGGTTACTATTTTAAGTTGCCCGTGATAATTTGTTGTGCAGCAAGCATTTGCAGTATACTTTTCACATTAGCTGCTCTTTTACTCTATTTTTCAGAGTATGTCAGTCTACAAGAATTATTCTCGTAAAATTCAGATTTCAGTCTTTTCTAAATTCCATTCTGTCCATGCTTGAAAAAATACCAGGTAACATGGTGGAATATTTTTTAATTTTATAAGACTATATCCAACTAAATTGTATATTCTTCTTATTGATCTTTCTGACATAACAAACTCTAGTCTTATTGTACTGACATGGAGATAGGAGAGAGCAATTAGCTTAATTACACGAATGTACTCGACTTGAGGACCAATGATTAAATACTGATTAGTTATACATATTTCCATTTTAATTAGCAATCCTTATTTCGTTTAGAGAAGGATCTTAAAGTGGATTTGAGAGAGGTCCTTGTCCATTTTCGTCTCTCAGAAGGAATATTGCTTGAAGGTTACTATTCATTGTTGCCTGTGTTTATCTGTTATGCGTCAAACATCTCACTATGCTAACGTCACTTCTCATATAGATTCTTTTTCTTACCTTTTCAGAGTAAATCAGTCTAGAAGAATGTTTCTATGAAAACTGAGCTCTCCGTGTTTACTAATTATCATTATGTTTCTGCTGCATGAGTACCAGGTAATTTGGTGCAATTTTATATACCATTATATCCACCAGAATTTTAGACTATTCTTACTGTTTTTTATGTCATTACAACTGTACTCAAATTGTAATGGCTTAGCGATAGTAGAGAGCAATGCAACTTAATTTGTCAATGGAAATAATTTTTAATTTCTTGATTGCAGGAAACAAAGAATTAACTGGAGGTAGGCCACATACAGTTTAGCCTTGGCACTTAATTAGGACGGCACATTCAGAATGTTGAATGATTGCTAAATTATATTTGATTTTCATTTAATCGATACTTGCTCTGCAAACTATGATATTTATGAATCAACATCTTACGTGTATGGTTTGAATGATGTAATTGAATGATCAATTTTTTTTTGTTGGTCCCAATAGGCTATTACCACAATCTACTTTTGGTCGCAATAGGCTATCGCCACAAAAATCAGTTTTGTTGAAATAGACTATTGCCATGAAAGTTTACATTGTCGCAACAACTTCTCGCCACAACATTTTGTTCATTGTAATAATTATTTATTTCCACCAAAATGACCATGTTGCAATTTTTTGTTGCCACGACTAGAATGTCGCTGCCATAAGGTAATTCCACAAACATAGTGGTTCGTGGCAAAAGACTAATGCCACAAAACAAGAGTTGTTGACATAGGTTATTGCCACAACTAACTATTGCCACGAAAGATTATGTGCAACGAAACAAGTTTTGTTGGCATAGGTTATTGCCACAAATGTCTATTGCCACAAACTAGTAGTTACCACGTTTTATTTATCTGTTGCATTAAGATATTGCCACAACAAAAAATGTGGCATCAAGTGCATACCGCCACGGGAAAAAATGTGGCGACTTACCAAATAACTGTTGCAATAACACACTTTATTGCAATGATTTTGTGTGTGTGGTGATAACCTATTACCATGCGTGTTGTCGCAACGGGTGGCAACGAACGACATTTCGTGGCAATAGGTACATATTGCAACAATTTGGTATTTATTACGACAAATAATTTTGTTGCAATAGACCGAAATCCTTGTAGTGTGTATTGGGTGTGTTGGGGACAGAAGAGACTTTCTGTATCGTAATTGCAGGGTTGTTTGAGAGGGATAGCTTTGACCTCTTCCTCCCTGAGTTCGATAAACCTTGGGTGATCCACTTAAGGGAAACTCTCTGCTGCTCTACAAACCTCTGCACTTGGAGGCCCAACACTGTCTACAAGAACAGAAGCGTGTGTAGACATCATGCCCCTCGTGAGGAGCCGCTCGCTACAACTTCGCCGACCGAGCCGCTCTCGCAGAGTGATGCTCCTGATCTCCATGAGGAGAAAACTTCTGAAGACACCACCAAGGTGCAGAAACCCGTGTACTTCGTCAGCACGGTACTGCGCGATGTGCGGGAGCACTACACCATGCAGTAGAAGTTGCTCTACACTCTGCTGATCGCTTCAAGGAAACTTCGTCATTACTTCTAGGGCCACCCGATCAAGGTGGTCACTGATCGACCCTTGGAGACAATCCTACGCAACCCAAATGTCACCGGAAGGGTGGCAGAGTGGGCTGTGGAGCTTCAGCCATTCGAGATCTCCTTCGAAACCACAAAGGTAATCAAGAGCAAAGCCTTAGCTGAGTTCACCACCGAATGGACTGATCCATTCGCCGACGAGCCTCCGGAGGTGGAGTCTACGCTTCCAGGAGAGGAGGCCCTAGGGTGTTGGGTCATGCACTTCGACGGCGCCTTCAACCTTCCCGGTGCGGGGGCTGGGGCCGTCCTCACCTCTCCCTCTAGAGACAAGCTCTTCTACGCTGTTCAGCTCTGTTTCAAACCAGAGCACAAGGTCTCCAACAATATCGCGGAATACGAAGGACTACTCGCCGGCCTAAGGGCAGCAAATGCTTTAGGCATCAAGCGCCTCATCGTCAAGGGAGATTCACAGCTGGTCGTGAACTTCTCCAACAAGAGCTACACTCCAAGAGATGAGCACATGGCGGCTTATCTTGAAGAGCATCAAAAGATGGAAAAACGCTTCCAAGGCCTGGAGATGAAGCACATCCCACGAGGGGAAAATGTGGAAGCGGATGAAATCGCCAAGCGCGCCTCTCATCGCCTGGTGCAACCAGCTGGTGTCTTCGAGGAACACCTCTTCAAGCCATCCGCTTCTCCATCAACGACAAGATCTGAGCTTCCGCCTGCCTTGCCGCCGCCACCGGAGCAGGAGGCTCCGGACTGCAGGCCATCTTCGAGCGCCCGCGTCCTTCTGGCATTGGCAAGGCAGGAGGGAGTGGATTGGATCCTCGAGCTCAAGGCTTTCCTCGTTAGCAGCAAGCTTCCCGACGATGAGTCGGAGGCTGAAAGGATAGTATGCCAAGCCTCGGGATACTGCGTCAAAGATGGTGACTAGTACCGGTGTCGCCCAAATGGCATCGCTCTGAAGTGCATCTCAACTCACCAGGGCCAAGAACACCTCAGGGACATCGACGCCGGCGAGTGTGGGCATCATGCCTCAGCTTCGACCCTCGCCGGGAAGGCATATCGCAGCGGCTTCTACTGGCCTTCGGCGCTCTGGGACGCAGTGGAAATGGTCAAGAGGTGCGAGGCGTGCCAATTCCACGCCAAGCAGATTCATCAACCAGCGCAGGAACTGCAAACCATCCCGCTCACTTGGCCTTTTGCTGTTTGGGGGCTGGACATCCTAGGTCCATTCCCTCGAGTGCAAGGGGGCTATCGATACCTCTACGTCTCCATCGACAAGTTTACCAAGTGGGTGGAGGTGGAGCCGGTGTGCACCATACCGGCCAGGTCCGCAGTCAAGTTCATCCGTGGGCTGGTTTGCCGTTTTGGTGTGCCTAACCGCATAATCACCGATAACCGCAGCCAGTTCACCAGCGGGCTGTTCCGGGAGTATTACGCATCGGCCGACATCAAGATCTGCTTCGCCTCCGTTGCCTACCCCAGGAGCAATGGCCAGGCCGAGCGTGCCAATGCCAAAGTCCTCAAGGGCCTCAAAACGAGAAGCTTCAACGCCAAGCTCGAAGCCTGCGGCAAGAAATGGTTAGACAACCTCCAATCCATCTTGTGGTCCATTCATACCACCGCCACCAAGCCTACTGGGGAGACTCCATTCTTCCTGGTCTACAGGGCGGAGGCTGTCCTTCCCACCGACGTTAAGTTTGGGTCACCAAGGGTGCTCGCCTTCAATGAGCTGCATCAAGAGGACCTCATCAAGGATCGCCTCCTCCAGCTTGAAGAAGCTCGGTGCCAAGTAGCGCTTCGCGCTGCGAGGTACCAGTAGGGACTTCGCCGCTACCATAGCCGCCATGTTCGAGCAAGGACTCTGGAGGTCGGCGATCTGGTGCTAAGGAGGATACTCTCTCGCGAGGGCCTACACAAGCTGTCTCCAATGTGGGAAGGCCCCTTCAAGGTGACGCACATCGCCAGGCCAGGCTCGGCGTGGCTGGAAACCGCAGAAGGCATGCCGATGGGGAACCCGTGGAACATAGCTCATCTGAGAAAGTTCTACCCGTAGCTTCCTCACGAGGAGATAAGACCGTTATCACGGCACTTTGTATCAACTTAAACTGCTCTTCAGAACTGAGATTAAGTTAAAGCGCATGTAGCGCCTCTGCTTCGGCATGATATTGAAATGGCATGAAGTCCATTTATTTTCTGCTGTACTTCACGCGGAAGGGGGCTAGGCACGGTGTCTATGCTGGGGCCTTCGCCCGGAAAACAGCAAGCCCGAAAAACCCAAAGGGACTGAGCTCTGATCAGGGGCGATGGCCCCGTTATCGATCACCTCCACGTGCCCGTGGTGCTTAGTTCCTCGCGTAGTACACCGAAAAATAAGAAATCTTCGGAAAAAGTCCATGGTGTGCCCAAGGCACCAACTAAGGACCAACGCCTCGTGAGCAACCCTCACGTGGGCGTGATGCGGCACGGTGTTGATTATGAAAAGCACCGTCCAGTTGGGAACCCCAAGAGGAAGGTATGATGAATATAGCAGCAAGGTTTTCCCTCAGTAAGAAACCAAGGTTTATCGATCAGGAGAGGAAGAAGCCAATACGACTGAAGGTGATGCTTGCTAGTCTAGTGACACTCCAACAAGGGCGCCGTTTATGATAAAACAAGTTAGCGCGTCCTCAACTAGTAGCAACGTGGAACCTGCACACAACACAACCAAATACTTTGCGCCCAACTTACGATGAGGTTGTCAATCTCACCGGTTTGCTGTAAACAATGGAATGAGCGTATCGAGTGGAAAATAATAATAGTATGCGAGTAAAGTAAACAGTGCGAGTAAAGTAAACATGTGATAGCAATATAAAGGAAATAGGACCGGGGTCCACAGTTCACTAGTGGTGTCTCTCCATAAGATAATATAAAACATGCAGGGTAAACAAATTATAGTTGGGCAATTGATAGAATAAAGACAACATGATATGTCAAGAGGATCACTATGAGATTTACTCTGGGCATTACAACAAGATACATAGACCGCCATCCAACTGCATCTATGACTAATAATCCACTTGTGGCGAATCAATCCGAGAACTCCACAAGTATTAAGTTGCGAACAACAGATAACTGCATTGAGCAAAGTGTGTAATGTAAACAAAGCATATGCCCTCGAGCATATGAATGTTGTTTTCCCCCTAGTAGCAATAGCACATCTACAACCTTAGAGGTTTCTGTCACTCCCCCAGATTAAATAGAGGCATGAACCCACTATCGAGCATAAATACCCCCTCTTGGAGTCACTAGCAACTACTCGGCCAAGATAGCTACTAACAACGGAGAGCATGCAAGATCATAAACAACATAGAGATAACATAAGATAAAATTTAGTACTTCAACTCAATCATAACACCAATATTCATCGGATCCCAACAAACACAACATGTAGAATTACATAACGGTGATCTCGATCATGTAAGGCAGCTCACGAGATCTAAACATGAAGCACATGGTGGAGAAGACAACCATCTAGCTACTGCTATGGACCCATAGTCCAAGGTAGACTACTCACTCATCGCGCCGGAGGAAAACATGGCGATGAAGAAGACCTCCGGTGGCGATTCCCCTCTCCGGCAGGGTGCCAGAAAGAGCTTCTGGACCCTCCCAATCTTCGGGTCGACGGCGGCGGCGGATCGCGATGTGTTCTGGAAAAGTGATCGGGTCTTTAGGTTTTTCCCGTCGGGGGGTCTTTATAGGCGAAGAGGCGGCGTCAGAAGTGGACCAGGGGGCCCACACCACAGGCCGGCGCGAGCCAGGGGTGGGCCGCGCCCCCGGGTGGTGTGGCCACCCTCTGGTCCGGCTCCGTCTCCTCTTCGGTCTTCTGGAAGCTCCGTGAAATATCTGGACGTCTGGCTTTGGTTTCGTCCAATTCCGAGAATATTTCCTGTGTAACTTTTCTGAAACACAAAAACAGCAGAAAATAGGGAACTGGCACTGTGGCATCTCGTTAATAGGTTAGTTCCGGAAAATGCATAAAAATGCCATGAAGTGTAACGAAACACTAAGCAAATGGTGTAAAAACAAGCATGGAGCATCAAAAATTATGGATACGTTGGAGACGTATCAGCATCCCCAAGCTTAACTCCTGCTCATCCTCGAGTAGGTAAGTGATAACAAAAGAAATAATTTTTGAGGTGACATGCACCTACACAATCTTGATCAAATATGTAAGTGTTGTGTGCTAGGATCAAAAGAACTTAAAACATGGGCATGAAAGATATAATCTTGATAGAAGAAACTTAGCAACCATGTTATAACATGAAAATAAACACAAACAAAAGATCATGAAAATGAAACAATGAAAGTGAAATGTGTGTTCAAATCATAAGGAAAAACATACAAATGGTTTTCAGCTTGTCCTTCATGGAGTAGCAAAACATAAATGCATAGGACACCTTCAAGTTTAAGAGGGCGACTAGATAAAAATAATTTAAGAACAAGTGAAACCAACAATATGAATCAATCAATGAAAACTTTGGGACAATGCACATTATACTCAGAATGACAACTATGCTCTCTTAATGGTGCATAAAGGTAGAAGGTGGAGACTCAACATAAAAGTAAAAGAAAGGCCCTTCGCAGAGGGAAGCATTGATTGCAAGTTTTATAAACCTTCAAAAATTATGGTACTTACCGGCTTTGAGCTCTCATTGCCCCCATCATAAGCATCTTGAATGGTTAAAGTTAATATGAGTACACTTGTGCTGCATATGCTTGACAAATCATAAGTTGAAAACCTCGTGTCCCGTGAAATACGAATACCCAAACCTCATGCTACTTTACTTAGAGTCCCAAGCAAGCTCTTGTCATTGCAAGTATACACGTATCATCGAGAACCGCCAACGGGGTACCTCCGTCCCGATGAAATGGAACAAGCCCACATCAAAATGACAGGACAAACAAACAACGAACACCTCGGCATCTCTTTTATTTACCATTGGTATAGCTTTTTATTGTGAGATGCGTCGTTGAATGTTCACTATGGGCATGCTGTAAATTTCCACCATGAATTATGCATGGCTTAGATTAGTGGCCCAGGCGTTTCTCTAACACGTATACAAACTCCATGATCCTGCAAGATTCCCAATTCATTTCACACCTTAAGTATCCATAAACAAAAGATCACGATATCAACTCAAATGAAAGATAGTGCAATGTTGAAAGCTTGCCCCATGACGGCATGGCTGGGATAATTTCCAACTTACAACTTGCAAGCATAACAACTCAACATAAGAGAGCCACAATGTCAAAATTTTAAAACGAGAAAAGTAAAGTGTGCCATCAGGATCGTGAGAGCTTTACTGACCAATTTTTGCATAACACCAAAAAGAGTTTAATTTGAAGGATAGATAAAAGCAAGTCAAATGTACTTTGGAATAGCAAATTGCTAATAGGTATATATGGTGGACACTTTGGAACAACTTGGTTTTTATGAGTTGGATGCACGAGTAGAGCTCATACTCAGTACAAAATGAGGGCTAGCAAAAGACTGGGAGCGACCAACTAAGAGAGCAATAATGGCCATAATCAAGCCGACAAAGCGACATTAAAAGAAGCATAAGATGGCATCAAAAGTCAAAAACTAAATGATCATAGAGGCAATGGAGACTTTGTATGAGTCTAACATGTGTGAGCATGCGCCAAGTCAACCCAAATAAAGCATCAAAGGAGAAAACCAAAATAATGCTTCCAACTAATTAAAACAACACATGATTTTTTTTCAAAGGCTCATTAAGCAATCTCAGTCATTTGAGACAAGTCATGCTATAGCAAAACCACTAAGCATACTATCAAAAAGACATCAAGCACAACATGCAAAAGCCTAGGCCACAGTCTACACAAGCTCCTTCTTGTACCACTTTTTTTTGCATAAAGCTTTTTCTCTTTTCCAACACCATTCAAACTTTTTTGAAATAACTCTTTTGATGAAACCAATATGGACCAGAGGCAAAACTACACCTTGATAAAAATATATAACAAGATCTGAATACAAATCAAGGCGAAAATCGAAAGCTAAACGCAGTTCTAGAAAAAAGAGAACACTCGTTAAAATTATAAGAATAAAAAAGGAGTGTTCTTGGCAAATGAAAAGCAAGGCAACTTCTCCAAAAGAAATTTGTTGGGGTCCAACCATTTATTGCAGCAAACAAAACTAAACTAAACTAAAAACTAAAAACAACTGACGCTCCAAGAAAAATGCATAATGCATGAAGCAATAAAAATATAGTGTTTTAAAGGTGACCTGATTTTTGCCGATGAAGAAGGGGTGCCTCGGGGCATCCCCAAGCTTTGACGCTTGTACTTATTGGATATTTCTTGGGGTGACATGGGCATCCCCAAGCTTGAGCTTTTGTCCATTCTTCAACTCATCTCATCATTCTCCAATCCCTACACTTGAAAACTTCCTTCATACAAAACTAAACACAAATCTATTAGCAACATTAGTGTAAGCATAACATTGAATCAACCCCTATTTGCTTCAGGTTTCAACCTAAAACCACCACATATAAAGCATATACTACTGTAGAAACTTCCCCAAAAGTTCTGTGATCAAAAGAACTCAAAAACAAAGCGATCAAGCGGCAAACACAAATATTGGCAGAAATCTGTCAAAACAGAACAACTGACAAAGGTCGAATTTTTAGAGGGTTTTCTGTTGCTCAAATCAAAAAGTGTTCAACTAATGAAAGTTTGGATATGACCTGGGGCATATACACAAGAAATAGCTCCTTCTTGTACCACTTTTTTGCATAAAGTTTTTTCTCTTTTCCAACACCATTCGAACTTTTTATAAACACCTCTTTTGATGAAAACTAACATGGACCAGAGGTCAAAGTACACCTTTATGAAAAGATAAAACAAGATCTGAACAAAAATCAAGGCGAAAAATGCAAGCTAAACGCAGTAGCAGAAAAAGAGAACACTCATTGAACGATAAGAGTGAAAACTAGAGTGTTCTTGGCAAATGAAAAGCGAGTTCATCTCCTCCAAAAGAAACATGTTGTGATCTAACCATTTATTGCAGCAAGCAAAGCAAAAGAAAAATAAAAACAAAAACAACTGACGCTCCAAAAAAAATGCATAGTGCATGAAGCAATAAAAATATAGTGTCTTGAAAGGTGACCTGATTTTTGCCGATGAAGAAGGGGTGCCTCGGGGGCATCCCCAAGCTTTGATGCTTGTACTTCTTGGATATTTCTTGGGGTGATGCATGGGCATCCCCAAGCTTGAGCTTTTTTCTATTCTTCAACTCATCTCATCATTCTCCGATCCCTACACTTGAAAACTTCCTTCATACAAAACTAAACACAAATCTATTAGCAACATTAGTGTAAGCGTAACATATAATCAACCTCTTTTGCTTCAGGTTTCAACCCAAAACCACCACATATAAAGTATATACTACTGTAGCAACTTCACCAAAAGTTCCGTGATCAAAAGAACTAAAAAAGAAAGCGATAAAGCGGCAAACACAAATATTGGCAGAAATCTGTCAAAACAGAATGGCTGACAAAGGTCGAATTTTTGAGGTGTTTTCTGTTGCTCAAATAAAAAAGTGTTCAACTAATGAAAGTTTGGATATAACCTGGGGCATATTCACAAGAAATAGCAGGTCGAAAAGATATACAGAGAATTTTCACGAATTTTTACGGTGCAGCACCGAAAACTGTTTTAGGACAGCAACATCCCCAAATCTTACCTCGCTCAAATTAGAGGCTTCTCTTGGCACAAAAACGAAATAAAAATGATAAGGAGCGGTCATTACAGTAGTAATAACTTCCAAGACTCAAATAAAATAAAAAGAACTGAATGTAAAAACATTGGGTTATCTCCCAAGAGTGCTTTTCTTTAACGCCTTTGAGCTAGGCGCAGAAAATGCGAATCAAGTAATATCAAGCGATGAAGTGCTAGGGTCAGCGGGTGCCTTACGTCTTCCTTTCTTACCTTTTGTAACAACTCAGAAATTGTAATCCACTTCTTATTAAATAAAGTACCAAATTTTGGACCCAGATAAAACTTTTTACCCATTATTTCATGCATACATGTATTTCCTATTATATGTGTTCTATGATTTCATGTGTGTTATTTTTGATTGTGCATTGGTTAGTTAATTCTAAGTGAACCAACAGAAGCAATTGAGAAGAATTATAGGAACCAAAGAAACCAGAAATAAAAAGGTTAAAGAAAAAGAAAAGAATAAGATGATCTAGGAAATCTGTTTGACTACCCTACTTTGAGCCCTTGGATTAAGAAATCTACAACTCACCTCAGTGTTTGGCCAGCTAGTTGAGCTTCACCAAGTCACATACAAGCTCAACCAAGCTGTTGCTACCCAAAACTCAAACCAGAAGTTGACTCAAACATCAATCAAACTTTGAATCTGAATCAGAGACCAAACCTCAAATTCGAAATAAGATTTCTGCAAAACTCAACATTTCTTTGTAACAAAAATATGACTGGAAACCTTGGCCAATATGTTGATCACCCAAAGTGGAAAATTTCAAAAATTCGAATTTAAACTTCTTGCGAGCATTTGATCAAACACCTGGCAGGCCAAATCGGAGACAAATCGTGATCACTGTGGTGATCACTGTCGCCGTTCGCCTCTGGCATGTAGCCATGCTCCTGGGAGACGCCGCGGTCGAACCCAGCTCCCCCTGCCCCGACCCGAGCCGTGAGAAGAGGAGGGACGGAGAGAAATGCGCCCAGGGCCCCCTCCCAGACCTTCTTCTTCCTGCACGATGCCGACCGCCCTGGATGCGCCAGAGCCAACCCACAGCCTCCCGCAGCCGAGCCGACACCTTCCCAGCACACCCCCGAGGCCGCCGTGCCCGGGACGATCTTCGAACGTTGCCAGGGCCCCCGAGCCGGCGAGCTTCTGGACGCCCGCGCCCTCGTCGCTCCGCCCTATAAATACCCCCGCCGATCAAACGGAGAGACTCGCCCCGTCCCCAGCTACCTCCCAGACACGCTCGTTTAGCCCCGCTTGCTCTAGCTCGCCGTCGCCAGCCCCGCCGGCGAGGTACTGGACGCAGAGAGCGCCGTCGCGTTCGACCACCTGGGAGCAAGCCGCCGCTGGGAATCGGAGGAGGAGTCACGCCGCAGTCGATCCCGCACGTCGTCGTCGAGTTCTGCATCCTCTCCGTCACGCCCTCGCCGTCGAACAGTCGTCTCTGCAACGCCGGTGAGCTCCCCCGCCTCCGACGAACACGATGCACCAGAGCCGTTCGATCTTGATCCAGCGGTAGCATACCGTTTCGGGAGAGTTAAGTGACCTGACCGGTGGGCTCCACCTGTCAGGTTTAGTTTTTATTCTTTCCCGCCCGGAGCGAAGCGGTATGGGCCGGCCCGTTCGGGTTTCGTTTGAATGAGGCCCAGCTAGTTTAGATTCGGTCCGTTTCCTTTTTATTTAGTTTCCCGCCCGTTTGAATTATTTCAAATAACTTTCAGATATGATTTTCAAATTTAAATTCCAAGAGTTTTACAAATCCTTTTCTAGCAAATAAATATGAGTTGGAAAGCTTGTAAAATACTCTACACTGTAGGATTGATTAGAATTCCATTTGAATTAGGAATTTAATTAGATATGAATAGTGTGACCATAGCTTTGTTAATCATAAAAGATTTCTAGAAAATTATTTAAGCCTCCTAAAATCATGAAATTTAAATTGTGAACTCACCAATGACCTCCCTTACTGTTAGTCAACTTTAATCAACTCAAACCTTGTTAGTGTTATCAATTAGACCCTAACCCAACTCTATTTAGTCACATAAAATGATAGATCCCTATCATACACTTAGAATTAAGTTGCCCTCTTTACCAATTCACTTAGTTAATCCCTCCCCACTTGAACTAGTCTTAGTACCCCTAAACCAATACCAAGGCTTAGAAAGGGAACAACATATGACACTTAGTAGAGAATCTAACTTGCACACTTAATAAAAACTTAGAAGAAAAACCTGCAATCCAACTCCATAAAATGCAACATGAATGCTATTGTTAGCAAACAAAGATGTGTGCTTGGTGTGTTGTTAGCATTGTGAAGTGGTTGTGTGCTTTGTGTTTATTCGTTATTAGACGCTAGTATTGCCGAGGAGGATATTGGAGGGGATTATTATCAAGAAGAAGAAGAATACCTCGGACACTTTGCCAACCAAGGCAAGCCATCTTTTGATTCATACTCCCAATGCCTAGTTTTAATATTGCATTCTACTTGTTTTAAGTAAATTGCATGATTGAATTGCTAGAGTAGAATGATAGAAGTGTATTGATGTCTTGTTATCAAGAGCATCAAGCTGAGTTTATCCAACTCTATTTAGTAGTATCATCACTCAATGTAGTTGCTTAGTCGCTAATAAAAATTGGTGCTATCTCTGGAGGAACCCCTTTTGAAAAGTGGTGACTTGAACTTGAAACTTGGATTGGAGATTGCTCCTACGTAATGGTTTTATGAAAGAAATCAATCTTGACTAAGAACTATGAAATGTATTTCAATGACAACGAGTGATGTACTATGTGAGCCAACCATACCGTACGACCACATTACCCCTATATGGGAAGGGGCTTAGTCCGTAGCTTGTTTACCTTAGTATGGGAGGCCTTGTATCAAATCTTTATGGAAGGACACCGTGCGCGGTTACTTCTGAACCAGGTGGATTCCACTAACCCGGCACTCCGGGATGGCCAGAACTAGAGGCGCCGGAGCGGGGATTCCGTACCCCGGGCTCTAGGGAAGGATCCTATACTAGGGTGAGCAAGTGAAAGAGTTTGTTTGATTATCTGAACCCCGCATACTTGTGTATGACGATCCGTGGATTTCTCCCGGCAGATGTATCGAATCTTGTGGGTAAAGTGTACCCCTCTGCAGAGGTTTTCAAACTATTCGAATAGCCGAGTCCGCGGTTATGGACAGTTGGCAAGCTCTACTTGACTTTTGTCAAAGATAAAAATAACAATGGTGAGATTGGGAAGGATCTGAATTGAATTGACTTGACTTGAACTTGATGTTGACACCCTTGAAGTTCCTCTTTAGAATAAACTTAGAAAACTAAACTCCCTTTTCTACCAATGAACATTCTTGGGAAATAAAACTAGCTTTTGCAAATAAACTTAGTGCTTAGTCCACTATACCAAACTTGCATACCGACTTTATCATTTCATTTATAAGATGGTTTGCGAGTGCATCCAATGTACTCATGGCTGTGTCCCTGGCTATCAACTTGGCCAGACTATGGGGAAGAATACCAGGAGGAAGGGTATGAAGAAGAGTACCAGAACTAAGCTCGTCTCCATGAGTCGCCATTGCCTGTAGGGTGAAGGCATGGACCCGAAGACGTTATTTCCGCTGCTATATTGTGTTGTAATATGAACTTGGTCTCTATGACCATTGTATTTGAACCATCGTATTGTAATGTCTATGGAACTGGTTACCAACTACGTTATGTATATCGCAACAATGGTTCTGGGATTGCGGTGGAATACATAACGGGCACTTCGAATTTGTATCAAATTTGAGGTCGTCACACCTTTGCTCTTAACTCTAGGAAAGACGTGTCTATTGCAAGGTGGAGAGATGAATCTTATATTGCCTTTTCTCACATCAATAACGGCGCCCAGGAGCTTCAGTAGAGATCTTCCAAGTGTTATTTGTCCTTTCCCTACACATTCAATAACAAGATAATCAGTAGATACCATTCTTCCTAGGACTTTTGTATAAATTCCTTCAGCTACTCCAATGGGAAATATAGTGGCATTATTAGTAAGAGAAATTTCTTCTCCCCCATCAGAAAGTTTCCAAAGACTCAAAGATTCATAAACATCCTTTGGCATAAGACAAAATTTAGATATAATATCACAACGAGCATGAAAAGTTTCACCATTAATGGTGATTTTTACCGTAGGGTACCAACTCAAAGGTTCAGCATTTGCTGGCACATAATCAAAATGCTGGCACAAAGTATTGTAGCAAGTATTCAAACTAGCAGTGCGAGTCTCAAGAGTATTAAGTCTATTAAAAATGCACACAAGAGAGGAATCAAAATAAGTTGGCATGCTATAAATTGTAATCAACTTTTTTATAATATTGAAGGCTTGATCTCCATCACAATGAAGGAAATCTCCTTCTGCAGTAGCATCCAAAGCATATCTATAATGAAGAGCAAGTCCAAAGTAAAAGCAACTAAGAAGCAAACTCAAAGTCATTTTTGGTTCAGTTTTTCCATGCCAATCATAAATTCTAGACCAAGCTTCTTTAAAACTTTCCTCATCCTTTTGTTTGAAAGTGAAAATCATATCCTCGGGCGACATAGTAGTAGCAACTGAACTAGACATAATAAACAACTACAAAGGATTCTATTTTTTTTGGGTTTTTTGATAAAACGATGCAAGTAAAAATAAAGTAAAAGCAAAACTTAAAACAAAGTAAAGGATGTGCGTGTGAAACTCCCCTTGCAGAAGTCTTCTTTTTCCTCCCCGGCAACGGCGCCAGAAAAGAGCTTGATGCGGCACGGTGTTGATTATGAAAAGCACCGTCCAGTTGGGAACCCCAAGAGGAAGGTATGATGAATATAGCAGCAAGGTTTTCCCTCAGTAAGAAACCAAGGTTTATCGATCAGGAGAGGAAGAAGCCAATACGACTGAAGGTGATGCTTGCTAGTCTAGTGACACTCCAACAAGGGCGCCGTTTATGATAAAACGAGTTAGCGCGTCTTCAACTAGTAGCAACGTGAAACCTGCACACAACACAACCAAATACTTTGCTCCCAACTTACGATGAGGTTGTCAATCTCACCGGTTTGATGTAAACAAAGGAATGAGCGCATCGAGTGGAAAATAATAATAGTATGCGAGTAAAGTAAACAGTGCGAGTAAAGTAAACAGGTGATAGCAATATAAAGGAAATAGGACCGGGGTCCATAGTTCACTAGTGGTGTCTCTCCATAAGATAAAATAAAACATGTTGGGTAAACAAATTACAGTTGGGCAATTGATAGAATAAAGACAACATGATATGTCAAGAGGATCACTATGAGATTTACTCTGGGCATTACAACAAGATACATAGAATGCCATCCAACTGCATCTATGACTAATAATCCACTTGTGGCGAATCAATCCGAGAACTCCACAAGTATTAAGTTGCGAACAACAGATAACTTCATTAAGCAAAGTGTGTAATGTAAACAAAGCATATGCCCTCGAGCATATGAATGTTGTTTTCCCCCTAGTAGCAACATCACATCTACAACCTTAGAGGTTTCTGTCACTCCCCCAGATTAAATAGAGGCATGAACCCACTATCGAGCATAAATACCCCCTCTTGGATTCACTAGCAACTACTCGGCCAAGATAGCTACTAACAACGGAGAGCATGCAAGATCATAAACAACATAGAGATAACATAAGATAAAATTCAGTACTTCAACTCAATCATAACACCAATATTCATCGAATCCCAACAAACACAACATGTTGAATTACATAACGGTGATCTCGATCATGTAAGGCAGCTCACGAGATCTAAACATGAAGCACATGGTGGAGAAGACAACCATCTAGCTACTGCTATGGACCCATAGTCCAAGGTAGACTACTCACTCATCGCGCCAGAGGCAAGCATAGCGATGAAGAAGACCTCCGGTGGCGATTCCCCTATCCGGCAGGGTGCCGGGAAGAGCTTCTGGACCCTCCCAATCTTCAGGTCGACGGCGGCGGCGGATCGCGATGTGTTCTAGAAAAGTGATCGGGTCTTTAGGTTTTTCCCATCGGGGGGTCTTTATAGGCGAAGAGGCGGCATCAAAAGTGGACCAGGGGGCCCACACCACAGGCCGGTGCGGGCCAGGGGTGGGCCGCACCCCCTGGTGGTGTGGCCACCCTCTGGTCCGGCTCCGTCTCCTCTTCGGTCTTCTGGAAGCTCCGTGAAATATCTGGACGTCTGGCTATGGTTTCGTCCAATTCCGATAATATTTCCTGTGTAACTTTTCTGAAACACAAAAACAGCAGAAAACAGGGAACTGGCACTATGGCATCTCGTTAATAGGTTAGTTCCGGAAAATGCATAAAAATGCCACGAAGTGTAACGAAACACTAAGCAAATGGTGTAAAAACAAGCATGGAGCATCAAAAATTATGGATACGTTGGAGACGTATCAGGGCGCCCGGATGCATCGATGCACTCAGCATCCGCAGGAGTCAAGATTCCCCTCGCTCGAGGAAGGCCGACACGGCAGGATTATCGAAGACCAAGGCTGCTCCGATCATCTTGCGAAGGAGACGCAGATCCGGAGGTCCACGCCAGGCCCTTCACCTCGTGAGCAACCCTCAACAAGGTGTCGATGGCCTCTGGGCTCTCTTAAGCGTCGACGCTTTCGCGTCCGTGAGAGTCCAGCTTCCCTCACGACGAGGAAGGCCTCGTGAATCGCCACATGCGGCAATTTGCTCTTAGCTGCTGGCACAGATAGTGCCGCGCTCCCTCACGATGAGGAAGGTCCCTGTGCCGGTCACAGGGGCATCTTATTCGCCATTCTTTTTTCATTTATTTTATTGATTTGTTTTTTCGTTTTTGGGGATTTGGGGTTTTTTGTTTTCCAACCTTTTCTTCAACTACTTGTCTCAGGAATCGTCCATCATCGTCGCCGGCGCCGACCCCGTCATGAGCTCTGAGGCGCAGGGAGGCCTCCCACAAGCGTGAACAACTCGCCAGGGCTCTCGAGCGTGCGGATGACCAGGATGGCAAGACGCATCAAGGAGCAAAGGAAAAAAGCGATAACCAAGACGACTTCGTTAATAAACCCCTAGCAGGGGAAGGAACAGAGCTACGGCGGGGCATACCCCGCCGGCGAGGACTACATTGCAAAAGAGGGGAGGAGACTAGCTCTCCTCCCCAGAAGACCTATGCGGTGATGCCACCCCTTTACTCCGCCACGGGCTAGGGGAAGGTGCGGCGGACGCCGGTGGTGGCGAAGATCCGCACCAAGGCCTCCAGCGTCCCCAGCTTGAAGAGGAAGATGAGGTGGTCGCCGACGCGGAGACGATGGCCGAGGGCAAAAGCCCTCCAGCGCCCGGAGAGGACGGCATTGCCGCCCGCTCCAAGGATGATGTCAACATGCCAGATCAGCTCTGGCCTGCTCTGCTCCACAAGCATGACCTCTCCAACGGAGAAGCCGGGGGCGTAGATTGCCCTCCAAACTGCGTCGGGCAGCCGGAGGGTGATGAAGCTCCAAGCCTCGAAGATGACGAGGAGCTCCAAGAATCGGGACCCCGACGCGACGAGGGGTCCCAACATCTCCGCCGCCAGGCGGCGGGGAGTCACGACCACTCCGGTCGCGGGGGGTGCCACCTCCTGTGGCCCCGGGGCATCTGCAACTGGGGGGAGGGGGCCTAGAGCGGCCTCCACCTCCCGGAGCGCCCGATCGATGCTCCCCGCGGGGCGGGGAGCCGGCATCGCCGCCGCAACCGGCAACGGCGCGTTCAGAGCACCTCCTGGTGCAGGACCCCGAAGGGTCATGGCCATGGAGGTCCCCGGGGCGGTGCGGTTCACCGCGCCCTGCGCCGGTGCCCCAATGCACAGGGGGCCTCCGGCTCCGGGCGCCCAAAGGGCTGGAACCTTCGGTTTGTTCCTGCTGCCCGGGGGGCGTCCGCGGCGCTTCGCCCCCGAGCTTGCGGATCCGGCGGCGGCGGAGGAAGCAGAAGGATCCATGGCTCGGGGAAGGTGTCTGGGGAGGAAGTAGTACTGGAGAAAGTGAGTGAAGTGCCGAGGGCGTCGAGGAGGCTGCATTTAAAGGCGCGGCCGGCATCAAAGCGTCAAGTCCCAGCGCGGGAATCGGAGCGTCGGCGTAGCGCCCTGCAGTGAGTGACGCGCCATCATGGCAGTTTGACGCCTCGGGGACTGCTGCGTCGCCCGCCGTTTCGTCTCGCCAGCTGCGGTCGCGCCATGCGTCCGTGGCCTCTGCATCTTCACGTGGTCCTCTGACCGCGAGCGTTGACGCATGCCGTTGGAGGGCCCAGCAGCTTCTGGGGGCCCCTGACCCTTCGCTCCCTCGAGAGGGCGTGTTTGCGGGCTAGACTCCCGGGGGCTACTGTCGGTGTTCTGGATACCGGGGTATCCCGGTCCACCAACTCCTGGGCCCCTTCAACGGCCCAGCTTTGGCCCAGGGGTAAACGACGACCGAAGCCCAACAAAGAAGACCCTCATGAGGAGGCGCCTCATGAGGAGAACGCCGACTAAAACTGCTAAGGACTAGAAGACCTCCTCACGAGCTGTTCCTCGTGAGGGGATGGACCACATCCACGTCAGCTCAGTACGTCCCCGTTCTGAGCAAGAAGATAAGGACGGAAGATAGCGTACCATCCACGCTACCCCGACAGGGGGGAGACCAGCTCCTGTCGTGCCTGCATAAAGCTGCACGGTGGTTGTTGACCACCCCCCTAAAAATAGGGTCGACGGTGCAGGGCACCAGAGGAGGACGTCAGCCTCCTCCACCCACTCCTGTGGACCGGCGCCACTACTCTACGAAGACTACGTCCACCGAAGACTGAAGACAACAGCTGTCCCCTCTCCTTGGCCGTTTGTGGCAACCCCTTCCACAAGTTGATAAGGGGAAGGAGGACCTTGGCGCTATAAAAGGAGGGGAGGCCGCCCCTTAGAAAGGATCCGATCTTCATCTCCGGGCTCCTAGCTAGGCTAAGTTGGTTCTTCTACCTCCGGCCAGTTAGAGCTCTGTAACCAAGGCCTTGTACTCCTCGTGAGGTATCGCGTCATAATACAAGAAGGCAGGAAGTAGGGGTTTTACCTCACCACGAGGGCCCTGGACCTGGGTAAACCTCGGTGTCTCTCTCTGTCGTGCGTTGTGCTCTCCAGCGTCTCGAGGCTTCCCTCGCCGTGTTTCATTGTGATCTAGATCTCACGCGTATAGCCCCCTACGTTCGAATCTTTGGGGTCCGTCGTGTGGTACCCCGTGTTCTTGCGACACAAAATCCCCCGACAAATTAGAAATGATATAATTACTTATAATAGTAGAGGAGAATACTACTCCAACTGAAACATACATGTATCAGGTTTGTTATATTCCAACTACTTATGGTGCCAACTATTACATAATTTTAGTAGTAATCATCCAAAGTATAAGATTTGTTATATTCCAACTATGATGACATTCAGACAGATAAATAATTTATTTTTCTTTTATTCATGTGTTTTTATACTAGCTAGGTCATGCAGGTGCACGGGTTAATGACTAGTGTTACAAATGGAGCGCGCTTTTGCGAGATACTCGCCTGCTTTCCCATTTCAGTATGATCAACTTCTATTTTTGTTTTGTTTTCTAGATTGTTTTGGCATGTTACCACCATAATCTATACATGCCACTTTTGCACATTGATCTTGGTTGTTTTCCATCTTCTATATAAATAGGCTTTCATCGGTTGCTCCAAAAAACATTCACTCTAGCTTGTATAGCTACTGTTGGTTAAAAATTGAATCGAAATGAAAACACTCGCTCATGAACATCTCATAAGTGTATCATAAGCATGATTTACATTTCATAAATTTGATGCACATTTCTTGAGTAAGTAGCCCCTGAATCTTTTTCGTGAAGTAAATTGCACATAACACCATATTTATCTTAATTGTTGCGTGGCCAAACACCTTTTTTATGCCACGGCCAAAACTTTGGTCTCTATTTGGATATTTCCAATTATTGGGCATGCACATACCTTTTTGGCCAATCTAGCTCATTTTTTTAAAAGAGGGGCAAAAGCTTTGCCCCATTCATTAATTAAGAGGGAATAAAAGTTTGATACAAACCGAGTCTTGCTAAAAAAAACAATCACTCTCGTGGCATAATAGAACTCAAGTGCTTTAGGCCCGCAACACTCCAAAGAGCCGCCTTTTCCTTAATCTTAGTTACAATAACGGATGGCAACGATGAGACTTTGCGAAAGATTTAGCGTTGCGCTCATTCCAAATGACCCAAGAGGTGAGCATAAGAAGAGGTGCGTAAGATTTCCTCCTCGTGCCGTTGACGTAGATGAAATGTAGCCACCAATCTTTCACGGAGTCGAAAGTTTCCCAATTGGAGGTATCCACGGAGTCGATCCCAAGGCACGAGATGAGCAAGTTCCAAATTCTTTTGGTGTAACTACACTTGAAGAAAAGATGTGCCGCGGATTCGTGCTCCCTTTTGCATAATTGGCAAACACCACAATTTGTCCCTCCCCTCTTTTGAAGACGATCGACCGACCACACACGGTTTTGTAAAATGTGCCAAGCAAAGAGCTTGTGCTTTGGAGGGGCCCAATTCTTCCAAACCGCCTCTATCAAATACGAGTCAATCGTGCCTTCGAATTGGGCCTTGTAGGCCGACACCGCCGTGTATGAGCCCGAGTTGGTAAATTTCCAAATAGCTAATTTTTGTTTTCAATGTTGATTAACTCATAGACAGCTAAAAGGTCGACCCAAATTTTGACAGACCAACTATCGGCTAAAACCAAACATAACCACCTGCCATCTTTGAGCTGTTTTTTTGGCAAAGAGCTTTAAGCTGGTTGAGCATGTATATTCTCTTCACTGGACATGAGAAAGGCAGTAGCCCCTGGGCCTTTTTCTGGTGACTTGAGCAGACTCTCTTTAGGCGGCAGCTCTTGCAAGCTGTACACCCCCAAAGCAGCATTTCTACCACCACCTCACAGGCACACCATCCCCCTCACGTTCCCCCTCTTCTGGCCCCCCCCTCTCTCTATCATCAAACCCTCCTTCCACTGGAAGCATAAAACCTCTCTCTCCTCTCTAGCAAAGCTCTCTCTTCCTCTTGGTCCGGCCGCCACCATGTCAGGGCTCTACAGCCAGGGTTTCTCCCCTGCAAGAACCGCCTCGCCCCAGATTAGGGGCAACCCCGACCATGATAGGTACAGCGCCGCCAGGGATTTGTTTTCCCGGTCCTTCTCAGTGATTCTTGATCCAGAGGTTGCTCTCTGTTCCCTTTGCTTGCCCCTTTCGATTGATGCAATTCTAGGCTTCTATGTAGTCAGTACCTGGCTGAGCTTCTCGCGGAGCATCAAAAGCTGGGGCCCTTCATGCAGGTGCTGCCCGTGTGCAGCCGGCTGTTGAACCAAGGTGAGATCTTTGCTTACCTCTTTGTGTACTGTTGCTCACGAATTAATAGTTTTCGTTTTTGCTTGTGAGAAAGTGAGGGCTCTGTTTTTAATGGAGGAATCGCATGATCCCCAATGCTTAGATGGTTGCTGATTTCTCTCCAGCTCATGCCATTGAGCGATGGTCGGTCTGATTTGGGTAGACTGGACGGTTGCCCTCTTCATTTTTCTTGGGATGTTTTGTGGATAAGAGAGATAATATGATAATTGTGAATTGTACTAATTTATAGAATATAAATGTGGTCAAGCTTTACTTTCCTTGTTTTGGGGAATACCATAAATTTTCCATTAATAAGTAGATGTTACGATTTCTTGGGTCTTGTGTTAAGTGAGATGCTCAATTGAGAAGATATCTTCACATCAGTAACTAAAAATAGCGAGGGAGACAGTTGAAGTGAAAGTATGTATCTGGAGTGCCCTTAATTGTTCATTGCATCACCACGATACCATCAGACAGCAGTATGAATGTTACAGATACAGTGGGACTATGTGAAAAAGTTCAGCACTGCACCATGTATTGTCCAGTAGTGTCATGCTAGATGTACACAGTGTTTTGTTTAATTATGGATATATTTTTGAAGGCTAAACATGTGGGAACTGTTAACTACTACTGGAGATATTTCTTAATTTTATGTTTCTGTGTGTCAGTATGGTGGAAAAACATTGTCCTTGCTTTATCAACCATGTCACAATCCAGTCTGATCTGATTCTGTTTTGATTTTACTGCATTAGCAGCATATCACTTTGTAGTGAGTGGCATATTTGTCTAAAAGCATGGTTTTAAGATATCCTGTTGTTTGTCACATGAGAGCTTTCAATAGGAAACTGTTCCCTTTATCGCAGAATTTTTTGGATTCAGACTAAGATAAGGTGCTTTGACTTGTATCATGTTTGTTGGATAACCAGATAACTGCTTAGAAGCAAAAAAAGTACTACACTCACAGGATCCACATATGATAGGCCAATGGAGAAAGTCCATTAGACCAATTTACTGTCTTGGTCTTGTGGGTTAGTTACAAATATTGCAGTTTAAAATTTACGAATTTGATAATACTGTTTTGCAATCAGTAACTGGCAGCGTGGCACGCAATTTGTCATCTCACATTTTATGCTTCATGTGGTAAGCAGCTTTATGTGTGGCTGTTTCCATAATACGTATTTTGCAGCAAAAAGTGAAGTAGCAAGTATATCTTTCTTCCATGTATATGGAGTTGAGCATTAAACAAGTCTTTATAAACATCAATGCTTCTTTGTATCATGTGTGGCGACTGGAAAGTTTGCCTAATCCCTTTATATATAGCCCAGCATATGGTTAAACTCGAGTGAACACTCTATAGAAATTTATTGCTTGGCTGACCGTGTGTTCAATTTTAACCTTTCAATATGACCATTTTTCGACTATCAAACTGCGCAAAGGTACTCTTCCTTTCGTACTACATTCTAACATGGCATGTATGGTCGTTTTCTTTATGTTCATATAAAACCATGGAGAAGAAACTGCACGTCACTATGAGATAGCAGGATTTGCAAATAGGGACAAGGCATTCCTTCTAGAAACTCTGACCACTAGATATCCTCTGTTGTGTTGATCTTTGCACCACATATCTCCAAACTCGTGTGGTGCTCTGTTTGAAAAGGGATCCTTTCGTTTCGAGTCCTAGAAATGAATTATGTTGGCTTCTTTCGCATTTTAAAGTGATGAACTGAACTGCCACAATGTATTTGTCACTAGACATATCAAGATGATCTTGATCTGCAACTGATTCTAAAAAGCACGTATTTGCATCATGTAATATCTAGTTGCTCATTTTTCTTGATTTTATTTTCCCCGTAGATTTTTCTCATAAAGCATTTACGACTTGATTATAGCTAATTTTTAATGTTGACATTAGCAAAATATATATTTCCATTCTGAGCAGAGAAAATTGCAGCGAACACCACTCTTTCTGGCAATTGTTGCACCAAACACAGAAACAAAAACTTTTCTGCAGCTAGCACATATATGGCTTAATTTTTTGCACCTAGCCCAAATAAACCAATTGGCTATGTATTATGCGTTAACGTGGAGGGAGGGAACCATTGTTTCATGTGGTTATTGCTCATGACACAAAAATAATGTAAATCTAAGACTTGATTTATAGTACAATGCCTCATTTTTTTTGGAAATATTAGATTTGAAAAATTGAATATTTGAAAGCAGAATTATAACTGAAAATTTCTTACGGTATATGAACTCCAGTGACCCCTCTATATTAAAAAAATAAAAATTCAATATTTATAGGATTCAAAAAAGTTGTAAACAATTCTGGACATTGAATAACATATCCTAGAAGCATGCAAAACCGCAATACATATTTATTATGGCCTATGCAAAAATGGCAAAATCTAACATTTTTTGTGCCTACACTGGAAAAATTTGTGGGTTTAACAGGTTTATTTGGGCTAGATGCAACAATTAGACAAACATATGTGGTCATGTGCAAAAGAAGATTTGTTTCTGGGTTTTGTGCAACAATGTCCACAGAGAGTGGTGTTAGTTGCAATTTTCTCTTCTGAGCAATAACTCTATTCCTCGTCTGCTGACCTTTGTCTTATTTAGAAATCATGCGGGTATCAAGCATGGCCCACGACCATGGGTTCAGTGATTTTGACAGGCGTCGATATAGAAGTCCTAGTCCTATGTCTTCACCAATTATGCGACCTAATCTACATGGCAATGGATTTGGTCCCTGGAATGGGCTACACCAGGAGGTAGGCATGATACATTAATCTCTACAAAAAACTACCTTCTGTACATATTTCAATCACTTCAAGAACCTTCTTTTGCTGTTCAACATTTCAATTTTTTTGGATTCTAGTCCTCGAACATTTTCTTCTAAGGTTATTAAACCAATCAATCATGAATAGACGTTTTCTATCATTGTACTTATGTTCTATCAATGGCATACTTTAGGGTGTGTTTTATAAAAAATAGTGATGTGCTATTTTTATATACAGAGGGCAGGCTTTCCTCCACCTGGAATAAGTATGGACTGGCAAGGAGCACCTCCAAGTCCTGGCTCTTATATCGTTAAGAAGATTGTACGCATGGAGGTTCCGGTTGATGCTTACCCTAGTGTATGCCTTCTGCAACTTGTTTCAATCCTTCAGTACAGTAAACGACTCTAACCTGTTGTGTTTTCACTTTCCTCCAGTTCAATTTTGTTGGGCGAATTCTAGGACCGAGGGGCAATTCTCTAAAGCGGGTTGAAGCATCAAGTGGCTGCCGTGTTTTCATCAGAGGGAAAGGTTCCATCAAAGATACAGACAAGGTAACAAATAATTGTACCATTCAATTACTTCTCACTAATATACTTGTGTAGCTTAAGTTATATTAATTTACTTCAATTTTGTATCTTTACAGGCGTAGAAGCTTCTTTGTTATGTTTAATTTAACTTCCTTTACTAAAATATTGGACCCTCCTCTTTAACTTTGTTACTCGACTTCAAATCCTATTTATCCATCTTTGATGTCGAAATAATATTCCCATTTCTCTCTAGTTTATAATATTTCTAAAATTCTGATCAGAAATCGTTATATATAAAATGGAAAGCACAATTCTGAACATTTTGCTTCACTTGCATGGAGAATTCTAGGTGCTTTTCAAGGTATATTGTTATAGTGCCTTGTTAGCAATATATGCTTAGTATTTCAGCAAATATTGTTGTTTGCTTGGTACAATAGATAGACTAGTTTACTTGAGGTCCACCTACCGTGCCGCGGATCTTAAAGCAGTACCAGTTACAAATGCTTGTAGGAAGGAAAGTTTGAAATATTTCTATTGTAATGTTTACGCTGCAAATTGTGGGTGTCCATTCAGATTGTCAAAATCTACTAGAGCCCTAAAGAAAATCCCATCTATTTTCTGTGTTTGCATCCTGTGACTAAGGCACCTAGTACCTTGTAACATTAGTAAAATTGAGTAGTGTACTTACTAAATTATGTGCGCAAATCCATCCCTTGTTGTAAACTTCAGTTTATTCCGTTTTTGGAAATTATGGCATGTGATAATGAATTTCTCACATGCCACATCTATGTCTTAACATTTTTTAGGCATGGCGTTGTACCTTTTCAATTTGAAACTAGTCTCCCCTCCTTAATTGTGTTACAACAATCTTCTGATTTAAAGAAGCTTTTCTCCAAGTTTTTTTTATCTTGTTTGGACAGGCGGATAACATTAATTGCTCCATTTACATGTGTTTTTCTGCCTTTTTCCTCTAATAAACAGTTGCACATCTGGGTTTTGATTTCTGTAGGAGGAGAAGCTAAAGGGGAAACCTGGCTATGAGCACTTGAATGAACCACTGCATGTGTTGATCGAGGCTGAGTTACCAGCCAATATCATTGATGCAAGATTGAGACAAGCACAAGAAATCATGGATGAACTGCTAAGGCCAGTGGTAAGTGTACCTTAAATTCTCTATGTAATTGCCTCTGCAGCATATTACAGGACTCCATATATTGTTTTATTCTCAAGTTTGGATAGTGCTACTTCAGTATTTATAGTTTAGAAATTAAACCACAGAGGCCACATTATGAAAAGTATTATTTAAAAGATTAATAGGTGGTAAATTTAGAGGCACTTGCATCAACTTCGCGTTAGTTAGGTTTCTATCAGCTTACCCATGACTTTGACTAAGGCACTAGCATTGTATGTCTACCATGTTTGTTGGTGTATGCCACTGTTTATGCTTGTAGGAAGTGTTAATAGAATTCAGGGTCGCTTTGTTGTGGCTGCATGGAGCTTCGAAGGTAGTAGGGGTGGATCACAGGAGGACGAAATTGTCCTCTGCGTTTCGGTGCCGTAGCTGGCGATTAGATGAGTGGCGATTAGATGAGGTAGCAGGGGATAGGTCAAGAGAAATTAGAGGGGTCGGGAAGAGCAAATAGAGGATTCGGTTTTGATTGTTTATTGCTTGCCCTAGAACACACGGGATACACATCCTCTTATAAGAGGACCAGACAAACCGACTCCAAGACCAGTAGTACACGACTAGGACTCTTTTGACTCTTACGTTACCCTATTTTCCTTTAGTAATTGGACTCTAATTATGGTAATAACTGACGCCATAACACCTTTAACTATGGTAACTGACGCCACAACACTACTCCCCTTCTTCAGATACAGCTCGTCATCGAGCTGTAATTCATGGCGGATCTTTCTCCTCAGCATCATCAATAACTTCAAGGTAGAAAAGGCGTTGACAACGATGGCCTCTTGAGAATTTTTCGTCGCAGTTGAAACACAATCCTTTTTCCCTTCTTTCTGCCATCTCTGCGGCTGCTAATCGGTGAAGCGACCGTCCTTCCCCAGCTGGAACTGAATCAGTCAAGGGCATACCTTGCAGCTGTCCTATAGGCATGGGTGACTTTTCGCTGGAAGATGCTTCTATGCTGCCAACAGCTGCGATTGTAGCCCTCAGCTCATGGGCACGCGCAAGGCTCATTGCCGTGTCCAAGTCTTGCAGATTATGCAGCTCCACGTCGATCTTCAACAGATCGATCAAGCCAGCACCTGCTGTGACATGGACAAAGCCTCAATGTGACCCAAAAGTGCTAAAAACTTTTCTTGGTACTCGGCAACAGTCCCTGTCATCCGAAGCCTTGTTAATTCGCCCAAACAATTGGATCGAACCGGAGGGCCAAATCTGTTAGATGTATATATTTGTATATTGTAGTTTCCCCATATGTTAGGGGGCTTCCTGCATATTTGCACCTGTACCTGTACTATATATTGTGGCCTTTGGCCCCCAGATAATACAAGTTGCATATTCCTAACATGGTATCAGAGCAAGGTTTTCTTTTTTTGGACGCGCAACTCGTCCTCTAACCGGCCGCCGCCGCTCTCCGTCTAACCGGCCGCCCCGTCTCGTCTCCGTCGCCTCGTCTTGGGGGCCGTCCATCGTCGCCCACGTCTTGGTGTCGTCGTCCCGTCTCTGACCGGGAATCGGCCGCCTTCGCCCCGCGCTTGGAATCGGTCCTGCCCCGTCCGCCCTGCCCGGCCTCGATTCACTCGCCCCCCCTAGGCCGCTGCCTGGCCGCGCCTCGCCTGGCCGCCCCCGATCCCAGCCCGCACTGGCCGCCCCCGACCCCAGCCCGCACTGCCGTCGACTGGGATCGATCGGGCCCGGCCTGAAATCGACCAACGGCGCCGGGAATTGCTGGCCGCCGGCCGGAATTGGCTGCCAGTGGTCGTTGGTCGCCGGTGTTGGCTGCTCCTGCGAGCAATTTGGCCGCCGTTCCCGGTGTCTGCTCAGGCTCCTGAGCGTTGACCGGATCTGAGAGATCCAGATCGTATCGAGTAAAAAAAAAAAAGTCCCTGTCGTCCGACATTTCTTGCTCTTGTCACCCGATGACTTCTTCCGCTGCCTCCGACTTGTCCGCGGGCCTTCCTTCGGTTCTTGGTGCTTGTCCGCCAACTCCGTGCATGTTGGCGCGTTGCTCTTCGTCGACCTTCGCGGCCTCTTCCCGCGGCTATGGCCGCCCTTCGCCGACTTTGTCTACGTCGACCTGCCACTCTACATCGACTTTCGCGGCCTCTTCACGTGGTTATGGCCGCGCTTTGCCGACTCCGTCTCCGTCGGTTTGGCGCTCTACACCGACTTTCGCGGCCTCTTCACGCGGCTATGGCCGCCCTTCGCCGACTTCGTCTACGTCGGCCTGCCGCTCTACATCGATTTTCGCGGCCTCTTCACGTGGTTATGGCCGCGCTTCGCCGACCCCGTCTATGTCGGCTCGCCGCTCGACATCGACTCTTGCGGCTTCTTCAGGCGGTTGTGACCGTCTTTCGTCGACTCCGTCTTCATCGGCGTGTTGCTCTCCGTCGCCACCTTTGGCGGCCTCTGTGTGTGTGGGTGACAGCTCCTCGTCGGCACCTGATTGTACCTCGACCTCTCCAGTCGTGCCCCTTTCTGCGCATGAGATAGCGCAGCTTCGATGCCTGCTTGATGCTTGGGATTCTTCACCGACAGGTTCTGCTGGTTCTGCGACTAAGCTTTCTAGCATTGAGCGACCACCTCCTCCTTCTCCAGGTACATCCCCATGGCTTCTTGATACTGGAGCTTCTTTTCATATGACTTCTGATTCTTCCTTGTTGCATTCTGTTCGACCTGTCGACCCTCCTGTTCGAGTTCTTACTGCCGATGGTACCCTCCTCCCAGTCATTAGTTGAGGCATTCTTAGTACTTCCTCGTTTCATGTTCCTTCTGTTGCGCATGTTCCTCAACTTAACATGCAACTCTTTTCTGGTAGTCAGATTGTCGACTCTCGTTGTAGCATCACTCTCGACTTTGATTCCTGTTCTGTTCAGGACCGTCGCACCGGCACTATGCTTGGTGCTGGCCCCCGCCGCCATGATGGCCTCTGGGAGCTTCACTAGCTTCGTCTTCCTTCTGATGCCACCGTCGCCAGTTCCTCGGCATCTGTAGCCGTCGCTACTAGCTCTTTTCAGCAGTGGCATCATCGTCTTGGATATTTATGTGGTTCTCGACTCTCGTCTTTAGTTCATCGTGGTGTTCTGGGGTCTGTCTCCGGAAACGCTTCTTTGGATTGTCAGGGCTGTCGGCTTGGTAAGCAGATTCAGCTACCGTATCCTCACAGTGAGTCTGTGTCCGAGCGTCCTTTTGATCTTGTTCACTCTGATGTTTGGGGTCCGGCTCCCTTCTCATCGAAAGGGGGTCATCGCTACTATGTTCTCTTTATAGATGATTTTTTTCGTCACACTTGGATATATTTCATGTCTTCTCGTAGTGAGGTCTTGTCTATCTATAAGAAATTTGCTGCCATGGTTCGTACCCAGTTCTCCACTCCTATTCGTGTGTTTCGTGCAGATTCTACTGGCGAGTATATCTCTCATTCACTGCGCGCTTTTCTTGCTGAGGAGGGTACTCTTGCTCAGTTTTCTTGTCCTGGTGCTCATGCTCAGAATGGTGTGGCTGAGCGCAAGCATCGTCACCTTCTTGAGACGACTCGTGCGTTGATGATTGCCGCTTCTCTTCCGCCTCACTTTTGGGCTGAGGCTGTTTCCACTGCCACTTATCTCGTCAATATTCAACCCACTGCTGCTCTGCAGGGTGGTATTCCTCTAGAGCGCCTCTCTGGTCATCCTCCTGATTACTCGGCGCTTCATTCGTTTGGTTGCGTTTGTTATGTTCTTGCCCCTCGTGAACGCACCAAACTGACCGTTCAGTCTGTTGAGTGTGTCTTTCTTGGATACAGTGATGAGCATAAGGGCTATCGGTGTTGGGACCCCGTTGGTCGTTGGATGCGCATTTCTCGTGATGTCACGTTTGATGAGACGCGTCCTTTCTATCCTCGCCCCACCTCCTCGACCTATCTGATGGAGGATATATCCTTTCTACTTTTTCCTGACACACCTCCCTCTGTTCCTATTGATCCTCCTTCGGGACCTACTATTGCTGATGTCTCACCTTCGACCCCGTTGTCCTGCTCCCCACCTAGTTCTCCTCCTTCTCCTGATCCTCCACCCACCTCACCGTTGTCTCCTTTTCCCTTCCATTATTCTCGTCGCTCTCATGCTCCAGATCCTCCTCCTGATGTCCCTTCTTCTTCTTCTTCTTCTGATATGTCTTCTTCTTCTGACGAGCTTCCCTCTCCTCTTCCGGCGACTCGTCTTCGTCGTCCTCCTGATCGTTACTCTCCTAGTCAGTACGGTCTTTCTGTTGCCCTCGAGCCGACTTCTTATTGGGATGCTGAGCGTCATCCCGAATGGCAGCTTGCCATGGCTGAGGAGATTGCTGCGCTTGAGCGCACTGGCACCTGGGATCTTGTCTCTCCCCCTCCCGGCGTGCGTCCCATCACGTGCAAGTGGGTCTATAAAATTAAGACCCGCTCTGATGGATCTCTTGAGCGCTATAAAGCGCGTCTTGTGGCTCGTGGCTTTCAGCAGGAGCACGGCCGTGACTATGATGAGACCTTTGCCCATGTGGCTCATATGACCACTGTGCGCACTCTTCTTGCTGTTGCTTCTGTTCGACACTGGTCTGTGTCTCAGCTTGATGTTCAGAACGCTTTCCTCAATGGAGAATTGAGTGAGGAGGTTTACATGCAGCCTCCTCCTGGGTATTCTGTTCCCGATGGGATGGTTTGTCGTCTTCGGCGTTCTCTTTATGGCCTGAAACAGGCCCCTCGTGCCTGGTTTGAGCGCTTTGCCTCTGTGGTGACTGCTGCTGGTTTCTCTCCCAGTGCTCATGATCCAGCGCTGTTTGTTCACACTTCTCCTCGTGGACGCACTCTTCTCCTTCTCTATGTTGATGATATGATCATTACTGGTGATGATCCTGAGTATATTGCCTTTGTTAAGGCTCGTCTTCGTGATCAGTTTCTTATGACTGATCTTGGTCCTCTACGCTACTTTCTTGGGATTGAGGTCTCCTCCACTTCTGATGGCTTTTCTATCTCTCAGGAAAAGTATATTCAGGATCTTCTTGCTCGTGCTGCTCTTGGGGATGAGCGCACTGTTGAGACTCCTATGGAGCTTAATGTTAAGCTTCGTCCTACTGATGGTGATCCTCTTCCTGACCCGACACGTTATCGCCATCTTGTTGGGAGTCTTGTTTATCTTGCTGTCACTCGTCCTGACATATCTTATCTTGTTCATATTCTGAGTCAATTTGTCTCAGCTCCTACCACTGTTCACTATAGTCATCTCCTCCGTGTTCTTCGCTATCTTCGTGGCACGATCACTCGTCGTCTTTTCTTTCCTCGTTCCAGCTCCCTCCAGCTTCAGTGCTACTCGGATGCTACGTGGGCGAGTGATCCTACGGATCGTCGTTCCCTTTCTGCTTACTGTGTGTTTCTTGGTGGTTCGCTCATTGCTTGGAAGACGAAGAAACAGACAGCGGTTTCCCGTTCGAGTGTTGAGGCTGAGTTGCGAGCTATGGCCTTGTTGACTGCTGAGGTGACTTGGTTGCGGTGGTTGCTTGCGGATTTGGGGTCTCTGTTACGACACCCACTCCAGTTTTGTCTGACAGTACAGGTGCTATCAGTATTGCACGTGATTCGGTAAAGCATGAGCTTACCAAGCATATTGGTGTTGATGCTTTTTATACACGTGCTCAGGGTGCAGGCTCAGGTTATTACGCTTCAGTATGTGCCTTCAGAGTTACAGTTGGCGGACTTCTTTACAAAGGCACAGACTAGAGCGCAGCATGATTTCTTACTCTCCAAACTCAGTGTTGTGGATCCACCATGAGTTTGGGGGGGGGGGGGGGGGTGTTAGATGTATATATTTGTATATTGTAGTTTCCCCATATGTTAGGGGGCTTCCTGCATATTTGCACCTGTACCTGTACTATATATTGTGGCCTTTGGCCCCCAGATAATACAAGTTGCATATTCCTAACAAAATCGAAGATGACAACGATTTTTAAAGCGAGGCCACGAAGGGATGCCTTTGTTGCGCTCCAGTTGCATGTACCACGTCTGAGCAGTTCCAGTCATATGATATGCAGCAAGCCACACCTAAATGCTTCGTTTGTCCTCTGTCACCAAAAGAACTGCTCACATCTGTTTAGCCACCCGAGTGGATCTTCTTTCCCATCATAAGTAGGAAAATCCAGCTTGTGGTAGCGTGGTACGCCGGCGGTGTCAGCGACGTGTGGCACACCTGGTGGTGCGTGCGGCATGACAAACTGGGACCATGGCGGCAGGGGCCGCTGCTGCCCTAGGGGCAGTGACGTTGACAACCCAAAGCTGGCCGTAGCCGGGGCGGAGGCAACAACAGTCAGGTTTGCGGCCAGATCTGTAGCAGCCGATGATGATTATGATGGTGGCAACTGTGATGTAGATGGTGCCACATCCCTAGGAGGCGGGAACAAGTCTGCTTGGCTGCCTGGTTTGAGCTCCAGTGCTTTCACACGGATCTCAAGTGCGGCCACGCTGTCCTGGATGGACTTGTTGGACTCCTCGAGCGCGGCGATGCTGTCCTGGATGGACTTGTTGGACTCCTCGAGCGTGGCGACGCTGTCCTGGCTGGACTTGTTGGACTCCTTAATTGCATCGTTGCTTTTCCGCAAATCAAGGATTGCTGCCATGATGTCATCTGTGGTGTAGGTTGTCTGCTTCGCCTTGTCCGCATCAGAAACCATGGTGGTCGGCTCTGATACCAGATGTTGTGGCTGCTTGGTGATTCGAAGGTAGTAGGGGTGGATCACAGGAGGACGAGTTTGTCCTCTGCGTTTCGGTGCCGTAGCTGGCTATTAGATGAGGTTGCAGGGGATAGGTCAAGAGAAATTAGAGGGGTCAGGAAGAGCAAATAGAGGATACAGGCACCTCTAACTATGGTAACTGACGCCACAACACGCTTCCACAAGTACGAGTTATGGTTCAGGGTACATCTGGGAGAAGCTGTGGTAGCCTGCTGCTGCACTGCAATACACGGGAGTATGTGGCACCCTGGCAGTTAATGAAGTGCTTGATGTTGTGGGCAATTGATATGCCAAAGCGAAGACTTGATGATAGCAATTACATGTATAATTTGAACCCCGCAAAATGTTGCATTAATTCCCTTTTTCATTTTGGCGACTGCGAAGAGATCAAGGTGTGCACATGCACACAGCACTGTCGATGTATACATGCACGGTTTTCCCTTGCAATACATGCCTAAAATTGACGGAGATCGGAAAAAATCCAACCTGATAGAACAATATATCAAATAAATCCAATCCACTGTTCACACTGCATACAAGCAGGTGGGTTCAGTAGTAAAATTTGTGGATTTATCTCTGGCGTCCATCAACTCTAACATGTAATTCAGGGACGCACGCGTTAAGGGTGTGCCTGTGTGGTACTGACGGTAGTGTGTGCACATGTGTCGAAAAACTGAACTCATTGCGACTGAAATCCCCCAAACATTTGAAGGTTTGAAGTGCTTCATTGCAGCAGAATATATCTGGTGAACAATTGGGAGCAATTAAAGAGCAAGCTTGATTTGCCAATTGGTGGCACTACATTTTTTTCGAAATGGGGAATTTGGTGGCACTACATAAGTGCGCCTTTGCGGGCTGGGTAGACGATCCACTAATACCACGTAAATTCTGTGTTCACTTGCGGGTGTCTGATGCATTCCACAGCTTCGTGGATGTCCAGCATCCTGATCATGGTTTTGTGTGTGGAGAACTTTAAAGAAACACCTCCTAGTTCTGATGCAACATAAATTGCATCCAGTGATTACTTGCAGCTAATGCAAACCTGAATTTTTTGCTACAGTTTAACTTTGTAAACATTATTCTAGAATCTGTGAAAAAAACCTAAAGCATAGTGTTATATGAATTTTTTTACTATTTTCAAATTACAAAGTGTATACACAGAAGAGAAAGTAAATGTGCTGTTATGCATGATGAAGCACAAGGGGAACTGGTAGCTGGCGCGGAAGAACAATGAGATGGCATGGATCGAACAAGTCGGGTTTGTTGATTCGCAGAACGTGGTACACCATCAGTTCAGTTTGGAAGGAGAATTGGTGTACCACGTATTGTGATCTTGTACTGTTTTTCGCTGTACCTAGTGCGCAATCGCAGTGTAGGAACTGGAGAGTGAAAGAGGAGACATAGGGACTACCCACAAATTCACGTTGTGAATTTTGGTTCTCTCCCAGAAAGCATGGAACTGAAGAAAGGCACTATCTCAAAGCATAAACTTGAAATACATTTGCAAGCATATTTCAGTGATGTGCAGACATATTTGAATTCTTCAATTAGTTGTCATAATGATTGCTTTAATCACTGCTGGGCAAAACTGTACTCATGTAGAGCAGTACTCCGTAATTTACATTTTCCTCCCAATCTGTATGGTGATGGTTGTACAACATCCTTGGAATTATACCTAAGTCTGAGGAATCAGGTATGCAAGGGTTATGGTGAATATGGTAACTGTTGGTATATGTGGAGATGATGATGGTGGGCAAAGGATGAGAGTCCCATCGTAACTGATGCCGGATCTATTCCTACTGGCTACTACCTTCTGGCATCGTTTTTGGTGGCATAAAATTACTTTGTTCTTATTTTCATATACAGATTTATCCATTTTCTGAGACCATCTTCCGCTGATATGTTTGTGCAAAGTAGCTTGTACTTCTCTATATCATCAAGGAGCTGCCTAAAGTGAATCAATGTGCTGACCATAGATATAAGCTTTCTATCCGTAAACTGATTCGTGATTGCCGTTTTCCATGTAGGATGAATCACAAGATTTCTATAAAAGGCAACAACTGAGGGAACTGGCGGTGCTGAACTCTACACTGAGAGAGGATAGCCCTCATCCTGGAAGCATCTCTCCATTCAGCAACGGTGGCATGAAACGTGCTAAACCGAGCCAGTAGAAAAGCTATTGCTCCATCTTATCTTACATGATGTTGAGCCAAGGGGCCTTATGCCCCTACCCTAGGGCATGCCATTGGGCTCATGTTTGTCGGTTCTCTTGTGGGCAGTTGTGTAACAAACAGTAATCTGGATATCCAGAATCGAGTGGTACCCTCCTTCGAGTAAGGAGAAACTGGTGCCTGTTAGAACTGTCCCAATCTTCTAGTGGAAATCCAGCTGTGTTGTTGTAAGGTTAACATTCTTTTCATTCGTCATCGACTGTTAACCCTAGTAGCTTGTCATGCTAAGGATAGGCTCGTTTTCCTTTTTCCAGGAGAGACTTGAGAAGTATGTGGACATGAGATTTTAACTTAGATGTTTAATTATTTAACTTGTATTATATCTCTCTAGACACCATGTAGTTGCAAATTGCAGATGGTAATTCTGAGTTATAGATGTGGATTCAGAGCATTCTCTATTCATGCTAAATGTAGTGTCGATTCATGTTAGTTGCAATTTTATGACTCATTTTAGTTGCAATTTTATGACTCATCTTAGTTGCAATTTTATGACTCATCTTAGTTGCAATTTTATGAGAGAAGTCGTTTTGGCTTGTGAGCTCCGGGTCCTGTGCTTCAGTGCTCTCTCGTATTTAAAATAATAATATTAAATGGTATTTTGAAGTTCAGAGAATTCTTTAAAAATGTGAATACATACACTTGTATTTACATATTTACTGAGGATTGCTAGATAATACATTATATTGTAGGTCAAAATAACAAATTGTGGATCTAAAAAGGCAAAAAAGAACTCATTTTTTCCTTCCGACACTTGTCTTTTTTTTTTGTGTGTAGATCACACTTGAAAGGATATTTCATCTCAAATTTGTATGTACTTGTATGATTTTTTTTGGTTGCAAATTTTGGATATCTAGAAGTAAGCTTTTTGATTTTTTTAAATAAAAAAAGCAAGATCAGCTTGAGCTATAAGTGTCTTTTCACAATTTTTATTTATCATAAACAGAGACGTGATTTCCTTTTCTAGTATGGATGTAATTAGTATGCGTAGGTATGCAAAAGTTTAGCGGCCGCATTATCACCAATTGTAACATGGAAGCTGCGTGCTATAGGTTGGCCTCAAGTTTTTGTTCACACCGATAACCTAAAGGAATCCTAGGGGCATTTATGTGGTCCGAGGTTGGGGTAAAATGTCTAATGGCCTCTATGATTTATAGGATTGTCAAAACATATGAGTAGAAAACATAGGATTAGAAAATACAAGAATTTTCATAAAAATGGTTTAATATCATAAGAAAACAAAGAAAATGTAGCAAGAGCTTTGAGTGGATGATATCTACCTTCAAACCATAGTGTGTTACCGTCGTAGACGCATAGTTGACCTACCAAGGAATCAAACAACACATCATGATGACAACAATGAGTATGCTAGCGCAGTTCAGCGAACTCTCCTATTCTAATGGGCATGATTACAGACGCTCCTCCTCTTTCATACCGCAACACCGGCCACCTTGAGTATCGGCACACGTCGCCTGCTCCCCTTGCGCGCCTGCTGCTATCATTTCTTCATAGGTTACAACATGTGGTGCCCTCTCATGTCTTAGGATACAATGTGTTCGACTTCGACACTACACGTACCCTGCCCACACCTTTGTACATAATATTCAATAGAAACACAACATAGTGCAAGACAAACAATGCAAGTCCTAACATAACCCTTTTGTATGGATCGTTACCGCCGACTATATATACTCCTTGTAAGTCGCCGGCTAGGGTTAATCGTATCATAAGATAACCCATGGTATTTGTAAACACTTCCGATATAGTGAAGTTTTGCTGGCTGGCGTCTGCGGTTTTTATCTCTCTTTGTTGGAGAGGGTTTTCCATGTTAAAATCTTGTGTTCCTCGCTGTGATTTCTTTTTTGTTCGTCATTATTGCTTGTCGTGTTTATAACAATTCAAAACAAACACAACATAGTGGAAGACAACCCTTATAAAAATTTATAAGGATTTCAATCCTTTGAATTAAACAATGCAGAGAGGATTTTTTTGGAGGATCAAAATACTCTGAATTTTCTGTGGGATTCGTTTGAATCAAAGGAGCCTTCAACAATAGTTGGTAGATAGCACGCATTTGTTTTATTTGTCATTCAGTTAGCATGTTATCCAATACATTTATTTCACCATCGATTTACATAGTTGTAATTGTAGTTTTAAAAGGTGACTGTTTGATTCTAAAGCAACACCGGAACATAACAAATAGAGAAGTGATAAGCCTGAAATTTCTCGAATCAACGAGGGAATATCTTGTATTGAATTCTACGGAGGCCTAGAATACGTGATGTGGCTGAAACAACGAGCAGTTTGGTCAAAGAAAAACAAAGCAATAACCAAATACACAAAAATGTAAGACATGGTATCTTATAAGATCACATACAAGATTCAACAAAATTTAGTTAGATAATTATGTTAAACAAGAAACCGAGCGAGCCATGCCTGGCTAGCAACCTCAAAATCAATGATGTTAAACAAGACACATCCCCATTATGGACATATCAGAGATATGACATAGTTTCGCAAAGGAGTAGTCAAGACTCACCAGAAGGACATGTAGTACCGGTGACATTCCAGTATTTCAATGCAGTTTGGTGAGGTTTATATGTCAGTCAGCAGAGCTTCAAAGCAAGAAAATATCGTTTTGTATCTCTTTTTTATGGATATCATATGTCTTCGACTCTTTTTCTTTCCCTAATCCAAAAAGAGCCGCGTATTTGCAACAAGTGGACATTCCATGTAACTAAGAAGTAGGTATTACCCAAACTGGCGAGAACAACACTGATTGACCATTAAAATCAAGGATGGAATTTTTATCCTTTGGCCACATAATCAACTGTTTGGGGTTTTCAAGAAATGTATTGCCATGGGGTTCATCAAGGGCATTTGCATGGACAAGGTAGATGCCGTCGGTAAAGAAGGTAAAGATGCCGAGCAAGTTGCAATGAATTTTTTTGGATTAGAAGTATTGATACCTAGAACAATTAATGTTATTTTGCATAGCTAATGCAATAACCTCTAGATGGACACATTAGAGCAATGAAAACCAAAAGACAAGATTATTACCCTATTCCAAAGAAGATCTCATATTTCAGTCAGATATGATACTGATGTCTAAGGAAAATATCATTTTGGTATCCCCATAACACTTATTTTCCTCGCCCTAATCTTTAATTTTCTAATGAGTGCATATTCCCAGGTACTATCAAGCAGATTTTTTTTCAAGTTGACCAAAATGGCACCCATTGCAACTGAACATGGAAAACTTAGTGTTTGACAACAAAAACAAACTGAGTTTGAGTTTGTGGGTCCATCAGTGACTTTTCTGTTGGGTGGTATATGGGCAAAACAATTGTCACTAGTGTAAAACAAAAGATACCCTACCCGCCCAATATGAGGGAGAACATGCATTGAACTTCCAAATCAGTCATAATGATACATAGAGTTAATACCTAACATGGTTATAATAGTAAGTTGTGTAGTTAGACATGATTGGGATAGTAATATTTAAATGCACTACACTAAACCGAAACCAAAGATAACACTTATTAACATATCAGCAAAAAGGTATAAGCATCTAAAAACTCACTTTCTTGCAATGCACCATTATTTCAAATATCAGAAAATATGTAATGAATGCAAATACTCCATTTTTTTCTAATGCACCATTATTTAAAAAAGGTGTATCGTATGATACAGATAGCTAATGCACCATTATTTTCAAAATCTCCCTTTTATGGTCTTTTCCTCTACCCAATCTACGGTGGTTACAAGACATTATAATGTAACTAGCCAAATTGAATAGAAAGAACAATGGGTTAATTACCCTTTTTGTGGAATACATTATAATTACCCTTGCAATCAAGTAAGCCAACAATATATGTTGAAGTGTACAAGTGGATTGTCCTGGCCTTTTCATCAGTTTGGATTGCTTGAAGCTTGCCATGGTATCAGAGCTCAGGATCTCGAGTTCGAGTCCTTGCTTTCATAGTTTATCCTAAAATTGATGTCACCTTTCTTTTGTGTCAACATATTGGCCTCTTAAGGCATATGTCTTAGATTTTTCTATTCACATTCTGATTTTGTCCTTTTTGTCAGTTTGGACGTTTGGTTGCGTTAGCTAGTGCATGAAGCTTGACACTATCTAGCGGCAGAAGACTAGTTAGGGATGAAGCTTGACAATATGTAGATGCACAATGCTCCCTCCTTGCCAAAATATAGTGCACATAAGATTTTTAAAAAGTCAACCAATGTAAAGTTTGACTAAGTATGTAGGTGAAAATATGAACATCTTAGAATACGAAATCAACACCATTGGATTCATCATGACATATATTTTTGTATGATGTACATTTGATATGGTAGATATTATGGCAATAAACTTGGTCAAAAAATTTCTATAAAGTTGATCAAAATTGATGGTGTTTGACTTTTCAAAAAACTTATATGCACTATATTATGGCAAGGAGGGAGTACTAGCTAGGATGAAAACCTACGTGCATGGCACACATATTATATAAAATATATTCATATATTTAGCTATCTTCATGACAAATGGTGGACAGCCAGGCTGGAGCCCATCTTCGAATATCTAGCAGGTGGCAAGGCTTTCATATTTCCTCTGACGATCTATATCAAGCGTAGAATAGATCAGAGATATGACATAGTTTCACAATCGAGTATTCACTAGTCATGACTCACCAAAAGGAAATGTAGTACTGGTCGTGACATTCCTGTATCGTTGACGATTACTTGTCAGTGAGCAAAACTTTGAAGCAAAGGAAATATAGTTTTGCATCTCCTCCTTACGATATCGTATGTGTTTGGCTATTTTTCTTTTCTTAATTTTGAAAAGGAGTAATGTATTTGCAAACAATCAGACAGTTCGCGTAACTAACAAGTAGATGTTTACCAAAACAAACTAAGACAACACCAAGTTACCATTAAGATCAAGGAGCACATTTATCCTCTAACAAAGAAATCAAGCGAGTTTGGGTTTTCGAGTTGAATGAGGTACTGCCAAAGAGATTCATTAAGGGAGGTGCATGGACAAGATGTGTGCCATGAAAATAAAAGGTAAAGATGCTGCCAAGAGAGGGAGAACAAACACTGATTTTTGTGGATGAAAATGTATTGATACTTAGAACAACAAGTAGTGTGATTTCACTTACCTAATGCAATAACTTCAAGATGAAAACATTAGAGCAAGGGAAGACCTAATACAAGATGCATTCCCTATCAAGAGAATATGCCATATTTCAATTAGATGTGATATTGATATCGAAGGCAAATACCGTCCCGGTATCCCCCATAGCACTTCTATATGATTGGTTCTCTCACTCGCCCTTATCCCGAACATCTGGGTATTTATATAAATAACTGGACACTCCCAGGTAACTTGATAAATTTAGTTTGAGTTTGTGCGTCCATCAGCGACTTTCCTCGCTGGTGGTACATGGGGAAAAACGAAGATCACTACTTGCGTAAAATAAAAGAGGTTCCATTGATTCCTAGATCAGACATAATGATACATCAAGTTAACGCGTACTGAGGCGAACGATGAGTTGTGTAGTTAAGCATGATTGGGCTAGTAATATTTTAAATGAAGAACGTCGAAATGAAAACCAAACATCTAGTAACATATCACAAAACAAGATTTCATGAATCTATATACATGCTGCTAAAAAAAATTGAATGCACCATTTTTCAGTACCTCCCCTTTACGGATATAATATTGTGGCAGTGTCTTTTTCTCGACTCAATCTAGAAAGGTATCTGTAAGATATTGCGATGTAACTAATTACAAAATAGATTTTTAACAGACTAAGAAAATTGAATAGAAAGAACAACGAGTTAATTACCCAAGAAGGTGAAAGCAAAAACAAATCTAGCTCGAGTATTCATCAATGTATCAATGAATCCGAATAAAAAAGTCGCTAATATCAGCAGGATGCTACTAGGATGAAAACACAAGTAGGTATATTATATTACCATACCACATCACCGGCCACTTGGATAATTTCAGCTAAAATGACGCTATCTTTTCCATGGTATACCCTTTTCGTTCTAAAATAAGGAATTCCTAGATTTGCAGCAGGTGGTCAGCCTTTCATATTTCCTCGGCCGAGCTAGCTATATCAGTGGTGAAACAGATGAGACATACGGCCGATTTTACAATCCAGTATTTCACTGCAGGACGGTGTGGTCAACCTGTGAGTGATCAGAGGTTGTACACCAAGATATCCTCCGTCAGTCAGTGCAAGCTAGCAGAAGGAACGGGGACCTGCCGCGCTGCACGTGTGCACAACTATAGAAGGGTCGTTTCTGCTGCATCTGCAAAGCAGATCCCCTCCCTCCTCTACCAGTATGGCATGCACCAAATCCACTGAACAGGTGCCAAGTCTTAAAATAAAATAGGGTTAAGTGCACTTTTGGTCTCTCAAGTGCTACAAAAGTGTAACTTTGGTCCCTCAACTCTTTTTCGGTCCAAACCTGCCCTCAAACACTTAATTAGGTCTAATTATAGTCCCTGAATACGGTTTAGCAATTTTTAATCTGGTTTTAACATTTTTCTTGCCACCTTGGATAGTTTTTGGACATGTCTTAGCGACATAGGCGCATCAGAGACCCATTATGCAGTTAGAATTAGGTGTGTTTGATGGCATGATTATGATTGGTATCTGTTACTCATACAGACCCTACCTAGTGCCGAACACAAGACAACGACGGCGACTAACACCATGATGCGGTGATGTATGACACACGGCGAGGCCGACTGCGTTGGCAAGAAGGCGGAGGCCGTCCTCAATTTCAAATGAGTTGTATCTGTCAGTCAAACTCTCGTGTCCGTCATGCTTGATATTTGCGATGGTAGCTTCGACCCTCACCAGCATTAGTGTAACTTGTTTGCGGACGGTGAGTACATGAAAGGAAACAAACACCATACACGATGAATTTTTAAGGAGTTCGGCTCGTTAATTAGTTCCGCCACACTTCTGCCGAATCACTACCGCTTGTTGATGTTGATCAACGGGAACTGATCTCCACGTCTGATGAGCCTACCTGGATTAAATACGGCCAAATTTTTTCCTTCGTGGCCTAAAAAGGTCCCAAAAAAAATCCTTAAACCGCTGCCTGGGATGATAATTAGACTTAATTAAGTGTTTGAGGGCTGATTTAGAAAAAAAAGAGTTGAGGGACCAAAGTTGTACTTTTGTAACACTTTAGGGACCAAATGTGCACTTAACCCTATGTTGTCACCCTGATATAATTAACTTGGGTACTGACACACGACAGGAAAATTTTGCACCCGAATGGCCACACCAGTCTCTCTCGGAAAGGAGCAACCGTACCAGAAGAAGCACAATTCTGGCTACGGACAAGACAACGACCATCCAGGATCTTTTTTCCTTGCCATTTCACCGAAAATTTTATTTTATTGAAATGAAGAATGTCAACAGGGGAGTATTACAAAATGAGGATCCATGATCCATCCGGTGTTACAATCAGTTTCTCCACTGCCGCGATTCAAGCTCTGCTGTATCTAAACTAAAGTACATCGATCAGTATCCAGTTCGCCGCCGCCAGATCACATTACCGAAACGAAATCTAAAAGCCGGTCACATATGCATGGATCACACTGCTGGTATTATTTGGGTATCTATCTGTTTCCTTTTCAAGCCTCTGGGGTCTGGGTTGGTGGAGCGTCTCAGGCGCTTCTCGGCCGCCGCCTCCTCGACGGCGCTGGTTTGGAGCGCGGTGATGCGGTCGCCACAGCCTGACCGCTCCTTGCACTTCCCGGCCATCACCACCCACGCCGGTCGACGCGGCACTAGCTTCTTCGCCGGAGCATGGATAGATGCCCACTCCTCCTCCTGCTCATATGTCATTACTGGCGGCGGTGGGCTAGGAGGAGGCAGGCGCTGGGCGGCGCGTGGAGGCGGTGGTGGACTGTAGTTGCGGGAGGGGAAGTTGGCAGCCGCGTCCGGGCCGTGGATGCGGACGCGAGCAGCGTCGTAGGCGGCGGCGGCCTCCTCGGCGGTGTGGAAGGATCCAAGCCACCTGCGGCCCTGGAGTTGCGGGTCGCGGATCTCCGCCGCCCACTTGCCCCAGGGACGCTTCCGCACGCCCGTGTACTTCTTCGGCTCCCCCTGGCCGCCGACTCGGGGCCGTACCACGCGCCGTCGTGGTTGCTTCACGCGGCCTATTACCTTCTCCCTAAACGGCCGCCGGCCCTTCTCCACGCCCTCGTCGGAGGACGATTCGGTAGCATCGTCATCACGCACGTAGATGCGCAGGATGCGGTACGACGGCGCCACCTTCTTCGCGTCCATCTCGACCTCCCTCACCCCACCTCACCACCGCCGCCTCTTTACACAAAGACGCAACTCGAGCCTCAGCCCATAGACGTCATCAGCAAAGCTAGCCCCAGTCCTGGAACTCAGCCATGGAAGCTAGCTAGGGTTAGGGTTTGGCTCGGCGGCTCCGATTAGCCGGTGGGGAGGGTGGAGAAATTGGAAAGCAAGCGGGAAGGGGGAGAGGGGGAGAATTGGAGTAGCCGGGGCCGGGTGAGGACGAAAATTTAAAGCTGCCTGCGGACACTATCGGGGTAGTTTGGTAATTAGTTGTGCCATCGCCTTCCAAGGAATTGGCTGGACGTCCACGTGGCAAGCTGAGCGATAGGTGCATGGTGTGCATGCATATAGTAACTTGCTACTGCTGGGCACTGTCTTAATGACAATATATTCTGTAATATCCTCCTCTAGCTGGCACCTGAGATTTTTTTTCTTAAGGGAACCTGAGAATATTCGTGCGGCGGTCCAAAATTCAACCGGGCCGGGTTTGAACAGGCCGTTTATCGAGGGTGCTGGCCCGCAGGCCGGGTCGGGCGAAAGTCTTTAGGAATCTTTAAAAAAAAGTCTTTGGAAAAAATATCCAGGCAAGTTTTTTCAGAAAATAGAGATCTTACACGAAACTGTTTGTCTCTACACCTCCATCTCAATATATAAGTACACAGTCAAATCATCAAAAAGATAACATAACAAAATTGAGCCAACATCACGTGTAACATGAAGAAGGTGGGCAAGTAAGAATATTATGGATATATTTTCTTGCGGAGACGCAAGGTTGCTTTTACCGCCTGTTTCTACTCCCGCATTGGTAAATAGCCTGCTTTCAGTAACTCAAAATAAATTGTTCATTAACATCTATCATAGACTTTTGTCGTTACATGTTGAAAGTACGATAAAAAGTATTTATATTGCTTATTTTGGATCCTCCTCGCAACCATCGATCACTCTTTATGTATCATCATTGTTGACGATAATGCTCTATGTGGCTATAAAAATAAATTAAGCCTTTGATATAATGAGATTGAAAACAAACAGGGATAAACATGAGCATAGAAACCTAAACTTTGTTTGAAATCCTACTTTTTTTGACAATATCTGAAGTCCACCTAACATTTGTCGTCTCATGTAGACGCTACGGAGAAGGTTCAAAGAAATGACAAACACCGGTCAACAACTGTGTACTGCGGCATACTGCGGTAGATATACCAAATAGATTGAACCCATCGGTTGATATCGCAATTGCTACACTCTTTGGATTGCCCACTTTGTCTAGATGTTTTTTTTTTTGCGAATGACTTCCATGCTTCACAATCAGATGGATGTATTATCTTGTTGTATCTCTTCATGAGTGTGGGCTATCGCATTTGTTGGACAGATTCCCCGGTCATGAAAAGTCATTGGATCCTCAAAATGAATGGAAGATATTGGAGGATCTTTTGGGCAACCCCAGTCTGCCTCTTCTGACCATCACTGTCGTGAACTTCGAAATACCTAGAGTATTTGCTATGGATACAATATTTTTCGTCCACACACACTAATACAAATTCGCTATTTAGAGATGGCGCCTTGAGGCGGTTTGTCCCAAGTTTGAGAAAAGCCGCCTGTGCCCAAATACCCCGGTCAGACATAAATTTTAAACCGCCTCTAAGAACATTGCAGTTAGCTAGAAAAAAACACCGCCTCCAAAACATTTGGAATTGGAGTCGGACATTTTTGGAAACTGGCTCCCCGTTTTCCTCGCAGGCGGTTTCTAATAACGTCCACCTCTAAGAATAGACCCTCAAACGTTTACTAAAATAATCACCTCGAGGAGGTACAATGCTGAGACGGTGTAGATTAGGAACTGCCGCTCGTTGGAAAATCTGAAAATAGCAAACTGCCGCACAAGCTTACGATAACTAGTGTGCAGTTCTTCCTCTGGATTCTCTCCGGATTTTCTCTGGATTTCTCCAATCGCTCGTACATTCTTCCTCTTTATGTGCTTCTGCATTTTTTCCATCAAGTTTTGTTTGCAGATTAATATGAGATTTATTCTTCTGGATTTTTCCCCATTCCGTCTAGAGTTTTCTCAGGCTCTAAATTTATTCTTATTTTTCTCTCAATCATCTCAATTGAAGTTTTTCTTATATTTCAGTGATGGAGAGCTGCGTTGCCTGCAACCAACAGATCCGGGTGAACTTTCTTCGGTCATCGAGGACGGCGGATTCATTCCACATCGTCATCACCCACCATGGCTTCGCGGACGGCATGGTGAGTGACGAAGGAATGACAAATAGGCCCTCGATACTCGCCTACCTGGTTTTCGGCCCAGGAGGGATCACTGTCGAAGGGATCGCAAGGCCCATGAAGATAGTGGCCTGACGCGGCTCGGGAGCAGTACTTGGCGTACAAGCAAAGACTCGAAGAGTCCAAGTTGGATTAAGTTTCGACTAGGGTTTGTTCAAAACCGGTTCTATCTGTACTTTGCTTGGGGGACAATCTTGAGACCCAGCCTTCGCATATAAAAGGCTGGGAGGGAGGTCCCGAAGCGGCTAGACACTTTTTCACCACCTCACGCCGGAGCGCTCGAAACAATAGAGCTCTCCACCTTCGGCTAGATCCAATCTACGCCACCATTGTAACACCTCCATTGTAGCCACTCCATCAAATAAAGTCAGACAAGCAGGACGTAGGTCGTTACCCGACTAAGGGGGCCGAACCTAGGTAAAACCCTGTGTCTCTCTGCTTTCGTCTGATCGCCGTCGAGTTCACCGGATCCCACAAGCGCTCCATGAATCGAAAGCCTGCAAACATGGGCATTGCCGGGGTTGAACCTCGTTAATTGGCGCCGACCGTGGGGACGACGGGATCTGGATCTACGGATTCGCCGACTCCTTCACCAACCATCGCCAACCTCACCGCATCGACAAGGTTCGACGGCTCGACATCAGCCACAGCTGTCGACTCTGCGTCGCCGTTCGACATCGACACCAACGCCAAGATCGACATCGACACCACCATCGACACCGCCGTCGGCATCGTTGTGCCGATCGTCATCGACACTAACGCCAAGATTGACATCGACACCGCCGTTGGCATCGCTATGCCGACCGTCATCGACACTATCTCACCGGAAACTGAGGTCGACATCGCTGGATCGACCGTCATCGACACTGCATCGCCAAGCGCCGCCGATCTTACTCCGGCCGCGATCATCATCGACCCTACCTCAGGCACGGCAGGAGCAGTCTCGGCGGTGACCGGAGGCTTCGACATGGCCTTTGGACTGTTCAACTTCCACGTGGACAACGACGGAGTTGCTGAGCTGATCTCCGTCAGTGATTCGACATCGCCCGCAGCGGCTCCAAGCACATCACCAGTTATCGAGGGCAATCCCTCGACGACCATACTGCTGGCGCCATCGGAGGAGGAACCAAGGCTGAAAATTTCGACCCCATCAGTAGGGTCGAACGACTTCGAAGATCCACCTTCATCCCCAACCACCGCCTACTGTGTCGATTGCGACGCGTACCACTACGTGGGCGCCGGAGATTTCTTGTCTCACGAGATCGCCGGCTGTGAAGATCCTTGGGGAGGCACTGCAGCTGTCTACCCGACGATATCTGAGTGTGAGCGAGCTCTCAACGCCCTCACGCTCCGTACTGCGCCCTATGACCCTGATTATGTCGAAGGGCTGTACTCGGATTACACATATTCAGACGATGACGACGACATCTACCCCGAAGCTAAGGGGAAGATAAGCAATTCGGATAGCTCATACTCGAGCAAATCTGCTGCATCAAGCAATGGATACATGGTCGATTACGACTCTGACATCATGATCGAGGTCAGATCTTACATCGAAGATGACGACATTTATCCTCCAGCATTGGGTGAAATCAGTGATGAATCGATCCCACCATTCGGAGGAAACTGCATGATGGCATCGCACGAAGACGAAAACGAGCACAGATCTAATGACGGTCGAAACCGGTCAAATACTGGTCGACAGTTCATAACACAAGACCAGATCCGGTCAAGGAGAGTGTACGCGGGTGAAGCAGATATGGGCCCTAATCCGAGCCCACAGGAGCTAGCTGCGCTCCGATTCGTCGTCCAGGAGCAGAAGGACCAGATTAGCGCCGATAGGCGCATCTTGGAGCGACGCAGAGATGAGGCCGACGCGTCCAGCAAAAGGCGGGCCGAGCGATCATCTCACTATTCGTCGAGTGTCCAACATAGGACACGGTCGCACATCCAGCCTGGGGCCGATATGCACAACGTCACCCAAAATTTGGAAGCAGAGTTCAATGAAGCAGATCTGCTGCCCAAGACCAAGGAAGCTGCGATCATGGCAACAACAACATATATTGCTGCGAACGCAGCCAATGACAACGAGCATATGAGGCATCTGTGGAATCTGGCGCTCGAAGGAGTTGGGGTGCTTCAAGGCACAGCTAACCAAGGGCGCGAAATGATGCCAAGAAGAGCCATCCCGCCAGTCGAACAGTCCAGACACCCAGCAGCAGCGCCAACAGTCGCGCCCAGGACTCAAGTGGTGGAACCTATCAACGGGAAAATTCAACACGGCTTGGCTCAGAACAGAGTCGACAACGGACGTGCACGATGCGATGCGCGTCGCTTCGAGGAGGAACGCGATCTGGAAGCATTCGGCGGTAATCACGATGGGCTGTGCGGAGCAGAGTGCTTTAGCCTCCTGATCCGTTCCACACCATTGTCGAAAGGAATCAAGCTTAGCGACAGTGTAGTTAAGTTCAATGGGCAGCAGGACCCTCGAATTTGGCTCGATGACTTCACGACCGCCGTCACCATCCGCGGCGGATCTAGAGATAATGCTCTCCAGCTGCTATCAGTGCACTTGAAGGACAACGCAAGGGAGTGGCTGAACAACCTTGCTCCGGACAGCATTCGCTCCTGGGAGGAGTTTCGGCAAGTGTTCATCGCCAACTTTTGAGGCACCTCACGATGGCCCACGTCGTTCGAAGAGTTGCGCCTATGCATACAGAGGACTGGAGAAAATTTGAGGTCATACATCTCATGATGGATCAGCCTCCGCAACATGGCAGAAAATATTTCGCCTGAGAGATCCATCGACACCTTTCGGGACGGTCTCATCCGACGCGACTTCAAGGAGGAGCTAGGGCGCTGCAAGCCGAAGACCGTCGACCATCTCATGAGCTTGGCAAATGAATGGGCTGATGGAGAAGATTCTATCGCGGCACCTAGAAGCCACCGCCGATCAGCGGAGCGTGATGTCGATGCAAAAAATCAGTTTCACACCAGCTCCCAAAAGAAAGGTCATCGGAACCGCTACGATGATGCGGACGCCACAGATATGGTAGCGGCAGGCTACGTGAACGAGGACCGTGACGATAATCGCGACGGACCACGACGAGGTAACAACTACTACGGCAGCAGTAGCAGGAGTGCTGGCCATGATTTGAGGCCAAAAACAGAGTGCCGCCGACGACGTGATCAGCCACCGCTGTCAGCAGAAGAGATGCTCGATGGGGGGTGCACAAGACACACATACCTCGATAAAGATGGAGTGCGAAGACCCGCTCATCTCCTCATTGAGTGCAGGGAATTCCTTCGCCTCAGTCGAGCACTTCAGGAGAGGATGCAAACCGAGCAGCCGGTGGCAGGTGCGATAGCTTACAACGCTCCACCACCACCGCCTAACCCGCCGGCAAACGTGGTACAACAAGGCCATCAGGCCGCCATGATCCAGCAAGTCGAGCCACGACAGCTAGCTGTCGAAGAAGAGGCGTTCCCGCCACCACGAGGCTTCGTGCCCATGATTTAGAGAGGGCGCCCGACGAATAAAGTCCAGTGGAAGCATGCAAGAGAGGTATTCCACGCTGAACATGCACCGCCAGCCACGCCCGAATATTTGAACTGGTCAGAGCATCCAATCGGCTTCGACCGGTCAGACCATCGACCGAAGATCCCGCGCCCTAGACACCACGCCTTGGTCCTCAAAGCGCAGATAGGAGGTTTCACCTCCAAGAAAGTGTTCATGGATGGAGGGAGCAGCTTAAACCTCATCTATGCAGACACATAGCGGAAGATCATGATCCCGATGGACAACCTCTTGCCGACAGAGACGTCCTTTCATGGAATCATCCCAGGGAAGCCGACGTATCCGCTGGGGGCAATACACCTGGACGTTATTTTCGGCACTCCATCAATTTTCAGGAAGGAGAAGATTGAGTTCGAGGTGGTCAACTGGCCCTTGCAATATCACGCTATCCTCGGGCGACCAGCGTTTGCCCGATTCATGGCTGTACCGCATTATGCTTACCTCAAGCTGCGGATGCCCGCAAACAAAGGACCACTGACGATCAGCGGAAGCTTCGCCCGCTCGGAAAACTGCGACAAGGACTTCAACAGCATGTCCCAGACATTCAGAGTACATAAAGAGCTCAACCATATTAGGGAGAGCACCAACATGGATGTCGATCCACCGGCGCAGCAGAACGCCCCAGAGCTCTCATTCGACGCCAGCAAAGATACTCGAGAGCATCAGATCCACCCGACGGATTCAACCAAGACCGTGCGGGTGTCGAATTCTCTCTCCCCCGCATAGGAAAGCGCGCTCGTCGAGTTCCTCCGTGAGCACTGGAGTATGTTCGCCTGGTGTCCAGCAGATATGCCAGGCATCCCCAGGGAACTCGCCGAGCATGAGCTAAAGATCTTTCCGAACGCAAAGCCGATCAAGCAGTCAATGCGTCGCTACAACCCAGAGCAGGCCCGAGCAATGGGCGAAGAGATAAATCGCCTCCTCGAGGCGAAATTCATCAGAGAGATAAAGAAGGCCACCTGGCTTTCACCACCGGTCATGGTAGAGAAGAAGGACACCAAGATCTATAGGATGTGCATCCACTTCATGGCGCTGAACAAGCACTGCCCGAAAGATTACTTCCCTCTACCTCGAATCGACCAGATCATCGACTCCACCGCCGGCTGTGAGCGCCTCTCGTTTCTCAACGCATACTCTGGGTACAACCAGATAAGGTTAAAGGTCGAGGACGAGGACAAGACGGCGTTCATAACCCCACACGGGGTATACTGCTACATGACGATGCCCTTCGGGCTCAAGAACGCCGGAGCCACCTATCAACGGTGTATGCAAGCGTGCTTGAAGGAGCAGATCGGCCGCAATATCAAGGTCTAAATCGACGACATCGTTATAAAGTCCTTGAAGGTAGACAGTTTGCTTGAAGATCTGCGAGAAACCTTCGCCAATCTCGACCGCTACAACATCAAGCTCAACCCGAAGAAGTGTTCCTTCGGGGTGCCTACAGGACAGCTGCTGGGCTACCTAATATCTGAAAGAGGAATCGAGGGCAATTCAGAGAAGATTCAAGCGATCATCAACATGCAGCCGCCGAAGACGCTTCGACACATCTAGCAGTTGATAGGTCGACTAGCAGCGCTTAGCCGCTTTATAAGCAAGCTCGGCGAAAAGGCTCTTCCCTTCTATCGGCTACTCCAGAAGACGGACAATTTCACATGGACAGAGGAGGCACATGCTGCATTCGACGACCTTAAGCGCCGCCTTTCGACGTCCCCGGTCCTAGTTACTCCTCGAGAAAAAGAGCCGATGTTGCTCTACATAGCAGCCACGAATCAAGTTGTCAGTACCGCTTTGGTGGTCGAGCGAGCAAAGGATGGCAAGGAGCACGGAGTACAGAGGCCGGTGTACTATCTCAGTGAGGTCCTGTCCCCGACCAAGCAAAGATACCCGCATTACCAGAAGTTGGCGTACGCCATCTACATGACGGGGAAGAAGTTGCCGCATTACTTCGAGTGTCACTCAATCATAGTAGTGGCTTCGACTCCAGTGTCCAGTATCCTTAACAACCCCGATGCTACAGGGCGCGTTTTGCTATGGGGAATCACCCTCGGTCCCTGGGAGATCACGTACCAGCGACAGTCAGCAATAAGGTCGCAAGTCCTGCCAGATTTCATAGCCGAATGGACAGAAGCGCAGTTGCCCGAACTCCCGGACCTATCGAATTGCTGGACCATATACATCGACGGGTCCAAGCAAGTTTCGGGAGCAGGAGCAGGAGTGGTCCTCGTGTCGCCACAGGGGGACAAGATGCGCTACGTCCTACATATGCATTTCGTGAACCCCTCGAACAATGAGGCAGAGTACGAAGCTGTTCTGCATGGCATGCGTATGGCGAAAGCCTGCGGCGCCACTCGCATCAAGATCCACAGAGACTCGAACCTCATCGCCCAACAAGTCATGAAGGAGTGCGACGCGACCTGTGCAAACATGATCGCATATCGCACAATGTACGACAAGCTCAAAGGCGACTTCGAAGGGTGCGAGGTGACGCACATCGGCAGGGAAAGCAATGAAGAGGCAGACAACTTGGCCAACATCGGCTCCAAGTGTTTGCCGATACCACCAGGAGTCTTCTTCGAGGAGATATTCGAGCGCTCCATCAAGATCAAGCCAGTCATCGATCCGGCGTTAGCAACACGCTCAGGGGCTAAGCAATCAGGTCCCGCCCCAGCAGTGGGAATAGAGGACCTATCCGAGGAAATAGCCAAAGTCATGCTCATCAAAGCGATTTGGACGAAGCCGTACCTGGCCTACCTGACTAGAGGCGAACTCTCGGAAGATACTATCCATCGCCGACAGATCATACGGCGCTCCAAGGCCTTCACGATAATCAACGGGGAACTCTACAAGCGCAGCACGACAGGAGTTCTCCAATGGTGCATAGCACCAGAGGATGGAATCGCCCTCCTCCGGGACATTCACGATGGAACCTGCGGGCATCACACCAGCAGTCGAACCCTTGTCGCCAAGGCTTTTCGGTCGGGGTTCTACTGGCTCTTGGCCCTCCATGATGCCAAGAACATCGTCCAATATTGCGATGCCTGCCAGTGATTCGCCACGAAGCCTCATGCGCCCGCGTCAGAACTGTGCACCATACCCATTGCGTGGCCTTTTGCACAATGGGGACTCGATCAAGTAGGGCCTCTGCCCAAGTCATCTCGAGGAAGCCACACCTACTTGCTAGTCGCCATCGACAAGTTCTCCAAGTGGATCAAAGCCATCCTAGTCACTAATCAGGAAGCAACTACGGTGGTCAAGTTTTTTGAGTCTATCGTCTACCGATACGGCGTGCCAAACAGCATCATCACCGACAACGGCACCAACTTCACCGCGGGCGAATTCCAGTAGTTCGCCAAGGAACTCGGGATCAAGATAAAGTACGAATCGGTGGCACATCCCAAGTCCAATGGCCAGGTCGAGAAGGCTAACGGGCTAGTTTGCGGCGGCCTCAAAAAGCGAATCCTTCGGCCTCTCAAACGCGCAGCAGCGCTTGGGTCAAGGAGCTACCCTCGGTGATCTGGAGCCTGCGGATAACGCCCAACGCGTCAACCGGCTACACACCGTTCTTCCTGCTATTCGGGGCAGAAGCGGTGCTTCCCATGGATGTGCGATATGGGGCACCTCACGTTGAGGCCTATGTCAAAGAATATGCGCAAATAGCGCTGGAAGACGCCCGCGACCTGCTGGACGAAGCACGAGACGTAGCCCTCGTCCGATCCACAGTTTATCAGCAAAATCTCCGCAATTACCACAACAGACGGGTACGCGGACGGTCTTTCGAGCCCGGCAACCTTGTGCTTCGTCTCAAACAAACAAGCACATCGAAGTTGGAGTCACCATGGGAAGGCCCATACCTCGTCCACGAAGCAATCCCAGGAGGCACGTATCGGCTGGGTGGACATCAAAAACCCATGGAACGCATAGCAGCTGTGTCGATTCTATCCTTAGAATCAGCATACTTCCTCCCCCTTCTTTCTCTCTGTAATCAAGCGTCGGCAGCAGACCACGCTCAACCATTGCGCCCTCGGCACCAAGCAATAAAGTGTGTTTCCTCATATTATAGTCCAACCCACGCTCGGGGGCTTTGCTTTAAAAAATTGCTCAACCCACGCTCGGGGGCTTCGCCTTAAAAAATTGCTCAACCCACGCTTGGGGGCTTCGCCTTAAAAAATTGCTCGACCTATGCTCGGGGAATTCGCCCTCCGACCTACGCTCGGGGGCTTCGCCCTCTGACCTACGCTTGGGGGCTTCGCCCTCTGACCTACGCTCGGGGAGCTCCGCCCGCCCTTCGACCTACGCTCGGGGGCTCCGCCCTTCGACCTACGCTCGGGGGCTTCGCCCTTCGACCTACGCTCGGGGGCTTCGCCATTCGACCTACGCTCGGGGGCTGCACCCCTCGACCTATACAACTCATCAAAATTCGTACGGTATTCTGAAGAGATTTTCAAGATACAAGCATACATTCCGAACAACAATAAGTCTAAGTTACCAAACCAGCCTGATTCGCTCTCTGGCGATCACTCTCGGTGATGATCTGCCGAGCGATACAATCGGCAGTCTCTCTACAAGCAGCATAGAGAGCATCCATGTCAACACGGCTACTAGGATTTGGAGGGAGCATCTTCAACAGTTCCAAGTCGACCTCGGGATAATGGGCGCGCACGAAGGAAAGGGCGACCAGAGCCCCGCAGCGAAGATGCTCGCAAACGAAGCGATAGACAGCGTCGCCGTTCTCGAATCGATCAAGCAGTGCGGGGAGGCCATCGGGCTGATCGTTCAAAGGAAACATCGCCTCGTGCACACGCGCGAGGGCGGCGCGGCTCGTTTTGGCCAGGACACCAGCTTGGGCGATCCGATCTTGGAGTATTGTCAACTTCATCACTTTCGATCGTTTAGCCCAGAAGTTATCAGCAATCGAGTTCGCATGTGTCTGAGCTGCACGAAGGTGCGTGTTTACGTGCCGGGCTTCGGCTTCGCTGTCAAGTCATACATCTGCAAGGATAGGAAGAATGTCACATACGGCGAACATGGAGCAAAAATAGATCAAGAGCTCGAAAGACTCACATTTCATGGCTTTCCCAAGGGTCTCGATTTCCTTGAGAAGGAACTTTTCAGCGTCCGTAGCCTGCGAAGCTTTGGAAAGAGCAACGTCGACTCTGGTAGTAACTATCTTCAGTTGATGCTGAGTGTTCTTAAGCTGGTCGCGCAAGGATCGAATCAAAGAAAGTTCGCTCGTGGAAGGTGCTCTCCTCTCAACTGCGCGGGAAGAGCTAGCGACTGTCTCATACAAAACAGGCCAGGCATCGGGGCCCGCGGACGAACCCTACACGGGAGGCCCCCAGTCACAAGTAGTCATTGGTAATCAAGACACAAACAAGCGCAAAATACATCGAGGGAAAGTGACAAAATAGCAGCAACAGTTTACAATAAACGGTGTTCAAGAGTTAGCCACAGCCTCCGAAGCGGCACCATATTGTCAATTAAAAAATAACAAGTTCATCAACCAAACTATGTCGAATTGCCGGCGGCCTTGCTGGAAGGTGCACCTGATGCACTACGCTTACGAGCCCTTGACGCTGCCCTCTTTTCATTCCTGTCCGCCAGGAAGCTCGTCATCCGGGCAGACAAGTTACAGGCGTGCTCAAGGTAGGCCTTGGGAGCAATATCGCGCCCGTCCTTGTCCTTCGGGTACATGCCCGTGACCTTGTCGGCGTCGAACTCAACCCCATGCATCATCAGAATAGAGAAGACAGACTCGGAGCCGATAGTTACCTGTCGGCGAACCACAGCAACTAAAGGATCCTCGCCATCCGCCTTCACCACCAGGGCTTCGAGGATGCCGACCATGGTGTTGCTGGTCGATTCAGGAATGGAGACGTCGCGAACGCGGTCAAGTGTCGACCGTACCTTCGCCAGGAGATCACTCATCTCCTGGCAGAGGCGTTCGGCGCTACCAACACTAGACTCGAGCCCAGCGTGCTCCTTCATCGCCCCGGCATCCAATTCGGCAGCAGCTTCACGATGAAACAAGATCTCCAGTCAGGATTGGAAGTAATCGACACGAATCGCTTAATAAAGAGATAGCAAAGGCTTACCGCGCAAGGTATCGAGCGCGGCCTACAAGCGTTGGTGCAGGCCCTTCTCCTTAGACTCAGCCTCCAGACGACGCTGATTGGCAAGCTCCTGATCCTTGGTCGATTCAGCTTTAAGCCGGGCAACCTCGTCGACCAGCCCATCAGCTTTTGCCGTCAGCATAGATTTTTCGGCCGCCAGATCGTCTAGTTGTGCTTTTAGTGATGTCTTGTCGGCGGCTGCCTGAGTCGCAATTCCTTCTCATTCAAGGGATAGCAGACTAAGAACAGAAGTAAAAGGTGCCGAAAGAAATTGCTAGATGGTAGAGGACATCACTTACGGCGCACGTCTTCCAGCTGCGTTGATAACCGACAGTTTTCTTCCTCCAGCGCAAGAAAGTTCTTGCACACCTTCGATAAATCCCTGACAACGGGCTAAACAAGCAGAAGCAAGGATGAATCTCGAATAATTCTGTTGAGAGGGCAAGCCCAAGTGTAAACACTTAGACTCACCCTCGGGGGCTACTGATAGGCAAATATCAGAATCGGAAAGCTAGAATCTTCAGGCTTACATGGCATTTGGGACCGGAAGGATCACCGGAGGAGGAGACCAGAACAAGTTTGGGCTCGATCACCTTTTTCTTTGGAGGGGGCGATGGCTTCGGGAGATCCCCTGGCGCGGCATCCCCAGCTGCTTTCTCCTGCGAATCAGCGGTTTGCTCAAGGGTGGAATCGTGGGGTCGAACTTGGTATCGATCACGTTCACCCTGGCTCGCCGAAGTCTCCTCGATTGAAGATCTGAAGCAGGCGTCGAAGTCAAAACAACGCAGTCCATCCAAGATGAAATCATACACGGAAGAAGTTCGATAGAGAAACTTACGAGGCATCGAGATCAAATTTCGGAAGAATCTTCTTCCCAACTCGAAGAGGAGGGCGGCTGTCCAGAGGCTTGGCAGGAATCACGCTATCGTCATCATCACCAGAAGAGAAGTGGGTGTCACCAAGATCTTCCGAATCTTCGATGATGTCACTCTCCACAACCTGTTTCTTCTTGGCCAACGCTCGCGGCGATGATGGAGCAGCAGAAGTCGATTCTTCCGGAACCTCGGTGAAATTGCGCCCAGTGTATTCACCGTCTCCGGGCTGGGGCGGATAACACTGGGCTACGTTGACAACCTGAGCAAACACTTTCATCACTTTCGATCCTAGTCAACAAGGCTGCAGTGGAAAAGAAACATTCGGCTAAGACAAACAGTATACCTCAGTGCGGGGGAAGGACTTGCTAAAGGCCACCGCGCCAAAGATTTTCGGCACGAACACTTTCTTCTTTATGTTGGTGGCAGCGCGAACACTGTCATTGATCTCCGCTTCCCTCAACTCGTCAGAAGAAATTCGTGTCGGGTCTCGGCGATCGGTGTAGTCCCACATGCAGTGGGCCCGAGCAGCGAGCGGTTGGACCCGATGCTCTATGAAGGTGTGAATGAGCTGGATACCCGAAAGCTCTTTCTAGGGCGTGGCTCGAAGTTGCTGGATTTTCTCCATCAGAGGCTCGGTGATCTTCATTTCCTCATCAGTGAGCTCGTGCCTCCAAGACACTCGTGGTCGAATAACTGTGGTAGCTTGAAATTCCTCAAGCCCAAAGTCTTCGCCAGCGGAGGACTTATCGTTGGCATAAAACCATTTCGTCCTCCAGCCGGGCTTGTTTTCGGGCATTTGGAGATTAAAGTACGGGACGTCCGGGCGCACCTGGCAGCTAAAGCCACCAGTTTGATAGCGCAGGGGGTGCCGGATGGCGAAAATCCGGCGCCAAAGCGCCCAATGGGGCTCGATCCCCAAAAAACACTCACAGAGCATGATGAAACACGCAATGTGCAGAATCGTATTGGGATTCAGATCATGGAGCTGAATCCCATATGCAAAGAGAAGACCACGAAGAAAAGGGTGTGGGGGAAGCGACATCCCTCGGAGCATAAAGGCAAGAAAAATTACCCGGAAGCCTGGAGGCGGCCGGGGGATGATCTCTGGACCGGCGATGAAAGACTCCGCCGGATCATTCTTGAGAATGCCGATCTTCTCAGTGTTCGACAACTCCTTGTCCCCAATCTTGGTTTGGACCCAGTTGCGGATTTTCCTTCTCGAATTATCTATCATGGGCTAGCAGTGCTTCCATGCTCTTCGAATTAATGGCGTCGATTCTTCCCACTTACTGCACTCAAGCAGGATGTGTTGTGTCGATATTCGAGTGGTGGATTCTAATCCCCCGAATTATCTTCTGGCTGGCAACGCCCTCTTATTATTCAAGTCATGGCTATCAATTCTTTGATTGTCTCTTTACTTCGGCCCGCAGTGCCGTGAGACTGCTCGAATAATGACTCTGTCAATCCGTACAATCATAATCGACACTGCATCTAAGCATGGGCTTCAGCCCCCGGGTTAGCTCTAATTCAGAACCTGCAATGCCTCAATTTTGATTCGGGAGCGGTTTTTAGCCCCCTGAATCCAATTCTAAGCTTACGTTCACGCTCAATGCCCGAATTCTGGTGGCAATATACCAATTCGGATGCCGTATGTCAAATACGAAGGTAAGTCCACAGTTGGCAATACCAGATGGCCCGGTATCCGTATCAAGCGCGCTTTGCCAAGAAATTTTCCATACCTACGGTATGAAGTTTTGCATCGATGGATGCATCGAGTGCCTCACAATGAACTGGGCTTCGACCTGGTAAGTCCACACGCGGCTCGGGTCGAAGTAGCGCCAGCCCACGCGGGTTTGAGTCGGGGGACTCGAATCTGAGTAAGCTAACCGAATGTTTTTGCGGCTATGCAATTAACTGAGACCCGGCGTGAGTCTCAGGCCAGTTATGCCAATCCCCCTTGCAACCAAACTAAGCATTTTCGAGGCTCAGAATGAGCACTACTCGAATCAGCAGCTTTCATTATGCGCATCATTTGTATACTCGCTATGCCTTTATGTTTTTACAGGTAAGGCGAATACAATCTGTGCAATCAAGAAGAGCTTCGAATTAGAGTCCCTGCCATAGTCTTCGACTATCCCAGGCACTCGGGGGCTACTGATGAAGGAATGACAAATAGGCCCTCGATATTCGCTTACCTGGTTTTCAGCCCAGGAGGGATCACTGTCGAAGGGATCACAAGGCCCATGAAGATAGTGGCCTGACGCGGCTCGGGAGCAGTACTTGGCGTACAAGCAAAGACTCGAAGAGTCCAAGTTGGATTAGGTTTCGACTAGGGTTTGTTCAAAACCGGTTCTATCTGTACTTTTCTTGGGGGACAATCTTGAGACCCAGCCTTCGCATATAAAAGGCTGGGAGGGAGGTTCCGAAGCGGCTAGACACTTTTTCACCACCTCACGCTGGAGCGCTCGAAACAATAGAGCTTTCCATCTTCGGCTAAATCCAATCTACGCCACCATTGTAACACCTCCATTGTAGCCACTCCATCAAATAAAGTCAGACAAGCAGGACGTAGGTCATTACCCGACTAAGGGGGCCGAACCTGGGTAAAACCCTATGTCTCTCTGCTTTCGTCTGATCGCCGTCGAGTTCGCCGGATCCCATAAGCGCTCCATGAATCGAAAGCCCGCAAACATGGGCATTGCCTGGGTTGAACCTCGTCAGTGAGTACTATGATCATCACCAGAGTTTATCTTGTCCATTGCCCCAAAGTTTCACTTATATGTTGATGACTCTAAGCAAGGTGCCAACTCATTGGGACTCCAAGTGCAGAGTGTTGTAGCAAGAGTAAATTTTTCCCACGAGGAAACTCGGGGTTTATATCAAACTCTCGGGGAACAGTCATAAAAGCTCTCTTCGTTCTTCATCAAGCAACCTACAAAATAATTTCCTTGTCTTGTGTCCCCAATTCCACCGAGTGGTTGTCAAGCACAAGGTGTGAATGTAAGTAAAGTAAATATGAAGATGCAATAAAATATATAACAAATGTAATAAAATAAATATGATGCGTGAAGGGTTAACTAAGCTAATATGCAACTAGGATAATACGGTAAAGGTGTTTTTGGATTTTATATGTGAACGCAATGAAGTAAATATGTTTTTGTATTTTAGGAATTAATTAGTGCTGAAAATAAAAGTGTGAATACAAGTGTTTGAAAGGTTTTACTTGTGATTAAAATTGGACCGGGGTTCAAGGGTTCACTTGTCTACTCTCTGATAAAGTTGTGGTGGCATTAAGCGCAAGATAGATGACCGAAACATTGACATGATTTTGATTATGTTAACTTGATAATATTCATATGGGCATCACGTCCTAATTTAAAGATGATGTAACATATCTTACTTATACTCCACTAGATAGGAATACACTTCAAGCAATCTAGTATTAAGAATTAACAGAGTATAGCCTTAGGTACTTTGACATGATGTTGAATATTAAATATGCTACCACTTGGACATATTACAAGAACTAGGCCTAGGAATGTCTCTCGGGATTCTCAGCTGTCACCATAGTTTTAATAACCAAACTGGTTCGGTGGTTCGACCAAAAAAAGCCTAAACCGAAGCCCTCAGTTGTTTTTTTAAGAGTCATTGGTCCAACTAATAAAAAACCAAAAAACTGCATAAAAATAATGGGTTCTTGCGAGATTATGATCCTAAAACCTAGAACCTTGCTCAAATACCCCGCATAAGGCCTAATACCACCTTCACTTAGTTTGTTATCTACTATAAAAGCAAACACAAAATATATGGCTCGATGCTAAATTTTTCCAAAATTAACTTAATTATTTATTAAATTTGATGGTTTTTTGTCGCTATTAAACCAGCTGAGCCACCGGTTGGACCAGTGAACCAGTGAGCCAGTCACCTCATCGGTTTACTCACCGGTTCACTCACCGGTATGGCTGTCACTAAGAAATTGTAACACATGTATTCTTTTTTATCCCTAGCGAGGTAACCGTGGAAAGGTAAAACACCATAGCAGATCATGAATACTATCACTATCCAATCACTACTACCTAGTTACTACATCTAATATACACCATCCCCCTCTCGCGCTCTCACATACATGTTGGATCAGAAAAAGTAGTAAAGAATGGGGTAATAACATGCATCTACTCATACATCAAGAACATAATAACATAACACATCTCATGAATCATCCAATAAAATAAAGATCCACCACATAGGAATTACATAATATGCACCATAATCATGTTGGGCAGCTCATATGGCATCTAAAGATTGAAGCATAAGAGAGAGATAGAATAAGGTACTGCCACAAACCCATAGTCCAGAGGTGGACTACTCCCTGTTCATGGTGGTGTCGATGGTGTTGATGTCGGAGAGGTTGGAGAAGCATCCAGGGACGACTCTGGCAGCATTACCCCTCCAATCGCTGGAATAGCCTCTGTTTCTATGTTTCGTATTTCCCCACCGCCTGCTCTCGGGAACGCTGAGGGGGATCTTTATATAGGTGTTTTAGGTTAAGCTGAGTGTCAGGAGACGAAGATGGATGACATCGGAGGTCCGAGGTCCAAACAGACCTAGTTGGCGTGGCCTGGGCCCGTGCCACCTAGTCTCGTTTGACCGTCGTGGCCTCCCTTGTTGACTTCTCATGCTCCAGAAGGTTCTCATGATAAAATATTAACGCCCAAAAAATCCTAGGTTAATTTGAGATTGAGAAGGTTCCTGAAACGTAAAAATACTCAAAATAGGGTTTTCCTGTTCTGCAGAGTTATAACAAAAATAAAGGGGGATCGATGGAGAATCCCCATAAATCATTGCAAATCATGATTATAATAACTAATAACATTATAATATGTAGGAATATGGATCAATAAACTACAAAGTTCCTGCATGTATTTTGCATGCATTAACATCCCCAAGCTTAACCCATGCTTGTCCTCGAGTATGAAGGTGATAAAATCAAACTAGAACTTTGGAGTTTATTGCTTATATGATCAATGATTCAATCTTTAATGAACAACAACAAGCAAATGAGATAGGAAGTGGTACTTCTAATTCAACTTAATGATATCCAACAATCAATAACAAAGTGCAAAAACAAATGAAACTACTATGGACATTAAACATGCAAGTGCTTGTGCTTTTGAACTTTTCTTTCTTTCTTTCTTTCTTTCTTTCTTCTTCTCTTTTCTTTTGAACAAGTAGCCATTGAAAGTAAGTAGGGAATATATGTGCCAAGCTTTGATCCTGAAGAGAAAATAAATTTTAGAATTGTGCAACTCAAGTCAATGGTAGTGAAGAGCAAATATGGTTCACATGATCAACACTTTACTAGTTGTAAGTTTCATACCCCGTTGTTAATAGTACCTTCCAACACACACTACTCAATTTTAGAATTACCATAGATTTTCATTGTGTGTATATAGTTTCAACCAAGTGCTCGCAAAGGGGTGCCTCCATGCCACTTGTACACAGTGCCTTTTGGATTTTGATCTTTCTGCAAAGGCAATACATACCGGGATGACAGGACAACACACAAATGAACTCCTCTTAAAGTACTAATTGAGTAGTAAATTAAACTTGTTTAAGCTAATGAGGAAGTCCATGCTGAAACTTCTAGCATGATTAAGCATGGTTTCGGTTAGCGACCCAATTCTATTCTCTAACAAATATGCACACTCAAATCTTTAACATGATAACCCAACTCATTTCAAACCACAAATATATGCATAACCCAAGGTGTATGACAACAACTTAATGAACACTGAAAGTCTTGCTATATGACAGCATAGTTTAACTTAACCCCAACTAATAAAATGACAAACATGCAAATTACATAAATGAACTCCACCGTAGACTGCTACTATCCCATGAGCTTCGAATTGCATAATAAAAAGAAGTATGATTTTTAATGCAAAGACATGGCACATATACTATACTTGGAATAGCATTTTTGCTATGTAGGTAGGTATGGTGGATATTTTGCGGAGAAGTATGGCTCAAGGTATTTGGATATTCAAGTCTTTTACTTGCTTTTTTCTTTTCTTTTCTTGGCCATTGGAAAGGTATAAAGTCACAAGAATGATTAATGTCCATAATGATACACATTTATTAATGAACTGCTCCCTCCGTCCCGGTGTATAGGTCCTGCGCGTACCCCTAGATCATCATTTTGATCAACGTAATACAAATCATATACTATAAAATGTATATCACTGGAAACTTCAAACATTGTACTTTCTAGTGGTATAATTTTTATGTTGTAAAATTTAGATTATATTTGTCAAAATGATGACCTAGAGATACGCGTAGGACTTATACACCGGGACATAGGGAGTAAGTAACTCAAAGTTAACCATCAATGTGCAAAGAAGAAATAGCACTAAATACGGCACTAGCAAATTACTACACAATCAAAGCATATGAAGCATAGAACATAAGCATTACTTGTATTGCTATCTCCCTTTCCTTCCCAACTTTTCTCTTATTTTCCTACAGTAGATTTATCATAAATATAAGTATACCTACAAGTGGTGGTCTATTTATTCAAAAAAAATATGCAAAATAAATAAATTAAAACTAGATACAGACCCTCCAAGTTTATGCAATGGTAAAGCGATGCTCAGAAAACAAGGCAAGAATAATATGCAAATCGAGGAGTTGATAGGTCCAGAGAGTTTCCATGGGGAATCACCAAGCTTATGATGTTATCCATTACTTATATGACGCTTTGCTCGATGATTATTCCATCTCTGTGAAAAAACTTCACCACAAAACTATTTCCCATCTCTTTTCTAGAGTGGCTGACATTAGAGGGCACAATGATAATTGGTGTGCTGCAAATAAAATTTGGTGCAAGGTGTCCAGAGATTGTATTAGGTTTCCAACATTCACTAAATATTAAAAGACTAAAAAAGAATCATCTTGAGACTCAAACAAATCCTCAAAACAACAAAAGACAGAATCTACCAATAAAACAACAATAGTTTGGCGATTTTTTTTCACCCCCCTTAAACATGTCACGAATTTTTTCTATATTTTTATTCAGGTAGAGGATGAAAATTTGAAATTTAGATAAATATCACAGGTCAATAGGAGTTACAAGAAAAATATGAAAAATAATGCACTAAAAAGTGCTGTGCAGATTTCAGCAACTCCGAATAAGTATTGCAATCTTAAAACATCCAAGATGGGTAAAACTTGGCACTTTATTTTTCATATAGTAGACACACTAAAACAACTTTATTGCGACATCAAAAGGACACAAAAAGAAGACACAAAGAAAATATAGCGAGGCTTCATACCTTTTTCTTTCAAGATGGGCAAGTGTCATGAGGGCACTTGTACTTCTGAACATTCACCTTTTTCCTTGGAAAGTGCTCCATAAACTTCTTGTGAGGGAATCAGAACTTCACATTCCCTTCTTTGGAATCAATAACTGCACCTGTAGTTCTCAAGAAAGGTCTCCCAAGGATTATAGGACTTGAGGTATTGCTCCTCATGTCCATAATGATAAAATCAACAGGTACAAAAGTCATATGGAGTTCAATCATAACATCATTTATTTGACTTAAGGCATGCTTGGTAGAATCATCAGCAAGTAATAAATCAATGTCACATTCTTCTAATTTCTTGTCAAGATCAAGTAAATCATATACTTCTTTGGAGAGAAATTTAACGCTTGATCCCAAGTCTAAGATAGCATGATGTGACTCTTTTTATACAAGAATAAGTATTTTTGGGATCCATACATCCCCAAGCTTAGGTGGTATCATAGCCTAATTATTATAGCATTGTATCTTTTCTTTAATGACATGATTATCTATATAGGATCCAAAACCGGTTTGATGAACATTGACAAAAGGATCATTAGCAAATCTTTGCAATATATTGATAAGTTCATTCAAACTACATTTGTCAAGATCAAGTAGAGGTTCTTTAATATTATCGTTGAACATTTTTACTTCCTCTACTTCTTTCTCTTCCACATTAAGTTTATAAAGTTCATATCAATCATCAAAGGGTTCTTCGGGCGTCCCTGATTTTTCTATGCTACTCTTTATTTTATGCTCTAGGAGTAGACCATCAAGTAATTTGTGGGCATCATCTGTATTTAGCTCTAAGAAGGTTTCCCACTTTATTTATTCAAATAAGATTTTAGAACTCATAGTTAAACTGCAATAGAACGATTGTATTATCATCTAGTCCCTAAGGCTATGTTCTAATTCATAGGTGAGTCCTCTAAATATCTCCCAAGCATGAATAAGTTTCTCATAATCTCTTTGTTTGAAAGCAAATATAAGTTCTCTATTATAACTCATGATGGAGGGTAGCCCAAATCTCTCTTTAAAAGCAACTTTTATATTGTACCATGAATGATAAGTTCCCATCGGCCAGTTTAAAAACCAATCCAATGATCTATCATCAAGCGAGTAAGGAAACATCTTAACTTTAATTCTGTCATTGCTAAGATTATTAATATTAAGAGAATCACATATTTTTTCAAACTTCTCTAAGTGAGCTGTAGGATCATCACCTGGATTTCCTTTATATCTTTCTTCATAAATTGATTTTATGATAACAGGATCAATCTCAAAAGGTTTAGGCATATCAAATGATGGAGGAAATTTTTTAACACTAAAAGGCTAGTGATTGCAATAGGTGTGTACTACACTAGATTTTTTTTTGGATTTCATGCATATAAGCAAAAAAAAACTAAAAAGACAAAAACAAGAAAAAGAGAATTGCTTTGCAAATCTAAAAGAATGAGAAGACTCACAGTGGTGTTACCTCCCCAACAAGCTTAGGTGATTGCACGGCGCGCAAAGAGGATCTTGCGTCGATGAATTGCCTTCGCTCGATGAAGCTAGCAGTTGTGAATGCTTTTCTTTGCTCCACAGCAATGATGCTAGAAATAGTCTTGATGACACTAAGCAAGGTGCCAACTCGTTGGGGCTCCAAGTGCAGAGTGTTGTAGCAAGAGTAAATTTTCCCCACGAGGAAACTCGGGGTTTATATCGAACACTCGGGGAACAATCGTAAAATCTCTCTTTGTTTTTCGTCAAGCAACCTACAAAACAATTTCCTTGTCTTGTGTCCCCAACTCCACCGAGTGGTTGTCAAGCACAAGGTGTGAATGTAAGTAAAGTAAATATGAAGATGCAATAAAATAAATAACAAATGCAATAAAATAAATATGATGCGTGAAAGGTAAACTAAGCTAATAAGCAACTAGGATAATGAGGTAAAAGAGTTTTTGGGTTTTATATGTGAATGCAATGAAGTAAATATGTTTTTTTATTTTCAGAATTAATTAGTGCTGAAAATGAAAGTGCAAATAGATGTGTTTGAAAGTTGTTTCTTATGATTAAAATTGGATCGGGGTTCATGGGTTCACTTGTCTACTCTCTCTCATAAAGTTGTGGTGGCATTAAGCGCAAGATAGATGACCGAAACATTGACATAATTTTGATTATGTTAACTTGATGATATTCATATGGGCATCACGTCCTAATTTAAACATGATGCAACACATCTTAATTATACTCCACTAGATAGGAATATACTTCAAGCAATCTATTATTAAGAATTAACAGAGTATATCCTTAGGTACTTTCACATGATGTTGAATATCAAATATGCTACCACTTGGACATATTACGATAGAACTATGCCTATGAATGTCTCTCGGGATTCTTAGCTGTCACTAAGAAATATAAGACATGTATTCTTTTTTATCCCTAGTGAGGTAACCGTGGAAAGGTAAAACACCATAGCAGATCACGAATACTGTCACTATTCAATCACTACTACCTAGTTACTCCATCTAATACACACCATCCCCCTCTCATGCTCTCGAATACATGTTGGATCAGAACAAGTAGTAAAGAACAGGGTAATTAGATGCATCTACTCATACATCAAGAACATAATAACATAACTCATCTCATAGATCATCTAATAAAATAAAGATCCACCACATAGGAATTTCATAATATGCACCATAATCATGTTGGGAAGCTCATATGGCATCTAAACATTGAAGCATAAGAGAGATAGAACAAGCTACTGCCACAAACCCATAGTCCAGAGGTGGACTACTTCCTCTTCATGGCAGTGTCGATGGTGTTGATGGCGGAGAGGTTGGAGAAGCGTCCGGGGTCGAATCTGGCAGCGTTTCCCCCTCCAATCTTCGTTGGAACAGCCTATCACTACTAGGGAAACCCTTATCTGTGGCGCACGTATTTGGGCTTCGGTGGCGCACCTGTGGTGCGCCACGCATATCAAGCCACTGGTATTTATTACCAGTGGCATACGCCCACGCGCGCCACGGTTAAGTGTCCTATCCGTGGAGCACCTAGGAGGGGTGCGCCATGCATAATATCTGCGGCTCACCCAATTGGTGCTCCACTGGTATGTTTTCTATTTGTATTTTTTTCGAGAATACAGCAAAAATACACAGTATACAGCACAAAAATATACCGTATACAACAGAAATGCAAAGATATACACATCAGTAACACAGGAATTCACCAAAATACATCAATATGAAGTCAAGTGTCGGAAGACATCAATATAAAGTCAAGTGTCGAAATACATCAATATGAAGTCAAGTGTCGAATCATTACACAAGTTAAGTACAACTTTGATCATTACATATTATATATGGAGTTACATATCACCTAGACTACTATATGAACGAATAGATCACACCGGCGACGACGATGAGCAAGATCGAGACCATGATCAAGAACTTCATCCGATTCTTCTTCCACACGTGTCTCCTCCACTTGGAGACCGCGAGCTCTCTTGTCTTGTACCCTTTGTAGCAGTTGTCGCTGAAGTTGGTCACCTGTGCCTGGCAGTCCTCCCACACTCCTCGTAGACTCCTGGAACCCGACCACTATACACCACGCACCACTTCGCCATCTCTCTATAGACATGTAGTATATATGTTATGCAACGAAAGGAATGACAAAGTGCAAAAACATGCTTGCATGATCACAAATACTATGGCAAGGATTCATAAGCCTAGAATAAAACATAGCATGGATGACGATCGATCATATATAAGCAAGTCCAACATCGATCGTCAAGGCATTACGAGCCTCGGCAAGTTAAGGTTTACACACACATGTCCAACAATAGTTCGGAAACAACACTAGGTTAGTAAAGTTTACGATACATCGACCCAAAACCGCTAGCTAGCCACAGACATCATGTAGTCCTCACCAGGAACGAGCGCACACCCTCTCTCGTCATGAACGTCCAGCCGGGGCAGATCCACCATCGGTGGTGTCATCCTCGGCGCCATCGGTGTGCTCGCCGCCAGCATCGGTGGTGGCATCGGAGTCTTCGTCTTCTTCTCCACCCTCAGAGTCTTCATCTCCACCCTGATCATCTCCACCTCCGTCTCCGTCCATGACGTCTATTTCCTTCTCCTCGGCCGCCCTCTGGGATTGCATCCAAAACGGCAAGTTGGCTGCCCGGGCTTGTTCTTCGACACTCATTTGGTTAGAAGGGCCAGCGCCGTCGTTGACGTGTCCGGTCGACATGTTTGCACTAAACAAAAGGAGAAAAATGTTTAGTACAACAAAAAATTGATCGGAAAATTTGACAACACCTCCCCTATAAATGGCTACCTAGGAGTGCCTATTTCTCACCGAAACAGAAATCAATCAACATTTCGGGAGTAATAGGCACTCATTTTCAAAAACCTGTAAACAATTCACACAAAAAAGCACAAAATGTGCCTTTCCAACACACAGTTGTCGACAACATGTCGACAACATGCTCACAGATTCATCATCAAAGATTCATCATCAAAGTAAACATCATCACAGTAAAAAGTTCACAGATTCACTTAGGTTCAGCATGTCGACAACATGCTCACAGAAACATGCTGTCAAGTTCTAAATAGGAGCAAATTTCTAAATAGGAGCACAAAAACATGCTCCTATTAAAATCAACTAACTAGCTCCCCTCAAGTCCCACCAATTATTCAGAGAGAATTATTTCAATTTGATTATCTAATTTTATCTCAAAATTGTTCACTTAGCAAACAAAATATCTAATGCAAACGTTATACTGTGGGAGCATTGAGCAAAATGTTCGAAGCATGTTTGAAATGCGTCGCCGTCGAGAAACGCGAATCAAAACCACACAAAGAACAGAGCAAGAAGAAGAACGGCGCAATGCGCGCGTATACTGTACCGACGGACGGGCGGACGTACCTCCTGCTTGACGCCGAGGTGTCGGGGAAGAAGCGGGGCGCGGCCATTGGCCCTGGCTGTGAGTAGGAGAGAGGACGCGGGGAAGAAGAGGAGCGTGACTGTCGTCGGGGAAGAAGTGCGGCGCGGCCGGTCGTCGTCGGGGAAGAAGAGGGGCGGCGGCTCCGGGGAGAAGAAGAGGGGTGGCGGCTGTCGTCGTCGTCGGGGAAGAAGAGGGGTGGCGGCTGTCGTCGTCGTCGTCGGGGAAGAAGAGGGGCGGCGGTTGTCGTCGTCGTCGGGGAGAAGAAGAGGGGCGGCTAGGGTTTCGGCCGGGGGGATCGAAGAGTGAGGCGCGTGTGGGAGAGAAAAAGGCCAGGGCGAAACGTTTTACCCTAAGTGTAAGATATGCGAAATGGTTAAGTTATGCGTGGCGCACCATATCGAGGTGCGCCACACACGTTGATGTATACTTCAAAAGGAGCCGAACTCCCATCTAGACAACAACCTCCACCTAGCCTAGTGGTTCTGGCCGGTTCGCGCGCTGGCTGTTTGGGCGAGGTGCCAGGTTCGAACCTTGGACCTCCCACCCTTTTTTGTTTTTACAAAAACTGTATTTCACAAAGTTTAAAATTACTATATTGCAATAAATAATATTTGCTTATTCTAAAAATAATAATTTTTAAATAGTACCAATTATATCATATATATGATCATTGTTACAAAAAACCAAAAATCATTTATATGATTGTTCCTCCAAAAAATGACACATGTTGTCCGATGTCGATTCCGAACGAGCTACCGTCGTCGACTCCTCACGATCTTCTTGCCCTTCTTCGTCGCGGTTGAATAATTGAGCTCGAAAATATGGGGATTTCTTCTCGTGTACGGGCATCCTTTAGCGGGTAGGGTGGTCTTCCTTCTTCCAGCGGCATCACTAGGCTTGTCGAAGTACTTGTCGAATTCCTCTTCTATCTTGGGATCGCCGTACTTGTCGAAGTCTTGCTCGGTGGCCGCTCCCTCCATTCGTCCGATGATGCTCCTTTTTCCCCTCCTAACGACAACGCGGCTAGGCCTTACCGGGTCGGTAATGAAGAAGCATTGATCAACCTGGCTCGCCAGTACCCATGGCTCATTTTTCGCCTGGACGTTCGCGCTGGATTTGGCTTCGGGTATGACCATGGTGGTGAAGTACCGGCCTTCTTTTTCGACGTTCTTGGCCCATCTGACCCGAAACATCGGCATCTTCTCTCCACAGTAGTTGAGTTTCCAGATCTCCTCGATCCTCCCGAAGAACCTTTCATTGACGGTGGATTCCTCGTCCGCGTAGGATAGCATCGTGACCCCCGAGTTCTGGTGTTCGCTGCTATGGTCCTTTTTCTCGGTGTAGAATGTGTAACCATTGATGTCGTACGCCTGATAGGTCCTCACGTTCATCGCGGTGGGGGCTTGGAGTGGGAGGTAGGGGGATGGCAAATTTATGGTGGTAGGTACGACATATCCGTGGCGCACCTCAAAATGGTGCTCCATAGATATATATACCCGTGGCGCACCTCTAAGTGGTGCTCCACGGATATGTCTGCCACCTTTTCCAGAGGGTGGGCCCACACATATCTGTGGCGCATGTATATGTGGTGCACCACGGCTATCCACACTATGCGTGGCGCACCCCCAATGTATGCGCCACGGATATGGGGGCCTGACACCCCAGGCCCTGGTGCTCGGTGGGGCTCACTTATCCATGGTGCATCTCCTTCACGGTGCGCCATGGGTACGATGATATCTGTGGAGCACCTATATGTGGTGCGCCACGGATACTTATCCGTGGAGCACCGAAACTTAGTGCTCCACAGATAATGGGCCCATGGATAAGGGTTTTCCTAGTAGTGTATGTTTCTGTGTTTCATGTTTCCCCGCTGCCTCCTCTCGGGAACATCGAGGGGGGGGGGTCTTTATATAGGTGTTTTTAGGTCAAGCTGAGCGTCAGGAGACGAAGATGGATGGCATCGAAGGTCCGCGGTCTAAATAGACCTGGGTGGCACGACCTGGGCCTGGGCCCGCGCCACCTGGTCTCCTTTGACCGTCATGGCCTCCCTTGTTGACTTCTCGTCATCCAGAAGGTTCTTGTGATAAAATATTAATGCCTGAAAAATCTTAGGTCAATTTGAGTTCGGGAAGGTTCCTGAAACGTAAAAATACACAAAACAGGGTTTTCCTTTTCTGCAGAGTTATAACCAAAATAAGGGGATCTATGGAAAATCCCCATAAATCATTGCAAATCATGATTATAACAACTAATAACATTATAATATGTAGGAATATGCATCAATAAACTACAAAGTTCATGCATGTATTTTGCAGGTATTATATGTGCGATTTAGGTTACTGGCTTAGATTAACATAGTTCACCAGTTGATTTAATGTATCTGTTCAGTTTGGATCAGGGTTTTTTCAGTTCAACAGTCTCATTGCACTGTCCTGCATTTTAAGATGTATTTGTGGTGTCAGTAGCATTTTTATTACTAGGTGAAAATCATTTGTGTCATTGACAGCCTATTAACATATATACCATTTATTTGGGTCACTGGGTGTAATATCCCAGCATTTAGGACTTAACAAAGGGTAGATATAGGACTATTGTGCATTCATGCATACAAAAACCTGAGTAAATTTTTCGCAAACTCAAAAACCTGAGAGAGCAAAGCTCCTTTCTAATCACCTATAGAGTTTAGGGGTTATTAGAATGCTATGGGTTTTGCTATGATCTCTTGATATGGTTGTTTAATTGATTTAGGTAGTTTATTTTGATTGTTTAAATAATCTCAAAATTTGAATTCTTAAACATTAATAAAGAAATAACTCAATTATAAATTGAGTTGGATAAAAAGAATTGAATAAATAATAAAACAAGTTGAAATGTTACTTTATTGATATCACACAATTATACAATGTCTTTACATTATTGAAAACTGAAAAGAAGATTACAGAAGATAATAAAATAAAAAGAAACCTAAACCTAAACTATCTAAACTAATCTTCATGAAATCCATCTTCTAGATCTTCATAATCTGCAACCTGCAAAACAAAGTAAAATAAACAAAAGAAAAGGATTAAGTGTTAGAGAATGTTACTCTCAGACTTTGGTAATTATATTACCATTTGCATCATTGAGTTTTGGACCAAGTTTAGTATATGTTCTCATAACTTGGGTACAAAGCATCTGGGTACCAAGCAAATGCACAGCACGGCCAGTAAAGGATCAGATCAAGCAGTGGTGACAAGCAGCACACAAGCAGCTCAGTCACAGAACTGAGAATGAGCTGCTGGCAGCACCTCAGCAGTTCAGCTGAGCCAGCAGTTGGGTAGATCAACACGGCCAAGAGCTAGGAGCTCTCATTCGTCAAACAACACCAGCACAAAAAGAACACACAGTTCTTTCACAGCACACAAACACAGTAGTAATCATCCAGCAAAAGTCATGGAGTTGAACTGAAGCCCAAGATCAAGCTCAGGAGGAGAAGGACCAGCAACCAGCAGCACGTCGAGGAGGAGAAGGACAAGATCCAGGAGCTGAACCAGGAGTTGAACCAGGAGCCGAATCAGGAGGAGAAGGGCAAGCAAGAGCTAGCCACAACTCAACCATTAGAAAGAGCAGATCAACCACAAGATCATAAACCACATCAGGTTGGCATTTTGCACTGGATATCAACCAATGTTTGCTACACATGCAACATCAAGCATGGTTATGTCATTGTAGATTTTCCTCAGACTAGCAAAGAAATGCTTTGCTCAGTTCTTCATAGGAAATAGGATTTCCAAAGCCAAAGTGAAATATTCATTTGAATAGCCTCAGCTGTGGCTTCATAGGTAGATCACTGAAGTCATAAACACTCACAGTAGACTGGTGCTGGGCACATGACCTAATGGCATGCACCCCAATCACACCAGTCAAGCCAGCAGCAAATTTAAATCTAGCAGAGGACACTAAGTTATGCAAAGCATCTCACCGCTAAACAAGTCTCAGACCAGCATCATAGACTCATCTATAAGAGGGGAAAGTTTCACCAATTCATCTTAGCAACAGAAAAGGGGGTTGCTGGGCACATGTCCAAAAAGGACATGCACCTCAACACAACCCCATAGCATCCATTTAGTTCTCATAGAAACTAAGAAATTTAGATCATTTTCCTTAGCTAGTCAGCTAGGAATCATTTCCAGCAAGAGACTTGTTTCACTGAACTAAGATATTCAGTTACACCCACAACTATTTCTGTCAGTTAAACACACTCTGACAGAGAACCTTGGCACAAACCATCATCACCTGATCAAGCAATAGGATAGCTAATTTCATCAGCATAGCAAGTCTACAACAAACACCAACTGAACCTTGCAATTGGGCAAAGTTCAGATTAACACTTCTGTCAGTAAGTGCACTGAGAGAGGATTTGAGAGCAGCTAGGTATCACATGCTATAGCACAGCCACACTTAAACTGAACACAAGCATCAAGCTAACAACATGCACCAGCTAGAGCATCAGCACAGAGCGCTTGGCACTCGGCCAAGATGGCCAAGTACAGAGGCTAGAGAAGAATAGGGCAGGTGGAGGAGGAGTCAAGCTCACCAGTCGCCCAGGTGCAGACCTGGTTAGCATGGCGAGGCAGGGCTCGCGCGACCAACCAAGCGCGGCCTTGTGACACCCCCGAATTTATAACAAATTCGAAGTGCCCGTTATGTAATCCATCACAATCCCAGAATCATTGTTGTGATTTACATAACGTAGTTGATATCACAGTCATAGACATTAATAGTAAATAAAGGGGATTACATAGGTTGTCGCACAGACCAAACCTTACATTATATCAACATGCAGCGGAATAACACTTTGGGTCCATATTGTCAAGCTTCAACCGTACAGGCAGAGCGGACAGTAGGAAACGAGCCTAATTCGCAAAGTCGTCACCGATTCCTTCCTTCTTGATTTTTCTCCTTCAAGTCTGGCCAAGTTAATAGCCAGGGACAGAGCCATGAGTACATTGCATGTACTCGCAAACCATCTTATAAATAAACGAATAGAGAATGCATAGTTCATATAGTGGTCTAAGCTCTAGGTTCATTTGCATAAAGCAGAATTTCCTTTCAAAGATCTTTTATTTAAAATGGTAAGAAAACATTTAGCTCTTTATAAATCTCTAGATGGAATCCCCCAAATGTCAATTCTTTTGTTCACCAAGTCACCTCCATGGTCATCGAAATTCATTGCCAAGTCACCTTTCTCAATCATTTTCAAAGTAAAACCTGATAACGGCCAAGTACAACCAATCCAACCGTCCATGACCGCGGACGCGGCTATTCGAATAGTTTTACACTCTGCAGAGGTTGTACACTTTACCCACATAATCCGACTACTCATCGTGTGGGCAACTTCCCCGCATAACGACATATGCCACGACAAGCAGCCGACCATTAATGTTTCACCTGCCCGCCTTAGCATAAACACTACCGCCTAGAGATGTACCCCCCAACACCGGAGTCCAAGAAGCTGTCCGGAGTGTGCAAAGTTCCCAGCCGCTTGTCCCACCGGAATGCCACTAACCGAGGTAGAGTCCTACACCCGGTAGTCCATTTTCAATGAGGGCTCTTCGGCTTGTACCCCAACCACCTGAAAAGGAGGACAAGGCGAGCCTAGGCCATAGCCACAGGGTGCCCTGGAAGAGGAGTCCCTGGTTGGACTTCCATTTACAGTGTGTAGGGTCTACACTAAGGAGAAACAAACTACTCCACTAAACCCCGTCCCATACCAGGGTAATGTGGTCGCACTGTATGGTTGGTCCAGTATGGTACTTCACGCATTTATCATTTTTGTCAAACCTTCATGTCACCTTCACCATGTCACCATTTTGTAAATAGTTTTCAAAGTCACCCTTGGGTAAGGTTGCCCCTTTCCAAGGTTTTCATTTCAAAATCTTCATGATCTTCATTGGGGTTCCCACCTAGTAGTTTTCCATGAATGCCTTCAGCTCAAGCATAATCCCCATGAGGGCACAAGGATCTAGGTAGGCATACTGGATAGCCTTAGCTTGATGCTCTACTTAGCATCCACTAAGGAAAGGGTTTCTCAAAGGTACGCTAAGTTTGATGCCCTTAATGTCATCCACAAAAAAAGAGTTGGATGCACTTGTTAAGAAAGACATCTCTACTCATTTGCAACTTGATAACAATTATTTTAGCATGCACTTTTATTTAAAAGCAAGTAAACATGCATTATAAAACTGGGTAATGGTATGATCAAAAGATGGCTTGCCTGGCTTGGCAATGTCATAGGCTTCTTCATCTTCATCTCGGGTTGTGTAGTCTCCATCACCATTGCTTGGTTGACTTCGGGATCCATTCTCCTTACTCTCGTTATCGTCTAATCGTAGGAAAGTAAATAAGCATACAATCACCACACAATTCACAAACAACACATACTCACTATAAGGATACTTGGGTAAGAGAAATGATCTAGGAAGTCTATGGAGAGTGGTTTCGATGATAATTGAGTTCCGATGGATGAGATGATTGAGTGGTTGTATCTAGGTAGGGTTTATTTATTTTGGAGGATGAAAATATCTCCTGCAAGTCCTTATTGACCAAGGTCATGGACTAATGTAGATATTTAAGATTAGGGTTCAACCAAAGTGGCGTCCATTCACTTTGATTTCCTTTGAATGCTTGAGGCAAGTTTTAAGTCCATCGATAGCTATCATTAACTATTGGAGTTTCAAATAGCTCCGGTAGGTTAAACCTTGACCAAGGTCAAGTAGCATAGATTACTATTTGAGATATTGGTTTAATCCAAATGGATTTATAAAATCTCTAGTTATAGTTTTCAACTACTCAAATTCCTAAGTCATATAGGTTTTATTTGACCGTAAAACACAATAGTATTTGATTTACAAGTTACTATTTCAAAACTAATTAGATAAACAGATAAATATTTCAATTTATGAGTTATAAGAGTTGGATTCATATTTTTATGAATTTTATTTGATTTTATACAATTTTTCTAAGGTAGTAAATATCCTGTTTTGTTATTTTTACTAGATTTAATCCAGACACTTAAACAGGTTCACACCACTTCCATTGGCTAGGTAATATTCTAAGCTTTCCAGAAAGTATTTATTTGCTAAATTTGCAACTATGAATCTCCGGGAATTTGAATTTGAAGTTGCAGTAATTCCAACAAATACGAAAAGGTTTTCTAGAAAAAAGTTATCGGACTGGAACTTATCATGGGCCGGGGAAACGAATCTGGCCGGCCCGTTAGCTCATCCCGGGCGCTGGGGAAAAAAAATGTGGCCTGACCGGAGGGGCCCGCCTGTCAGGGCGTTATAACCGAATCGGTACGGGGGAGGTCGTCTTACTGGCGCGACTGGATGCAGCGAGAGGGAGTACTGGGAGGAGGGCGGCGCTAGGGGAGCTCACCGGCGTGGCGGGGAGCGGCGGCGAGGGTGCAGGGCGGCGCCGGAGGTTCTCCTCGGCCATCTCCAGCAGGCGGCGTCGCGGAAGGGGGTCGGGAACGGCGGCGCTCCACCGTGTACTGGGAGTTCCGGCGTCGAGCTCCTGGGCCACCGAGAGGGAGAGGGACGAAGTGAGGATGTCTGGGAGGTTCCTGGTGATGGCGTGGTTCTTTTCAGGGAAGAGAGGTGGCCCTTTTATAGGTGGGAGAGGGAGAGGAGCGGGGCGGCCGGCATGGTCTGGGCATGGTGGTCACGGACGTGTTCCCGTGGCCACAGTGGCTAAGGCTCGGCGTGGGCTTGCTCTGCGGCACCGGGGTGATGTCGGGAGCTCAGTGGCGCAGCAGGGTGATGAGGGGAGCAGTGGAGAGCAGTGCATCTGGAGGTGACCAGCGGAGACTTCCTCCGTCCTCTCCTTGTCGGGTCGTGGCACGGGCTAGGGCAGTGAATGGGATGAGGACAGTGAGGCGACACTGGCACGGACTTGGGATGGAGTGGGCGTGCAGGTGAGGCCATGCCTCCACTGTTGGCAATAGTTCCTTTGACTTGGTGTGTTTTCTGCACACAAGGTGTTTGATCAAATGCTTGCAAGAAACAAAGTTTCGAATTTTGAAATTTTTCGAATTGGGTTGGTCACTATATTGGTTAGGGATTCTAAAACAATTTTTGTTAGGTCAAGAGGTGGTGTTTTGCTCCAGGGCTATTTTGAATTTGGGGGTTGTCCTATGTTTCAGATTCAATCTTTTGCAGATGTTTGAGTGGGGTTAGCATTTGAGTTTTTGTTTGAAATTTGTTGGTCAAGCAAGAATGTAGGTTGGTCTTGCTCAACCAACTGAACACACACTCAATTGATTTACAGATTGCTTATTTTAAGTGTCCAAAGTAGGGTAGTCAATAATAATTTCTAGATCAAACTTTTCTTCTCTTTTCTTTATTTCTTTTGCTTCTGGTTTCTTTAGTTCTTGTGGGTCTTCTCTAGTGCTTCTGTTGGTTAAGTGTGGATTAACTAAACATTTCACAACTATTTAAAAGACACATGAAATCATAAAACAACGTGTATTTAAAATACTATGTATGCATGCAATAATAGATAAAAAGTTTTATCTTGGCCCAAAAGTGTTGGTTTTTCTTGGAGATGACATGGAGTTGGGAATGACCTCTTATTTGAATTCAAACTTTGGCAGAATATTTAATAGAGTTCCAAGTTGATTTTTGTTTCAAACTCTATTGTATTTGCTTCTTTGTAACTTGTTCTTAGTTGTGGTGGAGAGATGCATGATGGTATAGTTCAAATATTGCTTAATATATAAGGGCAGAGTAGTGTAATCAGTAAATTTTTTAAGATCACTACTTCCTCTTTTCTTAATTAGGTTTTTGTGTTGCGGTTTATTTTCTTGATTCTTTTCTATTTGTTTGTGATTGCTTGACTAAATTTTGGTTTGGCCATTGACCCAAATGGGTTTAGCATGTAACCATACACAAAAATTCAATAGTTAGAAAACTATTTCAATTTAACAAAAATCTTTATTTAAAAATTTGGGCTCAAAGGATTTGTTTTAAAACCCTTCTCATACTCTTTTTATTTGAAGCATGGGAGCAAATGCTCAATTTCACAAGTTTTAAAAGACAAGAAATAAATCTTGTTTTTAAAATAAAAGTTTTAGTTGGCTCCAAAATTTGGTATTTTAATAAATCCATTTATTTCAATTTCCCAAAAATTTGGGTTGTTACAATCTTCCCCCCTTAAAAAGAATCTCGTCCCGAGATTCACAAGTTAAGATTGAGATAGATTGGGAAATGAGATGAACAGATAAGAGATAGAGTGGGTATTAATTTATATCAAGATGGAAAGATTGGGTACACCCGAAATGTGATGTGGCCGGATGGGCCAAAACACATCTTCACCAATCACATAGCAATTTCAACAAACAATCACACTTTCAAAAACAAAATATTTGGTATCGAAACCATAGGCTTTTATTTAAAAAGGGTCTTGCGGATTACAAGTCTCGCTCTTGATTTACAAAGAAATAAACAAGCCTACTAGTCCCAAACTAAGGATGTCTAAGGCCTCCTCTTGACTTGGGCTTCAAATGCTTGATCCAACCTGCTCTTATTACTTTATTGCTAAGAGAAACTACAGGGTACTTGGTGGCTGATTCCTACTGATTGATCTCTTTTTCTTCTCTTCCTGCCTTGGGGTTGCCAAAGTTACTTCCCGGTGGTTGGTAAGGCTGCTTCCTTCCCCTGCGGAAGTTGAGGCTATAGAGTCCTTTGACGCTATCTTCAATAATGATGCGGTTTCGAACTCTGCCCAGGTTGGTGTTGATAAGGTTGCCTCCTGAAGATGAAAGAACATTTGTAGGATCTTCAGAGCAACTGGGTTTGACACTTTCTTTAGTTATGACCGGATCTTGAGCGACCGGAGGTTCTGGTGCAGCGTTCAACTTTGTTGGGCACTCATTGGAATAGTGCCCATTGATTCCACAATTCCAACAAACGATGTTGGTCTTGTCGCCATGCTTGGGATAGGTATCCTTTGACAAGGTTCTTCCGGATCATAGGTTTAGGTCATAGCATAGGTTAGAGGGTGCCGGAGGGTTACTTTCTTGACGTCTTATCCTCCTTTCTCTCTTCTTTTTGTTACGAGCTTTCTGTTGTTTTCTATGACTGTCATGCTCTTTGCTAGTCTTGACAACTTGAGCTGCTAGCTAAAAATGCTTTTCCTTGATCTTGGATATAGCTGTCACCAGGTGATTCATGGAGCAGTTTGCTGGAACATGAGTACTACTCTCACATAAGAAGCATGTGATGTTTCTTGAAGGGCATTCTCCAGTTGGATGCTCGTCGTCGCAATTGGGACAGTTGCCAGTACACTGGCTAGCTTGATGACCTTCTTCTCCACAACGGCTACAAGCCTTCATACTGAGGTGATCTAGGTTGGTAATACTTTTATTGGGGCAGGGACGTTTAGCGTGGAGTGCTTCTCCACAATCATAACATAAGGGTTGAGTGCAAAAATCTCCTTGCTTCTTCTTCGGAATGAGGTTCAAGTGGGACCTCCTTTGGTATTCTCGGGCAATTCTATTGAGGTGAAACTCGAACTCCGAGTTGGCCTGAAATGGTGGATTTGAGAGCAGGGGGTGCATCCGAGGGGTCAAGTCCTGCAGTAGATGAGAGGGAACATCTTTAAAAAGGTTTCTAACATGGGATTGGTATGGTTTAGAGTTTAGCTTGGGCCCGAAAGACCAAAACATTTTTGAGCAAACCAGTTGTTGGGGTGGACAATACATGTTACCGGATGGCATATGAGCAACATATCTCAAAATAAATCACTCATTCAAACAATCAAGGTACTAAGCACACTTAGTAATCGTGAGGTAAGGGCAGCGTAATGAAATCAACTGAGCAATTCCTATAAATCCTGTGGGTCAAAAGGTTGTTGGGTCTTCATCATTTCTGATCACTCTCTCTTTGCTCTTGAAGTCTTTGTTTCATAGGGTTGACTCTTGTTGGAAGATTTCTGGATCAGATGAAGAGACTCTCTTTCGATGGTAGCGGTCGTAGTTGACATCCAAGGTTGAAGCCGTGAAAAATATTGAGTCCCTAATCTTTTCATCCAAAAGTCCTTCGGTCTTAGGTCGGTATATCGTCCATAGTATACATTTGAAGTAGATGAGGAATAGAGTAAAACAAATCTTTGAAAAGACTTTGTAATTAAAGAGGTAAATACATTCTTTGTCAAAATCTCTTGAGAGTATAAGTTGATAGTGTAAGATATTTGAAGTGAATAAGATGGGAGTATAAGTTGGGCTTTGGGTACCAAGGCAAATAAATTTCTTTTGTAGAAATAAGTTTTTGTCAACATATCACTTTCTTAGCTAACGACCATGCTAACTAAGGTCTCCTGAGGTCATGATAGTCCTGATACCAAACCTGAGATATCAGAGATATCATTTTCTAACGACCATGCTAACTAGGATTTCCTAGAGTCAGCCTAGGCTCTGATACCAACTTGTGACACCCCCAAATTTATAACAAATTCGAAGTGCCCGTTATGTAATCCATCACAATCCCAGAATCATTGTTGTGATTTACATAACGTAGTTGATATCACAGTCATAGACATTAATAGTAAATAAAGGGGATTACATAGGTTGTCGCACAGACCAAACCTTACATTATATCAACATGCAGCGGAATAACACTTTGGGTCCATATTGTCAAGCTTCAACCGCACAGGCAGAGCGGACAGTAGGAAACGAGCCTAATTCGCAAAGTCGTCACCGATTCCTTCCTTCTTGATTTTTCTCCTTCAAGTCTGGCCAAGTTAATAGCCAGGGACAGAGCCATGAGTACATTGCATGTACTCGCAAACCATCTTATAAATAAACGAATAGAGAATGCATAGTTCATATAGTGGTCTAAGCTCTAGGTTCATTTGCATAAAGCAGAATTTCCTTTCAAAGATCTTTTATTTAAAATGGTAAGAAAACATTTAGCTCTTTATAAATCTCTAGATGGAATCCCCCAAATGTCAATTCTTTTGTTCACCAAGTCACCTCCATGGTCATCGAAATTCATTGCCAAGTCACCTTTCTCAATCATTTTCAAAGTAAAACCTGATAACGGCCAAGTACAACCAATCCAACCGTCCATGACCGCGGACGCGGCTATTCGAATAGTTTTACACTCTGCAGAGGTTGTACACTTTACCCACATAATCCGACTACTCATCGTGTGGGCAACTTCCCCGCATAACGACATATGCCACGACAAGCAGCCGACCATTAATGTTTCACCTGCCCGCCTTAGCATAAACACTACCGCCTAGAGATGTACCCCCCAACACCGGAGTCCAAGAAGCTGTCCGGAGTGTGCAAAGTTCCCAGCCGCTTGTCCCACCGGAATGCCACTAACCGAGGTAGAGTCCTACACCCGGTAGTCCATTTTCAATGAGGGCTCTTCGGCTTGTACCCCAACCACCTGAAAAGGAGGACAAGGCGAGCCTAGGCCATAGCCACAGGGTGCCCCGGAAGAGGAGTCCCTGGTCGGACTTCCATTTACAGTGTGTAGGGTCTACACTAAGGAGAAACGAACTACTCCACTAAACCCCGTCCCATACCAGGGTAATGTGGTCGCACTGTATGGTTGGTCCAGTATGGTACTTCACGCATTTATCATTTTTGTCAAACCTTCATGTCACCTTCACCATGTCACCATTTTGTAAATAGTTTTCAAAGTCACCCTTGGGTAAGGTTGCCCCTTTCCAAGGTTTTCATTTCAAAATCTTCATGATCTTCATTGGGGTTCCCACCTAGTAGTTTTCCATGAATGCCTTCAGCTCAAGCATAATCCCCATGAGGGCACAAGGATCTAGGTAGGCATACTGGATAGCCTTAGCTTGATGCTCTACTTAGCATCCACTAAGGAAAGGGTTTCTCAAAGGTAGGCTAAGTTTGATGCCCTTAATGTCATCCACAAAAAAAGAGTTGGATGCACTTGTTAAGAAAGACATCTCTACTCATTTGCAACTTGATAACAATTATTTTAGCATGCACTTTTATTTAAAAGCAAGTAAACATGCATTATAAAACTGGGTAATGGTATGATCAAAAGATGGCTTGCCTGGCTTGGCAATGTCATAGGCTTCTTCATCTTCATCTCGGGTTGTGTAGTCTCCATCACCATTGCTTGGTTGACTTCGGGATCCATTCTCCTTACTCTCGTTATCGTCTAATCGTAGGAAAGTAAATAAGCATACAATCACCACACAATTCACAAACAACACATACTCACTATAAGGATACTTGGGTAAGAGAAATGATCTAGGAAGTCTATGGAGAGTGGTTTCGATGATAATTGAGTTCCGATGGATGAGATGATTGAGTGGTTGTATCTAAGTAGGGTTTATTTATTTTGGAGGATGAAAATATCTCCTGCAAGTCCTTATTGACCAAGGTCATGGACTAATGTAGATATTTAAGATTAGGGTTCAACCAAAGTGGCGTCCATTCACTTTGATTTCCTTTGAATGCTTGAGGCAAGTTTTAAGTCCATCGATAGCTATCATTAACTATTGGAGTTTCAAATAGCTCCGGTAGGTTAAACCTTGACCAAGGTCAAGTAGCATAGATTACTATTTGAGATATTGGTTTAATCCAAATGGATTTATAAAATCTCTAGTTATAGTTTTCAACTACTCAAATTCCTAAGTCATATAGGTTTTATTTGACCGTAAAACACAATAGTATTTGATTTACAAGTTACTATTTCAAAACTAATTAGATAAACAGATAAATATTTCCCGGGCGCTGGGGAAAAAAAATGTGGCCTGACCGGAGGGGCCCGCCTGTCAGGGCGTTATAACCGAATCGGTACGGGGGAGGTCGTCTTCCTGGCGCGACTGGACGCAGCGAGAGGGAGTATTGGGAGGAGGGCGGCGCTAGGGGAGCTCACCGGCGTGGCGGGGAGCGGCGGCGAGGCTGCAGGGCGGCGCCGGCGGTTCTCCTCGGCCACCTCCAGCAGGCGGCGTCGCGGAAGGGGGTCGGGAACGGCGGCGCTCCGCCGTGTACTGGGAGCTCCGGCATCGAGCTCCTGGGCCACTGAGAGGGAGAGGGACGAAGTGAGGATGCCTGGGAGGTTCCTGGTGATGGCGTGGTTCTTTTCAGGGAAGAGAGGTGGCCCTTTTATAGGCGGGAGAGGGAGAGGAGCGGGGCGGCCGGCATGGTCTGGGCATGGTGGTCACGGACGTGTTCCCGTGGCCACAGTGGCTAAGGCTCGGCGTGGGCTTGCTCTGCGGCACCGGGGTGATGTCGGGAGCTCAGTGGCACAACAGGGTGATGAGGGGAGCAGTGGAGAGCAGTGCATCTGGAGGTGACCAGCGGAGACTTCCTCCGTCCTCTCCTTGTCGGGTCGTGGCACGGGCTAGGGCAGTGAATGGGATGAGGACAGTGAGGCGACGCTGGCACGGACTCGGGATGGAGTGGGCATGCAGGTGAGGCCATGCCTCCACTGTTGGCAATAGTTCCTTTGACTTGGTGTGTTTTCTGCACACAAGGTGTTTGATCAAATGCTTGCAAGAAACAAAGTTTCGAATTTTGAAATTTTTCGAATTGGGTTGGTCACTATATTGGCCAGAGAGCTCGGGGGAGAGAGTGAAGCGCGAGGGGGCTGGGCTGGGTCGTTTGACCGACCCAGACCCGAGCCGGGTCGGCTTAACCGAGCCAAGTGGGCCGGTTGGGCCAGTTGGGCCAGTTAGGCCAAATGGGCCATGGCCATTTGTTGAAATAAATTTCCAAATTCAAGTTTGAATGTTATTTCCTTTTTGAATTTAATTCAAACTCAAAACTCAAACAACATTGATAAAACAATTTCTTATTCTTTAATGAAATAAATATCAAAATAAATTCATATTTCTAAATTATTCTTTAAATCAGATTTTTAAAAGCTTTTAAATTCTATTTTCAAAAACCTTAATTATTATTTATATTAAAAATTGAATTTCTTCTTTCAAAATTAAACCTTTTCCTTTTCAAATAATTTCAACAAAAGTTTATAAATTAAAATCTGATTTCAAACCTTAATTAATTGTTTTAACACATAATTAGGGTAAAACACCCAAATAGTACTTTGTGTTTTATTAAAACACTTAAACCCTAACAAGTCTTGGGTAAAACACACAAATAAGAAAACAAAGTTCCTGAATCACCATGCATTGCATATCATTGCACATATCATCCATTTGCTCTTGAAACATTGTCCTTACCGGACAATGATTGAATTTTTGTAGAACAAGGAGATCAGGAGTATCACCAAGTATCCGACTCCATTACCTTTCAGTCACAAGGCAAGTTTATCTTGCTCATATCTTTTGATTGCACTGGTTTTGAAACTTCTTGCAAAGTGTTGACTTCAAACTCTAACATTTCAAAAGGGATGGAAAACCTATTTTCATAAGTAATATGACTAGTGGTTATCGACCTGCGGTGATAACCTAGGAGGGCTGGCAGGTGGAACCACGGTAAGATTGTGGTGGTGGAGGTTCCACTTGCACGGGAAAGTTAACCTAGGACTAATTACCAATGCCACAGTTATTCTGGCGCCGTAAAAACCGTGTCATCGAAGAGACTTGGAATGAGACGGGAAAGTCAGCTGTATCTTCTCTCGTTCGCATGTCAATGGGCAACCAGTTGCTGGTCGCGGTAGATCTTGCGGGACTACTTGCACATGGGTGGGACACCTCAGTTCTCACGGCACTGGTGTCTATGATGGTCCGCAAGAGGCGCCTAGGTACTTCATCGTTGGGGGTGAATATCAGGGGCATAACCTGCTATGCGTGAATTGGGTGGGCATGCGTTGTGCGGAGAAGGCAATGATTGGCTTGGATCAATGACTGGGCCCCACACCATGGAAGTGTGGACGGGAATGTACGCCCGGTTGTGCAGCATGGCTTTGATCTCTTTTGGAAGGACACACCTCTGCAGAGTGTAAAAAGATGTGACATGTTGCGCCTTGTTCCAGGAAGGAGCTGCGAACGCGGCAGGAAAGGTGCTCTCAAGGCACTACTACCTGTGTTGGCAGTTGGGCATAGTTTTCTAAAGTAAAAACAAACATTCAAGAAACCCTTGATAAAACTCTGCATTTGCCTACGACTCTTTTGGGTCTGTGGCTATAGATAGTGCATATCACACAACTTCTTTCTAAAGAAACTTGCTGGGTAACGCTCGTTACTCACCCCAATCTCTGAAACCCTTGCTAGACTGTGAAGAGCTTGACGAAGCCACTCTGAACGCAATCGAAGGCCAGCAGGACATCTTCTACGAGGAGCCAGATCTCTCTCACGGCGTCGAAGGCGTGGATTACTTCATTCGCTACGGAGCATCCTCCGGCGAGGAGTCAGAGTGAAGGAGTACTAACTAGTATAGTAGTATTGTAGCCGAGGAACCGAGCAACTGTAGAATATGAATAAGTTGTTGAGTTATTCTCTTGTTTAATTATTTGAAGCTTTCCAGTTGCTGTAAACACTAAGCACTTGAGGTGTTCTCTTTACGGGAGCATTTCGTTATCATCACGCTTTGGTTTGTAATAAAATGATGATCAGTTTGTATTTCGGCCCACAATGTTTCTGCTGTACCATTCTGAGGGATGTAATATTTGTGGAGGCTTGTTCCGCAAGTGTTATATCAACGACTTGCATACTACAACATGCAGTGGTATGCTGGGTCACCGCAGCTGGTATCAGAGCAATTGCTTTGACCTTAGGTTGGAAACCTAGTAAAGGGATAGAACCTGTAGGAGTCTAGTAGCAACGGTAAAGAGTTCTCTAAATCTATGATGGTTATTCACTTGGGAATAACTTAGTCATATTTTTAGTGTTACAATTCTTTATTATGATGCATCATACTAATTCTATACCTTATTCTTGTAACAGCTATTATGGTATCGAGAATTCTAGCACGTACTGTTTGGTCACAGAGGAAGACTCTAGAAGACTATGAGGGCACTTTGACTGAGCAGTTAGGATCACTGCTACGGGCTTTTGGACTCAGCACCGACATCCCTGTTAAGACCTATACTTACAAGGATGATGGGACTGTGGTCAAGTACCGTGTCGTGATCATGTACCAGATGGATTAGCACCCAGTATAGTTCAGCCTTTCGGAGAAGGAAGAGGAGAGACTGCAGCTTATCACGAGGAAGTAGTGCGAGCTATTGCGACAATCCGAGAGTACAGAGCGGTGGAGTTAGCAGGTACCACTTTTACCGCTATTCCTCATGACTCACTGATGGATGAGCCAGGAATGGATCACGATGTTCTGGTGAAGAAGAAACCAAAGTTGGCAGCCAGACTTCTTGATAGGTATAGGAAGATGGTAGGATCACTGTATAACACTCACCAGGTCATTGTGGAGGACAAGGCGGAGATGCTTGATGACCTCACTGACACTACCAGGAGGCAGGAGCGAGCACAGATGACTAGGCAGGAGTCGGAGGGATCACACTTCTCACCGGTTGTGGGAACTCACAATTACCCGACACAGCCTGGACCTTCCAGGTATTCACTCACTCCAGAACCTATACATTACCCAGTTATCACTTCTAGTATGGAGGCACAGCAGGGTCTCAAGGGGGTCTCAAAGTCCAAGCTTCCTATTGAGAACTCTGATGGGTGGAAGTTTGACTGGCTGGGAGACGGCCAGCAGTATACTAGCTCGTATGGAGGGACAGCTCACGCAGCAGGAGGTGGCGATGCCATAGTCACTCCTGTTGTATCTGTTGAGGAGGAGGATCCTATGGAGGTTCAGTTTGAGAGTCAGGAGCCAGATGAGACACCTATGGAGCAGGAAGCACCATTTTATCACACCTACTGCACGGAGAGTGTGTGTTATGGAGAGGCAGGGCCTTTTCCTACTATGACTGCACACGAGACCAGGGTGTACTTTGAGAGCTACCTCGGACTGAATGGACTTGTGTTGAGTGATACCTCTGCAATGGACACGTCTGACTCAGACTATGTTCCGGGTGGTAGACCGTTTGTTCCCGAGACAGTGCGCCGGACTACATGCCAGCACGGGTGGACTCCGGGCATGTACTATGAGCCGTGAGACCGGGACAGGAGGTCAAGACCAAGTCAGAAGCATAGTTGCATCTGTGAATGCAATTAGTGCTAGTAGTATGTTGTAATAAAAAGAGAGACGGTAGAACTATCCAGTCTCGATCTATGAGAGTACTCCACGTGTGAGAGTACGTATAGTAATAATGACCTTGTATCGGTTTGTATGAGATGTATAATATGTACTTTGTATTTGGTTTTCTTGCGATCTTCCATTTGGAGTTGGATTTCTTTTTTCCATTGTGTGACTAGTTCTGAGCATGAAGTGAAGCTCAGAAAGCATGGGCATGGTGTAATTATGAGATCTTCGCTTTATGTTACAGGACTAGAGGGGCTATGGATACAGGTTTAGCTGCCGATGCTGAGGAGCAACGCTTGGCACAAGAAGCTCAAACGAAGGTAATGCATGACCAGCAGGCAGAAATGGAAGCCAAAGCAAAGGCTGATCAAGAAAATCAAGCTCATTTACCACCACCACCATTCAGGCCTTTGGCGGAACAAAGCTTTATGCAATACATGCAGTTCATGCAAGAAACGCAGAACAAATTTATGCAAGAGCTCATGGGGCAAGTTGGAGCCGGAAGGGTTCCGGAAGCAAGAGGGGTAAGTCTTTCCGACTTCCTCAATGCAAAACCATTTCCTTTTGCTTCCATGGTGGAACCAATGGATGCGGAAGATTGGCTCACGGACACCGAGAGGAAACTGAAGGCTGTGGGAGCCAATGACGAGGAGAAGGTTCGTTATGCGGTACACCTTCTATCTGGACCAGCCGCAGCATGGTGGGACAACGAAGTGACACTTCAACATCCGGAGAAGGTATTCTCTTGGGAAGAGTTCAAAGAAAAATTCCGTACCTTTCATGTGCCAGAAAGTGTGGTTGAGTTCAAGAGGAGGGAATTTGAAGACCTCAAGCAGGGGCGTGCAACAATGATGGCTTACATCAAGGAGTTCACGAGACTCTCTCATTACGCAAGTGACGAGGTGAGTACTGATAGCAAGAGGATGAAAAGGTTCCTCAGGGGACTGGATCCATACGCGGCAATGCAGATGAAGTTGACAAAGCTGCGTAACTTCCAAGAATTGATGGACACAGCCATTACCTGGGAGAATGATTATAAGTTGGTTCAGATGAGCCGACTGAAGAGGGCCAAGATGGAGGCCAAGAGAGTTCAACCAACCCGAAGTACTCCAAACCTGAGTGTAAACCTAGGGTAAGAACAGGAGGAGCTCCACCCAATCGTAAGGTATTCACACCAAAAGGTCAGATCCTCTATCACAAGTGTGGACTCCCAGGTCACATTCAGAGTGAATGCAGAAAGCCGAGTATTATCTGTTATGCTTGCGGAAAAGAAGGGCATATTCGTCCAGATTGTCCAAATAAACCAGCTGGTGGATGGCCGGATAACCGTGGAGGCAAGTCAGGAGGAGGTGGTCGACCTGCATCTGGAGGTGGCAGTAGTAGCAAGAATGGGAACGGAAAAAGAGGCCGGAACTTTGGGAGGTTGAATTGCACATCTCTGGAGGAAGCTAACAATTCGGAAACGGCGGTCATAGGTACGCTTAGCATCTTTACTCATCCCGACAAAGTTCTTTTTGATACCGGTGCCACTACATCATTCATTTCCAAAGATTTTGTTGAAAAATATGGGTTAAGGTGTCAGGCGATAGCTCATCCTATGACTGTTGTGACGGTCGGGGGTAAACTTTTAGTATCCCAATTCAAACCAGACCAGGTCATTACGATCTGTGACTGTCCTTACTTTGCCGATCTCTATGTTCTTCCACTTAAAAACATTGAAGTTGTTCTGGGTATGGATTGGATGTCCGATCATGGAGCACACATTGATTGTGAAGAGAAGACTGTGTCAATCTGGAAGCCTGGAGGTGGGAGAATCACCTACCAAGCAGATAAGCACACCCATGTGGAGATTGGAATTCAACTCAATTCTCTGAAAGAGGCTAAGTTAGAAGATATTCCAGTGGTTAATGAGTTCATGGATGTATTTCCTCAAGAATTACCAGGAATGCCACCGGATAGGGAGATAGAATTCACTATTGATCTAAAGCTAGGCACAACACCAATTTCACAAGCACCCTATAAAATGGGTCCTAAAGAGTTGAAAGAACTGAAAGAGCAGTTAGATGAGTTGGAAAGTAAGGGATTCATCCAGGAAAGTATATCACCTTGGGATTCGCCAGTCATATTTGTTGATAAAAGAGATGGAGGCAGAAGAATGTGTGGGGATTTCAGGAATCTGAACAATGTCACCATCAAGAACAAGTATCCTTTGCCAAGAATTCAAGATCTGTTTGATCAAGTTCATGGAGCTAGGGTTTTCTCAAAAATTGATCTGAGATCTGGTTATCATCAAATCAAGATCAAACCAGAAGATGTACCAAGGACTGCATTTGTCTCAAGGTATGGTCATCATGAATACTTAGTCTTTTGGTTTGACCAATGCTCCAGCAATTTTCATGAATTTGATGAACAAGATTTTCATGCCATACTTGGACAAGTTTGTGATAGTGTTTATCGATGACATTTTGATTTACTCCAAGAATAAAGAGGATCATGCTAAACATCTCAGAATAGCATTGCAAGTGTTAAGGGAACATCAACTGTATGCTAAATTCAGCAAGTGTGAATTTTGGCTGGATCAAGTAGAATTCCTTGGTCATGTCATTAGCAAGGAAGGGATTGCTGTGAATCCAAGCAAAGTCCAGTCAGTCTTGGATTGGCAAGCACCAACCAATGTGAAGGAGATTAGAGGTTTTCTGGGAATGGCCGGATACTATCGGAGATTCATTGAAGGATTTTCGAAGATAGCAGGGCCGATGACTAAATTATTAAGGAAAAACACTCCTTTTGAGTGGTCTGAAAAGTGTGAAGAGAGTTTTCAAGAGCTAAAAAGGAGACTCACAACAGCACCTATCTTAGCAGTACTAGAATCTGGAAAGGATTATACAGTTTACTGCGATGCATCCAAGAATGGATTGGGCTGTGTTTTGATGCAAGACCGAAAGGTAATTGCTTATGGTTCAAGACAACTCAAGCCACATGAAGTCAATTACCCAACACATGACCTAGAGTTGGCAGCAGTTGTGTTTGCTCTCAAGCAATGGAGGCAATTTCTCTATGGAGCCAAATATGAGCTTTACACCGATCACAAGAGCCTTAAATACTTCTTTACTCAGAAGGAGTTGAACATGAGGCAGAAAAGATGGCTAGAGCTGATCAAGGATTATGATCTTACTATTAACTATACTCCTGGAAAGGTAATGTGGTAGCTGATGCATTAAGCCGGAAGAGTACAGAAACACAGTTGATGGATAGAGAACTTCCGGAGGAATTGCTTAAGGACCTGGAAAGACTAGAAATACAGTGTCTAGAGGTCAAATCTTTGGGGAGTATTTTGTAACATCCCAGGTTTTTCAAATTCAAATTCAGCATGCATGCATATTCATCATGACATGTGAAATAAAATTTGAATCAAATTTCAAAATTAGATGGTTGCTTTTTCTAAAATAAGCTTCAGGGCTTATGTGAGCCAATTTGATTTTCTCAAAATAATAAGTTTAAATGTTTATACACAAAAACACTACTATTTTTTTTCCTTTTGCACCAAGTTTAGAAACAGAAGCTTTCCAGAAAGTTATTTATTTAAATAGTTCCATTGGTTTATGGAAGCTATTTTATATTCTTCTAGCAAATGTATTTTGTTTACAAAACTTCTCTATTTGGGGTTTTACAATATACTTAAATGCTATTTTACCAACAACATTACTGTTTAAGCTTTATTCTTTAAACCTTGGATTCAATTGAAAACAAGAAAATTTTATTTTGAATAACCCTATTAGTTATGGGGGCTAATTCTATATTTTTCTTTCACAAATATTTTTTATTTTCAAACCTCACCAAGCAGCACACTTTGGTTTGCAAACACTTTGACATAAATTCAAAATTTCTACAAAATTTAAAATTATCCAAAAACCAACCAGATGTGTTTTCAATCAATCAAGGATTAAAACAGAAAAAGAAACAGAAATAGAAAAGGAATCAGAACAAAAAAAAGGGAAGAGAAGGAAACCTAGCCCAACTGGGCCGCACCCAGAGCCCAGCAAGGCAACCAGTCCAACAGACCGGCCCAACCCGCAGCAGCCCTCCCTTTCTTCTTTTTCGTTTTCTTATTTTTTTCTCTTCTTCCTTACAAGCGGGTCCCAGTGGTCAGAATCTTCCCCAACCTCTGGACGGTTTCCCCTCCCTGCACAGCAACCGCCTCTGCCCATTTCCCCCGCTCGACCCAGAGCCCAACCGCCCTCCAGAAAACCCCATTCAAGATCCCCTCCTCCTCCTCTCTCGTTCCCCTTCCTTTCCCCCTGGATTTCCGTCGCCAAGTCACTCAAATTTCTCGCCGGGATCCGCACTACTGCAGACAAGAATTGAAGAATTACGGCGAAGTGGAGAACCATGCGCCCTCTCTACTGCAACATATCCATCCCCTCTCTCTGGCGCACCCTCTAAGTCATCGAACCCGTCCTATTTTGCAGCGGAGCAAGCGGTTCGTCGACACCCGACACCGCCGCCTACCTTCAGTCGCCGTTCGCCGTCACCACAGGAAGCGAGAGTCGACGCTGACCACGTTTTCGAGACAACCGTCCTTCATTGCACGCCATCTGCTACTCCCCCACCGTCTCCGACCACGGAAACCTCGCCATCGACAGCCTCCTGCACGTTTCTCGCCGGAGAACTTCTCCCGCCGGTGAGCATTCTCCTCCTCTCCTTCTCTGTCCCTTGGATCCAAATCCTGCGGCCAGGATTAGAAGCCTCTTCCGAATCGGTATCGACCACTGAGAGAATGCCACGTCGCCAGCATAGTCAGCCCAGTCAATTTGGGTCAAACTTGAATTAAAATTCAAAATTCAAATTGCAGCAAGTGTTATGAACTTGTAAAATCTATAGAAAATAATCTACATGGCCAAATTTTGTAAACTTGGTATCTATGGAATCCTAGAAATGTGTAGAACAAAACTATGCAGAGAAACCATAGTGGTTCTGTACAAAATTTTGAAGTGAAAATAAAATGGTATAAATGACTTAAAAACCCCATTTATTTAATAACTTTTGTTCTGTAAATCTAATTTCTACAAATTTGTAGTCTATGGATTCCTCAGAACATGTAGAACACTCTGAAATCAAAAAAATTCAAACTTGAAATGTGCACAAACTTGCTACTGTTAAATTTAGTCAAATCACTATTTTGGACCTCATTTGATTTCTAAGAACTATTTTGGAGTGAAACCACTTGCAGTAGATTCATATTACTGCCCTCTATCCATTGGGTTCATAATATAATTTTCTCAGAGCAATGCCAAACCAGAACCATTTTTGGGAAGCAATTGCTCAATTTTCAAATAACCAAATTGCCTATTGCTTTGCAAAATAATTAAAAAGCTTTTCCAACATCACACTTGTTTTCTAAACAATATGTTTCACTAAATAAAATATTTTCACACACTAACTTAGTGTGTGAAATTAAATTGACATTTGCATACATGCATACATGTCTATGATTGCCATTTAGAATTAGTGTATTTATGCTTGTGTACTTGTTGCTTGTATAGATTGTGAAGTGGAGCTCAACAACTCCTGTGATTGCTGTGAGTGTGCCGGTTGTAACCAAGGCAAGTGACACACATGCTTCTACCTATTTTTACTACTGCATTAGTGAATTTCAGTAGTATGCATGATAGGTGGAATATTCAACTGTTTTATAAAATGCTTAGATCCTAGTAGTGTGTAGCTATCCTTTAAACTCCACCTGTTAGGATGCTAAATACTTTGAAAGATATTGATACCATGCTATGATCACTTGTTAAAGTGTTTTATGAACAAATTAAGAACTTCAACTAAAATGAATCACCTGGGTGGATTGGTTTGATGATGGAGGCGAAGTTGAGTGTCTCTTGGGGCCTCATGCCTCTTGGAGGATGGGGTGAACCTCAGGAGTACACTTGTGGAATGCCACTCAGGAATAAAGAGGTTACCATGTCTTCCATGCTTAGAGTAATTCCAGTGCAGCCTTATGACAATATGGGCTCTGTCTTGACTGATTAGATGTGAGGGTGCAACTTGTGTGCAAGAAGATGGCTGGTAGTTGAATTGTAGGTTGGGAACGGATCTTGCCAGTTGGTTGCTCTCTCCTTCTAAAAGGTCTCGTCTCATTTTATGTATGGGCGTAAAATGAGTCTTAAGGTGAAAGTGCACAACCCCTGCAGGGTGTCAAACTAATCGATTAGCCGTGTCCCCGGTTATGGACAATTTGAGTCTCTAGACATGGAATGTACGGAAGAATCTCATCACCATTTCGGAATGATTAAAACTTGTCTAGAAACCCCTAGGTTAGGGGTTCAGGGCCATTCACTCCGAGGGGTGGTGGTTTCTGTTGTTCCGAATTTGTTGAGTTTCGCCCAGTGCTACATACCTAGCTAGTATGTAGTAGTTGGGGGTTATTTTGACCCTTTGAAAATATAAAACTTTGAAAGAAAGTTTTCAGAAAGAATTGTAGGACAAAATTGGATTTATGCAAATTAGCCCAAAAGATCCACCAGCCAAATATCATGTAGATAGCTCTTTCACAACAGCCACCAAATATGTGTCATTTGCCAGTACATCATTGTACTGATCCCCATTCATGGGGCTGCATATTCAAATGTGCAGGATATTCCGATGAGGAGTGAGTTGATAGGATCTCGAGTCTACATTCCAACATGACTGCCTGTGGCACATGGTGAAGATGAAGGCTCACTACTACCCTAGTTTCCGTTGTGTTTATGTTATGTTGAACTCTGTTATTTGAGCTAGTCCATGTGACGAAGCTGGTTTGTAAGTTTTAAAGACTTATGTATCTGGATCCACGTTGTAATATTTGATACTATTGCAATGATTACTATATTTTGTACTGTGGTGCTATCAGTGATCCAGGGAATAGCACTTAACACAGGTGTTCCACCTTAATTCAAAGGTGGGGCGTTACAAAATGGTATCAGAGCATAGTGTTGCCTGTAGGATCGAGACCCTAGGATTGGAATACCATAGAAATCAAAACTTTATTTAAAAAAATGCTTGTGAAAATCTTTGTGTTTTGAACTTTCCTTAATCATTTCATTCCATACTTGTACTTCTTACCTTGTTCAAACCTTGCCTCATTTCTTTTCAAAAATTTAGATGGACTCCTACGAATGAAGGCATTAGTAGTCCACCATTAGTTCATTTGTATTAGTTTTCGATACGCATTTGTATTGTTCTACCCTTGTCGGTATGACAGTACCATTTACCCTAGTTGTTTTGTGAACCCTTAGTGGTTGTTTTCAAATTTATCAAAGAATTTTTGAAGTTTGTTTGTTTTGCCTGTTTGTTGTGTGACCTATTGTATTGTGCATGGGTAGGGAAATTTTCTTCCTTAGTCCTATCCGTCTATTACTCATCTATGCTAAAACTACCTCAGATGCCGCCCCGACGTGCACCAAACAACAATGACAACGATGAAAACAACAACAACAACGTCGTGATTCAGCAGTTAGTGGCAGCACAGGCTCAACTGATGCAAATGATGACCCAGTTCATCCAAGCCAGTGCAAACAACAACAATAACAATAACCACCCTCCACCGCCGCCACCGCCACCCCCACCACAAGTGGATAGGTTGACCAGATTTCTGAGGCTTAGGCCTAACAAGTTCTCATCTGCCACTGAGCCAATAGTGGCTGATGACTGGCTACGTTCAATCAATAAGGACCTGGTCACATGTGAGTGCACCGATGCTGAGAAGGTGCGATTCACTGCCCATCTGCTTGAAGGGCCAGCAGCTATGTGGTGGGAGACTTATCAGATCACTCATCCAATTGAGGGTCTGGATTGGGATACCTTTAGAGAAGGCTTTCGTAATGCCCACATATCTTCGGGTATTATGAATGTGAAGAAGGATGAGTTCCGTAGTTTGAAGCAGGGTGGAAGGTCACTGAAAGAGTATATGGATGATTTCTGTGCTCTATCTAGGTACGCACCTGATGACATAGATACCGATGCTAAGAGGAAGGAAAAATTCCTCAATGGACTCAAAGGAGAACTGAAGATACCTTTGTCAGTGGCTTATGCTCCAAACTATCAGTCCCTACTTGATCAGGCTATCACACTGGATAACAATATCACGAAGGAAGAGAACCACAAGAGGAAGTTCAGCAATGGCAAGACTCACATTGGATCTTCCCATAAGAGACACCACTTCTCCGAAGATAATGGAAATGGTAGTAACTCCAATGGCCATAGGCACAATGGTGAAAACAAGGGAAACCACTCCAATGGAGACAATGGTCACCAGAATGGAGGAAATGGAAATCACAATGGAAACAATGGTCAGCACAACCACAACTCGGAAGCTAAGAAGGATCTCTCGCATATCACATGCTTCAATTGCAAGAAGAAAGGACACTATTCCACAAGCTGCCCAGAGAATAAGTCTGATGAACCTGCCAAGCCCAATCCATTCAAGAAGGGATATGTGAACCACATCAATGTGGAGGAAGTGATGAGTATGCTTCCATTCAACTCTTTTATAGCATTGGATTTTATTTGACACTGGAGCATCACATTTATTCATATCAAGAGCATTTGAGAACCAAACATGTATATTTCTACTGAATCCATAGGAAGATCAATTACACTAACCACCCCAGAGAGAAAGAGGATTAGATACACATTCTGTTTGGGAATTTAAGGATATTAGGCTAAACAATCTTAAGGGGGTTAGCCTAGAAGTTATGGCCATAGTAAGAGAATGATTTGGCTTACAAGGAGAAACAAATCAAGATATGGGAAGCAATAGAAAGAAATAATCACACCAAAACATCAAAGTTCTGTCAAGTACAGTGGAGCCACCACACCGAGGAAGAAGTTACTTGGGAGCATAGAGAAAATCTTTTAGATTATCACCCATACCTATTTGCTAGCCTTTTCGAAGCTCGGGGGCGAGCTTCATCTTAAGGGGGTTAGTCTGTAACATCCCAGGTTTTTCAAATTCAAATTCAGCATGCATGCATATTCATCATGACATTTGAAATAAAATTTGAATCAAATTTCAAAATTAGATGGTTGCTTTTTCTAAAATAAGCTTCAGGGCTTATGTGAGCCAATTTGATTTTCTCAAAATAATAAGTTTAAATGTTTATACACAAAAACACTACTATTTTTTTTTCCTTTTGCACCAAGTTTAGAAACAGAAGCTTTCCAGAAAGTTATTTATTTAAATAGTTCCATTGGTTTATGGAAGCTATTTTATATTCTTCTAGCAAATGTATTTTGTTTACAAAACTTCTCTATTTGGGGTTTTACAATATACTTAAATGCTATTTTACCAACAACATTACTGTTTAAGCTTTATTCTTTAAACCTTGGATTCAATTGAAAACAAGAAAATTTTATTTTGAATAACCCTATTAGTTATGGGGGCTAATTCTATATTTTTCTTTCACAAATATTTTTTATTTTCAAACCTCACCAAGCAGCACACTTTGGTTTGCAAACACTTTGACATAAATTCAAAATTTCTACAAAATTTAAAATTATCCAAAAACCAACCAGATGTGTTTTCAATCAATCAAGGATTAAAACAGAAAAAGAAACAGAAATAGAAAAGGAATCAGAACAAAAAAAAGGGAAGAGAAGGAAACCTAGCCCAACTGGGCCGCACCCGGAGCCCAGCAAGGCCACCAGTCCAACAGACCGGCCCAACCCGCAGCAGCCCTCCCTTTCTTCTTTTTCGTTTTCTTATTTTTTCTCTTCTTCCTTACAAGCGGGTCCCAGTGGTCAGAATCTTCCCCAACCTCTGGACGGTTTCCCCTCCCTGCACAGCAACCGCCTCTGCCCATTTCCCCTGCTCGACCCAGAGAACAACCGCCCTCCAGAAAACCCCATTCAAGATCCCCTCCTCCTCCTCTCTTGTTCCCCTTCCTTTCCCCCTGGATTTCCGTCGCCAAGTCACTCAAATTTCTCGCCGGGATCCGCACTACTGCAGACAAGAATTGAAGAATTACGGCGAAGTGGAGAACCCTACGCCCTCTCTACTGCACCATATCCATCCCCTCTCTCTGGCGCACCCTCTAAGTCATCGAACCCGTCCTATTTTGCAGCGGAGCAAGCGCTTCGTCGACACCCGACGCCGCCGCCTACCTTCAGTCGCCGTTCGCCGTCACCACAGGAAGCGAGAGTCGACGCTGACCACGTTTTCGAGACCACCGTGCTTCATTGCACGCCGTCCGCTACTCCCCCACCGTCTCCGACCACGGAAACCTCGCCGTCGACAGCCTCCTGCACGTTTCTCGCCGGAGAACTTCTCCCGCCGGTGAGCATTCTCCTCCTCTCCTTCTCTGTCCCTTGGATCCAAATCCTGCGGCCAGGATTAGAAGCCTCTTCCCAATCGGTATCGACCACTGAGAGAATGCCACGTCGCCAGCATAGTCAGCCCAGTCAATTTGGGTCGAACTTGAATTAAAATTCAAAATTCAAATTGCAGCAAGTGTTATGAACTTGTAAAATCTATAGAAAATAATCTACATGGCCAAATTTAGTAAACTTGGTATCTATGGAATCCTAGAAATGTGTAGAACACAACTATGCAGAGAAACCATAGTGGTTCTGTACAAAATTTTGAAGTGAAAATAAAATGGTATAAATGACTTAAAAACCCCATTTATTTAATAACTTTTGTTCTGTAAATCTAATTTCTACAAATTTGTAGTCTATGGATTCCTCAGAACATGTAGAACACTCTGAAATCAAAAAAATTCAAACTTGAAATGTGCACAAACTTGCTACTGTTAAATTTAGTCAAATGACTATTTTGGACCTCATTTGATTTCTAAGAACTATTTTGGAGTGAAACCACTTGCAGTAGATTCATATTACTGCCCTCTATCCATTGGGTTCATAATATAATTTTCTCAGAGCAATGCCAAACCAGAACCATTTTTGGGAAGCAATTGCTCAATTTTCAAATAACCAAATTGCCTATTGCTTTGCAAAATAATTAAAAAGCTTTTCCAACATCACACTTGTTTTCTAAACAATATGTTTCACTAAATAAAATATTTTCACACACTAACTTAGTGTGTGAAATTAAATTGACATTTGCATACATGCATACATGTCTATGATTGCCATTTAGAATTAGTGTATTTATGCTTGTGTACTTGTTGCTTGTATAGATTGTGAAGTGGAGCTCAACAACTCCTGTGATTGCTGTGAGTGTGCCGGTTGTAACCAAGGCAAGTGACACACATGCTTCTACCTGTTTTTACAAGTGCATTAGTGAATTTCAGTAGTATGCATGATAGGTGGAATATTCAACTGTTTTATAAAATGCTTAGATCCTAGTAGTGTGTAGCTATCCTTTAAACCCCACCTGTTAGGATGCTAAATACTTTGAAAGATATTGATACCATGCTATGATCACTTGTTAAAGTGTTTTATGAACAAATTAAGAACTTCAACTAAAATGAATCACCTGGGTGGATTGGTTTGATGATGAAGGTGAAGTTGAGTGTCTCTTGGGGCCTCATGCCTCTTGGAGGATGGGGTGAACCTCAGGAGTACACTTGTGGAATGCCACTCAGGAATAAAGAGGTTACCATGTCTTCCATGCTTAGAGTACTTCCAGTGCAGCCTTATGACAATATGGGCTCTGTCTTGACTGATTAGATGTGAGGGTGCAACTTGTGTGCAAGAAGATGGCTGGTAGTTGAATTGTAGGTTGGGAACGGATCTTGCCAGTTGGTTGCTCTCTCCTTCTAAAAGGTCTCGTCTCATTTTATGTATGGGCGTAAAATGAGTCTTAAGGTGAAAGTGCACAACCCCTGCAGGGTGTCAAACTAATCGATTAGCCGTGTCCCCGGTTATGGACAATTTGAGTCTCTAGACATGGAATGTACGGAAGAATCTCATCACCATTTCGGAATGATTAAAACTTGTCTAGAAACCCCTAGGTTAGGGGCTCAGGGCCATTCACTCCGAGGGGTGGTGGTTTCTGTTGTTCCGAATTTGTTGAGTTTCGCCCAGTGCTACATACCTAGCTAGTATGTAGTAGTTGGGGGTTATTTTGACCCTTTGAAAATATAAAACTTTGAAAGAAAGTTTTCAGAAAGAATTGTAGGACAAAATTGGCTTTATGCAAATTAGCCCAAAAGCTCCACCAGCCAAATATCATGTAGATAGCTCTTTCACAATAGCCACCAAATATGTGTCATTTGCCAGTACATCATTGTACTGATCCCCATTCATGGGGCTGCATATTCAAATGTGCAGGATATTCCGATGAGGAGTGAGTTGATAGGATCTCGAGTCTACATTCCAACATGACTGCCTGTGGCACATGGTGAAGATGAAGGCTCACTACTACCCTAGTTTCCGTTGTGTTTATGTTATGTTGAACTCTGTTATTTGAGCTAGTCCATGTGACTAAGCTGGTTTGTAAGTTTTAAAGACTTATGTATCTGGATCCACGTTGTAATATTTGATACTATTGCAATGATTACTATATTTTGTACTGTGGTGCTATCAGTGATCCAGGGAATAGCACTTAACACAAGTGTTCCACCTTAATTCAAAGGTGGGGCGTTACATATTTACGCTATGAGAGTGATGGAGGAAAGACAAAGTGACTTGAAATACACTATATTCAGAAAACAAGATGAAGATCCGTTCATCGCTAAAGAAATCCGCAAGATTGAAGAAGGTAGACCATATGAATTCCGTCTAGGTGATTTCAATTCACTCTGGTTCCAAAACAGAATTTGTGTGCCAGATATACCGGAGATCAAAGGACTGATTCTCAAGGAGGCTCATGAGACACCATATTCAATACATCCGGGAGGTACAAAAATGTATATGGATCTCAAGGAGTTGTTCTGGTGGAATAACATGAAGCGGGATATAGCCAAGTATGTAGCTAAATGCCATACTTGTCAGAGAGTCAAGGCAGAACATCAAAGTCCAGCAGGGTTACTACGACCTCTGGATATTCCGGAGTGGAAATGGGAGGAAATCGGAATGGATTTTATTACTGGTTTACCTTTAACCAAGAGACACAAGGATATGATATGGGTGATAGTTGATCGACTCACCAAAAGTGCACATTTCTTGGCTGTTAATCAAAAAGATAGTGCAGAGAAGCTGGTAGAAATCTATGTTAGAGAAATCGTCAGCAAGCATGGAGTGCCCAAGAAGATTGTCTCTGATAGAGGGTCTGTTTTTACATCAATATTCTGGAGAGATCTTCATACCGCACTGGGATCACAATTGGATTTCAGCACCGCTTATCATCCTCAAACTGGAGGGCAAACAGAAAGAACAAATCAAATCTTGGAGGATATGCTGCGTGCATGTGCTCTAGATTTTGGAGGTTCGTGGGATGAGCACTTACCGTTAGCAGAGTTTTCTTACAACAACAGCTATCAAAGCAGCCTGAAAGCAGCACCATTTGAAGTATTATACGGACGCAAGTGCAGATCTCCAATATGTTGGTTTGAGCCTGGAGGTAACCATGAATTCGAAACTGATTTTATACAAGAGAAGCAAGGCATCATTGATACTATTCGAGATCGTTTGAAGATAGCCCAGAGTCGACAAAAGAGTTATGCAGATCAAAAGAGGCAGACTTGGGAACCCAAAGTTGGAGATTTGGTCTATTTGAAGGTTAGTCCTATGAAAGGAATCAAGAGGTTCGGTATTAAAGGAAAGTTAAGCCCAAGATATATTGGACCATTCAAGATTCTAAGTCAGAATTGTAGTGTTGCTTTTGAATTGGAGCTTCCAGCGAAATTGAAGCAAGTTCACAATGTTTTCCATGTTTCTCAACTTCAGAAGTGTCTGAAAGCACCTGAAGACTCTGTTACACATGATGACCTAGATCTTCAAGCAAACTTGACTTATGAGGAGAAGCCAATAAAGATCTTAGAAGAGAACTGGAAGAGGCTTCGGAATCGTGCAATTAAGTTCTGTAAAGTGCAATGGAAACATCACTCTGAACGGGAAGCAACTTGGGAAAAAGAAGAGGATTTGAGACAAACATATCCAGAACTCTTCAGGTAAACAAAGTTTTAACTTCGGGATGAAGTTCTGATAAGGGGGGAAGACTATAATATCCCAGCATTTAGGACTTAACGAAGGGTAGATATAGGACTATTGTGCATTCATGCATACAAAAACCTGAGTAAATTTTTTGCAAACTCAAAAACCTGAGAGAGCAAAGCTCCTTTCTAATCACCTATAGAGTTTAGGGGTTACTAGAATGCTATGGGTTTTGCTATGATCTCTTGATATGGTTGTTTAATTGATTCAGGTAGTTTATTTTGATTGTTTAAATAATATCAAAATTTGAATTCTTAAACATTAATAAAGAAATAACTCAATTATAAATTGAGTTGGATAAAAAGGAATTGAATAAATAATAAAACAAGTTGAAATGTTACTTTATTGATATCACACAATTATACAATGTCTTTACATTATTGAAAACTAAAAAGAAGATTACAGAAGATAATAAAATAAAAAGAAACCTAAACCTAAACTATCTAAACTAATCTTCATGAAATCCATCTTCTAGATCTTCATAATCTGCAACCTGCAAAACAAAGTAAAATAAACAAAAGAAAAGGATTAAGTGTTAGAGAATGTTACTCTCAGACTTTGGTAATTATATTACCATTTGCATCATTGAGTTTTGGACCAAGTTTAGTATCTGTTCTCATAACTTGGGTACAAAGCATCTGGGTACCAAGCAAATGAACAGCACGGCCAGTAAAGGATCAGATCAAGCAGTGGTGACAAGCAGCACACAAGCAGCTCAGTCACAGAACTGAGAATGAGCTGCTAGCAGCACCTCAGCAGTTCCGCTGAGCCAGCAGCTGGGTAGATCAACACGGCCAAGAGCTAGGAGCTCTCATTCGTCAAACAACACCAGCACAAAAAGAACACACAGTTCTTTCACAGCACACAAACACAGTAGTAATCATCTAGCAAAAGTCATGGAGTTGAACTGAAGCCCAAGATCAAGCTCAGGAGGAGAAGGACCAGCAACCAGCAGCACGTCCAGGAGGAGAAGGACAAGATCCAGGAGCTGAACCAGGAGCTAAACCAAGAGCTGAACCAGGAGCTGAATCAGGAGGAGAAGGGCAAGCAGGAGCTAGCCACAACTCAACCAGTAGAAAGAGCAAATCAACCACAAGATCATAATCCACATCAGGTTGGCATTTTGCACTGGATATCAACCAATGTTTGATACACATGCAGCATCAAGCATGGTTATGTCATTGTAGATTTTCCTCAGACTGGCAAAGAAATGCTTTGCTCAGTTCTTCATAGGAAATAGGATTTCCAAAGCCAAAGTGAAATATTCATTTGAATAGCCTCAGCTGTGGCTTCATAGGCAGATCACTGAAGTCATAAACACTCACAGTAGACTGGTGCTGGGCACATGACCTAATGGCATGCACCTCAATCACACCAGTCAAGCCAGCAACAAATTTAAATCTAGCAGAGGACACTAAGTTATGCAAAGCATCTCACTGCTAAACAAGTCTCAGACCAGCATCATAGACTCATCTATAAGAGGGGCAAGTTTCACCAATTCATCTTAGCAACAGAAAAGGGGGTTGCTGGGCACATGTCCAAAAAGGACATGCACCTCAACACAACCCCATAGCATCCATTTAGTTCTCATAGAAACTAAGAAATTTAGATCATTTTCCTTAGCAAGTCAGCTAGGAATCATTTCCAGCAAAAGACTTGTTTCACTGAACTAAGATATTCAGTTACACCCACAACTATTTCTGTCAGTTAAACACACTCTGACAGAGAACCTTGGCACAAACCATCATCACCTGATCAAGCAACAGGACAGCTAATTGAATCAGCATAGCAAGTCTACAACAAACACCAACTGAACCTTGCAATTGGGCAAAGTTCAGATTAACACTTCTGTCAGTAAGTGCACTGACAGAGGATTTGAGAGCAGCTAGGTATCACATGCTATAGCACAGCCACACTTAAACTGAACACAAGCATCAAGCTAACAACATGCAGCAGCTAGAGCATCAGCACAGAGAGCTTGGCACTCGGCCAAGATGGCCAAGTACAGAGGCCAGAGAAGAATAGGGCAGGTGGAGGAGGAGTCAAGCTCACTAGTCGCCCAAGTGCAGACCTGGTTAGCATGGCGAGGCAGGGCTCGCACGACCAACCAAGCGTAGCCTGGGGAGGACTTCACCGGAGCGGCAACGGCGGCACGAGGAGCAACCCCACCTGGGATGCTTCGACTCGTGCCTGCTCGGTCACCAACCGAATCAACAGCACAGCCTCACCAGGACCACCACAGAGAGGCGCAGCCAGCATCAGGAGAAGGCCGGTGACGAACCAAGTGAGGCGGCGTCAGCGGGTCGTTTTCCCGAGCGGGATCTCGCTTCCGATCTCCTCGGAGCGGGGGCGGTCGACGAATCTGCTTGGTGGAGATGAGAGAGGTAGGTGAGGGGAGTATTTTGCCCAAGGTGGCGACGGCGTAGCTCGCCGGGGTTGGCCGAAAAGGCCAGGCGGCGGCGGCGATCCAGGATCGCCAGAGAGCTCGGGGGAGAGAGTGAAGCGCGAGGGGGCTGGGCTGGGTCGGTTGACCAACCCAGACCCGAGCTGGGTCGGTTTAACCGAGCCAAGTGGGCCGGTTGGGCCAGTTAGGCCAGTTAGGCCAAATGGGCCATGACCATTTGTTTAAATAAATTTCCAAATTCAAATTTGAATGTTATTTCCTTTTTGAATATAATTCAAACTCAAAACTCAAATAACATTGATAAAACAATTTCTTATTCTTTAATGAAATAAATATCAAAATAAATTCATATTTCTGAATTATTCTTTAAATCAGATTTTTAAAAGCTTTTAAATTCTATTTTCAAAAACCTTAATTATTATTTATATTAAAAATTGAGTTTCTTCTTTCAAAATTAAACCTTTTCCTTTTCAAATAATTTCAACAAAAGTTTATAAATTAAAATCTGATTTCAAACCTTAATTAATTGTTTTAACACATAATTAGGGTAAAACACCCAAATAGTACTTTGTGTTTTATTAAAACACTTAAACCCTAACAAGTCTTGGGTAAAACACACAAATAAGAAAACAAAGTTCCTGAATCACCATGCATTGCATATCATTGCACATATCATCCATTTGCTCTTGAAACATTGTCCTTACCGAACAATGATTGAATTTTTGTAGAACAAGGAGATCAGGAGTATCACCAAGTATCCGACTCCATTACCTTTCTGTCACAAGGCAAGTTTATCTTGCTCATATCTTTTGATTGCACTGGTTTTGAAACTTCTTGCAAAGTGTTGACTTCAAACTCTAACATTTCAAAAGGGATGGAAAACCTATTTTGATAAGTAATATGACTAGTGGTTATCGACCTGTGGTGATAACCTAGGAGGGCTGGCAGGTGGAACCACGGTAAGATTGTGGTGGTGGAGGTTCCACTTGCATAGGAAAGTTAACCTAGCACTAATTACCAATGCCACAGTTATTCCGGCGCTGTAAAAACCGTGTCATCCAAGAGACTTGGAATGGGACGGGAAAGTCAGTTGTATCTTCTCTCGTTCGCATGTCAACGGGCAGCCAGTTGCCGGTCGTGGTAGATCTTGCGGGACTACTTGCACATGGGTGGGACACCTCAGTTCTCACGGCACTGGTGTCTATGATGGTCCGCAAGAGGCGCCTAGGTACTTCATCATTGGGGGTAAATATCAGGGGCATAACCTGCTATGCGTGAATTGGGTGGGCATGCGTTGTGCGGAGAAGGCAGTGATTGGCTTGGATCAATGACTGGGCCCCACACCATGGAAGTGTGGACGGGAATGTACGCCCGGTTGTGTAGCAAGGCTTTGATCTCTTTTGGAAGGACACACCTCTGCAGAGTGTAAAAAGATGTGACATGTTACCCCTTGTTCCGGGAAGGAGCTGCGAACGCGGCAGGAAAGGTGCTCTCAAGGCACTACTACCTGTGTTGGCTGTTGGGCATAGTTTTCTAAAGTAAAAACAATCTTTCAAGAAACCCTTGATAAAACTCTGCATTTGCCTATGACTCTTTTGGGTCTGTGGCTGTAGACAGTGCATATCACACAACTTCTTTCTAAAGAAACTTGCTGGGTAACGCTCGTTACTCACCCCAATCTCTTAAACCCTTGCTAGACTGTGAAGAGCTTGACGAAGCCACTCTGAACGCAATCGAAGGCCAGCATGACATCTTCTATGAGGAGCCAGATCTCTCTCGTGGCATCGAAGGCGTGGATTACTTCATTTGTGCTCCGGTGAGGAGTCAGAGTGAAGGAGTACTAACTAGTATAGTAGTATTGTAGCCGAGGAACCGAGCAACTGTAGAATATGAATAAGCTGTTGAGTTCTTCTCTTGTTTAATTATTTGAAGCTTTCCAGTTGCTGTAAACACTAAGCACTTGAGGTGTTCTCTTTATGGGAGCATTTCGTTATCATCACGCTTTGGTTTGTAATAAAATGATGATCAGTTTGTATTTGGGCCCGCAATGTTTCTGTTGTACCATTCTGAGGGATGTAATATTTGTGGAGGCTTGTTCCGCAAGTGTTATATCAACGACTTGCATACTACAACATGCAGTGGTATGCTGGGTCACCGCACTGGCATTTTTTTATGAGGTGCAAATCATTTTAATGGTTAGCGGCTCTGATGTTTATCCTTTGGATTAAATATGGCTATATACATAGTGAATATTATTAATTACATTAAAATAAACTATGATATTATTACAAATTATATATGCTTCTGCAGTGAATTCATATGTGGCTTTTGTTCATTATTGATGCATGCAAAATACATTGATGACCCACAAGTATAGGGGATCGCAACAATCTTCGAGGGAAGTAAAACCCAAATTTATTGATTTGACACAAGGGGAGCCAAATAATATTTATAAGCCTTAACAGATGAGTTGTCAATTTAGCTGCACCTGGAAACAGACTTGCTCGCAGCAGTTTATCAGTAGCAACAGTTTTATAGTGGTGATAGTAGTAAAATAGTAGCAACAATAATAAAGTAAAGACAGTAATAATAGCAATAGTAAACAGTAGGATTAAATACTGTAGGCATAGGGATAGATGTACGAGCATTGCATGGATAAGATAATTCATGAAATCAGTAAGACATGGGCAATTGCAGATAAATAATGATAAATCATCCTAGTACTAAACAACCATAGGCATGTGTTCCATAAATAGTCGTACGTGCTCGCAATGAGAAACTTGCACGACATCTTTTGTCCTACCGGCCTGTTTGCAGTAGGGCCTCAAGGGAATCTACTGGTAATTAAGGTACTCCTTTTAATAAAGTACAGGAGCAAAGCATTAACACTCGGTGAACACATGTGATCCTCACATCATAGCCATCCCCTCCGGTTATCCCAATTGCTGTCACTTTGGGGCCTCGGGTTCTGGACAACGATATGTGTATACAACTTGCAGGTAAGATCATAAACAACAAGTATCATAATAAAACAATAACAAGTTCAGATCTTAGATCATGGCACTCGGGCCCAAAGTGACAAGCATTAAGCACAACAAGTTGCAACATTGTCATAAGCACTAATAATAGATACTAGGCACCTTGCCCTAGCAATCTCATAGCCAATTACATGAATGATCTCATCCAATCCCTACCATCCCCTTTGCCTACAGCGGGATTTACTCACACATGGATAGGGGAGTCATGGATGGTTGATGGAGAGACGTCGGTGATGATGGTGATGAAGATCTCCAAATCCCCGTCCCGGCAGGGTGCCAGAACGGAGTTTCTGGTTCCGAATCGTGGTTTCTGATGGTGGCGGCGCAGCGGAAGTCTATCTGGGAAAAATGTCGAACCCTCGATAGTTTCAGGTCGAAGGGTATATGTAGGCGAAAGGAGGGCTCAAGGAGGTGGCTGGGGTGGCCTCACCACCCTCTGGCACGGCCAGGCCTGGGCCGCGCACCAGGTGGTGAGCCTGGATCCCAGCCCCTCATCGTCTCGTCTTCTGGCTCCGTGGGTCTTCTGGTAAAATAGGAATTTTACAGTATTTCCCGGGATTTTTCCTGAAAGTTGGATTTCTGCACAAAAACAAGACACCAGGGCAATTCTACTGAAAACAACGTTAGTACGTGTTAGTTGTATTCAAAACACACAAATTAGAGGAGAAACAATAGCAAAAGTGTTTGGGAAAGTAGATACGTTTTGGACGTATCAACTCCCCCCAAGCTTAGCTATTTGCTTGTCCTCAAGCAATTCAGTTAACAATTGAGAGCGATAAAAGAAACTTTCACGAACCATCTGCGATATAAGATGTACATATTCTCACTATATGATCAAGTACTTAGGCAATTCATAATAAGAAATATGCAACTAATGTTACCTCATAGTCAAGCAAGATATGAAAGAGTGCCAATGCACTAATAACAAGCAACATGAACATAAGAAGTTACAAGATTGTAATGTTCATAATATGATATGGAAGAGTGGTATCCCTCTTGCCTTTAATTGTGGAGCAAAACATAAATTCTGGGGCACCTCTAAAGTTCAAGGGAAGACTAGAAGTAAAAATATCAAAGATACAAGCATCAAAGTTATACCACAATTAACCGTGTTCTGGGACAAGCACATTACACTAAGAATAACAGCTCTGCTCTCAAAAAGGTGCTTAAAGTTAGAAGATGAAGACTCAACATAAAAGTAAAAGAAAGGCCCTTCGCAGAGGGAAGCAGTGATTTAACATGTGCTAGAGCTTTTCATTTGTAAAACAGAGATAATTTTTTTATTTTGAGAGGTGGTTGTTTCATGTCAACGACTGGCAATGGGGACTTGCTATCTTCCATACTAAACAAGTGAGAGCGGTTCCGAGTTCTTTGAAAATTTGGCACATTGGTGCTCTTTTATAAAGCTTTGGCACTCCTCCCCACTTTTTCCTTTCTCAAACCATGGCTAACCGATTCCATCGGGTGCCCACCAACTTTCACATACCAGGGAGGAGTGCCTTTTTTCTTTTCCTTTTTTTAGATTTAGATTACAATGGTCTAACCAGCTCCCTTGCAAAATTAATGACGAGCAGATGAAGCATGCAAGTCGAGGGGTACTTAATTTAATATGGAAGATAGCAATTCCGACTACTACGTCCTCATGAGCTAAAAACAGTGCCACAAAATGAGAAGTATTTGAAAGTTTTGAAAGGTAGCACATGAAAATTTACTTGGAATGGCTTTGAAATACCATGCATAAGAATTTATAGTGGACTCTTTGGAGTTACTTGGTTTTTAGGAGTTGGATGCACAGGAAGTATTCCCTCTTAGTACAAGTGAAGGCTAGCAAAAGACTGGGAAGCGACAATCGAGAGAGCAATAACTGTCATAATCATGCTTGCGACAAAACAAAATTAATATAGGTATAAAAATGATATAAGAACTCTGAGGCAAAGTAAATCATCGAGGCTTAATTGAATTTTTTTTCAGTCATATGCATGCTTGAGCATGTGCCAAGTCGATTCAAATGAAACTTTCAGAGGAGGATACCACAATGTCATACCATACTATGAATAAAACAATGCAAGCAAGCGTCTACATGACATGCTACAAACTATTAGTAAATTGAAACTAATCATATGAGAGCAAGAACTACAAAGAATCCATTAGATAACATATACCTTACATGAACAGACTAAGAATGTCCACATAGATGAGTATATGCACAAAAATGAAAACAAATAGAGTTCATACCAGCCTCTTACCACATCTCGAATTGTTGATGGCGGTGTCGATGGCGGACGGCGCCGACCGTGGGGACGACGGGATCTGTATCTACGGATTCGCCGGATCCTTCACCAACCACCGCCATCGACATCGCCATCGATAGCACGCCGTCCACCATCGATACCGCCATCGACAGCGCGCCGTCCACCATAGACACCACCATCGACAGCGCGCCGTCCGCCATCGACACCGCCATCAACAGCGCGCCATCCGCCATCAACACCGTCATCGACACCACCATCAGGAATGCTTCGCCCATTGACAACATTGACGGCGTCGATCCGACGACCACTTCAGGGATCGTCATTGACCATGCAGCGATGGCTATCATCGGGACCGTCTCAGGCTCGACAAGACCTACCTCGGCGGTAACCGGAGGCTTCGACATGGCCTTCAGATTGTTCAACTTCCACGTGGACAATGACGGAGTTGCCAAGCTGATCTTTGTCAGCGATTCGATGCCGCCCGCAGCAGACCCAAGCGTGTCACCAGCTATCGAGGGCAACCCCTCAATGACCATGCCGCTGGCGCCATCGGAGGAGGAACCAAGGCTGGAAACTTCGACCCCATCAGTTGGGTCGAACGACTTTCAAGATCCACCTCAATCCCCAACCACCGCCTATTGCGTCGAGTGCGACGCTTACCAGTTCGTGGGCGCTGGAGATTTCTCGTCCCACGAGATCGCCGGCTGTGAAGATCCACAGGGAGGTACTGCTGCTATCTACCCGATGATATCCGAGTGCGAACAGGCTCTCAACGCCCTCACGCTCCGTCCTACGCCCTACGACCCTGATTATGTCGCAGGGCTATACTCGGACTATACATGCTCAGACGACGATGACGTCTACCCTGAGGCCAAGGGGAAAATCGGCAATTTGGCTAGCTCATATTCGAGCAAATCCGCTATGTCTGATGGCGGATACGTGGTCGATTACGACTCTGACATTATGATCGAGGTCAGATCGTACATCGAAGATGACAACATCTATCCTCCCGCACTGGGCGAAATCAGTGATGACTCGATCCCACCGTTCGGAGGACACTGCATGATGGCATCGCATGGAGACGGAAATGAGCACAGAACCAATGATGGTCGAAGTCGGTCAAACACTGGTCGTCAGTTCATAACGCAAGACCAGATCCGACATGCAAGGAGAGTGTACTCGGGCGAAGCAAATATGGGCCCTAATCCGAGCCCGCAGGAGCTAGCTGCGCTCCGATTCATCATCCAAGAGCAGAAGGACCAGATTAGTGCCGATAGGCGCATCCTGGAGTGACGCGTCCAGCAGAAGACGGGCCGAGCGATCATCTCATTACTCATCGAGCGTCCAGCATAGGACGCGGTCGCACATCCAACCCGGGGCCGATGTGCACAACATCACGCGAAATTTAGAAGCAGAATTTAACGAAGCTGAGCTGCTGCCCAAGACCAAGGAAGCTGCAATCATGGCTGCAGCAGCATATATTGCCGCGAACGCTCCCAACGACGACAAGCATATGCGGCATCTGCGGAACCTGGCGCTCAAAGGAGTTAGGGTGCTTCAAGGCACAACTAACCAAGGGTACGAAGCGATGCCAAGAAGAACTATCAAGCCAGTGGAGTAGCCCAGACAACCAGCAGCGGCGCCAGCAGTCGCGCCCATGACTCAAGTGGTGGAACCTATCAATGGGGAACTTCGACACGGCCTGGCTCAGAACAGAGTCGACTCAGCACGTGCATGACACGATGCGCGTCGCTTCGAGGAGGAACGAGAGCTGGAAACATTCGGCGGTAATCGTGAGGGACTGTGCGGAGTGGAATGCTTTAGCCTCCTGATTCGTTCCATGCCACTGCCGAAAGGGATCAAGCTTAGCGACAGCGTAGTCAAGTTCAATGGGCAGCAGGACCCCCGAATTTGGCTCGATGACTTTATCACCGCCGTCACCATTGGCAGTGGATCTAGAGATAACGCTCTCCAGTTACTGTCACTGCATTTGAAAGACAACGCAAGGGCGTGGCTGAACAACCTTGCTCCTGACAGCATTCGCTCTTGGGAGGAGTTTCGGCAAGCATTTATCGCGAACTTTCGAGGCACCTCACGATGGCCCACGTCATTCGAAGAGTTGCGCCTGTGCATACAGAAGACTGGAGAAAACCTTAGGTCATACATCTCACGATGGATCAGCCTCCGCAATACGACGGAAAATATTTCGCCTGAGAGAGCCATCGACGCTTTTTGGCTGGTCTAATCCGACGCGACTTCAAGGAAGAGCTAGGACGTTGCAAGCCAAAAACCATCGACCATCTTATGAGCTTGGCAAACGAGTGGGCTGATGGAGAAGACTCCATCGCGGCCCCTAGGATCCGCCGACGATCAGCGGAACGTGACGTCGACCCAAAAGATTAGTTTCACCCCAACTCTCAAAAGAAGGGTCGCCGAAGCTGCTACGATGACGCGGATACAACGGATATGGTAGCAGCAGGCTACGTGAATAACGACCACGACGACAATCACGATGGACCAAGACGGGGGAACAACTACTACGGAAGCAGTAGCAGAAGCGCCGGCCACGATTCGAGGCCAAAAATGGAGTGGCGCCGATGTTGTGATCAGCCACCGCCGTCGGCGGAGGAAATGCTCAATGGGGGGGGGGTGCACAAGGCACACCTACATCGATAAAGATGGAGTGTGAAGACCTGTTCATCTCCTCATCGAGTGTAGGGAATTCCTTCGCCTTAGTCAAGCACTTCAGGAGAGGATGCGAACAGAGCAGCCGGTGGCAGGTGCGATAGCTTACAACGCTCTACCACCACCACCTAACTCGCCGACAAATGTGGTGCAACAGGGCCACCAGGCCGCCACGATCCAACAAGTCGAGCCACGACAGCCAGCCGTCAAAGAAGAGGCGTTCCCGCCACCACGAGGCTTCGTGCCCATGATCCAGAGAGGGCGCCTGACGAATAAGGTCTAGCGGAAGCGCGCAAGAGAGGTCTTTCACGCCGAGCATGCACCGCCAGCTACGCCCGAATATCTGAACTGGTCAGAGCATCCGATCGGCTTCGACCGGCCAGACCACCCACCGAAGATCCCGCGCCCTAGACACCACGCCATGTTCCTCGAAGCGCAGATAGGAGGTTTCACCTCAAAGAAAGTGTTCATGGATGGAGGGAGCAGCTTAAACCTCATGTATGCAGACACGCTACGGAAGATCAAGATCCCGATGGACAACCTCCTGCCGACAGAGACATCCTTTCATGGAATCGTCCCAGGAAAGCCAACATACCCACTGGGGGCAATACACCTAGATGTCATCTTTGACACTCCGGCAAACTTCAGGAAGGAGAAGATCGAGTTTGAGGTCGTCGACTGGCCCTCGCAGTACCACGCTATCCTCGGGCGACCAGCATTTGCCCGATTCATGGCGGTGTCGCACTACGCTTATCTCAAGCTGCGGATGCCCACAAACAGAGGACCATTGATGATCAGCGGAACCTTTGCCCGCTCAGAAAACTGTGACAAGGACTTCAACAGCATGTCCCAGACATTTGGAGTGCACGAAGAGCTCAACCACATCAGGGAGAGCACCAACATGGACGTCGACCCACCGGCATAGCAGAACGCCCCAGAAGTATCATTTTACACCAGCAAAGACACCCGAGAGCACCAGATCCACTCGACGGATCCAACCAAGACCGTGCGGGTGTCGAATTCTCTCTCCCCCGCATAGGAAAGCGTGCTCGTCGAGTTCCTCCATGAGCACTAGAGGATGTTCGCCTGGTGTCCAGCAGATATGCCAGGCATCCCCAGGGAACTCACCGAGCACGAGCTAAAGATCTTTCCCAACGCGAAGCCGATCAAGCAATCAATGCGTCGCTACAACCCAGAGAAGGCCCGAGCAATGGGCGAAGAAATAAATCGTCTCCTCGAGGCGAAATTCATCAGAGAGATAAAGGAGGCCACATGGCTTTCACCACCGGTCATGGTGGAAAAGAAGGACACCAAGATCTACAGAATGTGTATCGACTTCACGGTGTTGAATAAACATTGCCTGAAGTGTCGTGGTTCTTACGACACATATGCCATAGAGATAGGGGTATGGCGGTTTGTGGAAGGGGGTGAACACGGAGGAGCGATCCAGGACGGTGGTAGCACGAGTTTACCCAGCTTCCGATCCCGCGACGGTGGCGAGATCCTACGTGCTGCTATAATTCACTATATGGCAACAAGTGCTCGATTACAATGATGAGGTTGGCTGTTTCGCTATGCGATTGGCCGTATGACTAGAACGTCTAACTTGCCTCAAGGGCTGCTCCACGCCGGGCTTATAAAGGCGCCTGGCGTGGGCTACACGTTGGTACCAGAGCAGATACAACTTGGAGTCCTAGACTAAGTCCTCTTGCGTATACTACAAGGCAACCCGCCATGGGCCGTCTCCCAACCCGCCATGGGCCTGTAATCAGCAATCCGCCATGGGCCTGTCTCCGGATCCGCCATAAGCGCCTGCGTCCAGTACCGCCGTGGCAACTTCAGCAACTGGGCCGCCCGGTATAGCGAATCCGCCATACCACCCCTGATGGGCCACCCTGGCTTGCTGATTTAGGACTACGTCGCTGGTATACCTATTTGGTATATCCCCAACAGTAGCCCTCAGGGAACTTCAAGATCGCCATCTACATCCGCCATGCATATTCTTGGTGAGTTACTTCCGCCATAGCTCTTTTGCACCGGGATGGCGGTTATCTTGATGCTCCTTCTTTCATCTATCAATCCGCCGTAAATAACGGATCAAGCGACGTAGTTATCTTAGCGAGATTTTCGGGATCCGTTGGATCATACCGTTGAAATCCACCGTAAATTTCGGCACACAGTTCCTTCTAGGGCAAGACTTACAGTGCACACACTGTTTTCACCAAGTTACTTTTTTACCCCTAGACACGTGTTGCCAGATTAGGGTTTCTGCGATCAGGACGAACGGTGGTGATGGCGGGCACGAATCTCGAGGCCCGGGGTCTATATATACCCCGGCCTCTCACCCCCGGCCAGTCACCCCTCATTCGCCCCCGTCGCATTCTCTCTCCTCAGACTACTTTCCCCTTCCCCAAATCGACCAGATCATCGATTCCACCGCTAGCTGCGAGCGCCTCTCGTTCCTCGACGCATATTCTGGGTACAACCAGATAAGATTAAAGGTCGAAGACGAAGACAAGACAACATTCATCACCTTGCACGGGGTATACTGCTACATGACGATGCCCTTCGGGCTCAAGAACGCCAGAGCCACCTATCAACGGTGTATGCAAGCATGCCTGAAGGAGCAGATCGGCCGCAACATCGAGGTCTACATCGACGACATCGTTATCAAGTCCTCAAAGGCAGACAGTTTGCTTGAAGATCTGCGAGAAACCTTCGCCAACCTCGACCGCTACAGCATCAAGCTCAACCCGAAGAAGTGTTCCTTCGGGGTTCTTACAGGCCAGCTACTGGGCTACCTCATCTCTGAGAGAGGAATCGAGGGCAATATAGAGAAGATTCAAGCCATCATCAACATGCAGCCGCCAAAGACGCTTCGACATGTCCAGCAGCTGACAGGTCAACTAGCAGCACTTAGCCGCTTTATAAGCAAACTCGGCGAAAAGGCTCTCCCCTTCTATCGGCTACTCTGGAAGACGGACAACTTCACGTGGACAGAGGAGGCGCAAGCCGCGTTTGATGACCTTAAGCGTCGCCTTTCGACGTCCCCGGTCCTAGTCACTCCTCGAGAAAAAGAGCCAATGTTGCTGTACATAGCCGCTATGAATCAAGTTGTCAGTTATGCCTTGGTGGTCGAGCGTGCAGAGGATGGCAAGGAGCACGAAGTGCAAAGACCGGTGTACTATCTCAGCGAGGTCTTGTCCCCGACCAAGCAAAGGTACCCCATTATCAGAAGCTGGCGTACGCCATCTACATGACAGGGAAGAAGTTGCCGCATTACTTCGAGTGTCACTCCATCATAGTAGTGGCCTCGACTCCAGTATCCAGCATCCTCAACAACCCCGATGCCACGGGGCGTGTTTCCCTATGGGGAATCACCCTGGGGCCCTGGGAGATCACGTACCAGCGGCAGTCAGCGATCAAGTTGCAAGTCCTACCAGATTTCATAGCCGAATGGATTGAAGCGCAGATGCCCGAACTCCCAGACTTGTCGAACTGCTGGACCATATACGTCGATGGGTCCAGGCGAGTTTCGGGAGCAGGAGCAGGAGTGGTCCTCGTGTCGCCACAGGGGGACAAGATGCGCTACGTCCTACGTATGCGTTTCGCGAACCCCTCGAACAATGAAGCAGAGTATGAAGCCGTTCTACACGGTATGCGTATGGCGAAAGCCTACGGTGCCACTCGCATCAAGATCCACGGAGACTCGAACCTCATCGCCCAACAGGTCATGAAGGAGTGCGACGCGACCTGTGCAAACATGATTGCGTATCGCGCAATGTATGACAAGCTCGAAGGCAACTTTGAAGGGTGTGAGGTGACGCATATTAGTAGGGAAAGCAACGAAGAGGCAGACAACTTGGCCAACATTGGATCCAAGTGTTTGCCGATACCACCAGGGATCGTTTTCGAGGAGATATTTGAGCGCTCCGTCAAGATCAAGCCAGTCATCGACCCAGCATTAGCAACACGCTCGGGTGCTAACCATTTAATTCCCATCCCAGCAGCGGGAACAGAAGATCTGTCCAAGGAAACAGCCACCGTCATGCTTGTCGAAGCGGTTTCGACGAAACCATACCTGGCCTACCTGATATGAGGCGAACTCCCAAAAGACACTATCCATCGCCGACAGATCATACGGCGCTCCAAGGCCTTCACGATAATCAACGGAGAACTCTACAAGCGCAGCACAATAGGGGTTCTTCAACGGTGCATAGCACCCGAGGGCAAAATCGCCCTCCTCCGAGATATTCATGAAGGAACCTGCGGGCATCATGCCAGCAGCCAAACCCTCGTCGCTAAGGCTTTTCGATTGGGGTTCTACTGGCTTTCAGCCCTCCATGACGCCAGGAAGATCGTCCAGCATTGTGATGCATGTCAGGGATTCGCCACGAAGCCTCATGCGCCCGCATCGGAACTATGCACCATACCCATTGCATGGCCCTTTGCACAATGGGGACTCGATCAAGTAGGGCCTCTACCCAAGTCATCTTGAGGAAGCCACACTTACCTGCTGGTCGCCATTGACAAGTTCTCCAAGTGGATCGAAGCTTTCCTAGTCACCAATCAAGAAGCGACTACGATGGTCAAGTTCTTCGAGTCCATCATCTACCGATACGGCGTGCCGAACAACATCATCACCGACAACGGCACCAACTTCACCTCGGGCGAATTTCAACAGTTTGCCAAAGAGTTCGACATGAAGATCAAGTACGCGTCGGTGGCGCACCCCAAGTCCAATGACCAAGTCGAAAAGGCCAACGAGCTAGTTTGCGGCGGCCTCAAGAAGCGACTCCTTCGACCTCTCAAACGCGCAGCAGGCGCTTGGGTCGAGGAACTGCCCTCAGTTCTTTGGAGCCTGCGCACAACTCCTAACTCGTCAACTGGCTCCACACCGTTCTTCCTGCTATTCGGTGCAGAAGTGGTGCTTCCTACAGACATGCAATACGGCACACCCCGTGTCGAGGCCTATGCCGAAGAAGATGCGCAAATAGCGCTGGAAGACGCCCGTGATTTGCTGGACGAAGCACGAGACGTAGCCCTCATCCGATCGGCAGTTTATCAGCAAAACCTCCGTAATTACCACAGCAGACGGGTACGCGGACGGTCCTTCGAGCCCGGCAACCTTGTGCTTCATCTCAAACAAACAAGCACATCGAAGTTGGAGTCACCATGGGAAGGCCCATACCTTGTCCACGAAGCAATCCCAGGAGGCGCGTATCGACTACGCGACCCCAAAACAGGGGTGGACATCGAAAACCCATGGAACGCCGCGCAGCTGCGCCCATTCTATCCTTAGAATGGATAGACTTCCTTTCCCCCCTTTTCTCTCTGTAACTAAGCATTGGTAGCAGACCACGCTCAACCATTGCGCCTTCGGCACCAAGCAATAAAGTATGGTTCCTCATGTCATTGTTCGACCCACGCTCGGGGGCTTCGCCTAAAAAATTATTCGACCCACGCTCGAGGGCTCCGCCTTAAAAATTATTCGACCCATGCTCGGGGGCTTCGCCTTAAAAATTATTCGACCCACGCTCGGGGGCTTCGCCTAAAAAATTATTCGACCCACGCTCGAGGGCTCCGCCTTAAAAATTATTCGACCCATGCTCGGGGGCTTCGCCTTAAAAATTATTCGACCCACGCTCGGGGGCTCCGCCTTAAAAATTATTCGACCTACGCTCGGGGGCTCCGTCCTTCGACCTATGATCGGGGGCTCTGCCTTTCGACTGCGCAATTCGACAAAGATACACAAGACTACACACCATCTGCAATGGAGAATACAACAACAAATCTTGCACAAGCACGTACAAGAAACACACAATATTTACACATGCGACCAAGTCATTGCACCACACCATCTCGATTTGCCCTCTGATGGTCACTCTCGGTGATGATCTGTCGTGCGATACAATCAGCAGTTTCCCTACAAGCAGCATAGAGGGCGTCCATGTTTACATGACCACTGGGAGTCGGAGGCAGCATCTTCACCAGTTCCAGGTTGACCTCGGGATAATGAGCCCGCACAAAGGAGAGGGCAACCAGAGCCCCGTAGCGCAAATGCTCACGGACGAATCGATAGATGGCATCACCATTTTCGAAGCGACCAAGCAACGCAGGGAGGCCATCGGGCTGATCGTTCAAGGGGAACATCACCTCGTGCACAAGTGCGAGCTTGGCGCGGCTCGTCTCAGCTAAGACTCCGGCTTGGGCGATTCGATCCTGGAGTACAGTCAGCTTCATCGCCTTCGACCGATCAGCCCAGAAATTATTCGCGATTGAATTCACATGAGTTTGAGCTGCGCGAAGATGTGCATTCATGCGCCGAGCCTCAGCTTTGCTGTCAAAACATACATCTACAGAAAAAGAAGAAAATCACACACCGCTAACCAGGGACAGAACATGTCAAGGGCTCAAAAGACTTATATTTCATAGCCTTTCCAAGGTTTTTGACCTCTTCAAGAAGGAACTTCTTGGCGTCTGCAGCTCGCGAAGCTTTGGAGAGAGCAACATCGAACTTGGCGGTGACTGTCTTCAACTCATGCTGAGTACCCTTAAGCTTGTCGCGCAGAGAGCGGATCAAGGAAAGTTCGTTCATAGAGGGTGCTCCCCTCTCAACGGCGGAGGAGGAACTACCAACTGTTTCATACAAAACAGGCCAGGCACCAGAACCCACAGACAAGCCCTGCACATGAGGCCCCCAGTCACAAATACTCATCGGTAAACAAGACGCAAACAAGCATAAAATATATCGAGCGAAGGTGGCAATTAACAGAGGCAGTTTCACAACAGGCAATATTCAAAGGTTGGCCACAAACTCCAAAGTGGCAACGCATCATACATTACAAAAGCGACCAATTCATTGGTCAGACTACGTCGAACTACCGGCGGCCTTGCTGGACGGTGCACCTGACGCACTACGCTTTCGAGCCTTGGAAGCCGCCTGTCGTGGTTTCGTCAACAGATCTGCCATAGAGGTAGGGGTATGGCGGTTTGTGGAAGGGGGTGAACACGGAGGAGCGATCTAGGACGGTGGTAGCACGAGTTTACCCAGCTTCAGATCCCGCGACGGTGGCGAGATCCTACGTGCTGCTATAATTCACTATATGGCAACAAGTGCTCGATTACAATGATGAGGTTGGCTATTTCGCTATGCGATTGGCCATAAGACTAGAACCTCTCACCTCTGCCTCAAGGGCTGCTCCACGCCGGGCTTATAAAGGCGCCTGGCGTGGGCTACACGTTGGTACCAGAGCGGATACAACTTGGAGTCCTAGACTAAGTCCTATGCGTGTACGTCAAGGTAACTCGCCATGGGCCGTCTCCGGATCCTCCATGGGCCTGTCGTTAGTAATCCGCCATGGGCCTGTCTAAGGATCCGCCATAAGCGCCTGCATCCAGTACCGCCGTGGAAACTTCAGCAACTGGGCCGCCCGGTATGGCGAATCCGCCATACCACCCCTGATGGGCCACCCTGGCTTGCTGATTTAGGACTACGTCGCTGGTATACCTATTTGGTATATCCCCAACAGTAGCCCCCAGGAAACTTCAAGATTACCATCTACATCCGCCATACATGTTCTTGGTGAAATACTTCCGCCATAGCTCTTCTTCCCTCCTGCGCTGGGATGGCGGTCATCTTAATGTTCCTTCTTCCATCTATTAATCCGCCGTAAATAACGGATCAAGCGACGTAGTTATCTTAGCGAGATTTTCGGGATCCATTGGATCATACCGTGGAAATCCGCCATAAATTCCGGTACATAGTTCCTTCTAGGGCAAGATTTACAGTGCATGCACTGTTTTTGCCAAGTTACTTTTTTACCCCTGGACACGTGTCACCGGATTAGGGTTTCTGCGATCGGGACGAGCGGTGGTGATGGCGGGCATGAATCTCGAGGCCCGGGGTCTATATATACCCCGACCTCTCACGCCCAGCCGGTTTACCCCTCATTCGCCCCGTCGCTTTCTCTCTCTTCAGCGCCGCCACGAGAGCTCCATCGTCTCCGACGAGCCACCGCGGAAAACCTCGCCGCCGGTAGCAATTTCCGCCGGAGCAGCTTGCTCAGGCACTTCACGGATTTCACAGCGGAATCTTCCTTTCGCTCAACGCCATGGACGTGGATCACCTTCCCGCCATCATTCCGAAGCCGAGGAGGAGGATTCTCCCCTGCAACAGTCAACTCAGGGAACACATCCTGCAATGGCGGATTTGGACCCAGAGGACATTATGTCCGAAGCCGAAGAGGAGATGGCGGGAGCAAACGCAGATGATCTCGCAGATAAGGAAGCGGATCACGAAGCTGAGGAGGAAGGTGCTGAGGACGAAGAAGAGCAGATCCCTCAGAACCTCCATGGGTATTGGAAGAAATCCCATGTTAAGGACTCTGACGTCCATGCCATGGAAGGCGAGGGCACTGTGGCTCCTCAAGCTGAATCTGGATGGCGGACTGATTTCAAGGCCCCAGTGCCTATTCCTAACCCCTCCAAGATCGTGATGCTCAAATTTCACGTGGAGAGGGGTCTCAGTATGCCTCCATCTCTTTTCTTTACTAATCTTCTGAAATTCTACGGATTGCAGCTCCACCACATATCACCAAACAGCTTGGTGTCTGTGGCGGGCTACGCAGCTTTGTGCGAGGGATACCTCGGGATCCGTCCCAGGGTAGACCTCTTCCAACTTTTCTTCTCCGTGCGGGCCAATTACGAAGATGACGGATCCCTTCGAACCTGCGGAACGGTTTGCTTTCTTCCACGATGGTCGAAGGAATACGCTTTCATCATGCCTCTGGATTCCGCCATCGGATGGAGAGGGTCCTGGTTCTATATGGCGGATAAGCCCGCGCCATCTCAAGCCCGCGGCCTTCCTTCCTTTAAGAACGTTGCTGCTGAATCTCGCGACTCCTGGACAGCTGTCAACGATGAATCCGCCACCCCCTATGTCAAGCTCTTGGCTCGGCGGATTGCCAGGCTATCTGTGGATGGCTTGAAAGGGATCGACACCATCAACTGCTGGATATCCCGGCGGATTCAGCCGCTTCAACACCGCGACAGCCTGATGCACGAGTATACTAGTGCAAATGATGGCATGCGTTGTTCGGACCATGAGTTGGACCCTAAAGTCGTTGAGAAGCGCATTCGTTCCCTGATGAAGTCTCCTAGGAAGAAACCTTTGAAGTTCGGCATGGCTATGTTCGAGAATGGCAGCTGCCCTTCGGTAAGTTCCCTTTCCGCCATAGTACCGCATGATACCTTTATATTTCATAAGACATAACATTTTTCTTCTTATCAGCTCAAATCGCTTGGTCCTGCTCACTTTGCCCATCCCCTTCGCCGTTCCAACCTCAAATCTACCGCTAAGGAGGAAGTTGTTCACTCTAGCGGAAACAAAGAGGAGATGGCGGGGAATGTGGATGATACAGCCCATACGACCCAGGAGAAGGCGGTTCCCAAGAAACGGGCTGGTAGTGGGAAAACTCGCGGTGGTGGCGGGAAATCTGCTGATTCCCGTCGTTTCGAAGCTCAACGCAGGGCGGAGTTAGAAACGCCATCCGAGAATACCGCTACCATCAATCTGCCCAAGTCAAGGTAACCTTTGGACATCCTTCTTCATTGTTGCTGCTTTCCATCTCTAATCCTCCTTTCCTCAGAAGAAAGAAGCCTACTGTCAAGGAGCCGTCATCCAAGCGAGCCAAGCCCTCCCCTGCTGCTGTTCCGCTCACCCCTGACGTACCAACTCCCTCCTCCGCTCGTATCGATATTGATATGGAGGATGTTGGTGGTCAGTTTGACCCAATGCCAGAAGCCAACCCAATGACTGAAGCTGCGGCTAATGATGTCGTCCAAAGCGAAAAGGCTTCTAGCTCGTTTCAAGGTCAAGTGGCGGATGCTCCGACAAGGGGCAGTTTATTTTGGAGACAAAAGCAACTTGAGGTCGTCAATCTTATTTCCAGCCAGGAAGATGCGAGCAACCAGCTGTCCAGCGGCATTGCCGCTTTTGTTGAGAAAACAGCCACGATGAAGAAGGTATGTACTCCCAGTAGCCCCCGAGCACCATGGCAGATTTCGAAATTCGATCCGCTATGGAGCTTCAAGAGTTACCTCTGTAAGTTTTTGAATAGCACAGCCCTCGAGCGCTGGTAGTTTCACAGTGCTCTATAGAGAACTTTTAAATTTCATACTGAGTAGCCCCCGAGTGTTATGGAGGATGACCATCCGGCATAAAGCTCTTAGGAAGACAAAAAATCAGCATAAGTAGCCCCCGAGCATCATGGCGGATTCTATCTATCATGATGTTCTAAGAGTGACTAAAAAATCATCGTGAGTAGCCCCCGAGCGTTATGGCGGATACTTATCCGGCATAAAGATCTAAGAGTGACTAACACTTCAAATTATTTTGCCAGAACTACAAGAAGGTGGTAGAGGACCTGGTCCAGGTTGTCAGCTTGCAAGAGAAGGAGCTGGCAACCAAAAGCGCTCTTGTGGCGGACTTGCAGCAACAGCTTGAGAATAGCGGTAATTTACTTCAACAAGTTTTAATTCCCTTATGCTTATTCAATCAATGCTGTGCTGATACTTCTGCCATGCAGATGTTGCCAAGCTCAAGTCCACACTTGAGGGGGTGGAGAAGGGCCACGCCATTGCAATGGATGAGCTGCAGCGGCAGCTCCAGAAATCTCTGGCCGCAAACACCCTCCTCGAAGAGCAGCGGAAGGACCAGAAGCGCCAGAACCTCAAGAAGGACAAGGAGATAGAGGATCTCCGCAAAGCCGCTGCTGATTTTGAAAAGCGGCGCGAAGGCTTTAACGAGCTCCTCCATCACTTCCAGGACACCTTGCTAGGTACCATTTCTTCTTATAACATAAAGTTTTTCAATTTCTGCTATGCCGTGCGTGACGCATCTTCTTTTTTCGCTATGCAGTCGCTTTGGGGCAGGGCGAGGCGGATACCGCCGAAGGCTTGCGCATGGCCACCGACGCAGCAAAGAAGGAGTTTGATGGCCTTCTCAACGCTGGTCGCCAAGCGTGCGGGAGCCTGCAGATAGCGGGCTCTTCCAACCTCTCCGCCCTTGCGCTTACCTAGAAGCTGCTGCTGGTGCCAGGGCTCATGGCGGACTGGAAACAGTCCTCTGCTCGGGGTGGTGCCAGGACTGCTCTGACCTTGGTGAAGGCCCACTATCCCGAGATGGACCTGGACCTGCTCACCTCCGGCATCCCGGAGAGCGGCGAGGACGGTGCGCCGGTGGACGAGGCCGCCATCCGGCAGAGCGTGCTTGGATACGATCAACTGTGTGCCCTTGGCACTCAGTTGAACGTATACTATGAAGCATACGAGCTGCCAGGGTCGCCAAGCCAGGCTTCGGCATCAGCCTCCGCAGCTACTGCAGGTGGTGATGGCGGTGACGAGGTTTCCTCCAAGGGTCCGCCGTCTTCTTAGGACGTGCCCTGCAATATGGCAGGAAAAAAATACTTTGCATCAATTCGGCCCCTGAGTGGGTCTGTAATTTAAACTTAAACTGCGTGTGAATGTTTCTGCACTGTGACTGATCTGCTTGTGGCAGATCAGTGGAATGCTTTTGAACTCTTGCAACTTGTTTTTAATGAAGTGGTTTTATTGTGCGAAGGAACTGCAGGCCTAGTTTTATGCAACTTGCAGTTTTTGACATGCCCAAAAAACAACACTTTGAAAAAAAAATCACGCGTAGGATTATGCGATCCACCATCCGGCTCTCTGTGCTTGACTTTTCGTGAGATGGCGAAATCTTCGCGCGAACAATCCGCTAGGGCGACGATACTTAATAGCAACCGTCCAAACCCTGAGCAGATGGCGGCTTAGATCGTCAAAAAGTCACTACTCTGGAATCCACACAGAAAACATCGAATGAAGATCAAAACATAAAAAAGCTACGCGGACCGCTTATGGCGGATTTAAAAGAGACACAAGTGCAAAGCACAATTGCGCAAAAAGGTTCTATACGATCTAAATGAACAATAAAGGAGGTAAAAGACTCAGAAAAAATCAAGAGTGAACCAAATGCTTTATTTCATTGATCATATAGAGGTGCCTATTACATAGCTAGATAAGTGCTAAGTGTAGAAAGGACGTAGCTGTGCGATGTTCCATGGACGATCTGTCTCGTCGTAGATATCGTCAGGGTCTCTTCGTTTGCGCTTCTTACATGGTCGCTTATCTAGCTCGCGAATATCAACGAGGTAGTAGGAACCATTCAGTAGAGCTTTGCTGATGACGAAGGGTCCTTCCCAAGGCGGGGATAGCTTGTGGGATTTCTGCTGCTTGAGGCGTAGCACCAGGTCACCTTCTTTAAACGAGCGTTGGCGAACTCGCCAGCTGTGATAGCGGCGGAGATTCTGCTGGTAGATGGCGGATCTCTGGGCTGCTAGGTCTCGTTCTTCTTCCAGCAGGTCCACAGATAGTTGTCTGGACGCTTCTGCATCTTCTTCCTTGTAGGCCTCGACTCTTGGAGAATCGTACTGAACATCACTTGGCAAGATTGCCTCCGCTCCGTAGACTAAGAAGAAAGGGGTAAGGCCAGTTGATCTGTTTGGCGTGGTCCGTAGACTCCACAGCACAGATGGCAATTCCTCTGCCTAGGCTCCAGCTGCTCTGTGCAGCGGTGCTTCCAGGCGTGGCTTGATCCCTGACATGATTAGTCCGTTGGTCCGCTCAACTTGGCCATTAGACTGTGGATGTGCCACAGATGCTAGGTCAAGGCGGATTCCGTTGTGATGGCAGTATTCTTCAACTTCTCCCTGAGACAGATTAGTGCCATTATCGGTGATGATGCTATGTGGGATGCCGAATCTAACCACAACGTCCTTGACAAATTTGAGGGCAGTTTTGCCATCAAGTTTTCTGATGGGCTTAGCTTCCACCCACTTCGTGAATTTGTCTACCGCTACCAGGAGGTGCGTAAATCCCGAAGGTGCTATTTTTAGCGGACCCACCATGTCCAGCCCCCAGACTGCAAAGGGCCAAGTTATAGGAATCGTATGCAGTGCTGTGGCGGGCATATGGGTTTGCTTGGAGTACATCTGGCAACCGTGGCAGAGCTCCACAATACGGTATGCATCTGCCTTGGCTGTTGGCCAGTAGAATCCATGGCGGAATGCTTTAGCTACTAGGGATCTGGTGGCGGCGTGATGCCCACATTCGCCTTCATGGATCTCTCTTAGTATTTTGATTCCATCAACTTGGGATATGCACTTCATGAAAACTCCCGAGGTGCTTCGTTTGTAGAGCTGGCCATCTATGATGGTGTACGCTTTGGCTCTACGCTCGATTTGTCTTTTTTGGACTTCATCTTCGGGTAGCTTCTTGTTCGTCAGAAATTCCAGGTAGGGCTCTGCCCATGGCGGATTGCTGGGCAAAACCGCCATGACGGGGGAGCTTGCTAGTTCCGGGTTTTCTGGATCCACCATCTTTACCGATGGTACGCGCAGATGCTCGAGGAATACTCCTGGCGGAACTGCCTTACGGCTAGATCCTAGTTTTGACAAGGTATCGGCCGCCATGTCATCTTCTCGTCGTATGTGCTTTATGTCGTAGCCGAGGAAACTTTTGGCCATCTCATCCACTTCGTCTCTATATGCCGCCATAACTTCATTCCGAGCTTTGTATGTGCCAGCCACCTGCTTAGCCACAAGGTCAGAGTCTCCACAGCACATGATGTGTTGTACGCCGATCTCCTTTGCGACACGTAGCCCGTGTAGTAAAGCTTCATACTCCGCGATGTTGTTGGTGGTGGGGAAGTGGATCTGGAGAACATAGCTTAACTCATCTCCCTTGGGAGATTTGAGTGTCACTCCAGCCCCCGAGCCGTGTAGCAACTTTGAGCCATCAAAGTGCATCACCCAATGCTCTGGTTCTGGGATGGGCGTAGTTTCATGCACTTCCTTCCAATCCGCCATAAATTCCGCCAAAGCCTGAGACTTGATGGCGGTGCGAGGCTTATAGTCGATGTCGAAAGAGGCCAATTCCATACCCCACTTCGCAACTCATCTTGTTGCGTCGCTGTTGTTGATGATGTCTTTCAGTGGGGCTTTGCTCACCACTGTAATCTTATGGTCATAGAAGTAATGCCTCAACTTATGAGAAGCTAGGAAAACTCCGTATGCCAATTTTTGGTAGTGAGGGTAGCGCTGCTTGGATTCCGTCAGGACCTCGCTGACATAGTAGACTGGTCGATGTACGCCATACTCCTGCGCTTCTTCCTTATGTTCTACCATCATGACGATGCTGACCACCCTGTTAGTTGTCGCCATGTATAGTAACATGGGTTCCTGGTCTTCGGGAGCCGCTAGGACTGGTGCAGTGGATAACACTCTCTTCAGATCCTTAAGTGCAGCGTCTGCCTCGTCGGTCCAGACGAATTCGTCTGATTTTTTCATCAGCTTGTAGAGTGGCAAAGCCTTCTCGCCAAGACGACTGATGAACCTGCTCACTGCTGCCACACAGCCTGTGAGTCGCTGTACATCTTTTAGATCTATGGGCCGAGAAATGTCGAGGATTGCCTTGATCTTCTCCGGGTTAACCTCAATTCCACGGTGGGAGACGATGAATCCTAGAAGTTGTCCAGCTGGTACCCCGAAGACACACTTCGTGGGGTTAAGCATCATGTTGTACTTCCTAAGATTGTCAAAGGTCTCTTGCAAATCCGCTATAAGGCCATCTTGCTTTTTAGACATAACCACTATGTCGTCCACGTATGCGTGGATGTTTTGTCCGATTTGATCCGTCAGGCACTTTTGCATAGTGCGCTGATACGTTGCTCCTGCGTTTTTTAGACCGAATGGCATTGTGACATAGCAATATGTGCCATAAGGTGTTACGAACGACGTAGCGAGCTGATCGGACTTTTTCATCTTGATCTGGTGGTATCCTGAGTAGGCATCTAAGAAACACAGCAGCTCCGATCGCGCCGTCGAGTCAATGACTTGGTCAATGCGAGGCAAGGGAAAAGGGTCTTTTGGACACGCTTTGTTCAGGCCAGTGTAATCTACACACATGCGCAGAACTTTTGTGTTTTTCTTAGGAACTAGCACCGGATTTGCCACCCACTTGGTATGGATCACTTCCTTGATGAAGCCTGCTTTCAATAGCTTAGAAATTTCCTTTGCTATGGCGCGGCGCTTTTCATCTCCGAAGCGTCTCATGGCTTGTCTTACTGGCTTGGAGCCAGGAATTATCTGCAGAGCATGCTCGGCGAGTTCTCTGGGTACACCCGTCATGTCTGATGGTTGCCATGCGAAGATGTCCCGGTTCTCATGGAGGAACTCGACGAGCGCGCTTTCCTATTTAGGGGACAAGTTTGTCCCAATGGAGGTGGTCTTGGCGGCATCGCCAGCGACAAGTTCCACTTGTTTTGTGTCGACCATAGGCTTGAAGGTGGGCGGGGAGGCGGAAATCTCCTGCTTGGATGCCGGCATCTCCGCGGGGTCTGTAGCGGCATGAATTTCTTTGAACTCCTCACCGAAGAACACTGCTTCCGCGAAGGCGGCTTCTCCTTCCTCGCACTCCTTTGCCTTTCTGAAACTGCCATAAACGGTGATTATGCCATCCGGGCCTGGCATCTTCAGCTGATTGTAGATGTAACATGGCCTGGCATGGAAGCTGTGGAAGGCAGGGCGACCGAAGATCACGTGATATGTGCTCTTGAACGGGACTACCTCAAAGGTTATAGGCTCTTCACGGTAATTTTCCTCGCTACCGAAGGCAACTTTGAGTGTGATGGACCCGAGGGACTTGGCTTGGCGACCAGGAACCACCCCATAAAAGGTGACCGCGCTATGGCGGAGTTGGGTCTTGGTAAGGCCGAGCTTCGTCAAAGTTTCCACGTACATGATGTTCAGGCTGCTGCCGCCATCCATTAAGCATTTGGAGAACTCATAGCCATGGATTACAGGGCATACCACCATGGCGTAATATCCATCTGGGATGTGCTCTGGATGATCATCGCGGCTCCAGTGCACCGGTACTTCGGACCATCGGACGTACTGGCGGATTTTTGGCACGGTGGCATTGAGGGAGCGCATAGCAGCTCTCTGTGCTTTGGCCGTGGGGGGTCCAAGGAATGTGTGAAAGGCACATTTTTTGTCCTTGATTGGGTTGCCCTTGCCAGCGCCACCCTCTGCCTTTTCGGCGGGTTTGGGCGCAGGGTCTTCGTCCATGTCACTGCCATCCCTGGACTCCTTGTCTTTGTCTGCTTTCCATTTGCCATGAGGCCGTTGTCGCCGGCTGCGCTTGAAGCCAGCCTCTTGATCCGCCTTAAGGTCGTTGACAAACTTGCAGTTCCGGTTGGTGTGATTGCACTTTCCCGAGGCGTCACGATGGGCGAAACATGGCATATCGCGGTATTCGTCGTAAGATACGAGGGCGGATGGCGCCGAAGCGGGAGTTGCAGAACTCCGCGGCTGGCCACTGCTAGTACCGCGTCCTCTGCCGCGTTGGCCGCTTTGCCCCTTGTCAGCGAAGGTTGTGGCCACCATATCCGGAGCCTGCTGCTCTTCTGGCGGATTCTTCCGTTTGTTGTTGCTATTCCGCTTTCCAGTGTTCTAGATGGCAGAAGCCTTCAGAGATTCGCGGGCGTCGTCGTCGGCGGCCGCTTAGTTGCTTGCAATGGTGATCATGGAATTTAGGGTTAGTTTCCCTTCGTTCCTTTCCCGCAACAGGCGATGGCGGAGCAGCTGGCCTCTCTCCAAACTGTCAATAAACGCGAAGATGGCGGATTCGTCAGTAACCCCTTCACAGGAGTTCTTCATATCAAGCCATCGCGCGAGGAAAGTTCGGGAGGTCTCGTCGTCGGCCCGTCGGCACCGTTGGAGTTCACCGATGTTATGGGGTCTCTTGTAAGTCCCCTCGAAATTTTCGGTGAACGCAGTTTGCATATCGAACCAGGTTTGGATGGAATTTTCTGCCAAGTCGTTGATCCACTGCCTCGCAGTGCCGGATAGCATCAGGGGCAAATAGCGGACAACAACATTGGGTGATCCCCCGGCGAATTGTACTGCGTTGATGTAGTCCTGTAGCCAAGTTAAAGGCCGATCGACTCCATTGTACTGGCGGATATTTTTCTCGATCTTGAACCCATGTGGGATGGGCTCATCACGAATCCGTTGTCCAAAGCACTTTGGGCCGAGGAAGAAGGCTGTTTGAGACTTGGCAATCTCGTTTAGATGGGTACGAGCGTCGTAGGGCTGCTGGTCCGGCGGATCCCTGCGAGAGTTGCGTGACCTTGCTGGTCCGCCACCACCACCGCCGCCGCCATGGGGGCTCCTTGGTGGGGATGGCGAAGGGTCACGTCGTCGTTTACTCTCGCCGTCCTGCGACTGATCTTTGCAGCTACGACGGCTTCCTTCTGTTCTTCGTGGAGATGGATCATCGTCATGGCGGCGGGAGCCTTGCCCTTTATCATCGTGGCGGCGAGTGGAGCGATGCTTGTCTTTGTCGCCGCCACGGTGCGCACCGTCGTCATGGCGAGATCGGTCCCTTCTCTTAGATCCGCCGTCTCTGCTGGTTTCCCGTCGTGGCGGATCGTCTCTGCGTCCAGCGTCACGGCTTCGTCCTCGCTTGCCATCATTGTCGCGTATGACGATCCCTCCCTTTGGGACTTCGAACGTCTTATACTTTGGTGGCGGCATGTTGGTCTTATGGCGAGGGGCAGCATTGTCTTGGTGGTATCCATAGGCAGGGTAGTTCTTGTGGGGTGGCGATGGATTTCTCTGCGGGCCTTTGCCATTTGGTTTGTCATCGGAGGATATTGGGATGGCGTTCGCCCGGTTGCGAGCTTCTCTTCTTCGGATTTCTGAGGACCCGGTATGAGATTCGTTGTCAGGGCGCGTACCATGGTTGCCAGCCCCCTGAGCCTTAGAGGCAGTGCTGGACCTGCATAGTGCGGGATCGGATTCGAGCCGTCGTGATGACGTAGCCTTCTCCTGCTGCACTAATGCTTTGGTCATCAGTTTCACCGCCGTCTCTAGGGCTGCTGGGCTCTTATTATGCTCCAATAGCTCCTTTGCAGCCACGATATTTTCAATGGGCATAGCCCTGACTTCATCGCGGTTTTTATCCACGTATGGCGGATTCTTGATGTACATCTTGGCCAGAGTTTCCGCTGTTGGTACGGTGAACTCAAGGTTTCGTACCAGCTGCGGGTCGCCTCCCTCGGTTATCTGGTTCTGGATGAGAGTAACATACTTCTCCTCCATGTTCCTTGCGCGCTTCAGCGTGTCTTGAGCTTTAGCAAATTCGCCATCAAGTTGCTGGCCCATCTTCTCGACTCGCTTTGCTTCCTTGAGGAGTGCTCGCCTCTTCTTCTCGAGATCGTTCACATCTCTGATATAGTCAGGGGTGATTGGATCTGCCAGAGTTTTGTAGATGACCTTGTCCAGCGGGGTCGTGAAGTCTTCCAGGTGCTGGTCCTCGGGGATGGCGGGTTGCAGAGGCCTGGGTCCGCCGTGGATCTTAGGAAGTTGCTCCGTGGCGAGATCGGCGGCTGGTGGCGGGTTACCCTGCTCTTTGCCGGCATCTCCGTCGTGGACTGCCTAAGACGGCGGATCACCAGTTGCCTGCCCAGCATCGTCTCCTTTGTTAGTTACGAACACCTGCTTGGCCGCTGCTTGCTGTTCTTCAAATGCCTGCTGCTCCAACTCCACTTCGATTTTCCTCATGGCGGCGTCATAATGGTCAGAATCATAGGCCTTGCTGTCCCAGTCATCCGATTCACCACTTTCGTTAAGTGCCTCAAGGATGGATTCACCTGGGATATCTTCTCCTCTATTGGAGGTAGATCCCGAAGTGATGCCTGCGAACGCAACAAGGCAGTACCGTGGTGTCTCTAACGCCAGATTACTCATGGCGGATTCACAGCGGTATTCCACCACTTCCTCTACCTCTAGGGCGGGCTGGGTGGGATTATTTTTCAGATCTGATCTGGGCAACTTGGAAAGTTCCAGGTCAGATGAGTCCTCCTCCGTCTCCAGCTCGAAAGCGGTCCGTTTGGGGATTTCAGCCATACCGATCCGCCGGAAATTGGTTTCCGTGGCGGGGGTAGGGTTTGTCTCTCCAATGAAGATATGGATATCTCCAATCGGAACGACGATGAACCGAGCAGGGTCTTCTCTAGCCGGCACCCAGAGGTTATCCGCTGGGACGATGGGGAAGCCGGAATCGTAGAGGACGCGCCCGATGGCGACGGTGTCACGGATGCCTGCAAAGGCGGATCCCGCCTGGATCCGTGCTCCAGACGCGCTTAGCCCCACGGTGGGCGCCAACTGTCGTGGTTTCGTCAACAGATCTGCCATAGAGGTAGGGGTATGGCAGTTTGTGGAAGGGGGTGAACACGGAGGAGCGATCCAGGACGGTGGTAGCACGAGTTTACCCAGCTTCAGATCCCGCGATGGTGGCGAGATCCTACGTGCTGCTATAATTCACTATATGGCAACAAGTGCTCGATTACAATGATGAGGTTGGCTGTTTCGCTATGCGATTGGCCGTAAGACTAGAACCTCTCACCTCTGCCTCAAGGGCTGCTCCACGCCGGGCTTATAAAGGCGCCTGGCGTGGGCTACACGTTGGTACCGGAGCGGATACAACTTGGAGTCCTAGACTAAGTCCTATGCGTGTACGTCAAGGTAACTCGCCATGGGCCGTCTCCGGATCCGCCATGGGCCTATCGTCAGTAATCCGCCACGGGCCTGTCTAAGGATCCGCCATAAGCGCCTGCATCCAGTACCGTCGTGCCAACTTCAGCAACTGGGCCGCCCGGTATGGCGAATCCGCCATACCACCCCTGATGGGCCACCCTGGCTTGCTGATTTAGGACTACATCGCTGGTATACCTATTTGGTATATCCCCAACACCGCCCTCCTGGCATTCCTGTCCGCTAGGAAGCTCATCATCCAGGTAGACAAAGTGCAAGCACGCTCAACGAAGGCCTTGGGAGCGACGTCGCGCCCATCTTTGTCCTTCGAATAGGTGCTCGTGACCTTGTCGGTGTCGAATTCAACCCCGTGCATCATCAGCATAGAGAAGACGGACTCGGAACCGATAGTTACCTGTCGGCGAACCGCAGCAACTAAAGGATCCTCGCCGTCCTCCTTCACCGCCAAGGCTTCGAGGATGCCGGCCATGGTGCTGCTGGTTGACTCAGGAGCGGAGATATCGCGAGCACGGTCAAGTGTCGACCGCACCTTTGCCAGGAGATCGCATACTTCCCGGCAGAGGCGTTCGGCGTTACCAATGCTGGACTCGAGTCCAGCGGGCTCCTTCATCGGCGCGGCGCCCAATTCGGCAGCAACTTCATGAGAAAACAAGATCTCTAGTCAGGATCAGAGGTAATCGACACATATCACATACTATAAGGAGAACAAGGTTTACCGTGCAAAGAATCGAGGGCGGTCTGCAAGCGCTAGTGGAGGTATTTTTCCTTTGACTCAGCCTCCATTTGATGCTTCTTGGCAAGCTCTTGAGACTTTGCCGAATCAGTTTTAAGCTGGGCAACCTCGTCGGCCAGCCCATCAGCTTTTGCCTTCAGCACAGAATTGTCGGCCGCAAGATCGCCTATTTGTGCTTTCAACGACGTCTTGTCGGCGGCAGCTTGAGTAGCAATTCCTGATTATTCGAGGAACTGCAGAGTAAGAAAAGAAAGGGCGTCGAAACAAGATTTCAGGACAGATAGAAGAGGAAATCACTTACGACGCACATCTTCTAGCTAGACGGATAACCGCTGGTTCTCCTCCTCTAGTGCAAGATAGTTCTTGCATATTTTTGTTAAGTCCCTGACGACAAGCTAAACAGGCAGAAACAAGGATGAGTCTCGAAGAGTTATGTTTTAGACGGCAAGCCCAAGTGTAAACACCTAGACTCACCCTCGGGGGCTACTGATGGGCAAATATTAGAGTCATAAAACTAGGATTTTCGGACTCACATGGCATTTGGGATCGGAAGGTTCGCCAGAGGAAGAAACCAGAACAAGTTCGGGCTCGACCGTATTATTCTTCGGAGGGGGTGAGAACTTCGGGAGGTCTTCCAGCGCGGCGTCCCCAACGTTCTTCTCTTGCGAGTCAGCGGTCTGCTCGAGAGTAGAGTCGTGGGGTCGAAACTAGAATCGTTCACGATCACCCAAGCTAGCTGAAGTTTCCTCAGTCAAAGATCTGAAGTATGCAACGCGATCAGAAAGAGACAAAGTCATCCAGGAAAGAAGTTCAAAAGCGAGATCTTACGACGTATCAAGGCCGAAATTGGGAAGAGCCCTCTTCCCCGCTCACGGAGGAGGGCGGACATCCAGAGGTTTGGCAGGAATCACCGCGCCATCGTCATCGCCAGATGAAGGAAAGCGGGCACCAAGATCCTCTGAATCTTCGACCCGGTCGACATTTGCATGCCTTGTCGAAGCACGTGAAGTCGTGGGCGCGGCGGATCCTGACTCTTCTGGAGCTTCGACGAAATCGCGCCCGGGATATTCTCGATCTTCGGGTTGGGGCAGATAGCATCGGACTACATTAAGAATCTGGGCAGAACACTTTTGATCAAATCTCATTGCACAACAAGAAATTCATCACAAAATCAGAGACGTTCGGGCGAAAGACACAGGAAACATACCTCGGTTCGGGGGTGTGACTTGCTAAAGGCTACTATGCCGAAAATCTTCAGCACAGTCGATTTCTTCTTCAAGTTGGTGACGGCGTGAACACCGTCATCGATCTCGACTTCCTTCAGTTCATCGGAAGAAACATGCATTGGGTCCCGGCAATCGGTGTAATCCCACATGTAGTGGGCCCAAGCGGCAAGCGGCTGGACCCGGCGCTCGATGAAGGTGTGAATGAGCTGGATGCCCGACAGCTCGTTCTTGGGCATAGCCCGAAGCTGCTGGATTTTCTCCATTAGAGGCTGCGTGATCTTCATCTCTTCCTCAGATAGTTCGTGCGCCCACGACGCTCGAGGCCGAATGACGATGGTTGGCCGAAACTCTTCAAGCCCAAAGTTTTGGCTAGCAGAGGGTTTGTCCCTGGCATAAAACCACTTCGTCCTCCACCCAAGATTGTTTTCCAGAGTCTAGAGGTTGAAGTAGTCGACGTCTTGGCGCGCCTGGCAGCTAAAACCACCAGTCTGGTAATGCAGGGGGCGCCTGATAACAAAGATTCGGTGCCACAACGCCCAGTGGGGCTCAATCCCCAGGAAGCACTCACAAAGCATGACGAAGCACGCGATATGGAGAATGGTGTTGGGATTCAGGTCGTGGAGCTGAATCCCATACGCAAACAGAAGGCCGTGAAGAAAAGTATGAAGGGGAAACGAGAGTCCCCGGAGGAGGAATGCGAGGAAAATTACCCGGAAGCCTGTAGGTAGCCGAGGAATGATTTCTGGACCGGCGATGAGAATTTCTGCCGGATCGTTCTTCAGGAGACCGATCTTCTCGGCGCTTGCCAGCTCTTTGTCTCCGAACTTGGTTTGGACCCAGTTCCCCAAGGTGGGCGGGTCAGCGTAGGCGGTCTTGGCCTTCTTAGCGGCGCCGCCGGCGGCGTCAGTTGAGGCCAAGCCTCTCTTGCCCATGACGGCGGCGCTCAGCAATAACTTTGTGGGAGAGGAGGAAGGAGAGATGCGTTGTAGGAGAAGTGCGCAGGGAAGAAGATGATGGCGGCGGAGTGGGGTAAACAGTTATTCCTCCGCTGCCATTTTTATCTCGTCCTGGGAAATCGCTGGTCCATCCTAGCCGCACATTGCGAAGGGGAAGCGGCTGGGTGGATCTGGCCGTCCACGTGGCAGCCCCACGTGCACTGCGGCCTCCACTACGCACGGTAATTGAGGAGACATGGTGGTCTTTTTTCACCCACGCGCGGGACGTGCGGTCAAATGCGGTCAACAGTCGGGGCGCGCGGCTGTTGGGCCCACCGGGCGTCTAGTCTCGTCAGTGTCAGGCTATCCTTGCAGAGGATGCCGTGACCACTCGAAGAAACCAAGCATCATCACTGGCATTATTCTCAGTGAGGCTGTTTCCTTTCGACTCAAAGGATAAGCTTGACGACGAGTTCTCACATTTTCAAGGTATGTGCTTTTGAAATTCGAGCTTCTTTGGCATTCGGTGTCTCGTGAAGTCTTTCGCCTTCTTTAGGCTATTCGAACGCAAGTATTCCCTTTTGAGCGGTCCTGTTCTTTACTCGAGGCTTTAATTTGATTCGCTCGAGAGCTTTTTGAGTTGGTTTTTCTGCATGCCTATCCGAAAGGATCCTCCCGCTTTGATTGACACCATTTTGGCATTCGAGTTGCAGATTCTCATTTTCGAACTATTTATTATGGGCCAGCAGTGCCTCTATGCTCCACGAATCAAAGGTGTTGCTTCTCCTCGCTTACCACATTCGAGCAGGTCATGCTGCTTTGATCTTCGAGTTGTGGATTTTAATCCCTTGAATTGTCCTCTGGCTGGCAACGCCCACTTATCATTCAAGTCATGGCTATCGATCCATTGACCTTTTCTTTATTTCGGCCTGCAGTGCCGCAAGTTTACTCAAATAATGACTTCTTCCATCCAGGCAACCAGAACCGTTATTGCGTCTAACCGTGGGCTTCAGTCCCCAGGTTATTTCTAATTCATGGCCAGCAGTGCCACAATGTCGATTCGGGAGCAGATTTTAGCCCCCTGGAATCCAACTCTATGCCTATGCTTACACTTAATGCCCGAATTTTGGTGACAGTATACCAATTCGGATGCCGTATGTCAAATACGAAGGTAAGTCCACAGTTAGCAACACTAGATGGCCCGGTATTCATATCAAGCGCGCTCTGCCGAGAAGTTTTCCATACCTACGGTATGAAGTTTTGCATCGATGGACGCATCGAGTGCCTCACACTAAACTGGGCTTCGACCTGATAAGTCCATACGCGGCTCGGGTCGAAGTAGCGCCAGCCCACGCGGGTTCGAGTCCGGGGACTCGAATCTGAGTAAGCTAACCGATGTTTTTGCGGCTATGCAATTAACTGGGACCCGGCGTGAGTCTCAGACCGGTTATGCCAATCCCCTAGCAACCAAACTAAGCATTTTCGAGGCTCGGAATGAGTACTACTCGAATTGGCAACTTTCACTAGACAAATCTTTTGTATGCTCGCTCTGCCTTTGTGTTTTTATAGGTGAGGCGAATGCAGTTTGTGCAATCAAGAAGGATCTTGAATTAGAGTCCCTGCCATAGTCTTCAACTATCCCAGGCACTCGGGGGCTAGTGACGAAGGAATGCCAAATAGGCCCTCGATATTCGCCTACCTGGTTTTCGGCCCAGGAGGGATAACCGTCGAAGGAATCACAAGGCCCATGAAGATATGAGCTTGGCACGGCCCAGGGACATAACTTGGCGTACAAGATGAAGACTCGAAGAACGAGACCTGGTCGAATTAGGACTCGTCTAGGGTTTATTCAAACTGATTCTATCTGTAATCAAATTGGGGAACAATCCTGGGACCCAACCTTCGCATATAAAAGGTTTGGAGGGAGATCGTAGCGTCTCCCTAGATACTTTTTCACCACCACATGCCGGAGCGCTCGAAACATTAAGAGCTCTCCACTTTCGGCTAAATCCAATCTACGCCACCATTGTAACACCTCCGCTGTAACCACCCCATCAAAAAGTCAGACAAGCAGGACGTAGGTCTTTACCCTACCAAGGGGGCCGAACCTGGGTAAAACTTGTGTCCCTCTGCTTTCGTCTGATCGCCGTCGAGTTCGCCGGATCCCACTAGGGCTCCATGTCTTGAAAGCCCACAAACATGGGCATTGTCGGGGTTGAACCTCGTCAATTGCCTTTCACTTGTGTGGCTTGAATAATATGAAGTTAATACCAAGCTCCAATGAAGTCACGGGAGACTGAACTCTACAACAAACTTTACAAAACCAAAGAAGAACAATAAATATTTTTTGGTTTTCGAATTTTGAAACAAGAACGGAAGGAAACAACAAACAAAGCAAAATATTTTTGGATTTTTCAAATATCAAACCGAAAATGGAGAACAAAGCAAACCAAAGCTAGAAAACTAAAAGGCAAACAAAGAGAAACAATGGAAATATTTTTGGTCTATTTGTGTTTTGGAAACTAGTAATAAGAACAAGAATAACAAAGAAAAGAAAGCGAAACATGGATATACAAAGTACCCAAAAAATATGATATATAGATGAGTGTATCATCGGCGTACCTCCCCCCAATCTTAGGCTTGTGGCCTAAGTGGAGATCAATCCCAGCTCGGCCATGAGGTGACATCTCCAAAATATGACGAAGAAGCACCTTCGTCCTGATATGAGCTCAAGGGCGCCCCGGTGTGGTACGCGGCGTAGTGATTGGCCGACGCCTCCTCTTCCTCCTGGTCCACAGCGCTATGCTGTACGTGGAAGCCGAGCAACCCAAGCTGCTCGTCGAACTCCTCCTTCGAGCGCGACCATGGCCTCCTATGAATACTGAATAAACTGGGCTGTGGCAAGGGAACTTCCCTTTCCTCTCCATCTGTGAATAACATTCTATAAACTAATTTCCCTGCACATGAGTTAGCAGTAACAAACTGATGGAGCTTCATGGTAGCAAGATCGAGCCTCTGTGGAGCCAACAATATATCATTAGGAGCAATAGAAAGTCCTAGAGCAGCAACAATGCGCGCAGCAATAATGCCTCCATAAATAGGTCCCCTAGCGGCTAGGCGACGAGCAATAAGAGCACCGAGGTTATACTTTTTGCTAACATCAAGCGCAGTAGCTAGAAAAGCTAAATAATAGTTAGAGATATTGCCAGTGCTCCCCCTACCAAGGATACTAGTGGCAGGATAGTAAGTATAGTAAGTAAAATACCTAATAGCTGGGAGTTGAATGTTTCTTATCTTGCCATGTTGTGCTATGCGGTCATCATCATTAGTTACTCCTCGGTAGAGCTCCAACAAATTAGTGGGTTGGTGCTGAATCTTCTTTGTTGTCCCAAACATGGGAATACCTAGAATACCACAAAACTTCTCCAAAGACATGGTGATAGACTTATCATAAATCTTAAATGCAATGGAAGGCTTGAAATGAGAGTTAGTGAATTTTAAGCTTTCAACAAAAATCTTCGTGAGCAAAGCATATTGATTACTCTCATCCGTCATGTATGTAGTCAATCCAACCCCGTTAACAAGGAGTAAGAAATCCTCAAGAATCCCTGCATCACTCAAAAAGTTAGCACAGGTGAAGGTGGATGGACGCGCATCTCCATCATCCCCCTCATCGCCAATGTTCGGTGACATTAGATCTTCATTGTAGGATGTCCTATATTGAGCAGTGGATCTTGAAGGCCTTGATGACCTTGGTGCTTCTCTTTCAAAGACTTCTCCATAGGTGTAGTTGTCCATTTCCCTTTTCTGAAATTTTTGACAAACCTCATAAAAAATGATTTTGAGACAAACAAATTTAGGAAACTACTATAGGGAGTAACAAGAGGGATAATATGCATCAAAATAACATTTCTAAGCAATAGAACAAGCATGCAAACTCATTTCACCTGTCACCTATAGAGCTAAAATACTCAAGAAATACTCCACACAACGAAATTCTACTTGGACAATCGAAGGAGTCACATACCGGAGAACAAATGCTCCAAATCTCAGCAGCAAAGATGGGCTGAGCAAGGAGATCAAAAAATCGTAAGGAAGAGCAGCAAGAACACGGGTTTGAGCTGAGGTGTGGAGATACTTTGGGAGAGAGAAGGAAGTGAGGGTGGAGAGGTAAGTGGAGGGTCAGGGGGCCTCCTCACCATGCCACGGCGCGGCCCAAGCCTAGCCGCACCACCATGTGGTGAGGTGGCATGGTGGCTCCCCTTGAGGTCTCCGAGGTGCCTCTCTACCCCATTTTTTATATAAAAATTTAAAAAGATTTTTCTGGAATTTTTTTAGAAACTTTATTTTCGAGGATTTTTCAGAAATTGATAAGAGAATAAAACTCGGGGAAACGATGATGGAACGATAGAAAGAAAATTGTAACATCCCAAATCTTGGAAAGAATTTGAAATTTTTGCACACATGAAATCATAAACTCATCACATGCATATGCACCTATTTTATCATCTTATGTGCATATTTACCAAAAATTTTTGGTTATTACTTGAATCAAAACCTTCCCTGTAGTTCAAACAAATAGGAGGAAATATTTTACAAAAGTTCAAAAGTTGTTTAAACACTTTTTGGAGCCTTTTTGCAAATTTCACAAAAGAAAACAGAATAAGAAAAGAGAAAAGAATTAGAAAAATAGAAAAATAGAAAGAAGCCGAGGGGCAGCCTTTCGGCCCAGGCAGAAAAATTGCCCAAGGCCCACCCGAAGACGCACCCGAAACGGTATCTTCTCCCCCCTTCTTTCGCTGAGACGCAGGCCCCCCTTGTCATCTCCTTCCTCTGGCAAAAATCACACCCGGGAGACTCGCCGCACAATCTCCTCCTCCCCCTCTTCAATTTGCGTTACTCCCTGCCCCATTCGACACATGACCGCAGCTATAAAACCCCCTCCCTCTCCTCTCCATTCTCCCCCTTCTCTCCATCTCCATTACGCCGCCAAGCTCCAGGAATACCCCGCCGGAGTCCGCTGCCTCCGCTACTGGAAACCGCCGATTCCGACGAGGTAACACAACCCCAACCCCTCCCTCTGGCCTCATCCCCTTCCTTTAGCTCCAGCGCATCTCCTGATACCATCGCAATAGCCGAGCTCTAGCTGCGTCTTCCTCCCTGGTCTGGACAAAATCGAGGACGCCGATCAAACGAACAAGGTCGCCTCGTCCTCCTACAGATCGTTGTAGCCTCACCGTCATCCAGGACCTGCTGCATCATCGCCAGAGACCACCACCTGCGCGCCTCACCTGAGTTCCTCGTCGGAAACCTAACCTAGCCCGGTGAGCTCCTCGCCTCTTTAACCCTGGCCATCAGATCCAGATCCGGTGGCTCATTTTAAAACTTAACCGAACCGGTATCTTTAGATCTGAACCGTTCGGGATCCTTTAGATCTGATGCACCACATTACAGATCCGGCCGAATCGGTATTAACCAACCAGAGCTCACCACGTGGTGGCCTGGGATATAACCCGATCGGTTTTTCGTTTAAAAATTTCAGAAACACTTCTAAACTTAAAAATTCCATAACTTGAGTTTTGTTTATCCAATTTTAGCAAACTTTATGTCCTTGGATTCAGAAAAATGAGAGGAACATATTTCTGGCATAATATTTCACTTTTGCTCTTGCAGTAAACAGTTTATTACTGATTGCTTTATTTAAGTATTTTGGCTAATTAAAACAGTTGAAAATTTATTTTACAATAATTCTTTTTTGCTTTTGATTGGTATATGTCCTCTCTGTACTGTAGCATGTGTAGAATGTTTTTAGTATTATTTCTTCTACTCTTGTATAAATACTCTGTATGTGTAAAATTCATGTGTGTTATAAATTGATCCAAGTTTTATAAATAAATTCTAAAATTTTGATCATGTCATCATGCATATAGAAACCAACCAGAGAACTTAATAAGTGTCCTTGTGGTGTTTAAAATCCATATTGCATACATATTTTTCTTTTGAGTGTTTTTGTGAATGAATGCTATGTGCTTATGGATGTATCATTTCATGTGTAGATTGTTCTGAGTGCAACGAGTGTCTTTGTGATGAGTGCACCAACTCCTCTCCTCACCAAGGCAAGTGTCACCATATTCCTTGTCCTATTGAAATCTTTAGTCACTTGTAGTTTTTCTAATAGAAGATGCATGTCTAGGTGATTTTATGAGTTTATGTCTTAGTGGCTAGATTTTATGCTAAGTCTTTTGTCTAGATTTTGTCTAGCCCTTGCATCTCCTAGTAGAATTGCTACTGCTATAGGAATTTGTTTTACACTTGTTGTGGGAAGGGTTATCACATATTTTGGCTAAGTGTTGAAAAACCTTGTTTTGCAAAAACTAAGAAAACAACTAAGTTAATGAACCACCTGGGTGGAATGTGGCTTGATTGGGTTATGTTGAGTGGTTCCCTGGGGTCATGTCGTCGAACCTCTGAACCACCAGGTGTATCTCACTTGTGGACGGCTACCCAGGAGCAAAGAGATTGGAGACGTTCAAGTCATGAAGCTTCCAGTGCAACCACAAGACATATGGGCTCTGTCTTGACCAACTAAGCTGCAAGAACTCAAGCCAGACGGACAGAGGGTGGTAGATATTGATAGGAGGGAACGCGTCCAGTTTGGTCTGAGGGAATGCTTCTGAAAGGTCTTGTCTTAGTTTTCACTTGGCCATTTGAGGCAAAATGAGTCTCATGGCAAAATGGGTTAACTAAGTCTTGTGGGAAAAGTGTACCACCTCTGCAGAGTGTTTAGAACTAAGTACTTAGTCGTGTCCCCGGTTATGGACAATTTGAGTGACATGATGTTGAAGCTGTTCAAGAATCTCCTCATCCCAATTTCTTTAAGTTAAAATTTGATGGGTAAACTTGGGTAGAAAAGAGTTTCTCTTAAACAAAAATTTTGCTAAGGAAAAACTTGAGTTTTACAAAAGATAGGATTGAAGCTTGCTTTTGCAAAGTCAAACTCCACCTGGCCAAATAGCATATAAGTGTAGGTGCCATTGAGTCCACCAAAGTGACATCTTGCCAATACATTCAAAGTATTGACCCTCTGTGGCTGCAACATATCATGTTGCAGGTTACTATTACGAAGATTGATGGTTGCTGCAGCTTGGTCACGAGTCTTCGTCCAACACATCTGCCTGTGGAGCTATGAAGAAAGAAGACTTGTAGTTTATTTACTTAGTCATTGCTCTCGAGTTGTAATAAGTTGTGGCATTGTGCCACTTGAGTTGTAAAAGAACTATTTTATTTGTGGATCAAGCGTTGTAATAAAGACCTTTGTATTCTTGATATTTCATCTTGTACTGTGTGTGCTAGCAGTTGATCCGGGACTAGCACAAATAAAGCACAGGTACGCTACAGATGGTATCAAAGCAAAGTGTTGCCCTTAGGTTCGTGACCCTAGGATTGGACGAAAACCCTTAGGAAAAATTTAGGAGTTGTTCTTGTTTCTCTTTGTTGCTAACACTTAGGAATAGTTTTGACTTCTCTAAGTAAGAAATCTCTTTAACTTTTGTTCAGCGCTTTTGTTAAGTTTTTTCTCTTTTGACTTACTAACTTGTCATGTTCCAACTTAAAGATGTCAACCTTCCGCATCACCAAGCCCGACAGTTTCAAGAAGTACAGCTTCGAAAAGCGTCTCATCGACATCGTCACTGCCTTGTCCCTGCCTACCACGTTCATCAATGGGAGCGAGATGACAAAGTTCCACAAGAAGGGCGTCTGGGTCATCCACATCATGCAGCCAGGGCGCGAGACTGAGCCAAAGACTAAAAATATCAAGTTCAAGACCTTCCACACTGACAAAAGGGCGGGCGTCCATCTCCTCATGCAAGAGCTGATAGCACGCCTCTGCGGACGTCACTTCTCCGAGCTCCAGAACCACTACTCCCACCTCTACGGCCGACGTGATGAGAAGGGCTTGGCCATCGTGCTACCTGACAGCGAGCAAGACCCCATGCGTACTCACCTCGCCGAGTTCGAGTACCTCATCAGTGACGCCGAGGTTGAGAGGTACAACGAGATGTTTAACAACGATGAGTTACGTGCCTAGCTTGCCGAGAAGGACAAGCAACATCTGGAGCTAAAGCATCAACTTTGACCTTGAAGCGAACCACGATCTGATCGAGAAGCTGCGCACCGACAAGAGGGAGCTTCAAGAGAAGGTCGACACCCTAACTAAAGAGCTGCAGGACTACAAGAGGCTACTCAAGGAGAATGGCTTCGATGTTGAAGAGGTGAAAGTCGCCATGGAAGAGTAGAGTAGTTAGATAGACTACCACACTCTATCCTTGAGTTGCGTTTATGCCTGTGACCGCTTGTGGTACGGCATTAGATATTGTATCCCCTTAGACTTAAACGTTTACGTACCTTCAAACTATTTGTGAGATGTTTATTGCATGCTTGGTTAAAGTTTTTCACCTATGCTTGTGTATGTTCTGTATGTGTTCTTTTAAAGGAGTGTTTTATGCATGTGGGTAGGTGATACGTCTCGAACGTATCTATAATTTTTGATGCTCCATGCTTGTTTTTACACCATTTGCCTATTGTTTCGTTACACTTCGTGGCACTTTTATGCATTTTCTGGAACTAACCTATTAACAAGTTGCCACAGTGCCAGTTCCCTGTTTTCTGCTGTTTTTGTGTTTCAGAAGTGATACACAGGAAATATTCTCGGAATTGGACGAAACAAGTTCCTGAAGTCTTATTTTACCCGGAAGCTTCCAGAGATCCGAAGGAGAGAAGGAGAGGGGCCACCAGGGCCCCTCACGCAGGGCTGGCGCGGCCAGGGCCTGGGCCGCGCCACCCTGGCGTGAGGGCACCTAGGCCCTCCTCTGACATCGCCCCTTCGCCTAGAAAGACCCCCCGACGGAAAAACCTAAGTACCCAATCAATTTTCTAGAAACACATCGCGATCCGCCGCCGTCGTCGACCCGAGATTGGGAGGGTCCAGAAGCTCTTCCCGGCACCCTGCCGGAGAGGGGAATCGCCACCGGAGGTCTTCTTCATCGCCATGCTTGCCTCCGGAGCGATTAGTGAGTAGTCTACCTTGGACTATGGGTCCATAGCAGTAGCTAGATGGTTGTCTTCTCCACCATGTGCTTCATGTTTAGATCTCATGAGCTGCCCTACATGATTGAGATCACCGTTATGTAATTCTACATGTTTGGTTTGTTGGGATCCGATGAATATTGGTGTTTATGATTGAGTTGTTGTACTGAATATTTTCTTTTGTTATCTCTATGTTGTTTATGATCTTGCATGCTCTCTGTTGTTAGTAGCTATCTTGGCCGAGTAGTTGCTAGTGACTCCAAGAGGGGGTATTTATGCTCGATAGTGGGTTCATGCCTCTATTTAACCTGGGGGAGTGACAGAAACCTCTAAGGTTGTAGATGTGTTGTTGCTACTAGGGAGAAAACAACATTCATATGCTCAAGGGCATATGCTTTGTTTACATTACACACTTTGCTTAATGCAATTATCTGTTGTTCGCAACTTAATACTTGTGGAGTTCTCGGATTGATTCGCCACAAGTGGATTATTAGTCATAGATGCAGTTGGATGGCGGTCTATGTATTTTGTTGTAATGCCCAGAGTAAATCTCATAGTGATCTTCTTGACATATCACGTTTATCTCTATTCTATCAATTGCCCAACTATAATTTGTTTACCCAGCATGTGTTATTTATCTTATGGAGAGACACCACTAGTGAACTGTGGACCCCGGTCGTATTTCCATCATATTGCTATCACCTATTTACTTTACTCGCACTGTTTACTTTACTCGCATATTTTTACTGTTTTCCACTCGATACACTCATAACCTTTGTTTCAAGCAAACCGGTGAGATTGACAACCTCATCGTAAGTTGGGAGCAAAGTACTTGGTTGTGTGTGTGCAGGTTCCACGTTGCAGCTAGCAAGCTAAGCTTGGACGAGGCGCCATATATAAATTGTCCGAAGCTGTCGCAAACTAGTAAGCATCACCTTCAGTCATTTGTCTCTCCTCTCCAAGAATGATAAACCTTGGTTTCTAAACTGAGGGAAAACCAGCTGCTATACTCATCACACCTTCCTCTTGGGGTTTGATACGTCTCAAACGTATCTATAATTTTTGATGCTCCATGCTTGTTTTTACACCATTTGCCTATTGTTTCGTTACACTTAGTGGCACTTTTATGCATTTTCCGGAACTAACCTATTAACAAGCGCCACAGTGCCAGTTTCCTGTTTTCTGCTGTTTTTGTGTTTCTGAAGTGATACACGGGAAATATTCTCGGAATTGGACGAAACAAGTTCCTGAAGTCATATTTTACCCGGAAGCTTCCAGACATCCGAAGGAGAGACGGAGAGGGGCCACCAGGGCCCCACACAAGGGGGCGGCGCGGCCTGGCCCCTGGCCGCGCCACCCCTGTGTGAGGGAGCCTGGCTCCACCTCTGACATCGCCCCTTCGCCTATAAGTACCCCCCGACGAGAAAAACCTAAGTGCCCGATCAGATTTCCAGAACACATCGCGATCCGCCGCCGCCGTCGACCCGAAGATCGGGAGGGTCTAGAAGCTCTTCCCGGCACCCTGCCGGAGAGGGGAATCGCCACCGGAGGTCTTCTTCATCGCCATGCTTGCCTCCGGAGCGATGAGTGAGTAGTCTACCTTGGACTATGGGTCCATAGCAGTAGCTAGATGGTTGTCTTCTCCACCATGTGCTTCATGTTTAGATCTCATGAGCTGCCATACATGATTGAGATCATCGTTATGTAATACTATGATGTTGGTTTGTTGGGATCCAATGAATATTGGTGTTTATGATTAAGTTGCTGTACTGAATTATATCTTTTGTTATCTCTATGTTGTTTATGATCTTGCATGCTCTCCGTTGTTAGTAGCTATCTTGGCCGAGTAGTTGCTAGTGACTCCAAGAGGGGGTATTTATGCTCGATAGTGGGTTCATGTCTCTATTTCACCTGGGGGAGTGACAGAAACCTCTAAGGTGGTAGATGTGCTGTTGCTACTAGGGAGAAAACAACATTCATATGCTTAAGGGCATATGCTTTGTTTACATTACACACTTTGCTTAATGCAATTATCTATTGTTCGCAACTTAATACTTCTAGGGTGTTCGGATGATATCCCCGGGAGTGGATTATTAGTCATAGATGCAGTTGGATGGCGGTCTATGTATTTTGTTGTAATGCCCAGAGTAAATCTCATAGTGATCTTCTTGACATATCACGTTATCTTTATTCTATCAATTGCCCAACTGTAATTTGTTTACCCAGCATGTTATTTTATCTATGGAGAGACACCACTAGTGAACTGTGGACCCGGGTCCTATTTTAATCATATTGCAATCACCTGTTTACTTTTCCCGCACTGTTTACTTTACTCGCATACTCTACTGTTTTCCACTCGATACACTCATAACCTTTGTTTCAAGCAAACCGGTGAGATTGACAACCTCATCGCAAGTTGGGAACAAAGTATTTGTTTGTGTGTGTGCAGGTTCCACAACACCTTCAGTCGTCATTGTCTCTCCTCTCCTGTTCGATAAACCTTGGTTTCTTAACTGAGGGAAAACTTGCTGCTGCACTCATCATACCTTCCTCTTGGGGTTCCCAACGGGCTGGTTATTCACCACGCACAAGGACAGTCTGTTGCCACATTCACTTGGAGCATCAGCTATTTTTCTGGCGCCGTTGCCGGGGAACGAAGAAGAATAATCTCCCTCGTCAACTGGGCACCATCAAACGCAGCAGGGTTCCCAACGGGCTGGTCATTCACCACGCATCAAGCTGTTTTTCTGGCGCCGTTGCCGGGGAGGAAGTAGAAGACTTCTGCGAGGGGAGTTTTTCGCACGCACATCCTTTACTTTGTTATTGTTTTGCTTTACTTTATTTATTTTACCTGCATCATTTTATATCAAAAACCCAAAAAAATTAGAATCCTTGGTAGTTGTTTTTACTTGTTTACTTTCGTTTTGCTAAAATGGCCAATCCTGAAAACACCAAGTTGTGTGACTTTACTAGCACAAACAATAGTGAATTTATCTGCACTCCTATTGCACCACCTGCTCCTGCTGCAAACTTTTATGAGATTAAGCCTGCTTTGTTGAACCTTGTTATGAAAGATCAATTCGCTGGTGCTAGTACTGAAGATGCTGCAGCTCATCTCAACAATTTTGTTGAGCTATGTGAGATGCAGAAATATAAGGATGTAGAAAGTGATAATATTAAGCTCAAGTTGTTTCCTTTTTCTTTGAGAGGAAAAGCTAAAGATTGGTTGCTGTCTTTGACTAAGAATAGTATTGATTCATGGGCTAAGTGTAAGGATGCTTTTATTGGTAGATACTATCCTCCTGCTAAGATTATATCTCTGCGTAGCAATATTATGAAATTTACTCAGTTTGATAATGAACATGTTGCTCAAGCTTGGGAAAGAATGAAATCTATGATAAAGAATTGCCCCACTCATGGACTGACTACTTGGATGATTATCCAAACTTTTTATGCAGGACTGAATTTTTCTTCGAGGAACCTACTTGATTCAGCTGCTGGAGGCACTTTTATGTCCCTTACCTTGGGCACCGCAACAAAGCTACTTGACAACATGATGGTAAATTATTCCGAATGGCACACCGAGAGAGCTCCACAAGGTAAGAAGGTAAATTCTGTTGAAACCTCTTCCTTGAGTGATAAGATTGATACAATTATGGCTATGCTTGCTAATGATAGGACTCATGTTGATCCTAACAATGTTCCTTTAGCCTCTTTGGTTGCTCAAGAAGAGCATGTTGATGTGAATTTCATTAGAAACAATAATTTTAACAACAATGCTTATAGGAACAATTTTGCTAGTAACAATTATAGGCCGTATCCTTCTACCAATGGTAATGGTTATGGTAATTCTTATGGTAATTCCTACAACAACACTAGGGCCGCGCCCTCCGAGCTTGAGGTAATGCTCAAGGACTTCATCGGTAAGCATACTGCTTTTAACAAGTCTGTTGAGGAAAAGTTAGGCAAAATTGATATTCTTGCTTCTAAAGTTGATAGCCTTGCTCATGATGTTGAACTTCTGAAATTAAAAGTGTTGCCTAATGATGTGAAAGATAACAATGTTTTTGCTACTGCTAACGCTATTCAAGTTGGAATTGATGAAAATATTAGATTGTTAGCGGAATTGCATGCCAGGTGGGAAAGAGAAGATGAGATGGCTAGAAAGATGAAGGTATGTACCATTACTACCTCTAATGATGTTGCTCCTAATGCTAGCAATCCTCTTACTTTGATTGGTGTAGAGAAAACTCCCACTCCTTGTGTTAAAAAGCCTAAAACTGCCAAAACTTTTTCTCAAAAGAGTGCTGAAATTTTTCGGAGTGTAGGAGATGATAGCTCTACTTCTTTTAATGATTTTGATGTTGATGGCTGCAATATATCTGAAGTTATTTTGTTCTTGCAAAAGCTTGCTTTGACTCCCAATGCTAGTTCTTTAAATATTGCTTTTACTAAGCATATTACCAATGCTCTCATGAAAATTAGGGATGAAAAGTTGAAGCAAAAAGCCTCTGTTCCCAAGAAGTTAGAAGATGGTTGGGAACCCATCATTGATATGCATGTTAATGGTTTTGATTGCCTTGCTTTATGTGATCTAGGTGCTAGTATTTCTATCATGCCTAGAAAGATTTATGACATGCTTGATTTACCACCGCTTGAAAAGTGTTATTTTGATGTTCCTATTGCTAATGTTGCTAAGAAGAAACCTTTGGGAAGGATTAATGATGTTCTTATTGTGGTTAACAATAACCTTGTTCCCATTGATTTTTTGTTATGGACGTTGAATGCCATGCTTCATGTCCTATTATTTTGGGAAGACCCTTTCTTCGAACTGTAGGTGCCATCATTGATATGAGGGAAGGCACCATCAAATATCAATTTCCACTCAAGAAAGGTATGGAACACTTCCCTAGGAAAAGAAAGAAATTACTTTTTGACTCTATTCTTAGAGAAAATTATGAGCTTGATGCTTCATCTCTTGATGTTACTTGATTCGCAATTTTCTGCGCCTAGCTCAAAGGCGTTAAAGAAAAGCACTCTTGGGAGATAACCCAATGTTTTTATTTTCAGTACTTTTTCTTTTATTTGAGTCTTGGAAGTCATTACTACTGTAATGACCGCTCCTTATCCTTTTTATTTTGTTTTTGTGCCAAGAGAAGCCTCTAATTCGAGTGAGGTAAAGATTTGGGGATGTTGCTGTCCTGAAACTGTTTTCGGTGCTGCACCGTAAAAATTCGTATAAATTCTCTGTATATCTTTTGGACCTCCGATTTCTTGTGCATATGCCCCAGGTTATATCCAAACTTTCGTTAGTTGAACACTTTTTGATTTGAGCAACAGAAAACCCCTCACAAATTCGACCTTTGTCAGCTGTTCAGTTTTGACAGATTTCTGCCAATATTTGTTTTTGCCACTTTATCGCTTTCTTTTGAGTTCTTTTGATCACGGAACTTTTGGGGAGATTGCTACAGTAGTATTTGCTATATATGTGGTGGTTTTGAGTTGAAACCTGAAGCAAAAAGAGGTTGATTATATATTATGCCTACACTAATGTTGCTAATAGATTTGTGTTTAGTTTTGTATGAAGGAAGTTTTCAAGTGTAGGGATTGGAGAATGATGAGATGAGTTGAAGAATGGACAAAAGCTCAAGCTTGGGGATGCCCATGCATCACCCCAAGAAATATCCAAGAAGTACAAGCGTCAAAGCTTGGGGATGCCCCCGAGGCACCCCCTCTTCATCGGCAAACAGGTCACCTTTCAAAACACTATATTTTAATTGCTTCATGCACTATGTGTTTTTCTTGGAGCATCAGTTGTTTTAGTTTTCTTAGTTGGTTTAGTTTGTTTGTTTGCTGCAATAAATGGTTGGACCCCAACAAATTTCCTTTGGAGAAGTTGCCTTGTTTTCATTTGCCAAGAACACTCCGTTTTCATTCTTACAATTTCACCGGGTGTTCTTCTTTTTCTGCTACTGCTTTTGGTTTTCGTTTTCGCCTTGATTTGCGTTCAGACCTTGTCATATCTTTTCATCAAGGTGTATTTTTGCCTCTGATCTTTATTGGTTTTCATCAAAAGAGGTGTCTTTAAAAATTTCAAATGGTATTGGAAAAGAGAAAAAGCTTTGTGCAAAAAAGTGGTACAAGAAGGAGCTTGTGTAGACTGCGGCTTAGGCTTTTTCATGTCATGCTTGATGTCTTTTTGATAGTATGCTGTCGTCGTGGTGAAACAACATATGCCATAGGGTGGCTTAAATGGGGGCCGACTGTACACTGGTGGATCCGGGAGAGGGAAGGCTCGGTAGAGACCGAGCACAGAGCACACTGCTAACACATCGAGCTACCCAGGTTCGGGGCCCTCGTGAGGAGGTAACACCCCTACTCCTGCATGTCTGATCTATATGAGCTTCATATGAGAGCTACAATGGTGCTCCTTGAGCTGTTCATCTGCCTATCTGAGGCTGCACTGGGCAGGAGCTAAACAGCTAGTGCTAGAGAGCTCCCATGGAGCGAGAGAGAATGAGCCTCCTCCGGAGGCTGGGGAGATCGATCCCCCTGGTGCCCCTTATATAGGGAGCCCAGGGGACAAGGGATGCCCCACTGCATAGTGCACCTGCACTGTAACTGAGTTGACTACTGGGGTCTTGTCACACTATAGCCTGCATCAGCATGGTACCGTCCTCAGTACTGTGCACTGCATCACGGTCATGGGCTAGTCCCATCGATGTCTGTCCTTGGAGTACTTGGCTTCGTCTTCTAGCGTCTGTCTTCAGGATCACCATGTCATCAGTCTTATCCTCCTCCTGAGGATAAGACTGACTAGGAGAGGAGGGATATGCTGGTCTGAGCCAATGGGCGTCCCAAGACCAGCATACGGCGGAGGAGAATGTGCCAGTCCGAGCCTAGAGGCGTCCCAGGACTGGCACAAGGAGCTGGAGTCGATGCTGGGGGAGCAAGTATGCCGGAGGAGATGAATTTCGGCCTAGGAGGGTAATAATCCGTCCATGAACGATACAGTCCCGGCCTGGCCCGGCCGGGATAATGCACTGGGGCAGCCCAGCCGGGATATTGTTAATCCCGGCCTGGTCCAGGAAGCTTCGGCCTGGGAAAGGCCCGTCCGGGAGAAGGCAGTCCGGCCTGGGGCCTGCCCGGAGTTGGCCTGCTGGAGCCTTAGCCGGCGGGAGCCCAGCCGGGCGCTGGAGGAAAGGGCCCAGCCGGGGGGCGGAATGCCGGCCCAGCCGCGGTGGCTTGCGGGGCAGAAGCCCAGCCGGGGCAGCGGCCTGCCGGCCCAGCCGGGTTGTTCTGTCGATCGGCCCACCCGGGGCAAGGAGGAGCGGTCCCAGCCGGGGGACCAAGCATGCCGGCCCAGCCGGTCAGCCAGCCCAGCGGGACGGAGGAGAGGAGGCCGGCCCACCCGGGCGCGGGCGTGAGGCCTAGCCGGGGAGCACATCTCGGCCCAGCCGGGGAGCAGCCATGCCGGCCCAGCCGAGGAGCAGCCATGCTGGCCCAGCTGGGATAACCGCATATCCCGGCCTACCTGCAATGTGCCGGCCCAACTTCTATATAACTCGGCCTGGGCTTAGATAATCCGGCCCAGTTGGCTGTTAACATGCTTTTCAATATTCCTGCATATATAAAATAGTTATACAACATATGTAAGTTTATTAATTGGGGTACTTTGGTATACCCGGGGTTATATCCCCGACATATGCTTAGTGGTTTTGCTGTAGCATGACTTGTCTCAAATAACTGAGATTGCTTAATGAGCCTTTGAAAAAATTATGCGTTGTTTTTATTGTATGGAAGCATTATTTTGGTTTTCTCCTTGATGCTTTATTTGGGTTGACTTGGCGCATGCTAACACATGTTAGACTCTTACAAAGTCGCCAATAGCCTCTATGATCATTTATTTTTTGACTTTTGATGCCATCTTATGCTTCTTTTAATGTCGCTTTGTCGCTTTGCATGATTATGGCCATTATTACTCTCTTAGTTGGTCGCTCCCAGTCTTTTGCTAGCCCTCGCCTTGTACTGAGTATGAGCTCTACTCGTGCATCCAACTCCTAAAAGCCAAAGTTTTCCAAAGTGTCCACCATACATACCTACTAGCAATTTGCTATTCCAAGTAAATTTGACTTGCTTTTATTTTCTCTTCAAATTAAACTCTTACCAGTGTTATGCGAAATTCGGTCAGTAAAGCTCTCACGAACCGGAAGGCACACTTTACTTTTCCTGTTCTTAAAAATTTGACATTGTGGTCTCTTATGTTGAGTTGTTATGCTTGCAAGTTGTAAGTTGGAGACTAGCCCAGCCATGCTGCCATGGGCAAGCTTTCAACATTGCACTTCTTATTTGAGTTGATATCGTGATCTTTTGTTTATGGATGCCCGCGGTGTGAAATGAATTGGGAATCTTGTGGGGATCATGGAGTTTGGATATGTGTTAGGGAAACGCCGGGCCGCCAATCTAAGCCATGCATAATTCATGGTGGAATTTTGCAGCATACCCATGGTGAACATATGACGACGCATCTCACAATAAAAAGCTAAACAAAAGGCAAATAAAAGAGATGTCGAGGTGTTCATTGTCTGCTTGTCCTGTCATTTTGGTGTGGGCTTGTTCCATGTCATCGGGCACGGAGGTACCCCTTTGGCGGTTCTCAATGATATGCATATATTTACAATGACAAGAGCCTTGCTTGGGACTCTAAGTAAAGTAGCATGAGGTTTGGGTACTCGTATTCACGGGGCACGAGGTTTTCAACTTATGATTTGTCAAGCATATGCATCATAATTGTTCTCGCATTAACTTTAACCATTCAAGATGCTTATGATGGGGGCAATGAGAGCTCAAAGCCGGTAAGTACCATAATTTTTGAAGGTTATAAAACTTGCAATCACTGCTTCCCTCTGCGAAGGGCCTTTCTTCTACTTTTATGTTGAGTCACCACCTTCTATCTTTATGCACCATTAAGAGAGCATAGTTGTCATTCTTAGTGTAATATGCATTGTCCCAAAGTTCATTGATTGATTCATATTGTTGGTTTCACTTGTTCTTAAATTATTTGTATCTAGTCGCCCTCTTAAACTTGAATTTGTTTACCCAGCATGTGTTATTTATCTTATGGAGAGACACCACTAGTGAACTGTGGACCCCGGTCCTATTTCCATCATATTGCCATCACCTGTTTACTTTACTCGCACTGTTTACTTTACTCGTATATTTTTACTGTTTTCCACTCGATACACTCATAACCTTTGTTTCAAGCAAACCGGTGAGATTGACAACCTCATCGTAAGTTGGGAGCAAAGTACTTGGTTGTGTGTGTGCAGGTTCCGCGTTGCAGCTAGCAAGCAAAGCTTGGACGAGGCGCCATATATAAATTGTCCGAAGCTGTCGCAAACTAGCAAGCATCACCTTCAGTCGTTTGTCTCTCGTCTCCAAGAACGATAAACCTTGGTTTCTAAACTGAGGGAAAACCAGCTGCTATACTCATCACACCTTCCTCTTGGGGTTCCCAACGGGCTGGTCATTCACCACGCATCAGTAGGAAACTTTATTCCATTAGACTCTATCTCTAAGGCTAACCTCACCTATTTCAAACCCCACAGATGCCTCCTCGTCGCGCTCCTGAGGAACAGATGCAGCAGCTGATGGAAGCCCAAGCTCAACTCATGCAAGTCATGACTCAGTTCCTTGCCAACGTTCAGAACAACAACAACAACAATAATAACAACCCTCCACCGCCACCACCACCACCACCCCCTCAGGTCGACATGCTTGCAAGGTTCTTAAGGCTTCACCCTGCCAAGTTCTCATGTGCTGCTGAACCACTGGAGGCCATGGATTGGCTCCGTTCTGTTAACAAGGACTTGGTGACAACTGGTTGCACTGATGCTGAAAAGGTTAGGTTTGCAGCTCATCTGTTGGAAGGACCAGCAGCAAGCTGGTGGGACACTTACCAAATCACTCACCCCATTGAAGAAGTGACTTGGAACTTGTTCCAGGAAGGATTTCGGGCTGCACACATTTCTTCTGGTGTGATGGGTCTGAAGAAGAAAGAGTTTCGTGATCTCAGGCAGAAGTACCGCAGCGTGTCTGAGTACATTTATGAGTTCACCAATTTGTCCCACTATGCACCGGATGACGTAGACACCAATGCAAAGAGGAAGGAGAAGTTCCTAGAGGGCCTCAACGACGAACTGTCAATCCCTCTGTCTGTTGCTTACACCCCTACCTTTCAGTCCTTGCTGGATCAAGTTATAACTCTTGAGAGCAAGGTGAAGCAATCTAAAAATAGGAAAAGAAAGCATCATGCCAGCAAGTACCAAGAGCCTGTGCATAAGAGAAGCTTCCATAGTGGCAGTGGGAGTTCTGGTTACCACAAGAATGGAGGAAACCACCACAACAATAATGGTGGCAATGGGCACCATCATCATAGGGGAAATGGCCACCACCATAATGGCCACAGGAGTCACAACAATCACAATTCCTCAAAGACAAATGGCCATAACAATGGCAACAACAATGGCAGAAACAACAATGTCCTCGAGAAGAAGGATATTAGTCAGGTGGAATGCTATAAGTGTCACAAGACTGGGCATTATGCAAATGATTGCCCGTAGAGGAAGGATGAAGGAAACAAGCCAAATCCATTCCAGAAGGGGCATGTTAATCACATCAATGTGGAGGAGGTTTATGATGAGCCTGGCGCCGTCTATGGTATGTATCTGCTGAATAAGTTTTCAATGCTTGTTCTTTTTGACACTGGTGCATCGCATTCATTCATATCAAGAGCATTTGTGGTTAAGAACAAAATACCCACTGAAACAATAGGTTGTCCTATAAGGGTAAGCTCTCCAGGGGGAGAGTTGATAGTAAATGCTGGTTGCAGAGACCTAGTCTTGGAAATTGGAAAACACAAGTTTCCGGCTAACCTCATTGTCCTAGACTCACAAGGACTAGATGTCATCCTAGGCATGGATTGGATGACCGCTTTTGAAGCAGCCATAGATTGTGCAAACAAAACCATCACCCTCACAACCCTCGAAAAGAAACGCATTCGTTTCAAATCAGCCTTTGAGCTTAAAGGGTCTAAGGTTAATTCTCTTAAGGGGGTTAGCATGGATGAAGTGCCAGTTGTGAAGGAGTATCCTAATGTGTTTCCAAAGAGCTACCAGGAATGCCACCAGACAGAGATATCGAGTTCATCATTGACTTACTGCCCGGAATAGGACCCATAGCAAAAAGGCCATACAAGATGGACATAGAAGAATTAAAAGAATTAAAGAAGCAGCTCAAGGAGCAACTGGACAAAGGTTTTATCCAACAAAGTTCATCATCATGGGGAGCCCCTGTCTTGTTTGTGGAGAAGAAAGACTCTAGCAAGAGATTGGTTGTGGACTACCGTTCGCTGAACGAAGTGACAATCAAGAACAAGTACCCATTGCCCAACATCAATGACCTGTTCGACCAACTAAAGGGAGCAAAAGTGTTCTCCAAGATTGATCTCCGATCAGGATATTTCCAACTGAAGATCCGAGAACAAGACATACCCAAGACAGCCTTTACCACCAGATATGGTCTATATGAGTATACCGTCATGTCCTTTGGACTAACAAATGCCCCGGCATACTTCATGACCATGATGAATAAGGTGTTCATGGAATACTTGGATAAATTCATAGTGGTGTTCATTGATGACATCCTGATTTACTCCAAGGATGAAAAATAACATGAGCAGCACTTACGCTTAATCATGGAAAAGCTCAGGGAGCATAAGTTGTATGCAAAGTTCAGCAAGTGTGAGTTCTGGCTGAACAAGGTAGGATTTCTTGGTCACATAGTTTCCGCGGAAGGAGTCGCGGTGGATCCAAGAAAGGTAGCATCTGTTACCGAATGGGAGTCACCCAAAAATGCGGGAGACATCCGAAGTTTCTTAGGCCTTGCGGGATACTATCGGAGATTCATTGAAAATTTCTCCAAGATCACAAAGCCAATGACTGAACTATTGAAGAAAGACAAGAAATTTGAATGGACCGACTCATGTGAAGCTAGTTTCCAAGAGCTGAAGAAACGTCTAGTAAGTGCGCCAGTTCTATGCCTGCCAGATATACAGAAGGATTTTCAAGTTTACTGTGACGCTTCTCGTCAAGGACTTGGTAGCGTTCTAATGCAGAATGGAAAAGTGGTGAGTTATGCCTCGCGCCAGCTCAAACATCACGAGAGAAATTACCCCACACATGACTTAGAGTTAGCATCTGTTGTTCATGCTCTAAAAGTGTGGAGACACTATCTGATGGGAAAGCATTATGATGTATTCACCGATCACAAGAGCTTGAAGTATATATTCACTCAGAAGGAACTGAACATGAGACAAAGAAGATGTTTGGAGCTCATAAAAGATTATGATATGAGCCTACAATACCATCCGGGAAAGGCTCATGTTGTAGCTGACGCCTTGAGTCGTAAAGGCTACGTAAATGGACTCACAGCAGGAGAGTTGCCTGAAGAATTGTGTGAACAGTTCAAAGAGCTCGGACTGGAAATTGTGCCAAAAGGATTTTTGGCATCTCTTGAAGTCCAACCTACACTGATGGACAAGATCAAAGAAGCTCAGAAGCTAGATAATGAGATAGAAGAAATAAAGAGTAATATGGCTAAGGGAAAGGCGAAGGGATTTCGCGAAGATGAGCAAGGTATTGTATGGTTTGAGAGACGTGTTTGTGTACCACAGGACCCTGAACTCAGAAAGTTGATTCTGCAAGAAGCCCATGATTCGCCCTATTCCATTCATCCTGGAAACACCAAGATGTATATGGATTTGAAGGGTAGGTACCCAATTTACCTCTCACTTTTGGCGCCAACTCCATGAATCCTTGGGCACTAGACTGGAGTTCAGCACAACATTTCATCCTCAGACTGATAGGCAAACAGAAAGGGTGAATCAAATTCTAGAAGACATGTTGAGAGCTTGTGCTTTAGACTATGGGTCTAGCTGGGATGATAATTTGCCATATGCAGAGTTTTCTTACAACAATAGCCATCAAGCTAGCATTGAGATGGCACCATTTGAAGCTCTATATGGAAGAAAATGCACTACACCATTGCTTTGGAGTGGTGTTGGAGAACGAAGTCTTTTTGGGCCAGACATAATAAAAGATGCTGAAGAAAAGGTTCGGTTGATCAGGGATAGACTCAAGATAGCTCAGTCCAGACAGAAGAGCTATGCTGACTCAAAGCGTAGAGAGGTGACCTACGAGGTAGGCGATAGAGCATACCTTCGAGTATCACCACTTCGTGGAGTGAAAAGATTCGGAGTCAAAGGAAAGCTAGCACCTCGCTTTGTAGGGCCATCCAAAGTTTTGGCTCGCAAAGGGGAAGTTGCATATGAGCTAGAACTGCCAGAATCCTTGTCTGCAGTACACAATGTGTTTCATGTTAGTCAATTGAAGAAGTGTCATCCAGAGATGGCAGATACCCCACTAAGAGACACAATACCATTGGAAGAGGTTCAGTTGGAAAGTGATCTCACGTATGAGGAGAAACCCATCAAAATCTTGGAGAGATCAGAAAGAGTTACTCGTACCAAGACAATCAAATTTTGCAAAGTTCAGTGGAGTCACCATACTAAAGAAGAAGCAACTTGGGAACGAGAAGATGAACTCCGAGAAGACCATCCGCACCTATTTGCTAGCCAACCCGAATCTCGAGGGCGAGATTCATCTTAAGGGGGTTAGACTTGTAACATCCCAAATCTTGGAAAGAAATTGAAATTTTTGCACACATGAAATCATAAACTCATCACATGCATATGCACCCATTTTATCATCTTATGTGCATATTTACCAAAAAGTTTTGGTTATTACTTGAATCAAAACCTTCCCTGTAGTTCAAACCAATAGGAAAAAATATTTTACAAAAGTTGTTTAAAATCTTTTTGGAGCCTTTTTGCAAATTTCACAAAAGAAAAAAGAATTAGAAAAGAGAAAAGAATTAGAAAAATAGAAAGAGGCCGAGGGGCAGCCTTTCGGCCCAGGCAGAAAAACGGCCCAAGGCCCACCCGGAGACGCACCCGACACAGTATCTTCTCCCCCTTCTTTCGCTGACATGCGGGCCCCCCTTGTCATCTCCTTCCTTTGGCGAAAATAACGCCCGGGAGACTCGTCGTGCAATCTCCTCCTCCCCCTCTCAATTCGCGTTACTCCCTGCCCCATTCGACACATGACCGCAACTATAAAAACCCCTCCCTCTCCTCTCCATTCTCCCCCTTCTCTCCCTCTGCATTACGCTGCCAAGCTCTTGGAATACCCCGCCGGAGTCTGCTGCCTCCGCTACTAGAAACCGCCGATTCCGACGAGGTAACACAACCCCGACCCCTCCCTATGGCCTCGTCCCCCTCCTTTAGCTCCAGCGCATCTCCTGATACCATCTGCTGGTTCTAAAACGCAGGGAAACGAGCATCGTGTCCGCTCCCGAAGCTCACCGTCGCCATAGCCGAGCTCCAGCCGCGTCTTCGTCCCTGGTTTGGACAAAATCGAGGACGCCGATCAAACAAACAAGGTCGCCTCGTCCTCCTCGTAGCCTCGCCGTCATCTAGGACCTGCTGCATCATCGCCAGAGACCACCACCTGTGCGCCTCGTCGGAGTTCCTCATCGGAAACCTAACCTAGCCCGGTGAGCTCCTCCCCTCTTTAACCCTGGCCGTCAGATCCAGATCCGGTGGCTCATTTTAAAACTTAACCGAACCGGTATCTTTAGATCTGAACCATTCGGGATCCTTTAGATCTGATGCACCACATTACAGATCCGGCCGAATCGGTATTAACCAACCAGAGCTCACCACGTGGCGGCCTGGGATATAACCCGATCGGTTTTTCGTTTAAAAATTTCAGAAACACTTCTAAGCTTCCAAATTCCATAACTTGAGTTCTGTTTATCCAATTTTAGCAAACTTTATGTCCTTGGATTTATAAAAATGAGAGGAACATATTTCTGGCATAATATTTCACTTTTGCTCTTGTAGTACACATTTTATTACTGATTGCTTTATTTAAGTATTTTGGCTAATAAAAATAGTTGAAAATTTTATTTTACAGTAATTCTTTTTGCTTTTGATTAGTATATGTCCTCTCTGTACTGTAGCATGTGTAGAATGTTTTTAGTATTATTTCTTCTACTCTTGTATAAATACTTTGTATGTGTAAAATTCATGTGTGTTATAAATTGATCCAAGTTTTATAAATAAATTCTAAAATTTTGATCATGTCATCATGCATATAGAAACTAACCCGAGAACTTAATAAGTGTCCTTGTGGTGTTTAAAATCCATATTGTGTACATATTTTTCTTTTGAGTGTTTTTGTGAATGAATGATATGTGCTTATGGATGTATCATTTCATGTGTAGATTGTGCTGAGTGCAACGAGTGTCTTTGTGATGAGTGCACCAACTCCTCTCCTCACCAAGGCAAGTGTCACCATATTCCTTGTCCTACTGAAAGCTTTAGTCACTTGTAGTTTTTCTAATAGAAGATGCATGTGTAGGTGGTTTTATGAGTTTATGTCTTAGTGGCTAGATTTTATGCTAAGTCTTTTGTCTAGATTTTGTCTAGCCCTTGCATCTCCTAGTAGAATTGCTGCTACTATAGGACTTTGTTTTACACTTGTTGTGGGAAGGGTTATCACATATTTTGGCTAAGTGTTGAAAAACCTTGTTTTGCAAAAACTAAGAAAACAACTAAGTTAATGAACCACCTGGGTGGAATGTGGCTTGATTGGGTTATGTTGAGTGGTTCCCTGGGGTCATGTCGTTGTCGGTGTTCTGGATACCGGGGTATCCCGGTCCACCTGCTCCTGGGCCCCGTCATCGGCCCATCTTCAGCCCAGGGGAAGGACAACGACCCAAGCTGCGGAGAAGACCCTCATGAGGAGGCGCCTCGTGAGGAGAACGACGACCAAAACTGCTAAGGACCAGAAGACCTCCTCACGAGCCCCTGCTGGTGAGGAGAGGAAGCACGCCCACGTCAGCTCAGCACGTTTGCGTGCAGAGCAAGAAGATAACGGGCAGAAGACCGCGTACCACCCACGCTACCCCCGACAGGGAGGAGACCAACTTTCGCTGTGCCTGCCTAAAGCGGCACAGTGGTTGTTGGCCACCCCCCTAAAAATAGCGTGGACGGTGCAGGGCGCCAGGGGAAGACGTCAGCTTCCCCCACCCACTCCGGTGGACCGGCGCCACTACTCTACGAAGACTACGTCCACAGAAGAATAGAGTCTACAGCTGTGCTCCCTCCTTGGCCGTGTGTGGCAACCCCTTCCCCAAGAAGATAAGGGGAAGGAGGACCTGGGCGCTATAAAGGGAGGGGGAGGCCACCCCTTAGAGGGGGATCGGATCTTCATCTTCTTCAGGCTGCTAGCTGGACACGCAGGTTGTTCAACCTCTGGCCAGCTAGAGCTTTGTAACCGAGACCTTGTACTCCTCGCGAGGTGTCGCATTGCAATACAAGAAGGCAGGAAGTAGGGGTTTTACCTCACCACGAGGGCCCTGAACCTGGGTAAGACTCGGCGTCTCTCTCTGCAGTGCGTAGCGCGTTCGACAACTCGAGGCTTCCGTCACCGTGCTTCGCTGCGATCCTAGATCTCACACGTTCAGCCCCCTGCTTTCGAATCTTTGGGTCCGTCGCGTGGTACCCCGTGTTCTTGCGACATGAATTCCATCGACATTTGGCGCGCCAGGTAGGGGGCTGTGGTGTGACTTCTTCCAGATCTGCTTCGACATGAGTGACGACCGTCGTCGCCGTCTTCGCCTTCGCGCTGTCTACGCAAGCCGTCGCCGAGATCGTCTTCAGGTCCTTGATGGCCTAGAGGCCATTGGAGAAGGCGCGCCGGCTCCCGGCGACCTCAGCTTCGAGGGCTTCGCGGCGCTCGATGGGCCACTTCGCCGCGCGGCATGGCCGTCTTGCTTCCGGCCGGAGATCGGTGCGCGTTACGACGGGACCTCCGATCCCGTGGAGTTTTTGCAGCATTACGCGGCCGCCATACGGTCAGCGGGAGGTGACGGGCGTGTCATGGCTGGCTGGTTCATGATGGCGGCAAAGGGAGAGCCTCGCCAGTGGCTCTACGGGCTACCGCCAAGATCCATCTCGTCCTGGAGGGACCTCTGCGAGCGCTTCCTCGACAGATACGCATCCCTGGGGCCTAAGCCAGAGGACGCGTAGGCCTGCGCCGTCCTCGATGGCCTCGTCCCCTGGTGCTTGAAGATTGGGCAGGGGGGCTTGAGGAGCTCACCCCCTTGCCTTCGCCTGAGGAAACGGAACTCTTCGTCTACGCAAGGAGCAAAGTGTAACGGCAGTCTCACTCGCCACTAATCTTTTCTAATCTATAGAAAATGCCTGGAATCGTGAGTTTTGGCTTCACCAGCCTCGCAATTTCAGCTAATTGCGGCTTAAAGCGAACGTGAGTTTTCGCTCGACTGCCTTTCGAGAAAGAGCCGGAGCACGGTGTCCGCGCTGGGGCCTTCGCCTGGAAAACAGCAGGCCCGCAAAACCCAGAACGGATCGAGCTCTGACTAGGGAAGGGACCCGCTACAGTCACCTCATACGATCCATGGTGCTCTCTCCTCTCGAGCGACACTCGAATGAAGGCGCATGAGCGCGCGAGAGTCGCACAATTCGTGTAGATTTCTCCAAGCCTTCTGCTGTCCTTGTCTGCGGCCTTGTGTTTCTTCTCCTGGAATCACCTTTGTTGTGTTTGGACGCCTGGGGGGCTGCAGGGAGATAGTCCTGTATGCCATTACAGTCACCTCTGGAGCGCCAGTGCCCGCTAGCCTTGCACCACGAGCTGCATACTAAGCGTTAGGCTGCTATCCCGCTCGGAGGTTGGCCCCTGAACGGCGTAGAGCATTCCCCAGACAAAGACGAGGCAAGGAAAAACGTGCAAGGGTGCAAATGAGGACAATTTGGCAAGCGATGCCTTAAGTACGATTACAACTTAAACTGGCCCAGCAGGGCAATGTCTGACGGCTGCCGAGTGTGCAGCTAACTTAGTTCTTCTGGAGGAGGTCTAGGAGGAGCTTACTGGGCGACCGCTGCTTCGCCCTCGCCATCGCCGGCGCCTTGACTGGAGCTTGAGGACGCCTCCCCGCTGGACTCTGACGATCCGTCGTCTTCCTCCCCAGCCTCCTCGCTGCCGGACCCTCTGGAGCCGGAGGTGTCGCCGCTAGAGGAGCTCTCCGGTGCGGGTGCTCCAGGGCGGGCGTAGATGGCCTGCAACCGTCGCAGGGCGATGTCCAGACGCCCTGCCCTGGCCACTGCTGCACAGTCAGGAGTTCCTGGCGGAGGAGGCGGCGGCCTCCGCAGCACCTCTTCCAGGTTGAGGTCGGGACGAAGGCGTTGGATGTTGGAGAAGATCCTGGTCCCCGCGAGCCCCAGCAGCTCCCGGCACTCGGCGTCGATGAGCTCCAGGACCTTCGCCGATGCGCCGTCCAGCTCTTCAGCCAGCTGGCTGAAGAAGAGCAAGATCGACCCGTCGTCCTCAGGGACGGTGGGCAGGGTCAGCCCGTGGATGCCCAGGCGGTGCGCCGCCACCATGACGCGGGCCGAGAACCCGCGGAACATCTGCACCCGCTGCCTTCGCAGCACGCGTGCCTCCTCCTCGGAGTCCCTAGCCTCCTGAAGCTCCCTGGAGGTCTCAAACGCCCTGCAGGACCGACGCCAAGTTCTCCTCCTCAAGCCTCTGCACGTCGCGCCGGAGTGAAGCGATGGTGGCATCCGCTTCAGCAAGGGCGCGCTCGGCGCCCCGGTGCTCCAGGTCGCGGACCTGGTGCTCCAGGGTTTCGCGCTTCTGCTTGTACATCACCAGGGCGGCGTCGGTCTTGGAGCGGAAGTCCGCGCGGCACGCCTCGGTGGTCTCGGCGTGCCTCCGCTCGTACTCCTGCTCCATGCTGATCCGTCGCTGGTTCAGCATGTGGTCCATCTTCGCCTGAAGGGAAGCCTTGCGCTGGTTCAGCGCTTCTTGGCACCGGGTCAGCTCGTCATTGGACCGGCTGGCCATTGCCTCCCGGCTCTCGAGGGCCTCTCGCTCCCTGTTGAGCCGGTCCTCGAGGGCATGGAGCTGCTCCTCTCGGAGGCGGAGTCCCCGCTCGCGTTCGCGAGCCTCTGCTTCTCGGACAGTGAGCCCAGCCTCTTGCAGGCTCAGGCTCTCCGCCCGGGAATCAGCGCTCTCCTCGCGAGCATGAAGGAGGGCCTCCCGGTCTTAAACCTCGTCCAGCCTCTGCTGGGCATTGGCGAGAAGGCCATCGGCATTGGTCCTGGCTTCGTCCAGGAGGTGCTGGGCTGCCCGCTTAGCCTCCTCCCCAGCCAAGGCTGGGTTGGGGGGCCCGACGGTAGGGGGAATCTTCTGGCGCGCTTCGGAGATGATCTCCATGGCTTCTTGATGCGCCCTGGCCAGGACTCCCCTCGCCGACTCCCTGGCGTTCGCCAGAGCTTCTTCGGCCTCCTCGACCGCGCTGGCGCGGATCTCCTCCGCCTCCTTCCTCGCCTGCTCGCGGCGCTCGGCGGCACGCTGGTCCAGGAGACGGCATCTCTCCATGGCTTGGTGCAGGAGGGCCCAGCCCTCGTTGATGCGCGCCACCTCGGCAGTATGCGCCCTGACGACCTCGTCGCGGAGGGCGCCGGTCACGGTCGCGAGCACCCTCGCCCATGGGTCAGCGGCGTGGGGCTCGGCGGCGATCCTCGCGGGCCTCCCCAATATCTCCGGCAGGGGAGGCGATGTAGCCCTAGAGGGCCCCGGCTCGGTGGGGGTCGCCCCCCTCTCGCCGCTGGGCTCGGGGGGCTGTCCCTGAGCTGGGCGGTGCGGCGGTTCTTGCCGGAGGAGCCTCTGGGGTGGTGGTGGTGCTGGCTACAGAGGGGGCAGTAGGAGCTGCCCCCATCGTCTCTGGTGTGCCCCCTGCGCTAGGGGGCTCGGCCGCGCTGGGAGCCGTAGTGGCTCCCGAGGCGGGCTGCGCGTCCGTGGACGCGCGATCTTCTTCTTCTCTGGCGGCGCGTGGCAGCATCGCCGGGGTGGTAGTGGTTGCCGGGTTGGGGCCCGGCGTGGTCTGCCCAGTCTTCCTCTTCTTCCTCCTCTTCTTCTCTTCCTTCTTCTCCTTGGCGTCCCTGGAGAGAGCAGGGGGAAGAGAGATGAGGAAAAAAGGTAAGTCAAAGAAAGGAGTTTTCTGTGCAGGGACACTCACGAGGCATCTCGCTCCACCCATCCTCTTTTGCTCGGGAGGCCAGAGGATGCCGGTGGTGGTGCGGAGGATTCGCCCGCCGGCTTCTTGCCGTGGGAGACCCCGCCCTCCGGTCGCCGGCTGGCGCGCTCGTCGTTGAACTTGGAGCGGCGCTCCGCCTCCAGGCGGGCTTGGCACCCCTCCTCCTCCAAGTCTCGCGAGGAGGACGCGTCGACATCTCCCCCGGTGGGCTGGTCCGGTGAGGAGGAGGAGTCATCGGAGGAGTCGGAAAGCACCACTGTGCCCGCGGGGCGCCTCCGACGGACCAGCTGATCGCCGGACTCTGCATCGTCGTCGTCAAGGTCTCCAGAGGCCGAGGGCCCCGTTCCTCTTGCTGCCGAGTCCTGCTCCGAGCTGGCCGCAGGTGCGCTCGGGAGGGGACCAGCCACGACGCCGTCGGCAAGGAACGGGCCCCAGACGTTGAACTTCAAGATCCCCGCCGTGACGCGGCTGGTCTCCCGAGCGCCCAAATTGTAGATCGGCAGGGCATTGCGCGGGATAGCGGGGATGGCAACGGAAGAGAAGAAGGCTCTTATTACCTCCTCCCGAGCGTCGGCGTTGAGCTCGCTGACGTGGAGCCTGAGGTCGTCCCCGACCCTGTGCCTCCAGATCTCCCGGCGGTGGTCCCGCAGGGGGGCGATGCGTCGGGTGACGAACTCCACCCCGACCATGGTCCCTGTGACGCCTGCCTCCCGGAGATCTCGGATTCGCGGGCGGAGCGTCCTCAGTGCTTCTTCAAGAAGGGCCTCGCTGGCCCAGGTGGTGAGCTTGACGGGAGGGATCCCGGTGACAAGGAAGAGCTCCGATTCTTCGAGGATGTCGACGAAGAACCAGCGGCTTCGAAAGTCTTCAACTTTCTTCATCCACTTCAAGTCGATGATGTCGCCCTCTGTCCCGGCGGTGGCGATGAAGGAAACACATCCGAAACTCTGGTTCAGCCCAGAGGACCGGAGAGAGAAGAGGTGGCGAAAGTACGCCACCGACGGCTTGATGCCGATCCAGGCCTCGCAGGCGTAGGCGAAGACCGCCAGCAAGGTGGCGGACTTGGGATGCAGGTGGATGGCCTGGATCCCGTAAGTCTCCAAGATCGCCAGGAAGAAGGGGGAGAACGGCGGCAGCAGGCCGGCGAAGACGGAGAAGAGGAAGAAAGGTTGCGCCGTCGGGGGCAGAGTATCCCGCGGCACGCGGCCGTGCCAGATGCGGGTGGCGCCCCACTCATTGTTCCTGCTCCCGACCATCTCTCGGACGGTCTGGAGCTCGCGGCTTCTCTTGATGCGGGAGTCGAGCAGGGGCGCCGCCGGCCGCGGCGCAGCTGCGGAAGACCTCGCCGCTCCAATGGCCCTGCGCGGTGCCATGGCTCTGGGCGGGGGCGAGTTGCGGTGAGAAGATTGGAGGCTAGGAAGATTTGGATGCGCAAGATCTTCAGAGGGGAGGTGGCGGTGGCGGTGTGCTGTGGGAAAGAGGAAGGAGCCTTCTCTGCCAAGCTTTTAAGGGGACGACCAGGGCGCGGTTTCCGAAGCGTTGGCCTTGACGCGACGGTTCAAAAAAACGCCTGTTACCCCACCCACTACGCACGATCTCCACGCCGCCTCGCTTCGCCAACTGCAAGGGCGCCACGTGCCCACGACCTCCGCTTCTTCGCATGGTCCTCTGACCGCGCAGTTGACGCGTGCCGTTGGAGGGCCCAGCAGCTTCTGGGGCCCCCGGCCCTTCGCTCCCTCAAGAGGGCGCGTTCGCGGGCCGGGCTCCCGGGGGCTACTGTCGGTGTTCTGGATACCGGGGTATCCCGGTCCACCTGCTCCTGGGCCCCGTCATCGGCCCATCTTCAGCCCAGGGGAAGGACCCAAGCTGCGGAGAAGACCCTCACGAGGAGGCGCCTCGTGAGGAGAACGACGACCAAAACTGCTAAGGACCAGAAGACCTCCTCACGAGCCCCTGCTGGTGAGGAGAGGAAGCACGCCCACGTCAGCTCAGCACGTTTGCATGCAGAGCAAGAAGATAACGGGCAGAAGACCGCGTACCGCCCACGCTACCCCCGACAGGGAGGAGACCAACTTTCGTTGTGCCTGCCTAAAGCGGCACAGTGGTTGTTGGCCACCCCCCTAAAAATAGCGTGGACGGTGCAGGGCGCTAGGGGAAGACGTCAGCTTCCCCCACCCACTCCGGTGGACCGGCGCCACTACTCTACGAAGACTACGTCCACAGAAGAATAGAGTCTACAGCTGTCCTCCCTCCTTGGCCGTGTGTGGCAACCCCTTCCCCAAGAAGATAAGGGGAAGGAGGACCTGGGCGCTATAAAGGGAGGGGGAGGCCACCCCTTAGAGGGGGATCGGATCTTCATCTTCTTCAGGCTGCTAGCTGGGCACGCAGGTTCTTCAACCTCTGGCCAGCTAGAGCTTTGTAACCAAGACCTTGTACTCCTCGCGAGGTGTCGCATTGCAATACAAGAAGGCAGGAAGTAGGGGTTTTACCTCACCACGAGGGCCCTGAACCTGGGTAAGACTCGGCGTCTCTCTCTGCAGTGCGTAGCGCGTTCGACAACTCGAGGCTTCCATCACCGTGCTTCGCTGCGATCCTAGATCTCACACGTTCAGCCCCCTGCGTTCAAATCTTTGGGTCCGTCGCGTGGTACCCCGTGTTCTTGCGACACGAAATCCATCGACAGTCGTCGAACCTCTGAACCACCAGGTGTATCTCACTTGTGGATGGCCACCCAGGAGCAAAGAAATTGGAGACGTTCAAGTCATGAAGCTTCCAGTGCAACCACAAGACATATGGGCTCTCTCTTGACCAACTAAGGTGCAAGAACTCAAGCCAGACGGACAGAGGGTGGTAGATGTTGATAGGAGGGAACGCGTCCGGCTTGGTCTAAGGGAATGCTTCTGAAAGGTCTTGTCTTAGTTTTCACTTGGACATTTGAGGCAAAATGAGTCTCATGGCAAAATGGGTTAACTAAGTCTTGTGGGAAAAGTGTACCACCTCTACAGAGTGTTTAGAACTAAGTACTTAGCTGTGTCCCCGGTTATGGACAATTTGAGTGACATGATGTTGAAGCTGTTCAAGAATCTCCTCATCCCAATTTCTTTAAGTTAAAACTTGATGGGTAAACTTGGGTAGAAAAGAGTTTCTCTTAAACAAAAATTTTGCTAAGGAAAAACTTGAGTTTTACAAAAGATAGGATTGAAGCTTGCTTTTGCAAAGTCAAACTCCACCTGGCCAAATAGCATATAAGTGTAGGTGCCATTGAGTCCACCAAAGTGACATCTTGCCAATACATTCAAAGTATTGACCCTCTGTGGCTGCAACATATCATGTTGCAGGTTACTATTATGAAGATTGAAGGTTGCTGCTCCTTGGTTACGAGTCTTCGTCCAACACATCTGCCTGTGGAGCTATGAAGAAAGAAGACTTGTAGTTTATTTAATTAGTCATTTCTCTCGAGTTGTAATAAGTTGTGGCATTGTTCCACTTAAGTTGTAAAAGAACTATTTTATTTGTGGATCAAGCGTTGTAATAAAGACCTTTGTATTCTTGATATTTCATCTTGTACTATGTGTGCTAGCAGTTGATCCGGGACTAGCACAAATAAAGCACAGGTATGCTACACAAATCCAACTCAAACTTACAACAGCTTTAAGATATTCTAATATGAAACTAAACAGTGGAAACAAAAATGAACAAGGTAGAAACAAAAGTATATGCGGTGAAAACATAGTTTTGTTCATTTGAAAACTGCTTTGTTAACAAGGTTGATCAAGTCTTGTCACCAAACCACTTTTCTATGAAGCAAAACTTTGCATTTCACTAAATGTTATGTTACCTCGACCTTGATAGGCATAGTCCCAACCATAACAATTTGATATTCTTCTTTGGGCGTTGGCCTTGAACAAATAATTTGACCAACTCTGATGGTCTTAATATTCTTGATTGAATTTAGAGCATATTTTCTATCAATCTTTTTGGGAAAATAGACCATGTGCTCTTTATCATTGACATTAAAAGTTACTTTCCCTTGATTGCAATCAATAACAGCACCTGTAGTGTTTAGAAAAGGTCTCCCAAGAATAATAGACATATTGTCATCTTCAGGCATTTCTAACACAACAAAGTCAGTTAATATCAAACAATTATTAGCAACTTGAACAGGAACATTCTCACATATACCAATAGGAATAGTAGTAGACTTATCAGCCATTTGTAAAGATATATCAGTCGATATCAACTTTTCTAGATCAAATCTCTTGTAGAGAGAAAAAGGCATGACACTAACTCCAGCTCCTAAATCACATAAAGAAGTTCTAACATAATTATTTTTAATAGAGCAAGGAATAGTTGGTATACCTGGATCTCCAAGCTTTTCTAGAACTTTACCATCAAAAGAGTAATTAGCAAGTAAAGTGGAAATGTCCTCACTAGGAATCTTCCTTTTGTTAGTAACAATATCTTTCATATACTTTGAATAAGGAGGCATTTTAATAGCATCAGTCAAAGGAATTTGCAAAAATAAAGGTCTCATCCATTCACAAAACCTGTTGTAGTGTTCTTCTTCCTTGGATTTGTGTTTCTTACCAGGAAAAGGCATTGGTTTCTGCACCCAAGGTTCTCTCTCATTAACATGCTTGTTGACAATGAAGTCTTCCTTAGTGTACTTTGCATTCTTAGTGAGCTTTTCTGGTTCCTCTTCAACTTCTTCTTTATCGGAAGCATTACCACTCTCGGTTTCAGCATCAGAAATAGAAACACTATTAGGATCCTTACCTGTTTCAGAAGATTCCGCAACAGTTTTGTGCTTCTTCTTCTTCTTCTTGGAAGGATTACCATTACTTGTAATACGTTGAGAATCTTGCTCGGTCCTCTTAGGATGCCCTTCAGGATATAAGGGATCTTGAGTAGTAGCACCACCTCTAGTGCGTATTTCACACACTTGTTTTTCTCTTGCAGCATTAACTAGCAGATCTTTTTGCACCTTGGTAAGCTGATCAATTTGAGTCTGAACCATTTGAAAATGTTTGACAAGCACATTCACATCATTGGAGGTTCTCTTCACAATATCCTGCAACTTGTTAATAGCTCTAGAATTTTCCAACAAATGATTCTGCACTCTCTTATTAAAATTATCTTGATTAACAATGAAATTATCAAACTCATCTAAGCATTGATCAGGAGGTTTAGAGTAAAGAATATCTCTATTATCAAAGCGTTGGAGAGAGTGTACCTCAATAGTAGATGAGCGAGGGAATGGCTTACATAATTCTTCTATAGGTGGTAGATTCTTCACGTCTTCAGATTTAATACCCTTCTCCTTAAGATATTTCTTGGCTTATCTCATCACTTCATCATTTAATTCAATCATCCCTCTCTTCTTTGGTGTCGGTGATGGCATGGGTGCTGGTGTTGGTGTTGACTCAGCCATAGTCCAATCATCATAATTCCGGCTTATTTTAGCCATTAATTCTTCAGCTTCAGCTGGAGTCTTTTTCCCGAAAACACCACCAGCACAACTATCCAAGTATGTCTTAGATTCAACAGTTAGTCCATTATAAAATATATCAAGGAGTTCATTTTTAGGCACTGGCTCTCCAGGCAGTACTCTAATTAAAGAGCAAAACCTTCCCCATGATTCTGGTAGTTTCTCTCCTTTTACCTGCTCAAAGTCAAAGATTTTCTGCAAAGCAACATGTTGAGCACTAGCAGGAAAATATTTCTGAAAGAAAGTGTTAACCAAAGCAATAGGACTATCAATAGATCCAGGAGAAAAATTATTAAACCAAGCTTTAGCTGCACCTTTCAATGAAAAAGGGAAAATCTTAGCAACAAAGTACATATGCAGCTTAGTATCATCAAAAAACAAATTACTCAAAGAAGAAAGCTCATTCATGTGCTCCATAGCACTCTTACTTTCAGTACCACAAAAGGTTCTTTCTCAACAATAGATATGTAAGATAAATCCAAAGAGAAATCATAGTTCTTATCACTAATATGTATCAGAGAAGCAGCAAACATAGCATCAGGAGATAACTTGTATCTAGCAACACGTCTTGCATAAAGATCTCTAATAGCATCAGCATCACTAGTAGTATGAGATTCATAAATAAAATCATCATCTAACTCAACATAAGCATCATCAAGATCATCACTAGGGCATTCCCTAGACTCAGGTGAACTAGCAGGAGTAACAGTAGTGTTCCCCAATTGCTTAGTTCTAGCAATTGTAGCATCTAAAAAGGAACCTAACGAACTACTCTCATCAAGCATAGTAGAAACATCATCAAAACTATCAGTAGCATTTTCAAACTCAGTAGAAGAAGTAGCATGTGCATGCAGTGGTGTAAGCAACTTACTCATAACAGATGGCGAATCAAGAGCAATAGAGGTGTTCAGAGTCGTACCTCTTCTTGTAGTGGATGGCAATATAGGAACTTTTCCATCACGAGGTTTACCCATGATGAATGGATTGCAGCGAACAATATGAATCCCAAGTGAACTTACAAATAAAGCTATGCTCCCCGGCAATGGCACCAGAAAATAGTCTTGATGACCCACAAGTATAGGGGATCGCAACAGTCTTCAAGGGAAGTAAAACCCAAATTTATTGATTCGACACAAGGGGAGACAAAGAATATTTATAAGCCTTAATAGATGAGTTGTCAATTCAGCTGCACCTGGAAACAGACTTGCTCGCAGCGGTTTATCAGTAGCAACAGTTTTATAGTGGTGATAGTAGTACAATAGTAGCAACAATAATAAAGTAAAGGCAGTAATAATAGCAATAGTAAACAATAGGATTAAATACTGTAGGCATGGGGATAGATGTACGGGCGTTGCATGGATAAGATAATTCATGAAATCAGTAAGACATGGGCAATTGCAGATAAATAATGATAAAGCATCCTAGTACTAAACAACCATAGGCATGTGTTCCATAAATAGTCGTACGTGCTCATAATGAGAAACTTGCATGACATCTTTTGTCCTACCAGCCTGTTTGCAGCAGGGCCTCAAGGTAATCTACTGGTAATTAAGGTACTCCTTTTAATAAAGTACCGGAGCAAAGCATTAACACTCGGTGAACACATGTGATCCTCACATCACAGCAATCCCCTCTGGTTATCCCAATTGCTGTCACTTTGGGGCCTCAGGTTCCGGACAACAATATGTGTATACAACTTGCAGGTAAGATCATAAACAACAAGTATCATCATAAAACAATAACAAGTTCAGATCTGAGATCATGACACTCAGGCCCAAAGTGACAAGCATTAAGCACAACAAGTTGCAACAATGTCATAAGCACTAATAATAGATACTAGGCACCATGCCCTAACAATCTCATAGAAAATTACATGAATGATCTCATCCAATCCCTACCACCCCCTTCGACTATAGCGGGAATTACTCACACATGGATGGGGGAGTCATGGATGGTTGATGGAGAGACGTCGGTGATGATGGTGATGAAGATATCCTCCAAATCCCCGTCCCGCAGGGTGCCAGAACGGAGTTTCTGGTTCCGAATCGCGGTTTCTGATGGTGGCGGCGCAGCGGAAGTCTATCTGGGAAAAACGGTGAACCCCCGATAGTTTCAGGTCGAAGGGTATATGTAGGCGAAAGGAGGGCTCAAGGAGGCAGCTGGGGTGGCCTCACCATCCCCTAGCGCGGCCAGGCCTGGGCCGCGCCACCAGGTGGTGAGCCTGGCTCCCAGCCCCTCTCCGTCTCGTCTTCTAGCTCCGTGGGTCTTCTGGTAAAATAAGAATTTTGCAGTATTTTTCTGGGATTTTTCCTAAAAGTTGGATTTCTGCACAAAAACAAGACACCAGGGCAATTCTGCTGAAAACAGCATTAGTCCGTGTTAGTTGTATTCAAAACACACAAATTAGAGGAGAAACAATATCAAAAGTGTTCGGGAAAGTAGATACGTTTTGGACGTATCATACATGCATGAACTTTGTAGTTTATTGATGCATATTCCAACATATTAAGATGTTATTAGTTCTTATAATCATATTTTGCATTGATTTATGGGGATTTTCCATCGACCCCCTTATTTTGGTTATAGCTCTATAGAACAGGAAAACTCTGTTTTGTATATTTTGATGTTTCAGGAATCTTCCCGAACTCAAATGGGCCTAGAATTTTTCAGGCTTTAATATTTTATTATGGGAACCTTTTGGATCACAAGAAGTCACAAGGGGGGCCACGAGGCCCAAAAGAGCACAGGTGGCGCACCCCCCAGCTAGGTCGCGCCACCCTTGCTTGTTTGGTCCTCAGACCCTCGATGCAGTCCATCTTCATCCCTGGATCCTTAGCTTGACCTAAAAATGACTATATAAAGACCCCCCCCCAAGGCATTCCCTCGAGGAGGTGGTGGAGAAACACGCTGTTCCAGCAAAAATCGGAGGGGGAAACACTACGGGAGTCGCCCCCGGTCGCTTCTCCAACCTCTCCAACATCACCACCATCGATACCGCCATGAAGAGGGAGTAGTCCACCTATGGACTATGGGTTTATGGCAGTAGCTTGATCTATTTATCTCTTATGCTTTCATGTTTAGATGCCATATGAGCTGCCCAACATGATTATGGCACATATTATGTAATTCCAATGTGGTGGATCTTTATTTTATTGGATGATCTATGAGATGTGATATGTTATTGCGTTTTTGATTTATAAGTAGATGCATACTGTTACCCCAGTTTTATTACCTCTTTTGATCCAACTTGTATTTTACCAATCCACGGTTACCTCACTAGGGATAAAAAAGAATGTATGTGTTATAATTTCTTAGTGACAGCTGAGAATTCCTAGCGACATTCATAGACATAGTTCTATTGTAATATGTCCAAGCGGTAGCATATTTGATATTCAACATCATGTCAAAGTACCTAAGGCTATACTCTGTTAATTCTTAATACTAGATTGCTTGAAGTGTATTCCTTTCTAGTGGAGGATAAGTAAGATGTGTTGCATCATCTTCATGTTAGGATGTGATGCCCATATGAATATTATCAAGTTAACATAATAAAAATCATGTTGATGTTTCGGTCATCTATCTTGCGCTTAATGCCACCACAATGTTATGAGATAGTAGACACGTGAACCCATGAACCCCGGTCCATTTTTAATCATAAGAAACGCCTTTCCAACAATTGCATGTGTCTTTTAAAATTCATCATTATTTAAATCCGAAAATACAAAAACATATTCACTTTCTTTCAATCACATCCAAAACCCAAAAGCAACATTATCATATTGTTTTAGTTGCATAATAGCTTTAGTTTACTTTCACGCATGATATTTACTTTATTGCGTTGTTATTTATTTTATTGAAATTTTTATTTTATTTTACTTACATTCAACACCTTGTGCTAGAAAACCACTCGGTGGAGTTGGAGATGCAAGACAAGGAGATTGTTTTGCAGGTTGCCTGACGAGAAGGAAGAGAGATTTTTCGACTATTCCCCGAGAGTTCGATATAAACCCCGAGTTCCCTCATGGGGAAATTTTACTCTTGCTACAACACTCTGCACTTGGAGTCCCAACAAAGTGGCACAGTGCTTAGTGTCATCAAGACTATTTTCTAGCGCCATTGCCCAGGAACAAAGGAAAGCATTCACAACTGCGAGCTTCCGTGAGCGAAGGCCATTCTCCGATGCAAGATCATCTTCTAGCGTCATGCAATCACCTAAGCTTGGGGAGGTTGCACCATTGTGAGTCTTCTCGTTTTTTTAGATTTGCAAAGCATTCCTCTTTTTCTTGTTTTTGTCTTTTAGGTCTTTTTTGTTTTTTCTTATTCACACAAAATCCATAAAAATTTCTAGATGGCTTCTTCTAGTGCAAATAAAAATATAGTAGTCGTTAATGATGAGGTGACAAGCTTTAAGTAATATTCTGAAGAATCTTTATTGAAGCATGGTATCGAATGCATGAGAATGTAGAAAACAGTCCTAACGTGCACACTCAACGTTCTATGATAAAAAGTTTTTACATTGGAACAAGTGCATGGGGTCGGTTATTTATAGATGGTTGGACAGATGGACACTTTGCTACTGGTGACCCATCTTTTGCAAAATATACTTTGGTAAGCTTGTTCAGAAATTATGGTAAAACTAAGGAAGAAATCAAGCTTCAACAATTTAAGAAGAATTAGAAAAAGTGGCAAATAATCTTCAAGAAGGTATAAAAGAGGCTCCTGGTAGGGAGGAAGTAAGTAATCTTTGTAATTATACTCATTCTAAGCTCAAGAATTATAATAAATGTTTCAAGGATTTTGGAAAGAAAATAAGAGCTATAGAATATAATGCAGAAAGTCAAAGAAAGTCTTATTAATAATGTTAATAATAAAATATTCCTTATGGGTAAGTTTTTAGGATGTGCTGGTGATGTTTTTAAGTATGAAGATTTCGTAAAAGAAAAACAAGTTGTGGAAGAAAAAGAAGTAGAGGAAGTAAAAAATGCTCAGCAATAATACTAATGAACCTCTACTTGATCTTGATAAATGTAGTTTGCATGAAATTATTAATATTGCAAAGCTTTGCTAATGATCCCTCTTTCAATGTTCATCAAACTAGTGTTGGATCCTACATAGCCAATCATGTCATTAAGGAAAAGATAGAACGATATAATAATGAGTCTATGATACCACCTAAGCTTGGGGATGTGTGGATCCCAAAAATTCTCATTGATGTAGGAAAAGAGTCACATCATGCTATATTATACTTGGGATCAGGTGTTAACATTCTCTCTAAAGAATTATATGATTTGCTTGATCTAGACAAGAAAATGGAAAAATGTGATATTGATTTATTACTTGCTGATGATTCTGCCAAGCATGCCTTAGGTAGAATATATTAATGTTATGATTGAACTCCATATGACTTTTGTGCCTGTTGATTTTATCATTATGGACATGAGGTGCAATACCTCAAGTCCTATAATCCTTGGGTGACCTTTTTGGAGAACTACATGTGCAATTATTGACTCTAAAGAAGGGAATGTGAAATTCCAATTCCCACATAAGAAGTTTATGGAGCACTTTCTAAGGAAGAAGGTGATTTTTCAGAAGTACAAGTAACCTCATGACACTTTCCCATCTTGAAATAAAAGGTAAGAAGCCTAGCTATAAGGCTATAAAGAAAGCGCTTTACGGGAGGCAACCCAGTAGTATTTACTTTTTCAGTTTTGTTTTTGTTACTCTTGAAAGAGAGTAATTTCTTTTTTGTTTTCTTTTTGAGTCCTTGCTGTAGAAAGAAAGTGTTTTAGTGTGTCTACTGTAGCAAAAATATAGTGCCAAATTTTACCCATCTTGGGTGTTTTAAGATTGCAATACTTATTAGAAGTTTCTGAAATCTGTGTTGTAGTGTTTAGTGCCCGATTTTTTATTTTTATGAAACTCCCATGGACCTACAAAAAATAATGAAGTTGCAACTTTTCATTCTATACATACAAAAAAATTATAAAAAATTCTGAACATGCTTAAGGGGGGCGAAAAAATCGTCAAGCCGCTGCTACTTTTAATGACAGATTCTGTGTTTTGTTGTTTCGAGCATTTGTTTGAGTCTCAAGATGATTATTTTTGAGTCTTTGGATATTTAGTGAATAGGTTGCCAACTTAATATACTCTATGGACACCTTGCACCAAATTTTATTTGGGTTTTTATTTGCAACACACATATCATCTGTGTACCCTCTAATGTCAACCATTCTAGAAAAGAGATGGGAAATAGTTTTGTGGTGAAGTTTTTTTACAGGGATGGAATAATCATCGAGCAAGGAGTCATCTAAGTAATGGACAAAACCATAAGCTTGGGGATTCCCCATGGCATCCCCCTGGACCTATCAACTCCTTGGTTTGCATACTATTCTTGCCTTGTTTTTTTAGCACCATTTTACCGTTGCATAAACATAAACTTGGAGCATCTGTGTCTAGTTTTTAGTTTTTTTCCATCTTTTGTTTTGAATAAATGGACCACCACCTATAGGTATACTTTATATTTATGATAAAGCTATTGTAGGAAAATAAAATTTAAGTTTGGAAGGAAAGGGAGATAGCAATGCAAGTAATGCTTATGTTCTATGCTTCATATGATTCGCTAATGCCGTATTTAGTACTATTTATTCTTTGTGCATTGATGGTTAACTTTGGCTTACTTAGTTCATTAATAAATTTGTAGCATTATGGACATTATGCATGCTTGTGACATTATAGCTTTCCAATGGCCAAGAAAAGAAAAGAAAGAAAAGCAAGCAAAGACTTGTTATATCCAAATACCTTGAGCCATAATTCTCCACAAAATCTCCACTATACCTACCTATGTAGAAAAAAGGCTATTGCAAGTATAGTATATGTGCCATCTCTTTGCATTCAAAATCATACTTCTTTTTATGTGCAATTTGAATCTCATGGGAAAGTAGCAGTCTACGGTGGAGTGCATGTAAGTTGCATGTTTGACAGCTTATTAGTTGGGGTTAAGTTAAACCATGCTGTCATGGAACAAACTTTCAACATTGCACCATATTTAAGTTGTTGTCATACACCTTTGGTTATGCATGCCTTTTCGATGTGAAATGAGTGGGGGTTATCATGTTAACGATCCGATTGTGCATTTTTGTTAGAGAAGAGAATTGAGGCGCTAACCGAAACCATGCCTAATCATGGTAGAAGTTTCAGCATGTACTTCCTCATTAGCTGAAACAAGTTTAATTTACTACTCAATTGGTACTTTAAGAGGAGTTCATTTGTCTGTTGTCATGTCGTCCCAGTATGTATTGCCTTTGCAAAAAAAAGAAAATCCAAAAGGCACTGTGTACAGGTGGCATGGAGGTACCCCTTTGCGAGCACATGGTTGAAACTATATGCACACAATGAAAATCTATGGTAATTCTAAATTTTAGTAGCATGTGGTGGAAGTTACTATCAACAACGAGGTATGAGACTTACAACTTCTAAGGTGTTGATCATGTGAACCATATTTTCTCTTCACTACCATTGACTTGAGTTGCACAATTCTAATACTTATTATCTCTGTAGCATCAAATCTTGGCACATATATTCACTACTTACTTTCAATGGCCACTTGTTCAAAAGAAAAGAGAATAAAGAAAGAAAGAAAAACTCCAAGCACAAGCACTTGCATGTTTAATGTTCATAGTACTTTCTTTTGTTTTTGCATTTTGTTATTAATTGTTGGACATCATTGAGTTGAATTAGAAGTACCACTTGATATCTCATTTGCTTGTTGATATTTATTAAAGATTGAATCATTTATCATATGTATTACTACTTGTTATTTTCATAGAAGCAATAAACTCCAAAGTTCTTGTTTAGTTTTATCACATTCATACTCGAGGACGAGTATGGGTTAAGCTTGGGGATGTTGATGCATGCAAAATTCATGCGTGAACTTTGTAGTGTATTGTTACATATTCCAACCTATTAAGATGTTATTAGTTGTTATAATCATATTTTGCATTGATTTATGGGGATTTTCCATCGAGCCCCCTTATTTTGGTTATAACTCTGCAGAACGGGAAAACCCTGTTTTATGTATTTTGACGTTTTAGGAACCTTCCCAAACTCAAATTGACCTGGGAGTTTTCGGGCGTTAATATTTTATCACGAAAACCATCTAGAGCACAAGAAGTCAACGAGGGGGCCACGAGGCCCAAAAGAGCACAGGTGATGCGACCCCCTAGCCAGACCGCGCCAACCCATCTCGTTTGGTCCTCGAACCTACGATGTCATCCATCTTCGTCTGTGAATCCTCAGCATGACCTAAAAACGGCTATATAAAGACCCTCCCAATGCGTTCCCTCGAGGAGGCGGTGGAGAAACACGAAAAACGGAAATAGAGGTTGTTCCAGCGAAGATTAGAGGGGGAAACGCTGCCAGAGTCGCCCCGGTCACTTCTCCAACCTCTCCAACAGCACCACCATCGACACCGCCATGAAGAGGGAGTAATCCACATCTGAACTATGGGTTTCTGAAAGTAGCTTGGTCTATTTCTCTCTTATGCTTTGATGTTTAGATGCCATGTGAACTTGTATGCGAGAGTGCGAGATGGTGTGTATTAGATGGAGTAACTAGGTAGTAGTAGTGAATTATGACAGGATCATGATCTGCTATTCTATTTTACCAATCCACGGTTACCTCACTTAGGATAAAAGGAATGCATGTGTTATAATTTCTTAGTGACAGCTGAGAAGTCCAAGCGACATTCATAGACATAGTTCTTTTGTAATATGTCCAAGCGATAGCATGTTTGATATTCAACATCATGTCAAAGTACCTAAGGCTATACTCTGTTAATTCTTAATACTAGATTGCTTGAAGTGTATTCCTTTCTAGTGGAGTATAAGTAAGATATGTTGCATCAGCTTTATGTTAGGACGTGATGCCCATATGAATGTTATCAAGTTAACATAATAAAAATCATGTCCATGTTTTGGTCATTTATCTTGCGCTTAATGAAGGAAATATGCCCTAGAGGCAATAATAATATTGTTATTATCATATTTCTTGTTTATGATAATGTTTATACTCCATGCTAGAATTGTATTAAGCAGAAACATTAATACTTGTGTGGTTTATGAACAACACCGTGTCCCTAGTATGCCTCTACTAGACTAGTTTGTTGATTAATGATGGTTAAGGTTTCCTAACCATAGACATGAGTTGTCGATTAATAATGAGGTCATGTCGTTAGGAGAATGACGTGATGGACAAACCCAAATAAAGCACAGCAATTAGATTGTGTCATTGTGTTCATCTTTGTGAAGCTTTTTCCTATGTCATGTATTGTATTCCTTAGACCATGAGGTAATGCAACTCCCTAGTACCAAAAGAGAGCTTTGAGGTCATCAAACTTCACCCTATGGAAGGGTGATCATAAAGGTGTCACTCAGGTAATCGGAAAGTACTTGTTGGTTGATACGTCCATTTTGCATCACTATTTTGTATCATTATTTACTGTTATTCATTGATATATTTCATATTTAGAGATGATACTTATGTTGTTTCCTCTATTTTTACATGTTTGATGACCATTGGAGGATTTGTTGCCGGAGTCAGGATTCTACTGGAAAAGGACCGTCAAGACACCATATTTCAGAAGATCAGGAAAATTCTAGAAGAATACCAGAAAATTATATTTTACCAAAAGACTCCGGAAGCCAGAAGGAGAAGGAGAGAGGAGCCAGGGGGCAGCCTCACGCACAGGGGGCGCGGCCTGGCCCCTGGCCACGCCGGCCCTGTGTGAGGGTGCCCTGGCCCACTTCTGGTCTCGCCCCTTCACGTACTTCATCGTCCCTGAAAACCTAAGTCAAGGGGGGCTTAGAGATAGACACAGCCGCCTCTGCGGGGTGGAAAACACCAGAGAGAGAAAAGCTCTCCGGCAGGCAGAAATCTGCCGGGGGAAATTCCTTCCCGGAGAGGGGAGATCGTCGCCATCGTCGTCACCATCGCACCGGACTTCATCGGGATCATCATCATCATCATCTCCATCTGTCGTCGTGGTGAAACAACATATGCCATAGGATGGCTTAAACGGGGGCCGACTAGATGCTGGAGGATTCGGGAGAGGGGAACGAGCTAAAAAGCACGACAGAAAGAGACACTGATCTACCTAGGTTCGGGGCTCTCGTAAGGAGATAACACCCCTACTCCTGCTCTACTGATTGTATATATGGATCGATGTAGTACACCACAATGGTGCTTCCAAGCTCTCTCCTAGAGAAGGAAGATGAACTGGTAAGTGTAAGAGTACAGAGTGACCAACCAACAACTATCAGCCAACGTTCAACCCTTTACCAGGGCTCCCTATGCCACCTTATGTAGGGTGGCCAGGGTTACAACGGTCATACAAGACCACAAGACAAGGGCTACACTCCAAACAGGAGCTGGTGGCGATGGCAGAGACCCTTGACTTCGCCCCTGATTGCTCTCGATGGGACGCCATATCCCTGTACCTTGTACCTCTTGAACTGTGGCCTTACCTCCGTGCGGTAAGCTCGTACTTGTGCACAGTGAGGGTAGGTAACCTCCACTGTGCACCCTGCCATCTTACTCTGCTACCATGCTTGGATGTTTTCTTCCTTGATTGTAGGGATGTGACACCTTGGTTGACTTAAGCATCCCGGATATGACCGTTGGCCATACCCAGGACTTATATGCCGGACCAACGACCTACGAGGGTCGGGTAATCCGGCCTCCCCTGCTCCTGCACAACACACCAAATAGTTAGGCCGGCATATCTGAGTATATGCCGGCACACATATATCAGTATTCCGGCTATGCCGGCATATCCAGACACCAGCCGGGATACACATTATATGCCGGCCTGGCCGATGCTCTTATATTCCGGCCAGGCCCTTCCTTGATAACCCGGCATAAAGTCAATCATAGACCTTGTGTCTCTCTAGTCTCTTGACCCTACCGGGGGTCATCCCCCCGACACTAGTCCCCGAAGCTGCCGAGGTTCCCCAGTCATAACTGTGGAGCCTTGACAGGTTCAACATACCTTTCTTCATTATGCCCCGGCGATCAGATTATATGCCGGCACATCTGCACATATCCCGGCCTCTGTTCCTGTTCCAAAACTTATTCCGGCCGGTCCCGAGGGTATTCCGGACGGAACATATACATCGGGCAATTAATCCGACATATAGACGAGTCTTCCTCGAGAAGCCATGTCCGACAGCTTTGCATCGAAACTTGTAACTGCCCTGCCACCTCGAACGATCACCCACGATGTGACGGTTCACAGTGCAACAGTTACTTCTCGCCGTCATGGCACGGTTACAGGAACCGCCGCCCCACTCTGTGCCGCCACGTGGCGCCTCGCCGCAGAAACGGTCGGGGGAGTGGAGCACTCCCACGATCCCCACGACCCTGCCTCTTCGCTATAAACAGGGCGGCGGGGGTAAACGTATCTTTTTACCCCCCACCACCATCGTCTTCCTCGCCTTCCTCGCCTGCTACTCTGCCTCCTGCGCTCCACCGCCGGTCCGAAGAGCAGCATCGCCGCCGCAGCCGACCTGCTTCCCGCCGACGCCGACGCCCGACGACGCACGGCATCACCTTTGACGACGCCGCCGCCGCCGCCTCTTCTCTCTGTAGCATTGCAGGGAGATTGGATCTTCCTGCACGCTCGCCGCCGCTCCATCGTCGCCGGCCAAGCTCCGGTGAGACCTCCCTCTGTTCTTCCTCTTTCACGCCTTTTACAACTTCGCACCGGTAGCCCCACTTGCACAGATCTGCTTCAGTCTCAGAGCTAGTTTTCCTTTGATTCGACTAGCATTGCTAGGCAACGCTCGCAGGTGTTCATCTTTAGGAGTTTTACCTTTATTTGTTTCCTATTTTAACTGTCTCGGTAGATCTTCTATTCCTGCTAACATCTGTGAGAGTGGTATGCCGGAGAGACTAACCTCCCTCTTTTCTCCGGCCTTGATAGGAATAACACCACGGGACTCCGGCTCTCACGCCTTATCCCGGCCACTAAGATGGCATCTTCAAGCATGACGGCTACCTCGGCCTCTGAGGAAGATACCTCGGCCCGAGCTCAAGGACGCTCCGGCTGGGAGGGGTCGGAGGTTACTCCGGCCGACATATCCTGGGTCACCTCCACCAGGAGAGTCCCGGAGGGCGTAGCATGCCGGCTACCCGCGGGAGAAACTGTGCCGGCACCTGAACCCGGCGAACGCGTCGTCTTCATCGCCCACTTCGAGCGGGGCTTCGGACTGCCGGCATCGGACTTCTTCCGGGACTTCCTCAACACCTACGAGCTACAACCTCATCATATCCCGGCCAATGCCGTGATGATCCTCTCCGCCTTCGCTGCTTTTTGCGAGGGCTATGCCGGCATAGAGGCCCTTACTCAAGGCTGGGCGAAGTACTTCCAACTGCGGAAGCAAGTCGTCCAAGAGCCGCCCCGGAGCAAGGACGACCCGCCGGAGACGGCCCAGGAAAAGAAGGACCGCCCCATGACCCTCTGCGGCGCGGCCACCATCATGTCCCGGAAGGGCTCGGACTTCCCCAAGGTGGAGCTCCTGGAATCTTGCAAGAAGTGGCAGAAAAGCTTCTTCTACGTCAAGAACACCACCGACGAGGATCTGCTCAACCTGCCGCCATTTGTGGACGAGCCACCCTTGGCGATGACGAACTGGACCTACAACCCGAAGAACTCGGTGATGCCGGTGAATGCGCTTCACCGGGTTAAGGGCGAGCTCCTGGATGCCGGTCTTACTCCTCAAGACCTGGTGGCCTGCTATATAAGCCGGCGCGTCTCCCCTCTGCAGCGCCGGTCGCACAAGATCTGCCAGATGAGCGGGCCAATGGACCCCACCCGGCACTCCACACACGAGCTGACTCCGGCCGACATTCTGCGCCGGATTAAGGATGTCTGCAAGTCCTCTCAGGCCACTTTTGCCTGGGGGCTAGAACCATACAGCCGGGATAGGCCCGCCCCAACGGTAAACCTTCTTAGCCGATACATAAAGTCCATGTCCGGCACATAGATACTTAAGCCGACACATGCCTGTTTGCCGACACATATCATGTTGATCCGACATACCTCTTCCACCGGCATATTTCCTTGTCTGAATACTTGACTTTGCTGTTTATACAGAAATTCAGCTTCCAAACCATGGAGAACTCCCGGATCAAGATCGCGGCGGACCGCACCGTTGCGGATGTTGAAGATCCGGATCATTGGGATAAGCTTCCCAGGAGCACCCGTGCTGCAGCTGCCATGGGTAAGGGCTCTTCATCCCGGCATTATACTCAAGACCGGAGTGAGATTGATTCTGACGAGGAGATCCTGCTGTACTATGACCCGACGCCACTTGCGTACGCCTTTCCAGAAACCCCTATTGCTTACGAGTTTCCAATGCCGTCCTCAGCTATCCCGGACGATGTGTTATCGACGCCGCCCCTCTGAACCAGGGACCTCCTTCCACCGGCGGACGTGCCGGCCGGAAGCGAGGTGTGAAGCCCCAGTCCGACATACCTCAGAGGTCGAAAAGACAGAAGGTCGGCGTGCCCAAACAGAAGAAACAGAGGCCTGTTGCCTCGGGGTAAATTTCCTTTTCTTTGCATTTCCTCCGACATATCTCTTGTTTGTATTACTGACTTGGTGTTTTCTCTCTTTCAGTGCTCCTCTTGAGCCGGAACAAGCTTCGGCTTGAGTGGCGACCCGAAGGTTACCAAGCCCGCTGCCCCTGCTACCTCCGACATTCCCTCTGCCAGTCAGACGACCTCACCGGCGCCGGCATCTTCGCCTGCGCCCGACAAGACCACCTCCCCGGCGAAGGACGTTCCTCCGCCGGAACAAGAATCTCTGCCCCCGACGTCCACATGGACTCGGGGGCTCAACAGGAAACCTCGCTCCTGATGTCCACATGGACACAGGAGCCCACCAAGAAGCACCAGACTCCGGCGCGCCCACCAGCGACGCCGGCACAACTGACGACGCCGGCGCAAGCGACAAGAGCCCGGCACAGACATCAAGGGCAAAGGCCCTTTAGTGCCGGAAGTCCGGACTTTTCCGGATCCTGCTCCCGCTGGCCAAGAAGCACCGGCCGCGCCGGAACAGCCCGCACCCGAGACTCCAGCCACCGGCCAAGACCACTGCAGCACCGGCCAAGACCACTGCACCGGCCAAGTCCACTGCCCCGGCCGGCACGTTGAAGATTCAGCCGGCCAAGTCCGGCACACCATCTGCCGCAACTGCTCCTCCTAAGGCAGCGTCCGACCAGCTCTGCTCTGGCCCTGCATCTTGGCAGGGCAGCAGCCCGGCCGGGGTACCGGAAAAGCTTCTTCGACACCCCAGAACTCGAGGGCCTCGTCCCTCTTGCGACGAAAAGTGATGAGAGCCTCGGCTCTCTTAAGGAGCAGTGCATTAAGTGGAACGACGCCAGCAACATGGACACTGCGGACTCAAGGAGCAAGAAGCTGGCCGAAGCCAAGACCAGTGGCGACCCAAGCGACTTCCTGGCAGCGAAGCCCATACCGATCGCCAGCGAGCTCCTCAGCATCCAGCAAAGACTTCACAAGTTGGCCTCTGCCACCAACGTAAGTCCTCTATCACACTTACATCAACACCATACCAAGTCCCCGAAAAGTCCCGAAAATGTCGGCTGTCCGGGATATGGACATCCGGGATTTTCTCATAGTCCTTTAGCTAGCTTCTTTTGAATTAACTGCCGACATATGAGCTCGATCCGAGCTTCAAATCCTAGTCACCGAGGGCCGGGATAGGTGCGCAGCACCTGTGCCGGGTCTTTAACAATTTCACATCTCTATTATCTTTCAAATCCTCTTGACCGGGATATAAGCTCGATTCGAGCTTCAAATCCTAGTCACCGAGAGCCGGGATAGGTGCGCAGCACCTGTGCCGGGTCTTTAAAAGAATGATCACTTGATAAAATCTTCACTTTAATTATCATGTCAAATTTCTCTGCTGACATTTCAAATCCCGGCATTTTTGCAGCATGAACAACACCCGGGCCGACATGTTCCATGAGTTGGTGTGCGAGCACCGGAAGCTATCTGACGCACACAGCAAGCTTCAGCAGGAGCTGTCCCGAAAGGTAATCTTTGCCGACATACTGCTATGCCGGATATCTTTCCTCTCTTTACTTTGCAATACTCTTGCCGACACGTAACCTTGTGCCGACATTCTTCAGCTGGCCGAAGCAAGTCACCGAGCTTCTCAAGAGGGTGAAAGAGCTTACTGGTATGCCGGATCCTGCTGTTACCCGGATAGCTACTTTATACTTCAAATCCTTTACTCTTTGTCACTGTTTTCTTTCTTCAAATCCTTTTAACTTGAAATCTTTGCAGATGAGAAGGCTGCACTGGAGGCACGCCACCAGGATTGTGTGTCCTCGGTGGATGTGGCCAAGCAACTGGACGACCGGGATGCCGGTCACAAGGCCGAGGTTGAGCAGTTGAAGGGCCGGATCACCGAGCTGCTGGACGAAAAGGAACAGAGGGAGGGCCTACTGAAGAAAACCCAGACCCTGCTTGTTACCTCCGAGACTGATGCCTCCAACGCCCACGCTGAACTGGATAGCCTGAAGGAGCAGGCCACCAAATGGGAGGTTACAGTTGCGCAGCTGAATGCCGACCTTGCCCGTAAGCTTCAAATCCTTCCCTTTTATCCTTTCCGACATAGTGTAATTCTTTTTCGGCATAGCATCTATGCCGACATATTTTCCTTTGCTAACATTGTTTCTATTCTGCAGGCATGTTTCCCGCTTCCGTCGCTGACGTTGAGAGGGCTTTGCAGTTGGATCGAGAAAACCGGGGTGTTCCGGTTGACTCGCCCAACTGGGACATGTCGGAACAGCTGCTGGCCCTGCAGTCCCGGAAGGAGGCCATGACCCTTTACACTGAAGAGCTCTTCTACGGCGCCCAGGAGGCATTCTCTGCCCTCTGGCCGGGACAAAGGACTCCCACTGATCCGGTTGACCTCGGCAACGACCTGCAGCTTGCCAAGGTTCGCCTCCGGGAGTGGCGAGATTCCGGCGCGAGGGTTGGAGCTGACGAAGCCCTCAGCTACTTCTTGTCTTGGTATGAAAAGGCAGACTTGGAGACTTTGCGCACCGTGCGCGAAGGATCCATCTGGACCACGGATCCGGATCATATCCGTCGCCGCAAGGAGTTGGCCCATAGTTATGTGGACTATGCCGACACCGACAAATTCATCCGGGACATCCGCGAGCCGGAGAAGAATGACGATGCCGGGACATCTGCTGCTGCTGAGGGTTCCGACTCCAGCCAAGATGAAGATGAAGCTGAGGAAGCCGACACTGAAGCTCCGGAACAGGCATCTGCCCCGGGCGGAGGTGATGGCTTCCATTCCATCTGCTGGGTCCGGCACACCTGAAGCCGACACTTCCACTGCTACCGCTCCACCTGCCGGCGGCTCTGCTTCTGCCACTGCTCCTTGACTTTGGAGCATAAAAACTTTAAGTTTTATCAGATCCCCGGTATGCCGGGTGCAGATGTAATAAACACGTTTACTTTCCTTTGGTTTGCTATCTGAACAAGTTTTATCTTGGTTTGCTTGTTACTAATGCCGGATCATCTTTTGGCTAAGTCACCGAGTTGTTTTCCTGTTTCCTCAATTTCACAACCTTGGCTACTTGTCTACCTTAATTGGCTTTCGACGTATGAGTCTCAAGGTTGCTTCCTCGAACATACAGTACTTTAACTTTGAGACTTAGACTTCAAATCATCCGACACTTTAAATTTTAACTTTAGCTTTAACGAAAATGCCGGTTCGCTTGCTTTGTATTTCCTTAGCCGTTTTCCATGTGTAGACAATCTGCGGCATCTACTCTTGCTAGCCATGAAGCCGGGTTTCGGACAGCAGCTGAGTCGAAGAGTGGCCTTTGATGCCGACACATTACTAGGCCGACATATGAAACATTCAAATAAAGCCAGCCGGCATATAACAAAAAACTGTAAATAAACAACAAATATACCTCGGAGCTAGTTAACCGGCTTCTTCGGGATGCCGGTATTTCATTCATTAGTCTTGTGCCGGCACAACACGCCGGCATACAAAGGAAAATATGTAAATACATACATTGTGTTGCTCAGGAGTAAAAGGGGCGCAGTAGAGCTATGTTCCATGGCCTCTTGGTTTCTTCTCCGGACCTGTCCGCCTTATTCTTCTTGGGGTCCTGCGCATCTATAAGATAATAGGCATCATTGTGCAGAGCTCTGCTCACAATGAATGGCCCCTCCCATGGAGGAGTTAACTTGTGCCGGCCTTCTGTTCCTTGCTTTAGCCGGAGTACTAGATCTCCCTCTTGAAATCTCCTTGGATTTACCTTCTGCGCATGATAGCGTCTGAGGTTCTGCTGATATACTGCTGTTCTTGACAGAGTTATTTCCCTTGCTTCCTCTAGCAGATCAACATCATTTTCTCTGGCTTCTTTAGCCTCTTCCTCAGTATATAGCACTATTCTTGGTGCATCATGTATTACATCTGTTGGAAGCACAGCTTCTGCTCCATACACCAGGAAAAAAGGTGTGTAGCCTGTTGATCTATTCGGAGTTGTTCTTAAACTCCACAGCACTGCTGGCAGCTCATCTAGCCAACACCCCGGAGTTTTCTCCAGGGGCTCTATCAGCCGGGGTTTTATGCCGGATAATACTAGCCCATTCGATCTCTCTACTTGGCCATTGGCACAAGGGTGGGCAACCGACGCAACGTCCAGCCGGATTCCCACCTCCTCACAAAATCTGGCAAATGGCCCTTGGGCAATGTTTGACCCATTGTCAGTGATGATGCTATGAGGAACACCATATCTCAAGATTATATCCTTTAAGAATTTCACTGCTGTGTGACCATCACACTTGCTTATGGGCTTCACTTCAATCCACTTGGTGAACTTGTCCACCATGACCAGGATATGGGTCATTTTCCCTCTGGCCGGCTTAAAAGCCCCGACCATATCCAGGCCCCAAACAGCAAAGGGCCAGGTTATTGGGATAGTTTTCAGGGCAGATGCCGGCTGATGAATCTGGTGGGCATATCTTTGACACCCATTACATTTCCGGACCAAGTTTTCTGCCTCTTGCAGTGCGTTGGCCAATAGAAGCCATGCCGGAATACCTTTGCCACCAATGCCCTGGACGAAGCATGGTGACCACACTCCCCCTGGTGAATTTCCCGGAGCATCTCCAGACCCTCCGCAGATTCGACACATCTCTGCAATACTCCGGTGGTACTTCTCTTGTATATTTCTTTGTTGATGATGGTATACGCTTTGGATCTCCTCATAACCCGGCGGGCCTCGGTTTCATCCGCCGGCACTTGACCATCCACCATGAAGTTCATGATAGGACGTGCCCATGAGGGCACTTCCCTGACAGTGAACACTGCCTGATCTATTTCCATCATTTCGACCGACACATAATCGATCTCCATGGCTGCGAAGTCCCCGGGACTGAAGAATCAGTCCCCGGGTATGCCGGAGCAGTCCCCGGGTATACCGGCACAACCTCTTGGCACATGTTACCCTTGCCTTTAGTTTTGCTCCGGAATACTGTATTAACAGCATATGCCGGCCCAGTCCCCGGGACTGAGGAAACAGTCCCCGGGTTATCCGTCTTGGCTCCGGCATCTATCTCCATTGGAACTGCTTCGTCTGGACCTGGCGGGACATAAATGGAGGATGACTCCGGCGAGGGTTTGATCGATGGATTCCTCAGATGCTCCAGCAAAATGCCGGGCGGGATTGAATCTCGGGAAGACCCCAGCTTGGATAATGCATCGGCTGCATCGTTCTGAGCCCGGAGAAAGTGCCGGAACTCACAACCTTCAAAGTAACCACTTAACTGCTGCACCAGGAAACGGTATGATGCCATGTTAGCATCATGCGCGTCCCATATGCCGGAACACTGCTGAATCACTAAGTCAGAATCCCCGAAGCACATAATCCGGCGAATTCCTATGTCCTTAGACACCTTCAGGCCATGCACAAGTGCCTCATATTCCGCCACATTATTTGATGCTGCAAAGTGAATCTGCAGGACGTATCTCAGCTGGTCATTCTTTGGTGAACTGAGAACTATGCCGGCACCCAAGCCATGGATTGTCTTGGACCCATCGAAATGCATCCTCCAATAATTGGCATCTGGCAATGGTGGCTCATACTGTATATCGGCCCAGTCAATAAAGAAATCAGCCAAGACCTGGGACTTGATTGTATCCCTCTTATCGTACTGCGGTGTATATGGTGAAAGCTCTATTGCCCATTTTGCTATCCGGCCGCTGGCATCTTTGTTGCCTATAATTTCCGAGATAGGGGCCTCAGCCACTACCCGGATTGGATGCTCTTGGAAGTAATGCTTGAGCTTCTTAGCCGCCATATAGACACCATAGGTCATCTTCTGATAGTGGGGGTAATTTTGCTTTGAGGTGGAGAGGACTTCACTCAGATAATATACCGGCCGCTGCACGGTTTTGCCTCCTTCCTCTCGCTCTACTACCACCACAGCACTGACAACTCGGTTGGTTGCCGCTATATAGAGCAACATTGGCTCCCGGGGCATCGGAGACGCTAATACCGGCGCTGTTGACAACAACTGTTTCAATTCCTTGAAAGCTGCATCTGCTTGCGTTGTCCAGACAAATGTGTCGGACTTTTTCATCAACTGATATAATGGCAGGGCTTTCTCTCCCAGCCGGCTTATGAAACGGCTCAGGGATGCGAGGCACCCAGTGAACTTCTGTACTTCCCTCAAATCTGTCGGCGGCTTCATCCTTTCTATGGCACGAATCTTCCCAGGATTCACCTCAATACCCCGGCTGGAAACAAGGAAACCGAGCAACTTGCCCGCCGGCACACCAAAGGTGCACTTAGCCGGATTCAACTTCATCCGGAATCTCCTCAGGTTCCCAAAGGTTTCCCGGAGATCATCTATGAGAGTCTTGCTCTCCTTGGTTTTTATGACGATATCATCGACATATACCTGCACATTTTTATCTATCTGATCGTGCAAACACTTTTGCATACACCTTTGGTAAGTTGCGCCGGCATTTCTTAAACCGAACGGCATAGTGAGATAGCAATAAGCCCCGTACGGGGTAATAAAGGATGTCTTTATTTGATCTGGCTCAAACAAGGGGATCTGGTGGAAACCAGAATAGGCGTCTACAAATGATAACAGTTCACATCCGGCTGTGGAATCAATCACTTGATCGATCCGAGGCAGCGGGAATGGATCTTTAGGACATGCCTTGTTCAAGTTGGTGTAATCAACACACATCCGCCATACTTTCACTATGACGGGCTCATCTTTCTTCTTTTCCACCAAAACCGGATTAGACACCCAATCCGGATGAAGTACTTCCTTGATAAAGCCAGAGGCTAAGAGCCTGGCCACTTCCTCCCATATGGCTTTCCTTCTATCGCCGGCATTCCGCCGGAGCGGCTGCTTCACTGGCTTAGCATCGGGCCTCACATGCAATGCGTGCTCAGCCAGCTCCCTCGGCACACCTTGCAGGTCCGAAGTAGACCATGCAAAGATATCCCGATTCTCACGGAGGAAGCTGATGAGCTCGCTTTCCTATTTGGGATCCAAACTTGCCCCAACCAGGGCATGGCGCTCCGGGAAAGCTTCATCCAGCGGCACCTTTTTGACTTCCTTGCCTACTTGAAAAGAAGCACTGCCGCCGGGATTTGTCAGGCCCGGCATATATTTGCCGGCCACGACCGTCTCAGCAATCTCCACTGCTCGCTTGAGCCTCTTCCTTTCCTCTGCAATGATCAGAGTCTCGGCCAGATTGGATCCGGCGGTGGCACATGCCATCGAACGCTTGTAATCACCAATGATGGTGATCACTCCTTTGGGTCCCGGCATCTTCATCTTCAGATACGCCACATGCGTAGAGGCCATGAATTTTGCCAGTGCCGGTCTACCCAGCAAAGCATGGTAGGGGCTCTCCAGATCAACCACCTCGAACATGAGGTTTTCCACCCTGCAGTTATCCCGGCTGCCAAACATGACATCCATCCGGATCTTGCCCATCGGCGCACACGAAAGTCCCGGCACAATGCCGTGGAACGTGGTCTTGCTTGGTTCCAGCATATTTTCCTTGATTCCCAGCTTCTCCATCGTATCCCGATACATGATGTTGATGCTGCTTCCATTATCAATGAGGACCTTGCTGAATCTTATGTTATTAGCCGGCCCGACGAATGTCGGATCCATCACCAGAGCATATCTGCCGGGATTTGGCATGATCCGGGGATGATCTGCCCTGTCCCAGCCAACAGCCTGGTCAGACCAGTACATCAGCTTTGGCACAGCCGACATAACGGCATTCACCTCCAGACTCCGGCGGTACAAGCTCTGCTTGTCTGTTCTCTCGGTCTCAAAGACCATATAGCTCTGATCATACTCCTTGTACTCATTCCGGCCCGCTCCTGGGCCTCCGGCGTTATATTCCGGATTATAGCTCTGGTCAACTTGATTTACGCCGGCATTTCCGGCGTTGCTCTGATTCCCAGGATTACCCGGCCTAGGTGGGACTGCAATTGTATTAGCACCTGTCAACGGCGATGGAGCTGCCGGGACAGAGGGTCTAGCCGGTCCCCAGGGACCTGCACGACCTGCTAATATGTCGTCCAGCCATGAACAGTTCCTTGTCAAATGGTTTGCCGGCTTTCCCGGCTGGAATGTGTGAAACACACAAGGCTTGTCCATGGCAAGACCCACAGTATACTTCGGCCACTGCTTCTTCTGGCCGGCGGCTCCGCCGGCATTCTTGTTGGTCCAGACATCCTTCTTCTGGAACGGCTGTGCTTGCTGCTGCGGCTGCTGCTGATAGTTCTCATATCTCGGACGCTGGCTACTGCCGGCGCCCCCTTGCTCTTCCTCCACAGCTGCAACTTGTGCTGCTCCGTACCGATAATCCGGCCGCTCATCTCTCCTCTTATTCCGGTTATCCGGGCGATAGTATTGCCCTGGTCTCCCGGCATTGCTGGTGTTCCCCTGGGTTTGCCCCTGTCCTTGTGAATCGAGACTGGGCTGCTTGGGATCTCCCAGAGCATAACTATCAGCGATCTTGATTGTTTCGGCCAGCGTGGCCGGCATTTGCCTCTGAAGCTTTTGCCACAGCATGGTGCCATGCTGGCACCCATGAGCGAACCACATGATGGCCTGCTGCTCATTGATTCCTTCGCAGGAATTGCGCAACGTGCACCACCTGGTCAGATAGTCACGGTCAGTCTCATTCACTCCTTGCCGGCAGTTAGCCAGCTGCTGCGGACGGTTGGGCCTCTTGTATGTACTGGTAAAGTTCGACACAAACTGCTCTTCGAAATCAATCCAGCCGTTGATACTCCCGGCCGGCAAATTATTCAGCCATATCCTGGCTGGACCTTCCAACATCTGCGGCACATATCGTACCGCCCATCTGAGGTTTCCTCCGGCGATGTTCACCGCTGTGGAGTAATCCTCCAACCAATCTTCCGGCTTCGTACTGCCATTATATGTCCTCGCGCCACGCGCGAGCTGGAAGTAGTAAGGCACCAGCTCTCCCATAATCCGGGGTCCGAAACACATAGGGCCCGGAGCTCCTTGTCTCTCCACCAACTCTGATTGGTGGAGCTTGTCCAGCTTGAAACGTGCATCATTGGCTTCCAAGGACCGAGGTCCAAGCCGGGATGCTATTGGGCCTGCGATCATCTGCTGCTGCTGCTCCGGCTGATGCTGCTCACTATGCCGGCCTTGCTGATGCTGCTGCTGATATCCCGCCCTGGCAAGGGCGGAATTGCCATCATCCTCTCGATGTCCCGGATGGCCTGCACCCTGCTGCTGCGCTGCACCTCCGGCGCCCTGTTGCTGACGCCGGACTGCACTGTTACTCCGGCCACCACCGGCCGCTGCTGCTTCATGCCCGGCCGGCATACTCTGGCCGGGCTTCTTGCTGCCGACATACTTGTCAGCTTGGCCGACATTCTTCTGCACCATCGCCTGCTTTCCGGCGGCAGCCGGATCGTACACCTGGATCTGCTTGTCCCGGCGGCCAGAGGTCACACTTCCGGCACGCCGGGCGCTAGGATGCGGGGACGAGGCTTGGCCCCTCGACCTCGCACCGGCACCTCCCGCCGACACAATGTACTGGGATGCCCCAGCACCTGGGTTTGCCTTCTTAAAGGCCTCCTGCTGCTTTGTAGCTTCAGACAAAAGTTGGTTAAGCCGGGCTTGCTGCTCACGCAGTGCTTCGCCGGATAAACAAGATAAATCCTTAGCTACCTCGGCCGCTGCTCTAAGGTTCTTTACTGGCGAACTATAGACTACCTCAGGCACAGTACTAGTTGCAGTATGACTCTTATCTCTAGCATCTTTTCCTATCTCAGCATTAAGATTTCTGCCTCTAGTTCTAACCTCTTCTATCCGGCTAGGCCGGATTACTACAGGAGTAAAACCATGGGCTGCTTCATACTCACGGAGTTGCCGGTTAAACCGTTCGCGCTCCTGGTTCATGGCCAGGGCCTCGTCGACGAGGGCCTGACGAGATCCCTCCAGGACCTCCCTTGTCTGCTCCAGATCAACGCCGGATCGCACCGGCTCGAGAAGCCGGTCGATGATGGGAAGAAGAACCTCGCCCCTAGCCGGCACACCGGAAGTGCCGGCCAGGTTCTCCGCACGCTCCAACGGAGGACGCGCCGACCTCTTGACCTTCGGCGGCTCCGGAGGAGAAGCTCTGACCGCTGCTGCTTTGCCGGCATCCTCCGCCGGCGGCACGGATGTGCCGGCCATCATCACCTCAGCCGACTCTACTGAGCGAGCGCTACGCCCAGCGTGAGCCAGCCGATGTGACGGAGGATCCGACGCCACCAGCACCTCCTTCCTGCAAATTCTCTCAGTCCCCACGTACACCTCGTGGGAACCGAAAGACATAATCCGGCCATCCCTGGGGAACGGCCGGCCACCGAGACAACCGGCGTTGTCACTGACGAAACTGAGCGAACCTAGCCTCTGGACGAGGCCAGAGACCACGCGCACTCCCGAAGCTGCTATCATAGACCCCGTCCGAATGAACACTCCGCCCAGCATATCGATCTGATGCCCCACGGTGGGCGCCAAATGTCGTCGTGGTGAAACAACATATGCCATAGGATGGCTTAAACGGGGGCCGACTAGATGCTGGAGGATTCGGGAGAGGGGAACGAGCTAAAAAGCACGACAGAAAGAGACACTGATCTACCCAGGTTCGGGGCTCTCGTAAGGAGATAACACCCCTACTCCTGCTCTACTGATTGTATATATGGATCGATGTAGTACACCACAATGGTGCTTCCAAGCTCTCTCCTAGAGAAGGAAGATGAACTGGTAAGTGTAAGAGTACAGAGTGACCAACCAACAACTATCAGCCAACGTTCAACCCTTTACCAGGGCTCCCTATGCCACCTTATATAGCGGTGGCCAGGGTTACAACGGTCATACAAGACCACAAGACAAGGGCTACACTCCAAACAGGAGCTGGTGGCGATGGCAGAGACCCTTGACTTCGCCCCTGATTGCTCTCGATGGGACGCCATATCCCTGTACCTTGTACCTCTTGAACTGTGGCCTTACCTCCGTGCGGTAAGCTCGTACTTGTGCACAGTGAGGGTAGGTAACCTCCACTGTGCACCCTGCCATCTTACTCTGCTACCATGCTTGGATGTTTTCTTCCTTGATTGTAGGGATGTGACACCTTGGTTGACTTAAGCATCCCGGATATGACCGTTGGCCATACCCAGGACTTATATGCCGGACCAACGACCTACGAGGGTCGGGTAATCCGGCCTCCCCTGCTCCTGCACAACACACCAAATAGTTAGGCCGGCATATCTGAGTATATGCCGGCACACATATATCAGTATTCCGGCTATGCCGGCATATCCAGACACCAGCCGGGATACACATTATATGCCGGCCTGGCCAATGCTCTTATATTCCGGCCAGGCCCTTCCTTGATAACCCGGCATAAAGTCAATCATAGACCTTGTGTCTCTCTAGTCTCTTGACCCTACCGGGGGTCATCCCCCCGACACCATCACCAGCACCTTCATCTCCACCATCACCACGCCATCCCACTATAACATCTTGAGTTGGATCTTGTTATATTCTTAGGGGAAACTTTCCCGGTGTTGATTACTCTTGTAGTTGATGCTATTGAGTGGAACCGTTGAATTAAGGTTTATGTTCAGATTGTTATTTACCATTATTTCACCTCTGATCATGATCCATATGATGTCTTGTGATTAGTTTGTTTAGTTCTTGAGGACATGGGAGAAGTCAAGATGTTAGTAGTGAATTATTGTTGAGAAATATTTAATGGTTTGATATTGTTGTGGTGCTATTTCACTAGTGGTTATATGTGAACATCGACTACATGATACTTCACCATTTATGGGCCTAGTGAGATGCATTGTGTATTTGGCTACCAATTGTGGGGTTGCTGGAGTGACAGAAACCTAAACCTCCGTTGGGAAACCATTGCACCAGGGAGCGTAGGATCTTAGAGTTTAAGGCTGTGGTTAGATTTATCTTAATTACTTTCTTGTATTTGCGGATGCTTATAGGGGGTATAATCACAAGTGCGTATTTATCCTAGTAAGGGTAGTGCGCTAGCACAGGTTCACCCCCATAACACTTATCAAACCAATAAAGACTACTTAGTGGTATGAAGCGAAAGCTCTTGACAGAAACTCCCGTGTGTCCTCGAGAACGTTTGGTTATTATAAGTTACACAACTGGCTTGTCCTTTGCTGAAGAAAGGATTGGGCCACTTGCTGCAATTGTTACTACTGTCTTTTATTTACTCGCACTTTATTTATTCGTATTATCAAATACTCCTGAAAACCCGTTTGCTAGTATTTACAGTGAAACCTTGATCAAAACCACTAGTCAGCACCTTCTGCTCCTCGTTGGGTTCGACACTCTTATTTATCGAAAGTACTACGATACACCCCCTATACTTGTGGGTCATCAAGACTATTTTCTGGCGCCGTTGCCGGGGAGTGAAGCGCTATTGAAGAGTGGAATTGGTAAAGGTAACTGTCACTGTGAGTATTGTTTTTATTTTTGTCTTTATTTTTATTTTACTCTGCTATGGACAATTCTCCATTTGGTTTCCTATTTGGGAACACTTCTACCACTGCTACACATGTGGATGAACCACCACCACCACCACCTGCTGAAGTTGATCCTTTTAAAATACCTATGAAAATTGTTGGGCGTGTTATGGATAACAGCTATTCAGGAGATGGAACTGTCCATCTGGGTGATCACTTACTATTTATACATGAATTATGCGAGTTGTTCGGGTGTGCAGGTATTTCACCAAGCCAGGTCAAGAAGAAGCTATTCTCTTTATCATTGAAAGGCAGAGCTGAGGAGTGGTATCGACTGCTCCAAGATGGTCCATCTATTACATGGGAGGAAATTGTACCTCTCTTTTATTCCAAGTTTTATCCTCCAAGTGAAATCCATAAAGATCGTAATCGGATATATAATTTTTGGCCTCATGATGGAGAAAGTATTGCCCAAGCGTGGGGGAGATTGAAGTTACTAATGCTCAAATGCCCCATTCATGAGCTCCCCAATAATATTGTTATTGATTATCTTTATGCGCGGCTTACTCTTCTTGATAAGGTTTATTTGGATGCTTCTTGCTTTGGATCATTTACTCATATGAAAGAAGATGCTAAGTGGAAACTTCTTGACCGTATACAAGAGAATGCTGAAGGATGGGAAAACGACAAAGGTAGGAAGTCAGGTATAAACTATGATTATGAATGCATTAAAGCTTTTATGGGAACCGATGACTTTCATAGTGTTAGCACTGCTTATGGTCTTGATTCTCAAATACTTGCTAATTGTCTTAAGGCCTTTGCCTCTTATCTTGATGTTCCAAAGAAAGATTGGAACAAATATCATGCGCCTTATAAAGATTCTATTAGTCATATACCTGCTGCAGCTACTGAAGTTTGTACTATTGATAGCATTGTGCCTGAACCTTATTTTGAGAAGACACCTTTCCCTGCTAAGGTAAAAAAGTATTCTGCTTTGGTAAGTGTGTCTAATAAAAGTACTAAGAAAGCTGCAGAACCTGATGAGCAAATTACTATTAAGTCTCCTGTAGCTATATTGAAGGATCTTGTTACTAAAGATGTAGGGGATGAATATATTTTCTTTTGTGAAGATGCTTCTAACATTCTCTCACATCCTAAAAAGCATAGGAAAACAAGTGTTCCTGTTATTTCTATCAGGATTGGAGATCATTGCTATTATGGTCTATGTGATATTGGTGCTAGTGCAAGTGCTATTCCTTTAGAGCTTTACAAAGAAATTATGCACGAGATTGGCACTTGTGAACTTGAAGATATTGATGTGGTTGTTCAGCTTGCTAACAGAGAGACTGTTTGGCCTCTTGGTATTGTTCGAGATGTGGAAGTTCTTTGCGGTAAGACTAAATACCCTACTGATTTTCTAGTACTTGGTAAGGAGGCTAGTAAAACTTGTCCTATTATTTTTGGTAGACCTTTTTTGAACACTTGTGGCGCTGTGATAGATTGTAAGAAGGAGAAATTTTTTACTAAGTTTAATGGAGAGTCTTATGAGTTTAATTTTTCCAAGTTTGCTAAGACTTCTTATGAAAATGACACGCCTCATGAAAATTTTCGAGTTGAACAGCTTGCTCCTATTGCTCTTGCTCCTAATAATGCTTTGCAGCAATTCATGGAAGATCACGAAAGTGATGTTTTCAGTAAGGAAAGAGAAGAGATTGACGACATTTTCCTTTGTCAACAACCGCTGATTAAGCACAATTTACCTATGGAGGATCTTGGTACCACTTTGCCACCTAAGGAAGATCCTGTGTTTGAATTAAAGCCTTTGCCTGATAATCTTAAATATGCTTATATAGATGATAAGAAAATATATCCTATTATTATTTGTTCTAAACTTTCAAGAAAGGAAGAAGAAAGATTATTGGAGATATTGAGGAAACACCGAGGAGCTATGGGATATACTCTTGATGATTTAAAAGGAATTTGCCCCACTTTATGTCAGCATGCCATTAATATGGAGAAAGACGCGAAGCCAGTTGTGGAGCATCAACGCCGCTTAATTCCCAAGATGAAGGATGTGGTAAGAAATGAGGTATTAAAGCTCCTTGATGCTGGTATTATTTATCCTATTGCTGATAGTAGATGGGTTAGTCCTGTTCATTGTGTTCCTAAGAAAGGAGGTATGACTGTTGTGCCTAATGAGAATAATGAGCTTATTCCTCAAAGGGTAGTAGTTGGTTATAGGATGTGCATTGATTATAGGAAGGTAAACAAAGTTACTGAGAAAGATCATTATCCTTTACTATTTATAGATCAGATGTTAGAAAGGTTATCTAAGAAAACTCATTTTTGTTTCCTTGATGGTTATTCTGGTTTTTCTCAAATTGCTGTTAAAAAGGAAGATCAAGAGAAAAACCACTTTTACTTGTCCTTATGGAACTTATGCTTATAGACGTATGCCGTTTGGTTTATGCAATGCTCCTGCTACTTTTCAAAGATGCATGTCTGCTATTTTTCATGGCTTTTGTGAAGAAATTGTGGAGGTTTTCATGGACGACTTCTCCGTCTATGGAACTTCTTTTGATAATTGATTGCACAACCTTGATAAAGTTTTGCAGAGATGCGAAGAAACTAACCTTGTTCTTAATTGGGAGAAATGCCACTTTATGGTAAATGAAGGAATTGTCCTTGGACATAAAATTTCTGAAAGAGGTATTGAAGTTGACAGAGCAAAAGTGGAGGCAATTGAGAAAATGCCCTGTCCCAGAGATGTTAAAGGTATTCGTAGTGTTCTTGGTCATGCTGGATTCTATAGGAGGTTTATTAAAGATTTCTCTAAGATTTCAAAGCCTCTTACTAATCTTCTTCAAAGAGATGTACCATTTGTCTTTGATGATGATTGTAAGGAAGCTTTTGAAACTCTTAAGAAGGCTTTAACTACTGCTCCTATTGTTCAACCACCTGATTGGAACTTACCTTTCGAAATTATGTGTGATGCTAGTGATTTTGCTGTTGGTGCTGTTCTTGGACAGCGAGTAGATAATAAGTTGAATGTTATTCATTATGCTAGTAAGACTCTTGATGCTGCTCAAAAGAATTATGCTACCACTGAGAAAGAGTTTCTTGCTGTTGTTTTTGCATGTGATAAGTTTAGATCTTACATTGTTGATTCTAAAGTTACTATTCATACTAATCACGCTGCTATTAGATATCTTATGACTAAGAAGGATGCTAAGCCTAGGCATATTAGATGGGTGTTGCTTTTACAAGAATTTGATTTGCATATCGTAGATAGGAAAGGTGCTCAAAATCCTGTGGCTGATAACTTGTCTAGATTGGAAAACATTTCTTTTGATCCTATTCCTGTTAATGATAGTTTTCCAAATGAACAGTTAGCTGCTGTAAACGTAACTTCACGAGACCTTCCTTGGTATGCTGATTATGCTAACTTTATTGTTTCCAAGTATTTGCTTCCAACCTTTACAGCTCAGCAAAGAAGAAAATTCTTCTATGATTTGAGGCATTACTTTTGGGATGACCCACACTTATATAAAGAAGGATTTGATGGTATTATGTGAAGATGCGTACCAGAATATGAGCAACAAGAAATATTGAGGAAGTGCCATGGTAGCGCTTATGGAGGACATCATGCTGGAGATAGAACCGCACAGAAGGTTCTACAATCAGGTTTTTATTGGCCAACCCTCTTTAAAGATGCTAGAAGGTATGTTTTATCTTGCGATGAATGTCAAAGAGTTGGTAATATTTCTAGACGCAATGAAATGCCTATGAATTACACTCTTGTTAATGAACCATTTGATTGTTGGGGATTTAACTTTATGGGTCTTTTTCCTCCTTCAAAAGGCTATACCCACATACTGGTTGCTGTTGATTATGTTACTAAATGGATAGAAGCTATACCTACAAAGAGTGCCGATGGTGAGACCTCGTTAAAAATGCTTAAAGATGTTATTTTTCCTAGGTATGGTGTGCCTAGATATCTTATGACTGATGGAGATTCTCATTTTATTCATGGCAGTTTTAGAAAAACTCTTGCTAAATATGATGTTAATCATAGAATTGCTTCTGCTTATCATCCCCAAACTAGTGGGCAGGTAGAGCTTTCAAATAGAGAAATCAAGTCTATCTTGCAGAAGACTGTGAATAGATCTAGAAAAAATTGGCTAGTAAGTTAAACGATGCTTTATGGGCTTATAGAACTGCTTATAAGAACCCCATGGGCATGTCTCCTTATAAGATGGTTTATGGAAAAGCGTGTCACTTGCCCTTAGAATTAGAACACAAAGCTTTTTGGGCAGTGAAAGAGCTTAATAGAGATTTTAAGCTAGCCGGTAAGAAAAGGTTGTTAGATTTGAGTTCTCTAGATGAGTGGAGAAACGAAGCGTATGAGAATGCCAGACTTTTCAAAGAAAAAGTCAAGCAATGGCATGATAAGAGAATCCTTAAAAGAGAGTTTCATGTTGGTGAGAAAGTTCTATTGTATAGGTCTCGTCTCAGATTTTTTGCAGGAAAATTACTCTCTAAATGGGAAGGACCATATGTTATTGTGGAAGTATACCGCTCAGGTGCTATTAAGATTGCTTCATTGAAAGATGACTCTACACAAGTGGTGAATGGGCAAAGACTCAAACATTATATTACTGGAGATTCTTATAATGAAGATGTTGATGTAATTGAAACAGTTTCTCCAGAAGAATTCATCCAAGACAAATTGCAGGTACCTGTAGAGTTCGTTTTTGAATAGGTAACAGTTCTAGTCAGAGAAGTTTCGCAAAAAACTTTTCCTTCATTATTTTTGCTGTTTTTACTAAATATGAAAAATCATGAGACGAAAACGGGCAGGAAAAGGAGTCCGTGTGCTCCTCACACACAGGGGGCGTGGGCCCACCTCTGGCCGCGCCGCCTTGGTGTGAGAGCACCCCGGAACTCGTCTCCGTCCCGGTTTCCTCCTGTGATTTCGTTTCGATGTATAATTTTTGCTTATATAACCCCCCGGAGTACCCGAGGTCTGTATATCGTTTTCTCGTCGTGTTTTTGTTTTGAGCTGTTTCTATCGGGAGTTGATCTTAAGTTTTGAGAGCACCATGGCCTCTTCAAGCGACGACAAGGAGAAGACACCTCTGGAAGATGACACCAAAGACTTTCAGCTGAAGGAAGAGGTTGAAAGTGAAGACGAGGAGGAAGATCAAAGTTCACGCCCGAGCACCATGATTGCAAGCATTGGGGTGGTGACAAGTCATGACAAGTTCAAGAAGAGTGCACGTATAAGAACCGGAGGGGGTGTGCCGCGTCACATCTTAGCTCCTCGGGCATCTTCGTCAGGCAACAATCTTTTCCATACTCTAATTCATGAACATCAGTTTCAAAAGGTGCCCAGATCACGATTACCCTCTGGCTGGGATATAGATCGTTCTAACAGTGCAGGGATAGAAAGTTCCAAGAGTGAAGAAGGATGGGGAAATAATTCCAAGAGCTTGGATTCTCTTGCTGACAGGTCCATGAACCGTGTTGAACACAATTCTGAGATGATTCGTAACCTCAGTCACAAGATTGATGATCTGAAAGATTTGATTGAGAAGCTTATTAAAGATTATCCACCACCACCAAAGGAGTAATTCGTCATCGGTATAGGCATCCCCTTGGCTGGTTCCAAGCTTGGGGGACTGCCGTGGTATCACATCATTACCTTTTACTCATTTACTTTTCAAGTAGAGTGATGTCTACGCACTTATATTCTTGTAGACACTTGTTGGGCCTCCAAGTGCAGAGGTTTGTAGAACAGCAGCAAGTTTCCCTTAAGTGGATCACCCAAGGTTTATCGAACTCAGGGAGGTTAGAGATCAAAGCTATCCCTCTCAAGCAACCCTGCAATTACGATATAGAAAGTCTCTTGTGTCCCCAACACACCCAATACACTTGTCAGATGTATAGGTGCACTAGTTCGGCGAAGAGATAGTGAAATACAAGCGGTATAGATGATTATAAGTAGTAAATGTGACTTGAAGTAAATATCGCTGCGAGCAAACATGTAACAAAACAGGAAGTAAACGGTGTGCAATGCTTGGAAACAAGGCCTAGGGATCATACTTTCACTAGTGGACACACTCCCAACAAATATAACATGATTGAACAAATAAACAACTTCTCTTCACTATGGTACTCTGAATTACTCTCCTATTGAACAACACTAATCATTGCGTAGTGGCTACAGAAGCACCCCTTAAAGTTCATCAAGTACTTGACAAACACCACTCATAGAGATATCCAAATCAGATCACAACTCAAGACAGATATTATTGCAACTTAAACCAAGTACTAACATGGTGCACACACTGTCAACATTACACCATGAAAGGAGGAATAGATCACTTCAATACTATCATAGCAATAATTATTCTCATAATCCATAAGAGATCACAATCGTAGCCTAGACCAAGTACCACCATGATGCACGCAGTGTCACCGTTACACCATGGCAGGAGGAATAGATTACTTTAATAATCACCACTAGAGTACACATAATATCTGAATAATAACATCTACTTGTTCAACATGATACAAAGCTCACGATCACATAAAGATCACATCATGGGAGAGAGAGAGAGAGGTGAACCACATAGCTACCGGTAGAGCCCTCAGCCCCGGGGGTGAACTACTCCCTCCTCATCATAGGATACAGCAAGGTTGATGGAGATGGCGGTGAGGTCGATGGAGACGGCGGAGACGGCGATGGAGACCGATGGAGATGGCTCCGGGGGCACTTCCCCGTCCCGGCAGGGTGCCGGAACAGAGACTTCTGTCCCCCGAAATTCGTCGGTGGCGGCGGCGGGACTGCGGAACTCTTTCTGGAAATTTGCCGACTCCCTTAGGGTTTTTCGTCCCGAGGCTTTATATAGGCGAAGGGGCGATGTCAGAGGAGGGACCAGGCGTCCTCACACCATGGTGGCGCGGCCAGGGCCTGGGCCGCGCCACCCATGTGTGAGCCTGGCCTGTGGCCCCTCTCCTACTCCTCTTCGGATATCTGGAAGCTTCCGGGCAAAATAAGACTTCAGGAACTTGTTTCGTCCAATTCCGAGAATATTTCATGTGTATCACTCTGAAACACAAAAACAGCAGAAAACAGGGAACTGGCACTGTGGCGACTTGTCAATAGGTTAGTTCCGGAAATCGCATAAAAGTGCCACGAAGTGTAACGAAATATCGGGTAAATGGTGCAAAAACAAGCATGGAGCATCAAAAATTATAGATACGTTGGAGACGTATCATAGAGTCATATCATGAATAGAGAAATTATCCTATAGAATAGTTCGCAGTGCGGAAGTATCCTCCTTAGTTGGTTATCTATGTATCCCTTGGTGTGAGTTGCGGTAATGAAACATTAATGAGAAGTTTTATCGTTTACTTTCCGCACACTTTATTTTAGTTTGCAATGTCTCTTATACGAGTAGTCTTGTTGATTAGTATTGGTATCACTTTGGGAGCATGAGTAAATTTAGTTGGTTTTGGCAAACTTAGCTTGGTCAGTAGCAACATTACCTTGAGGTTTGAGTAGAAAAGAATAAAGAAGTGTTTGTGGTTACATCACTTCAGTTTACCCTTCATGTTTGGCTTATAAGCATTATTATTCTCCAAGTTGAAATCGTTGTACCTTCAAGGGAGTTTGCATGATTGTTCTTATTATATGTATGTTTATTTGTTTCATGCAACTCTTATGCTTGCCACCCAGCCTTGCTAGCCAAAAACCTGTACTGAGAGGGAATACTTCTCGTGCATCCAAATCCTAAAAACCAAGTCACTTCCAAAGAGTCCACTATAAATTCCTATGCATGGTATTTTAAGCCATTCCAAGTAAATTTTCATGTGCTACCTTTCAAAAACCTTCAAATACTTCTCATTTTGTGCCACTATTTTTTAGCTCATGAGGACGTAGTGGATGGGTTTGTTATCTTCCATACTAAATTAAGTACCCCTCGACTAGGCAGCTTCATCTGCTCGTCATTAATTTTGCAAGGGAGCTGGTCAGACCATTATAATCTCAAAAAGAAAAGAAAGAGATCACTCCTCCATGGTATGTGAAAGTTGGTCGGCACCCGATGGAATCGGTTAGCCATGGTTTGAGAAAGGAAAAAGGTGGGGAGGAGTGCCAAGCTATAAAAGAGCACCAATGTGCCAATTAATCAAACATCTCGGAACCGCTCTCACTTGTTTAGTATGGAAGATATCAAGAACTCCGTTGCTAGTCGTTGACAAAAGCAACCACCTCTCAAAACAATTTTTACCTCTGTTTTACAAATGAAAAGCTCTAGCACATGTTTAATCCCTGCTTCCCTCTGCGAAGGGCCTGTCTTTTACTTTTATGTTGAGTCAACCTATTCCCCTCTACCTCAAGCAAGCATTTGAGTTGTTATGTTTCACTCATCCATATATTGATCCATTTAATCATGTTTACTATCTTCTTTGTTTTGTACAATGCTTTTGTCTGAAGGAATATATCTTTGAAAGTTTTCTATGAATGCAAAAAGTTTGTTTCGTAGAGCATATGGTTTTTTCTATATTAGCTCTGTTTTAAAAAGGCTCCATTCAAAGGCTAGTATAGTTGTTCGTTGTTCTCTGACCAAGAACTAAGGTTTGCCATCACCAATTATAGTTTATTTTGTGTATCTTTATATGTGATTCCCTTTACTTATTGCAAGCCTATATTATAAAGGGGAGTTGCTGTCTATTATAACTTGTGCCTTGGTGAATGTGATGCTTCTTGTCCGTATTTTGATTATCGACACTTCACTCCATAAACCTGTGGTCATGTTTACCGAGTTTAGTTTTCGCTTGGGGACAAGCGAGGTCTAAGTTTGGGGGGTTGATACGTCCATTTTGCATCACTATTTTGTATCATAATTTACTGTTATTCATTGATATATTTCATATTTAGAGATGATACTTATGTTGTTTCCTCTATTTTTACATGTTTGATGATCATTGGAGGATTTGCTGCCGGAGTCAGGATTCTGCTGGAAAAGGACCGTCAAGACACCATATTTTGGAAGATCGGGAAAATTCCAGAAAAATACAAGAAAATTATATTTTACCAAAAGACTCTGGAAGCCAGAAGGAGAAGGAGAGAGGAGCCAGGGGCAGCCTCAAGCACAGGGGGCGCGGCCTGGCCCCTGGCCGCGCCGGCCCTGTGTGAGGGCGCCCTGGCCCACTTCTGGTCTCGCCCCTTCGCGTACTTCATCGTCCCCGAAAACCTAAGTCAAGGGGGGGCTCAGAGATAGACACAGCCGCCTCTGCGGGGCGGAAAACACCAGAGAGAGAAAAGCTCTCCGGCAGGCAGAAATCTGCCGGGGGAAATTCCTTCCCGGAGAGGGGAGATCGTCGCCATCGTCGTCGCCATCGCACCGGACTTCATCGGGATCATCATCATCATCTCCATCACCAGCACCTTCATCTCCACCATCACCACGCCATCCCGCTATAACATCTTGAGTTGGATCTTGTTATATTCTTAGGGGAAACTTTCCCAGTGTTGATTACTCTTGTAGTTGATGCTATTGAGTGGAACCGTTGAATTAAGGTTTATGTTCAGATTGTTATTTACCATTATTTCACCTCTGATCATGATCCATATGATGTCTTGTGAGTAGTTTGTTTAGTTCTTGAGGACATGGGAGAAGTCAAGATGTTAGTAGTGAATTATTGTTGAGAAATATTTAATGGTTTGATATTATTGTGGTGCTATTTCACTAGTGGTGTCATGTGAATGTTGACTACATGATACTTCACCATTTATGGGCCTAGTGAGATGCATTGTGTATTTGGCTACCAATTGTGGGGTTGCTGGAGTGACAGAAACCTAAACCTCCGTTGGGAAACCATTGCACCAGGAAGCGTAGGATCTTAGAGTTTAAGGCTGTGGTTAGATTTATCTTAATTACTTTCTTGTATTTGCGGATGCTTACAGGGGGTATAATCACAAGTGTGTATTTATCCTAGTAAGGGTAGTGCGCTAGCACAGGTTCACCCCCATAACACTTATCAAACCAATAAAGACTACTTAGCGGTATGAAGCGAAAGCTCTTGACAGAAACTCCCGTGTGTCCTCGAGAACGTTTGGTTATTATAAGTTACACAACCGGCTTGTCCTTTGCTGAAGAAAGGATTGGGCCACTTGCTGCAATTGTTACTACTACCTTTTATTTACTTGCACTTTATTTATTTGCATTATCAAATACCCCTGAAAACCCGTTTGCTAGTATTTACAGTGAAACCTTGATCAAAACCACTAGTCAGCACCTTCTGCTCCTCGTTGGGTTCGACACTCTTATTTATCGAAAGTACTATGATACACCCCCTATACTTGTGGGTCATCATTGGGTTGTATGTATCGAGATGGAATTTGTCCCTCCCGAGTTGGAGAGATATACTTCGGGCCCACTCGGTAATCGATATCAACACCGCTGGCAAGCACGTGGTTAAGGAGTTAATCACAAAGTGATATCGGATTACATAATGAGTAAATTACTTGCTACGAACAAAATTGAACTAGGTATGCCGATACCGACGATCGAATCTCGGGCGAGTAAAATATCGCGAGACGAAGGGAATACAAATACGGGATTGATTGAATCCTGACATCGTGGTTCATCCGATATGATCATCGCTGAGTGTGTGGGAGTCAATATGGATTTCCTGATCCTGCTATTGATTATTGATGGAGATCATGTCCGTATATTTTCGAACCCGTAGGGTCACACACTTAACGCATATTAATACTAGGGTAGTTTCAGGATTTATGGAAAGTATTTCGGAAAGTTATGGAATTGTTCCGGGTGGAAAATATCAGTGTTTATTAATTATATGAATTAATAAATATTAAACAATATTTATTTAGAAGAAATAAATAGAAAAAAGAGAGAGAGAGGACAGCGCTCGAGCGCAGCGGCCAGGGCAGCGCCTGATACGTCTCAAACGTATCTATAATTTTTTATGCTCCATGATTGTTTATACACCATTTGCTTTCAGTTTTGTTACACTTCGTGGCATTTTTATGCATTTTTTGGAACTAACCTATTAACAAGATGCCACAGTGCCAGTTCCCTGTTTTCTGCTATTTTTGTGTTTCAGAAAAGTTGCACAGGAAATATTCTCGGAATTGGACGAAACAAAAGCCGAACCTCCTATTTTTACCGAAGCTTCGCGAAGACCGAAGAGGAGACAGAGGGGGGCCACGGGCTAGCCACACCATAGGGCGGCGCGGCCAGCCCCTAGCCCGCGCCCCCTGGTGGTGAGGCCGCCCTGGCCCACTCCTGACGCCGCCCCTTCGCCTATAAAGACCCCTCGATGGGAAAACCTAAACACCCGATCAATTTTCCAGAAACACCTCGCGATCCGCCGCCGTCGTCAACCCGAGATCGGGAGGGTCCAGAAGATCTTTCCGGCATCCTGCCAGAGAGGGGAATCGTCACCGGAGTTCTTCTTCATCGCCATGCTTGCCTCCGGCGTGATGAGTGAGTAGTCTACCTTGGACTATGGGTCCATAGCAGTAGCTAGATGGTTGTCTTGTCCACCATGTGCTTCATGTTTAGATCTCGTGAGCTGCCTTACATGATCGAGATCATCTTTATGTAATTCTACATGTTGTGTTTGTTGGGATCCGATGAATATTGGTGTTATGTTAAGTTGATGTTCTGAATTTTATCATATGTTATCTCTATGTTGTTTATGATCTTGCATGCTCTCCATTGTTAGTAGCTATCTTGGCCAAGTAGATACTAGTGACTCCAAGAGGGGGTATTTATGCTCGATAGTTGGTTTCATGCCTCTATTTAATCTGGGGGAGTGATAGAAACCTCTAAGGTTGTAGATGTGTTGTTGCCACTAGGGAGAAAACAACAATCTTGTGTCCAAGGATATTTGCTTTATTTACATTACACACTTTGCTTAATGTAGTTATCTATTGTTCGCAACTTAATACCCTCGGGGTCCTCGGATGATTCCCCGCGAGTGGATTATTAGTCATAGATGCAGTTGGATGGCAGTCTATGTATTTTGTTGTAATGCCCAGAGTAAATCTCATAGTGATCCTCGTGACATATGCACGTTATCTTTATTCTATCAATTGCCCAACTGTAATTTGTTTACCCAGCATGTCGTTATTTATCTTATGGAGACACACCACTAATGAATTGTGGACCCCGGTCCAACTTCCTTTACATGGCTATTACTATTTACTTTTACTCGTACTGTTTACTTTCTCGCATACTACTATTGCTTTCCACTCGATACGCTCAATCCTTTGTTTACAGCAAACCAGTGAGATTGACAACCTCATCATAAGTTGGGAGCAAAGTTCTTGGTTGTGTTGTGTGCAGGTTCCACGTTGCTACTGGTGCAAAGCAAAGCCCTGGACGAGGCACCTTATAAATTGTCCGGAGCTGTCGCGAAGCTAGCAGGCATCACCTTCCGAAGTTTGGCTTTTTCCTACTGGTTCGATAAACCTCGGTTTCTTACTGAGGGAAAACTTGCTACTGTGCTCATCATACCTTCCTCTTGGGGTTCCCAACTGGGTGGTTATCTGCCCGCATCAAGCAACTTTTTCTGGCGCCGTTGCCGGGGAAAAAAAGATTTCTGCAAGGGGAGTTTCGCACGCACATCCTTTACTTTGTTTATTGTTTTGCTTTACTTTATTTTTGCTTGCATCGTTTTATCAAAAGTACAAAAAAATTAGTTTCCTTATAGTTGTTATTTTTACTTGTCTGCTTTTAGCTTTGCTAGAATGGGTACTCATGAGAACACCAAGTTGTGTGATTTTACTAGCACTAATAATAGTGATTTTATCTGCACTCCTATTGCGCCGCCTGCTCCTGCTGTAAATTTTTATAAGATTAAACCTGCTTTATTGAACCTTGTTATGAAAGAGCAATTTTCTGGTGCTAGTACCGATGATTCTGCAGCTCATCTCAACAATTTTGTTGAGATATGTGAGATGCAAAAATATAAGGATGTAGAAGGTGATATTATTAAGCTTAAGTTGTTTCCTTTTTCTTTGAGAGGAAAAGCTAAGGATTGGTTGCTATCTTTGCCTAGAAATAGTATTGATTCTTGGGCTAAGTGTAAGGATGCTTTTATTGGAAAATACTATCCTCCTGCTAAGATTATAGCTTTGCGTAGTGATATCATGAAGTTTAGACAGTTTGATAATGAACATGTTGCTCGGGTTTGGGAAAGAATGAAATCTGTGATAAAGAATTGTCCCACTCATGGACTTACTACTTGGATGATTGTCCAAACTTTTTATGCAGGACTACATTTTTCTTCAAGAAACCTATTGGATTCAGCTGCTAGAGGCACTTTTATGTCCTGTACCTTGGGCGCCGTAACAAAGCTTCTCGACAACATGATGGTAAATTATTCTGAATGGCACACCAAGAGAGCTCCACAAGGTAAGAAGGTAAATTTTGTTGAGGAAACCTCTTCCTTGAGTGATAAGATTGATGCTATTATGCTTATGCTTTCTAATGATAGAACTCCTGTTGTTCCTAATAATGTTTCTTTAGCCTCTTTGGTTGCTCAAGAAGAGCATGTTGGTGTAAACTTCATTAGAAATAATAATTTTAACAACAATGCTTATAGGAACAATTTTGCTAGTAACAATTATAGGCCGTATCCTTCTACCAATGGTAATGGTTATGGTAACTCTTATGGTAATTCCTCCAACAACACTAGGGCCGCGCCCTCTGAGCATGAAGTCATGCTCAAGGACTTCATCGGTAAGCAAACTGCTTTTAACAAGTCTGTTGAGGAAAAGTTAGGCAAAATTGATATTCTTGCTTCTAAAGTTGATAGCCTTGCTCTTGATGTTGAACTTCTGAAACTAAAAGTGTTGCCTAATGAGGTGAAGGAAAGCAATACTTTTGCCACTATTAATGCTATCCAAGTTAAAATTGATGAAAATATTAGGATGTTAGCAGAATTGCATGCTAGGTGGGAAAGAGAAGATGAGATGTCTATAAAGATGAAGGTATGTACCATTACTAGCTCTAATGATGTTGTTCCAAATGCTAGCAATCCTCTTACTTCGATTGGTGTAGAGAAAACTCCTACTCCTTGTACTAAAAAGCCCAAAACTGCAAAAACTTTTTCTCAAAAGAGTGCTAAAATTTTTCGGAGTGTAGGAGTTGATAGCTCTATTTCTTTTATTGATTTTGATGTTGATTGCTGCAATATACCTGAAGTTATTTTGTTCTTGCAAAAGCTTGCTTTGAGTCCCAATGATAGTTCTATAAATGTTGCTTTTTCTAAGCATATTACCAATGCTCTTATGAAAATTAGGGATGAAAAGTTGAAGCAAAAAGCTTATATTCCCAAGAAGTTAGAAGATGGTTGGGAACCCATCATTGATATGCATGTTAATGGTTTTAATTGCCGTGCTTTAAGTGATCTAGGTTCTAGTATTTCTATTATGCCTAGAAAAATTTATGATATGCTTGATTTACCACCGCTTGAAAAGTGTTATTATGATGTTCCTATTGCTGATGTTGCTAAGAAGAAACCTTTGGGAAGGATTAATCATGTTCTTATTATGGTTAACAATAAACTTGTTCCCGTTGATTTTCTTGTTGTGGATGTTGAATGCAATGCTTCATGTCCTATTATTTTGGGAAGACCTTTTCTTCGAACTATAGGTGCCATCATTGATATGAAGGAAGGCACCATTAAATATCAATTTCCACCAAAGAAAGGTATGTAACACTTTCCTAGAAGGAGGAAGAAATTACTTTTTAACTCTATTCTTAGAGCAAATTATGAACTTGATGCTTCATCGCTTGATATTACTTGATTTCCACTTTCTGCGCCTAGCTCAAATGCGTTAAAGAAAAAGCACTCTTGGGAGATAACCCATTGTTTTCTTTTCAGTTCTTTTTCTTTTATTTGAGTCTTGGAAGTTATTACTACTGTAATAACCTCTCCTTATCCTTTTTATTTCGTTGTTGTGCAAAGAGAAACCTCTAATTTGAGTGAGGTAAGATTTGGGGAAGTTGCTGTCCTGAAACAGATTTCGGTGCTGCACCATAAAAATTCGTGAAAATTCTAAGAATATCTTTTTGACCTGCGATTTCTTGTGCATATGACCCAGGTTATTTCCAAACTTTCATTAGTTTACACTTTTTGATTTGAGCAACAGAAAACCCTCTAAAAAATCGACCTTTGTCCGCTGTTCTGTTTTGACAGATATCTGCCACTATTTGTGTTTGCCTCTCGATCGCTTTCTTTTTGAGTTCTTTTGATCATGGAACTTTTGGAGAAGTTGCTACAGTAGTATATGCTTTATATGTGGTGGTTTTGAGTTGAAACCTGAACCAAAAAAGGGTTGATTCATTATTATGCTTACACTAATGTTGCTAATAGAATTGTGTTGAGTTTTGTATGAAGGAAGTTTTCAAGTGTAGGGATTGGAGAATGATGAGATAAGGTGAAGAATGGAAAAAACTCAAGATTGGGGATTCCCATGCACCCCAAGAAATATCCAAGAGGTACAAGCGTCAAAGCTTGGGGATGCCCCCGAGGCACCCCTTCCTCATCGGCAAAAATCAGGTCACCTTTCAAAACACTATATTTTTATTGCTTCATGCACTATGCGTTTTTCTTGGAGCGTCTTTACTTTTGCTTTTAGTTTTATTTTGTTTTGTTTGCTGCAATAAATGGTTGGACCCCAACATATTTCTTTTGGAGGAGATTTACTCGTTTTTCATTTGCTAAGAACACTCCGTTTTTCACTCTTATCGTTCAACGAGTGTTCTCTTTTTCTAAAACTGCGTTTAGCTTTCGTTTTTCACCTTGATTTTTGTTTAGATATTGTTTTATCTTTGCATCAAGGTGTATTTGGACCTCTGGTCTATATTGGTATTCATCAAAAGAGTTGTCTCAAAAAGGTTTGAATGGTGTTGGAAAAGAGAAATAGTTTCATGCAAAAAAGTGGTACAAAAAGGAGCTTGTTTAGACTACGGCTTAGACTTTTTCATGTCGTGCTTGATGTTGTTTTGATAGTATGCTTAGTGATTTTTGCTGTAGCATGACTTGTCTCAAATGACTGAGATTGCTTAATGAGCCTTTGAAAAAATCATGCGTTGTTTTTATTATACGGAAGCATTTATTTGGTTTTCTCCTTGATGCTTTATTTGGGTTGACTTGGTGCATGCTTACAACATGTTTGACTCATACAAAGTCACCATAAGCCTTTATGATCATTTAGTTTTTGACTTTTAATACCATCTTATGCTTCTCTTAATGATGTTTTGTCGCTATGCATGATTATGGCCGTTATTGCTCTCTTAGTTGGTCGCTCCCAGTCTTTTGCTAGCCCTCATTTTGTACTGAGTATGTGCTCTACTCCTGCATCCAACTCCCAAAAATCAAGTTGTTCCAATGTGTCCACTATAAATTCCTATGCATGGTATTTGTAATCCATTCCAAGTAAATTTTCATGTGCTACCTTTCAAAAACCTTCAAAATACTTATCATTTTGTGACACTATTTTCAGCTCATGGGGACGTAGTGGTCGGATTTGCTATCTTCCATATTGTTTATTCCAAAAAAAAGGAAAAAAGAAAAGAAAAAAAGGGGCACTCCTCCATGGTATGTGAATGTTGGTGGGCACCCGATGGAATCGGTTAGCCATGGTTTGAGAAAGGAAAAAAGGTGAGGAGGAGTGCCAAGCTTTATAAAAGAGCACAAAAGTGTCAATCTCTCTCAAAAACTTGCTTCATTTTTGTATGGAAGATAGTAAGAACCCCATTGCCAGTCGTTGACAAAGACAACCACCTCTCAAAGCCCAATTTTTGTCTCTCTGTTTTACAAATAAAAAGCTCTAGCACATGTTTAATCACTTCCTCCCTCTGCGAAGGGCCTTTCTTTTACTTTTATATTGAGTCACCACCTTCTACCTTTATGCACCGTCTAAGAGAGCATAGTTGTCATTCTGAGTTTAATGTGCATAGTCCCAAAGTTTATCATTGATTGATCCATGATTTTGGTTTCACTTGTTCTTAAATTATTTGTATCTAGTCGCCCTCTTAAACTTGAAGGTGTCCTATGCATTTATGTTTTGCTCTCTCATGAAGGACAAGCTGAAAACCATTTGCTATGTTTTTCCATATGATTTGAACACACGTTTGACTTTCATTGTTTCATTTTCATGATCTTTCATTTGTGTTCTTTTTCATGTTATAACATGGTTGCTAAGTTTCTTCTATCAAGATTATGTCTTTCATGCCCATGTTTTAAGTTCTTTTGATCCCAGCGCACAACGCTTACATAGATGATCAAGATTGTGTAGGTGCATGTCACCTCAAAAATTATTCTTTTGTTATCACTTACCTACTAGAGGACGAGTAGGAGTTAAGCTTGGGGATGCTGATACGTCTCTAATGTGAAGAGGAGACGAAACAAAAGCCGAACGTCCAGAAATTTACCGAAGCTTCCAAAGAACCGAAGAGGAGACGGAGAGGGGCCACTAGGGGGCCACACCACCAAGGGGTGCGGCCCAGAGCTGGCCCGCGCCCACCTGTGGTGAGCCCCACCAGGTCCACCTCTCACGCCGCCCCTTCGCCTATAAAGACCCCCCAACGGGAAAAACCTAAATACCCAATCACTTTTCCAGAATACATCACGATCCACCGCCGCCGTCGACCCAAGATCGGGAGGGTCCAGAAGCTCTTCCCGGCACCCTGCCGGAGAGGGGAATTGCCACCGGAGGTCTTCTTCATCGCCATGCTTGCCTCCGGCGAGATGAGTGAGTAGTCTACCTTGGACTATGGGTCCATAGCAGTAGCTAGATGATTGTCTTCTCCACCATGTGCTTCATGTTTAGATCTCGTCAGCTGCCTTACATGATCGAGATCATCTTTATGTAATTCTACATGTTGTGTTTGTTGGGATCCGATAAATATTGGTGTTATGTTCAGTTGATGTTCTGAATTTTATCTTATGTTATCTCTATGTTGTTTATGATCTTGCATGCTCTCCGTTGTTAGTAGCTATCTTGGCCAAGTAGATACTAATGACTCCAAGAGGGGGTATTTATGCTCGATAGTTGGGTTCATGTCTCTATTTAATCTGGGGGAGTGACAGAAGCCTCTAAGGTTGTAGATGTGTTGTTGCCACTAGGGAGAAAACAACAATCTTGTGTCTAAGGACATTTGCTTTGTTTACATTACACACTTTGCTTAATGCAGTTATATATTGTTCGCAACTTAATACTCTCGGGGTGCTCGGATGATTCCCCGCGAGTGGATTATTAGTCATAGATGCAGTTGGATGGCAATCTATGTATTTTGTTGTAATGCCCAGAGTAAATCTCATAGTGATTCTCGTGACATATGCACGTTATCTTTATTCTATCAATTGCCCAACTGTAATTTGTTTACCCAGCATGTCGTTATTTATCTTATGGAGAGACACCACTAGTGAACTGTGGACCCCGGTCCAATTTCCTTTACATTACTGTTTACTTTTACTCGTACTGTTTACTTTCTCGCATACTACTATTGCTTTCTACTCGATACGCTCAATCCTTTATTTACAGCAAACCGGTGAGATTGACAACCTCATCGTAAGTTGGGAGCAAAGTTCTTGGTTGTGTTGTGTGCAGGTTCCACGTTGCTGCTGGTGCAAAGCAAAGCCCTGGACGAGGCTCCTTATAAATTGTCCGGAGCTGTCGCGAAGCTAGCAGGCATCACCTTCTGAAGTTTGGCTTTTTCCTACTGGTTCGATAAACCTCGATTTCTTACTGAGGGAAAACTTGCTACTGTGCTCATCATACCTTTCTCTTGGGGTTCCCAACTGGGTGATTATCTGCCCGCATCAGTGCCTGGCGCTCGATATGATCGAGCTGTAACACCCCAAGTTTTAACTATACCTGGCGATGCTACCAGACTATCTCAATGACACTAATAGTAGGCAAAATTCTAATATCAGACAACACCATCTTTGTTTACAAGGATATCCGCAATAAGCAATTTAGAAAAAAAGTTTGTTAAATAACAGTAATATAGCTCACAATTCAACTAGTAGTTATAATAAATAAGCATGCAAGCAACCAAAGGCTCACACTAAGTACACAAGTAGATATGCAACTAAGATGCTACAACAAATAGGATAAACTATGATTGCTCACAAATCATTGTCTATGAATAAGTGATCAACTGATGTGGTAGATGTGCTACACCCGTTCCCATGCATATGTCGCTGCTTTGTACCTGAGAACCAAATGAAACGCAAGAATGCGTACAGAAATACTCAGCAAGTACAATTGGAACCAATGACGAATATTTAACCATAACAGAACAATGAAAATTGGTTGCACCATAAAGACTGAAACTGAATATCTGAATATGTCACCCGGACTAGCCCACGAGCAAACGGTTGTCACCGAACTTTATTCGGAACTAGCCGCTCGGGACAGTCTCTCACCAGACTAACACACTGAATAGCCATCGGACTAGCTCACAAACAAACGGTTCTCACCGAACTTTATTCGGAACTAGCCGCTTGTGAACAGTTTCTCACCGAGTTAGCTTTGAAAATAAGAAGTATGATATGACTAAACACGAATAGGGAAACAAAACAGAACAAGTTTAAATTTAATAATCGAATAAGAGATACGCAAACCAAATGATAACAACCAGCCACATTCACACAATGGACAATCATAGCATAACACAGGGATTGTCATGTACTTGCCTTAACCTCGATGTTCAGCGAAAGAATATATATCAGCGCTGGAAATCCTCACACCTGTGGATGAAATCTTGCTCAGAATTTCTATACCACGATAGTGTAACAATACTTCTAAGTCATACGCGCTGCTCGCCTACCGTGAGAATGATGTGCACAATTTTTTTATTCAAATAGCATGAGCTTCCAGCTTACAAGGTGATCTTCAAGAACAGCCGGCAACCACAAGTGTTAGCTAACTATCAGAGAATAATTGTACCAGATTTCTAAATCAGTAACCAAGAGAATCTACCGAATTGCTTGCCAGCTAAATAGGCCGAAGTCCTTACTCAAGTTAGCTCAAGGTATTACAGCCTTACTGATTCAGAATTATAGAAAAAATGTTGGTATTTTAAACCTGTGGGACAAAACTAATTAAACAGACCAGTACCGTTCAGTAAGGAGCAAGTTACAGCTTTACTGTTAATTAGTACTACTGCCGATTATGACTGGTCCAAGTTTCAACTGATTTATAGATGAGACACCCATCGGAAGCTATTATGCAAAGTATCAGATTCAGTTAGAGACAAAAATAATTAAGACTTCCTCATGAATTGATGGCTCTACACGTGCTTTGACAAGCACCAAAAGTATTCGATCTGAATACTACTGTCAGCAGAACTACCGATGGATCGAACCTGTGCCAGTGCAGATTTCAACGCTAAAGCTAAACTAGCACAATCGTTTGATGGAAAGAATAAAAGACTACAGGACCAACTAGAAGGGGGCGAACCAAACAGTTTAGAGTTAGCACCTCTAGCACCGGGTGTAGGATAGCACGCAGGGACTCTCCAGCGAAGCTCCAATCAACAACCAGGGATTTGTCGTCGAACCAGGAGATAGTGATTGGCGAGCTTTTGATGCGGCGGCGGCGGCCGCAGGTTGGTGTGGAGGCAGCGTGGGTGGGCAGATTGAACAGGTGTCACATCCCAAAATTTTGGAATGTGAAAATGAATAAAATAGGAACCGTGTTTGTTGTATTGATTTAAATTTCACAAGGATTTAAAACTTTTGAGTTGATTTACAAGTCTCAAATGTAAAACTATTTCAAAACTTCCTATTATCTCTTAAAGGACTTCTTTGAGAAAACCAAAATATCAAAACATTATTTTCTTTCTTCTTTACTCAAACTTATGCAACTTGCCTGCAAAGGATGAATCACAAAAGTGTTTTATAAGATTTGCTCCTCACAACTTTGCTTGATCATGAATTTCAAAATGATAGTTTATATAATATTTTTACTAATTCTAAAAGAATTAATTTCTTAAACCCCAATCCTAGTTTTGTTATACAAGCAAAACCATTATGCTATGCATATAAAGTCTATTTGAAAAACACCTTTTATTTTGAAAACTAGTGTTATTACTGTTTAGAACATTGCTTGGATTATTAGAATAACCCAGGAATTTGTTTGATTGGATTTGATGCATTTTTGCAAAATATAAGAAACAAATCAAAAATGGGAAAACAGAAAAATAAAAAGAATTCGGAAAAAGGAATAAAAGGCCGAAGGGGAGCCATTCGGCCCAGCTCCGGATCCAGCCCACAGCCCACCCGGGAAAATCCCCGAAACGGTATCCTTTCCGGGAGCTCCTATACTCCAACCTGATCGGTGTATACCCCGCACCGCACACCTTCCGTTCTTTCATGGGCCTGGCCCGTTACATTCGTTCGGGAAGGAAACTCGTGAACGGTTACTTTTGGTTTCTGCGCATACGTGATTGTTTTTTTGAGTAACAGAAAGACATGTACTCGTGCCAGGTTCTGCGTTTGCTTGTCTACATAAAATTCTGTACGAACTACTCTTGTGACAACAAAACGGGGGTTAAAAAGAGTGAAAAATTCTTTTTATTCCATATAAAACAACGGAGGGTTTAAAAAAACTGAACTAATCTGATTTTTTTAATAAAAAAATGAACAAATTTAAAATCGGAACAAAAATCAAATCGGAACAAATTTCAAAATGGAACAAAATTTAAAACGGAACAGATTTTGAAATAAAAAAAATTCAAATCGGAACATATTGGAAATTTTGAAATCTGAACGGATTTAAAATTTTGAACAAAATTATGAAATGTGAAAGAATTTCAAATATTAAACAAATTCAAAATCTGAACGGATTTCAAATTTTGAACAAATGACAAAACTGAACAAATCTCAAATTTTGAACAAATTTCCAAATTTTGTGAGAAATTCGAAATTTGAATGAAAATCTAATTTAAATGAATTTCGAAATTTGAACAAATATCGAATTTGAACAAAAATCGGAATTTGAACGGATTTCAATTTTTGAATGAATTTCGTAATTTAAACGAATTTCAAATTTTGGACGAAAATAAAAATTTGAACGAATTTCATATTCGAACAAATTTCAAAATTATAACGAAAATTTCAAATCTGAACATTTGAAAAAATGTTGTAAAAGGAAAACAAAAAAACTTAAACTGAAAAAGAAAACAGAGAAGAGAAAAAAAGAAAAACGAAAAATAGAGACCCGACCAGGTCGGCTCTAGTGGCCGGCCCACACCGCGCGCGGGGGTGTGCGGCGCGGTGCAAGCGCCAACCTGGTCGGAGCATAGGATTCGCCATCCTTTCCCCGCTGACGTCCGGGCCCCGCCCGTCAGACCCCTCTCCAGCCACTGACCGCTCTGGCCCATAGGTCATCTTCCACCTCGCGCCAGGAACTCCTCCCCCGCACGGCTTCTCTCCCGAGCCGTCGGATCTTCTCCCCGCCGCGAAACCCTAGCTTTCTCCCCACGCCGTCGCGCCTATAAATAGGCCAGGACTTCCTCTTCTCTCTCCCTTTCGCCCTCCACTCGAAACGAAACAAAGGCGACAAAATTTCTCATCGGATCTCCGCAGCACTTGCAAGCTCGCCCGACCGAATTTGCCGCCTCTGGTGAGCCCTAGCCTCTCCCTCTCCTCCTATCCTCTCTATTTTCACTGGCGCATCTCCCTGACCCCTTGTCTTGGTCAAATTCGTCGCAGAACGTCGTCGACATCGTCACCCGGAGCGCACCCGCACCATCGCCGCCTCCAGTCGCCTCTCCTGCTCGCTTCAGGAAGCAATTGGAGACGCCGATCACGCTTTCGAGGTCCTCTCTCCGTGCCGCGCCTCGTCGTGCCATCGCCGTCGCCCAGAAGCCACCGTAGTCTCGCCGGAGCTCGGTCCCTGCGCGCCCTCGCCGGATTCCTCGACGGAACCCTAGTTCCAACCGGTGAGCCCTCCGCTTTTAATCACGATCGTCCGATCTAGATCTAGAGGCGTAGGATATATCACTTATGCGAAGGGGTACGTTTACATCTGGTCCGTCCATCATCACTTAGATCTAACGGCTCTAATCTGTTTCCTCACCGAACCGGTACCAACGAATCAGCGTCTGCCATGTCACCGCCACGTTAGGTTAAGTTTCTGTTTATAATTTAAAATAGCCAGAATAGGTTTGAATCTTGTAAAATTCATATCTCGAGTTCTACTAATCCAAAAATTGCAAATAAGATGTCCCTGAACTCCTAAAAATGTGTAGAACACAATTCTGAAATAAAATCTCACTTTCAAACTATTTGAAAACATTCAAATTTAAATATGAGAGTTTGAGTGTTTTTGATATAGTTCAAAATCTATAAATCCTTTTCAGTTGATTCTTTTTGCAAATAGATCATATTGTTGTCCCCTATCCAGTAGAACTACTGCATAAATTAATTGGGCAAAGTTTCTCAAGTATTCAAAATCAAATGGAAATTTGAGTGTTTCCTCTCTAGATTTAATTCTATAAATATTTTAGGCATAATTCCTTTTGCAAAATTGATTATCCTGATAATAGAAAACCACCAGAATACTTCACACACATTTTTTCACACTCTTCCAAGAGTCAACTCCATTAGTTCATCATTTTTGCAAAATATAGTGGTGTTTTATGAGCACCTTGCAAATATCAAGTTCCAATTACCTATCATGCACTTAGTGCTATTTAACTTAATCCTAAGTCCTAATGACCACATCAACTCCACCATAACTTAGTCAAAATCTACTCTCTATTCTTGCCCAAGTGCAAAACTATCAATTCCCTCTTACCCAAAATTCTTCTAAGTATTTTGACTACCCCTCCAACACTATGGCGTAGAAGCTTTCTCATATCAAGACCGTGAAGAAGAAGTTGAAGAGAAGACATGAAGTTGAAGGCCAAACAAGAAGTTGAAGAGAAGAAAAGAAGTTGAAGTCAAAGAAGAAGATCAAAAGAAGAGAGCCCAAGTCAAGAAGATGAAAGAGATGGACCTCGAGACTTAGAATTTTATCCATCCAACTTCTCAACCCAAGCCTCCTAAGAATACCTTAAGCTATTTTTGCTAAGTCTTTGACAATCTAGAAAACCCCATCAATCCCGTGAAGTCTTTGACTTAACCATTCTCTCCATCCGTGTCAAACCAACTTCATGCCCAATCTTTTGTCCAAATATCACTAAGACAAATCAAGACTAAACTAAAACTAATAAACACTTTGTCTTGTTTGATTATGTTGCTTGGATGGTGTGTTTATGTTGTGTTCTTTTCTATCTTATAGTTGTACGAAGGACTACGTGTGTTGATTAAGAGAAGTGCAATCTTCAGAAAATTGCTAAGGCAAGTGTCATTTTTATGGTGTTTCTATCTTTTCTGTACAAGTTTTGTGATTATGAGTGTAAGTGCGTGTGTAGTGGTTAAGTTGTTAAATGTGTTGGAGATTAGCATGGTAAGGGCGTGGAGCCTGACTTACTGACATGTACGATAGTGGAAAGAAGAATGGCATGGTAAGGGCATGGAGCCTGACTTACTGTCATGAGCAATGGAGAAAAGAAGATTGGCATGGTAAGGGCATGGAGCCTGACTTACTGACATGCATGGTGATGGAATGAAGATTGGCATGGTAGGGGCTTGAGCCTGACCTACTGACATGTACCCTCGTGGAGTTAGAAGTTTTATGCCTTTGCAAAATTAAAATATTGATTGGAATTATAGGACGGACTGTTTTTCAGCAACCCCACTTAACCTAAGCTAAAATTGAAAAGTTAGACTCATAGTAGTGATATCTTGCCAATACAATTCAAGTGTATTGACCCTTTGTGGCTGCAACGTTTCATGTTGCAGATTTTCAACGACAAGTAAGGAACAAGAGGGTTACGAGTCTATCCGCAGCATGTTCGCCTGTGGCACATGAAGAAGGACTCCATGCTATTTTTTATTTCGTTTTAAACTCTGAAAGCTTTGTAAAGTTCTTTATGTAATTGCTGGATCATGCGTTGTAATAAAGACCTTTATATTCTTGATATTTCATCTTGTAACTGTGTGTGCTAGCAGTCGATCTGGGACTAGCACAAATAAAGCACAGGTACGCTACAGATGGTATCAGAGCATTGTGTTGCCCTTAGGTTCGTGACCCTAGGATTGGACAATGACCCCTTAGAAATATAGGATTTTCTTTTATTTCTAAGTTAAAATTTACACTCATTATCTCGTAAACTCTTCCCTTAGTCATTATTTGTCGTGGGAATTTAGAGACAGTAGCCATGGGGAGGCTTGTCGGAGGGGCTCGACGATGGTGACGATGGGTCCAGGTCGGGATTGTGCCAATAGAGACACCTCGGTTTACCCAGGTTCAGGGCCCTCCCGGTTGGAGGTAAACCCCTACTTCATGCCTGCTTCGTATTGATTGGATAGTAGCGATTACAGTGCTCCTCGAGCTGTTCGGGCTAGAGGAGGAAGAAGAAGATCGGATCTCCCCTATGCTAAGGGTCCAGGCCCCCTTATATAGGCGGGGGCCTGGTTACAGGTTTAGGTAGCGACTCGGCCGGCTGCCGGCTCCTTGGCGGTGGCGTCTTTGGCGTGATCCTCCGGCCCTGCTCTGGCAAAGGCACTTTATAAAGTGCCTTTTCCCTGGGCTGGCATCTGGAGGGCATATCCCTTCTCTTTTGCCTCGGATCCCGTCGTGGGGAAGGGTCTTCGATCTCTCATTGGCTGGACGTGGTCGTGGCGCTCGTCATTCCCATCCTGCGCCCCTGTCGCTCTTGTCGGGGCCAACCTACTTTTGGCCAGACAACCGTTGGGAAGCTTTGTCTTCATCGCCCGGCTCCAGTCCTCCTCGGTGGAGTCGCCAGCCGGCTGCTGGCGCAGCCGGCCCTTCGGGCGGAGCCGGTCTTCTCGTGTTTGAGCCGTGGGGACTCCTGGGACGCCAGTCGGCATATTGCCTGGCCCGTGGTGCGCCCCCTAAGTCATCCCCACGACACTAGCCCCCGAAACTGGCGAAGTCTCATGGGCTAGCAAGGGGCTTTGGCGGGTTCCTCTTCTCGCCAAAGTCTTGCTCGCTTTCGTCGAAGTCCCAGGATTTCTGGTCCGGCTTGGTCGCTCTAGTCGTCGAGGCTGGGTCTTGCGAAGTTCTCCCGGCCGCCTCGAGACGAGCCGGCTCCGAGGTGCGGCCCGGCTAGCGGCCGCGAGCCGGCGCGCCGCCTCCTAGGAACTTGCGCCGCTTCGGGTCTTGTTCCCACGCGGCGGCCGGCGCTGCGCGCCAGTGGCCAGTCTTGTCATTTGACTTCGGAATCACCACCGTCATAACTTCCCGAGTCATCATGCGAGGTGGGCTGGCGTACGTCAGCGACGTGTCCCATCAACTCCTCCCACGATCCGCTGTGGAAACTGCCGTGGTAGCACACGATGCGGGAGTTGGTTACTGAATCGTCGGGGGTTATCCCTTCGCCGCTCTCCTTTAAATACCGAGCGTGCTTGCTGCCCAGGGCATCCCCCACTTCTCCCCTCATCTCGAGCTTTGCCTTTCCGAACCCAGCCCGACCATGTCGTCCCCTAGCGGCTCCACTGCCAGCGATGACAAGGTCCCGGAGGGGAGCGAGAAGGAGGTCGAGGCGCCGGAGACGGTGCCTTCCGTATCTCGGAAACGCGGTCGCCTGAGAGGGAGCCGCAACAAGAGTACCTTGGAGGCCCTCGCGGCGAAGGCCTTCGCCGCCGCTTCCACCTCCATCGCACCCCAGGCGGCCGGAGCTTCCGGCGACACGGGCATCCCGAAGAAACGGAGGCCGGGCCGTCCGAAGGGGAGCGGGAAGAAGACCGCTTCCGCGGCGGCCACTGCTCCTTCGTCGTCTCGCCGTTGTGGGCGGTCGCCGGGTAGCAAAAACAAGAAAGCCCCCGCTGTCTTCAGGGTCGCTGCCACTCCCGCGGGGCCCCGCGCGGCGGCCTCTCCTCCACTAGGCCCGTCGCGGCCCTGGCTGGAGAAACCGGCGCTCCAACCGCCAACCTATATTTCGGCCCAGGGGTGGTCCACCTGCATCATTCCTGCACTCGCCGGGTCTCGGGATCTCCTCCGCCTTCCGTCCCAGTTCACGGACTCGATGGAAGGCCAGGAGATGGCCTACGCCAAGCTGCGGGAATGCAGCGGCGACCAGCCCTCGTACCACATCGAAGTTTACTACGATGGCCAGGGGGTGTGCTACTTCCGCGACGGGTGGTCGAAGTTCTTCCTCGACTATGGCGCACACGAGGGCTGGTTCATCCTCCTCACCCGCCATGATGGGAAGAAGGACTTCACCGTCTGCTTCTTCGATGCCACCCTCTCCGCCCGTACTTACGCTGCCCAGCCGTGAAGGATGGGGGCTCCGTCGACCTCCGGCATGGGCTTCTCCGGGACGAAGTCCATGCGGCGCTCGCGCCAGGCCGAGGAAGGCGAGGATCTCCCGGGCGAGGGATTCTTGGCACTTCTTAGGGTAGTAGTTTAGGGGACTTTTGTAATCGTCAGACTTCTTAATGAACTCTTCTAATTTCCCGCAAATCTTTACTTGTTCTTCTTCGTTTGCTGTGTGCTTTTGCCATCGCGCAAATGTCTTCTACTTGACACCATTGCGATGCAATGATTCCTCTCTTAACGAAACTGCTGTCCCGCGAATCCGTAGACAGGGACTACGATAGTCACTGGCCTGCGCAGACGCTTCGGGCGGGCTCTTCCGGCTTCGACGCGGAGGGAACGGTGCTTCTGCTAGCCGGTTCCAGGAGAGATGGACTAGCTCCGGCTCCAGCGCGGACGGAGCGGAAACTGAACCTTGTACCGGCTCGGGCGAGGGTCGGAGCCGGCACGTTTCCTTTCCCGGGCCTTCGCACGTCCCAAGCCACGCTTGGAGTAGATCTCCTAGTTTCCGGCTCTAGCCGTTGCTTTGCGAGTGTTAAGTTTCGATTTCGTTGCTCGTTTGTTGATCGTGTCGCGGCGCCAGCTGATCGGACAGCCGGCGAGGTACTGGAGCCGGCCCGCTTTTGAGGGCCAATTCCCTTTCCCCCTAGCCCCCGAGTTTTGGGATAGCTAGACTAACAGCTAGCTCGAAACTAACTTTTCGCGAACGATGCCAACGCCAAGCGAGGTAGCACTAGCTTCGAACCTCTTGGACGTGGCTTCTCGGCCCAAGCGTCAGGAGACTGTGACTATCAACTATTCGCTGGCTTTGCCTTCGTCCGGTTCCCTCAACTTTTTCCTTAATCTTCCCACCCTTCGGCCCTTCTACCCCCAACCGGCAGCCTGGTGCCGGTTGGTCTCCCTTGGGCCGGCAGCCGAATGCCGGCCTAGGGTGGGAGCGTGCCGCGGAGTGAGAAGTAGTACTTCGGTCTATCGGGCCCCCGACTCGTGCTAACCAACGCTTAGTTAATAGACACTGCCCTTAACGCCTGGTTGAGCGATTTTTCTACCGTTTGCGGTTCTGCTCTGCGGCTTTCCTTCGTATGTGGCCTGCCGGCTCCTATCCGTCCGGCTATGCGGAGCCGGAAGGTGGAGGTTGGGCTCGAGACCTTCTTCATACGTAGTACTCATCCGGCTGGCGAGGGGTCGATCGTTTTTCGGGGCTGCCGGCTGTGGCTCGGTGCCTGGAGCCGGCTGCCGGTCAAGTGAATAACGCAGGAAGCAAAACATACACGAAGTGTTTTCCTCGGAGCCGGCCGTAACTAGCCGCTCCGTTTTCCTTTATTCATTGACACGTTTTTCGGGGTACAAGCTTTTGCCTTAGCAGAAGAAAGGTCTTAGGAGACTAACATTCTAGGGACGCTCGGTCTCCTTGTCAGAGTTATCTGCCTTGTTTTTTCTGGGCTCTTGTGCGTCGATGAGGTAATATGCCCCATTGCCCAGCACCCGGCTGACAATGAACGGTCCCTCCCAGGGAGGAGACAGCTTGTGCATGCCTTTAGTGCGTTGGACCAGCCAGAGTACGAGATCTCCTTCGCGAAACGCGAGCGGGCGAATTTTCCGGCTGTGGTATCGTTGCAGCTGCCGCTGGTAGAGCGCTGATCTGGCCAGAGCCTGCTCTCGTGCCTCCTCGAGGAGGTCGACGCCATCTTCGCGAGCTTCTTTTGCTTGCTTCTCCGTGTACTGGACAATTCTGGGCGCGTCGAACTCAATGTCCGTGGGCAGCACCGCTTCTGCTCCATAGACTAGGAAGAAAGGTGTGAAGCCGACGGAGCGATTTGGAGTGGTACGCAGGCTCCAGAGCACTGAGGGTAGCTCCTCAACCCAACAGCCGGCTGAGCGTTCGAGAGGCTCGACCAGTCTTGGTTTGATGCCGGCCAGGATCAGCCCATTCGCCTTCTCCACTTGCCCATTTGACTGAGGGTGCGCCACTGACGCTAAGTCCAGCCGGATGCCTTTCTGGCCACAGTAATCAGCAAAGACTCCCTTCGCAAAGTTTGTCCCGTTGTCGGTGATGATGCTGTGGGGAACTCCGTATCTTGTGATGATCTCGTTGAAGAACTTGATTGTGGACGAGCCGTCGAGTTTCTTAATTGGCTTGGCTTCGATCCACTTGGTGAACTTGTCCACGGCAACCAGCAGATGCGTCAAACCCCCGGGTGCAGTCTTGAATGGCCCTACCATGTCCAGGCCCTAGACAGCGAACGGCCAGGTGAGCGGGATGGTCTTGAGGGCTGCCGCTGGAGTGTTTCTGTGCTTGGAGAAGCGTTGGCAGCCGTTGCACTGCTTCACCAGCTGCTCTGCATTCTGCTTGGCCGTTGGCCAGTAGAAGCCATGGCGGAAGGCTTTAGCCACCAAGGCTCTGGAAGATGCGTGATGCCCGCACTCCCCTTGGTGTATCTCTCTTAGCAGCTCTATCCCTTCTTCCGGCTCGATGCACTTCTGGAAGATGCCTGACACGCTGCGCTTGTACAATTCGCTGTTGATGATGGTGTACGCCCCAGCTCGACGTTGAATTCGCCTGGCTTCCGCTTCGTCTTGCGGCAAGTCCCCAGTGATGAGGTAGTTGGAGAATGGCTCCGCCCAGGAAGGTATCTCCCGTATGTGGAAGACACTGGCGACCAGAGGATCAGCAGCCCCCGGGTCCGTCGTCGTGCCGGCTTCATCTGATTGTCCGGCTGGGGGAGCGGGCGTGGAGCCGGCAGTCCCCTTGTCCTTCGTCGAGCCGGCCGCGCTGGGCTGGTCGGCTGGCTCCTTTAGCCCCGAGGCGGCAGCCCCCGGGTCCGGTGGCGGTACCTGAGCCAAGGCGGGGTCTCCAGGAACGTAGATGGATATGGACTCCGGTGAAGGTTTGATAGACGGCTTGTGGATGATTTCCAGGGATACCCCAGCTGGGATATCCTGCTTGGTGGAGCCGATCTTGGACAGCCGGTCTGCTTCCTCGTTGTTTGCTCTGGGGACATGGTGGAACTCGCAGCCCTCGAAGAATCCGCTGAGCTGCTGCACGTAGAAGCGATAGGAGGCCATGTTGGCGTCCTTAGCGTCCCAATCCCCTGAGACCTGGTGCGTCACTAGGTCGGAGTCTCCGAAACAGAGGATCCTCCTGATGCCGATCTGCTTGGCCATCTTGAGCCCATGCACTAGGGCTTCGTACTCAGCGACGTTGTTTGACGCACGGAAGTGCATCTGCAGCACGTACTGCAGCTTGTCTCCCTTGGGAGAAGTGAGGACGACGCCGGCTCCCAAGCCCCCGAGCAGCTTGGAGCCATCGAAGTGCATGCGCCAGTGGGTGGAGTCCGGAGCCGGCGGCAGGTACTGGTGCTCTCCCCAGTCAGCGAAGAAATCCGCTATGATCTGCGACTTGATCGTCGTCCTGGGCTTGTACTTAATGGTGTGAGCTACGAGCTCGATCGCCCATTTGGCCACTCTTCCCGACGCGTCTTTGCACCCGATGATCTCCGAGAGCGGAGTTGTGCTCACCACCGTGATTGGGTGCTCTTCAAAGTAGTGCTTCAGCTTCTTGGCCGCCATGTACACGCCGTACGCGACCTTCTGGTAGTGTGGGTAGTTCTGCTTGGAGAGAGTGAGCACCTCACTCAGATAGTACACCGGGCGCTGAACCGGCAGCTCTTTGCCTTCCTCGGTGCGCTCCACCACGATCACGACGCTGATGACGCGCGGGGTTGCTGCGATGTAGAGCAGCATTGGTTCTCGCGGAGCCGGCGCAGCCAAGATTGGCGCGGTAGACAAGGCTCGCTTGAGGTCGTTGAAGGCATCGTCAGCGCGCTGGGACCAAACGAAGTGGTCTGTCTTCTTCATCAACTGGTACAGCGGCATGGCCTTCTCCCCGAGCTGGCTGACGAACCGGCTAAGCGAGGCCAAGCAACCAGCAAACTTCTGCACATCCCTGAGTTGGGTGGGCTTCTCTAGGGCCTCGATGGCTTTTATCTTCGAGGGGTTAGCCTCGATCCCTCGCTGGGAAACGATATAACCTAGGAGCTGTCCAGCCGGCACACCAAAGGTGCACTTCTCTGGGTTGAGCTTCATGCGATAGCGCCGCAGGTTGGCGAAGGTCTCCTTGAGGTCGTCCAGGAGTGTGCCGCTCTGCTTGGTCTTCACCACCACGTCGTCCACATAAGCGTGCACGTTCCTCCCAATTTGCCCCTGCAGACATCGCTGCATGGTTCGCTGGTAGGTGGCTCCAGCGTTCTTCAGGCCGAACGGCATGGTAACGTAGCAGTAGGCTCCATATGGGGTGATGAAGGAGGTCTTGATCTGATCCGGCTGGAAGAGCGGGATCTGATGGTAGCCTGAATAGGCGTCCAGGAAGGACAGCAGGTCACAGCCGGCTGTGGAGTCGATAACCTGGTCAATCCGTGGCAGTGCGAAAGGATCCTTGGGGCAGGCTTTGTTGAGGCCGGTGTAGTCGATACACATTCGCCAAGTCTTATTCTTCTTCAGTACCAAGACTGGGTTTGCAAGCCAGTCGGGGTAAAACACCCCCATGATAAAGCCGGCTGCGAGGAGCCGGGCAATCTCCTCGCCAATAGCTTTCCTCTTTTCTTCTGCAAACCGCCGCAGCGGCTGCTTGACCGGCTTGGCATCCGGCCGGACGTTGAGTGCGTGCTCAGCCAGCTCCCTCGGCACACCAGGCATGTCCTTTGGAGACCATGCAAAGATGTCCCGATTCTCACGGAGGAAGCTGGTGAGCTCGCTTTCCTATTTGGCAGACAAGCCGGTGCCGATGATGACGTACTTGGAGGGGTCGCTCTCGTCCAGCAGGATCTTCTTGGTGTCGTTGGCCGGCTTGAATTGCTCCACCGGCGACTGGCGAGCCGGTACGTCTTGCTGGGTCAGCTCCACGTGATGTAGAAGCTGCCTCTTCTCCTCGGCGACGACCAGTGCCTCTGCCAGCTGCGAGCTCTCCTTTGCGCAGGCCAGGGACTTCATGAAGCTTCTCGAGACTGTGATCACACCTCTGGGCCCTGGGAGCTTCATCTTCAGATAGGCGTAATGCGGGACAGCCATGAACTTGGCCAGGGCCGGACGGCCAAGCAGCGCGTGGTAGGGACTCCTGATGTCCACCACCTCGAACCAGATGGGCTCGCGGCGGCTATTCCCCTTCTTTCCGAAGAGAACCTCCAGCTGCACCTTGCCCAAAGGGGTGCAAGAATGCCCAGGCACGATGCCATGGAAGGTGAGCCGGCTAGGTTTCAGCTGAGCAAGCGAGATGCCCAACTTCTCCAGGGAGCTTCGGTAAAGAAGGTTGATACTACTACCGCCGTCGATGAGCACACGGGAGAACCGGCACATGTGCGTATCGGAACACACAACAGGATCCACGACCAGAGCGTACTCTCCTGGGCTAGGCATCAACCTCGGGTGGTCCTCGCGCCCCCAGGTAATGGCCGCCTTGGACCAATGCATGAACTGCGGTTCTGCAGGCATCACAGCGTTCACCTCTGCCTCATGCCAAAGGTCATTCCTTTTGTCCTTGCCGGGGGTAGTGAAGATGTGATACTGCTCCACATTCGTCGGGAAATCATCATCTTGATCCGGCTCGCCTCCAGCCGGGTCGCGCTGTTGGTCCTCCTGACCTTCAGCCAGTTGCGCTTGCGACGTACTAGGGATCTGCCGAGCGCGCTGCTCCAGCTCTCTCACGAAACGGCACTGACGCGTGGAGTGGGTCGCTTCCCTGCCCGGGGAGGTGTGGAATTTACACGGCTGATCAAGCGCAGCATCGAGGGTATACTTGCCCTCTTTGCGCCCATGACCGCTGCCTGCAGCCCCCGGGCCTCCTTGGTCAGAAGCCGCTCGCTTTGAGCTAGCAGATCCCCTAGGGGATGCCTCGACGTGGTCAAGCCACAGGTGGATGTGCAGCGCCGATGGGCGAGCCTGGGACTCTGACCCTGGCGCTGGCACCGGGATCTGGCGTGGCCTGCTTGCCCCGCCACCTTGCTGAACGCGGCGACCTTGGGCGTTGCCGCTCGGAGCACGGCCGCCCTGTCCACGCCCTCCGCGGCCTCAGCCTGCCGATGGCGACCGCTGGATCTGGCCGGGGACGACGGTGGCGAAGCTACGGCGCAGGTCACGGACGAGCTCGGTCGGTGCGTCTCCATGCGCGTCGGAGAACTCGCTGAGCGTGGTGCTCGCGCGGCGCCGGTTGGCCTCGTCCTCAGCCACCTTGCTGAGGAGGACGAGACGCGTCCACTCCAGGGCCTCGGCGACCCGGGCGGGATCGGTGACGCGGTCGAGGGGAGCACGCAGGTCCACCACGGAGACGTTCGGGGCGTCCTGCTCTGGGAGTGGGGCATCTTGCTCCTATGGAAGAAGGCGTCCGGGCGACGGGCGCTCGGGGCGCAGAGAGTCGCTGCCCTCCTCTTCTCCCAGGGCCATCACCTCGACCATGGCGCCAAGACTGCTGCTTTCACCGCAGCTCAAGCCTCCGTCGCAGAGGGAGTCGAGGACGTCGGTCACTTCCTCCAGGAAGGGCTTGGCGACGTAGAAGCGGTGGCTGCCGACGTCGAGGAAGGAGCCGCTGTTGCCGAAGCCGCTCTTGAAGTGGGCCAAGTTGTCGTCGACGCAGTCAAAGGTGCCGAACCTCCAGACGAGGCCGGAGGCGACCTTCTCACCGGTGGGTCCCGGCCGGAACTTGACTCCGCTCGCCACCGCGCTTTGCCCCATGGTGGGCGCCAACTGTCGTGGGAATTTAGAGACAGTAGCCATGGGGAGGCTTATCGGAGGGGCTCAACGATGGTGACGATGGGTCCAGCTCGGGATTGTGCCAACAGAGACACCTCGGTTTACCCAGGTTCAGGGCCCTCCCGGTTGGAGGTAAACCCCTACTTCCTGCCTGCTTCGTATTGATTGGATAGTAGCGATTACAGTGCTCCTCGAGCTGTTCGGGCTAGAGGAGGAAGAAGAAGATCGGATCTTCCCTATGCTAAGGGTCCAGGCCCCCTTATATAGGCGGGGGCCTGGTTACAGGTTTAGGTAGCGACTCGGCCGGCTGCCGGCTCCTTGGCGGCGGCGTCCTTGGCGTGATCCTCCGGCCCTGCTCTGGCAAAGGCACTTTATAAAGTGCCTTTTCCCTGGGCTGGCATCTGGAGGGCATATCCCTTCTCTTTTGCCTCGGATCCCGTCGTGGGGAAGGGTCTTCGATCTCTCATTGGCTGGACGTGGTCGTGGCGCTCGTCATTCCCGTCCTGCGCCCCTGTCGCTCTTGTCGGGGCCAACCTACTTTTGGCCAGACAACCGTTGGGAAGCTTTGTCTTCATCGCCCGGCTCCAGTCCTCCTCGGTGGAGTCGCCAGCCGGCTGCTGGCGCAGCCGGCCCTTCGGGCGGAGCCGGTCTTCTCGTGTTGGAGCCGTGGGGACTCCTGGGACGCCAGTCGGCATATTGCCTGGCCCGTGGTGCGCCCCCTAAGTCATCCCCACGACATTATTGTCTCTACTTCTCTTCATTCCAACTCAAAGACGAAGAGCTTCAACTTCAACAACTCAAAGGACTTCAAGATCCACCCACCTCTATCATCAAAGGAAGCAAATTGAAGAAGTCTAGAAGAAAGAGTCAAAGCATCAATAGTTCTAGGACTTAGAAATTCTTAGTAGGGAAACTTGATAACAGTAGGACAACTAACTACTTAACAAATGATGAGCTATGCGACCAACTTAAGAGAAAGAACAATGCTACGTGAAGCAAGAAGATAAGATCAAGATAAAGGACGCAAAGATCAAAGCTCAAGACAAGAAGTTCAAGAATCAAGAGGAGAAGGTCTAAGAGAATAAGTAGATTAGAGAGAATAATGCGATGGTAAGAGCAACGAATTCGAGTTAGGACCCGGCCATGAAGTGATTGTGAAGCTACATGCCAAGGAGAGAGCTTCAATCGAAGATCGACGCTCCAGTTATGAAGGCGAAGAAGTACAAGACGATGTTTGCTGAGCACCATCATGGAAAAGGGAGTTGACATGGAGGAATAGAGTAGTTAGTGAGACTACCATGTGGAGTGTTATTTAGCGAGTTTGTTCTAACGATCGCGACGTTTAACAATCCACGTACTTTGAAAACTATTGGTGAGTTATGTGAATGCTTCTTTGTTTTTGAAGATTGTTTCCATGCATGTGTTGTGGGTAGGAAATTTTATTCCTTTAGACTCTATCTCTAAGTCTAACCTCACCTATTTCAAACCCAACAGATGTCTCCTCGCCGCGCTCCTGAGGAACAGATGCAACAGATGATGGAAGCCCAGGCTCAACTCATGCAAGTCATGACTCAGATTCTTGCCAACACTCAGAACAACAACAATAACAATAACAACCCTCCACCACCACCACCCCCTCAGGTCGACATGCTTGCAAGGTTCTTAAGGCTTCGCCCCGCCAAGTTTTCTCATGCTGCTGAACCACTGGAGGCCATGGATTGGCTCCGTTCTGTTAACAAGGACTTGGTGACTACCGGTTGCACTGATGCTGAAAAGGTCAGGTTTGCAGCTCATCTGTTGGAAGGACCATCAGCAAGCTGGTGGGACACCTACCAGATCACTCATCCCATTGAAGGAGTGACATGGGACTCGTTCCAAGAGGGATTCCGAGCTGCACATATTTCAGCTGGAGTGATGAGCCTGAAGAAGAAAGAGTTTCGTGATCTCAGACAGAAGTACCGCAGCATATCTGAGTACATTGATGAGTTCACCAATCTGTCCCGCTATGCACCGGATGACATTGACACTGTGACGACCTCAAATTTGATACAAATTCGAAGTGCCCGTTATGTATTCCACCGCAATCCCAGAACCGTTGTTGCGATATACATAACGTAGTTGGTAACCAGTTCCATAGACATTACAATACGATAGTTCAAATACAATGGTCATATAGACCAAGTCATATTACAACACAATATAGCAGCGGAAATAACGTCTTCGGCCCATGCCTTCTCCCTACAGGCAATGGCGACTCACGGAGACGAGCTTAGTTCTGGTACTCTTCTTCATACCCTTCCTCCTGGTATTCCTCCCCATAGTCTGGCCAAGTTGATAGCCAGGGACACAGCCGTGAGTACATTGGATGCACTCGCAAACCATCTTATAAATGAAGAGATGAAGTAGAAATGCAAGGTTGATATGGTGGACTAAGCACTAAGTTGTTTTGCAAAAGCTAGTTTTATTTCCCAAGAATGTTCATTTATAGGAAAGAGATTTAGTTCTCTAAGTTCCATCTAAAGAGGACTTCAAGTGTGTCAACAACATTTCAAATCAAGTTATTCACCAAGTCACCATTGTCACTTTTAATCCTGACAAAAGTCAAGTACAGCTTGCCAACCGTCCATGACCGCGGACGCGGCTATTCGAATAGTTTCAAAAACTTCTGCAGAGGGGTACACTTTACCCACAAGATTCGATACATCTGCCGGGAGAAATCCACGGTTCGACATACACAAGTATGCGAGGTTCAGATAATCAAACAAACTCTTTCACTTGCTCATCCTAGTATAGGATCCTTCCCTAGAGCCCGGGATACGGAACCCCGCTCCGGCGCCTCTAGTTATGCCCATCCCGGGTACCGGGTTAGTGGAATCCACCTGGTCAAGAAGTATCCGCCCGTGGAGTCCTTCCATGAAGATTTTATGCAAGACCTCCCATACTAAGATAAACAAGCTACGGATTAAGCCCCTTCCCATATAGGGGTAATGTGGTTGTACGGTATAATTGGCTCCCATAGTACATCACTCGTTGTCATTTGAGAAATATCTTTCATAGTTCTTAGTCAAGATTAATTTCCTTTATAAAGCCATCATGTGGGAGCAGTCTCCCCTTTCAAGTTTCAAGTTCAAGTCACCACCTTTCAAATGGGGTTCCTCCAGAGATAGCATCAACTTTTATTAGCGACTAAGCAACTACATTGAGTGATAGTACTACTAGCTAGGGTTGGATAAACTCAGCTTGATGCTCTTGATAACCAAGACATCACTATACTTCTATCATTCTACTCTAGCAATTCAATCATGCAATTTACTTAAAACAAGTACATGCAATATTAAAACTAGGCATGGGGAGTATGAATCAAAAGATGGCTTGCCTTGGTTGGCAAAGTGTCCGGGGTTTTCTTCTTCTTCTTGATAATAATAATCCCCTCCAATATCCTCCTCGGCAACACTAGCATCTAATAACGAATAAACACAAAGCACACCATCACTTCACCAAGCTAACAACACACCAAGCACACATCTCTACTTGCTAACCAAATCATTCATGTTGCATTTTATGGTGTTGGTAGATAAGTCTTTCTTCTAAGTTTTTCTTCAAGTGTGCAAGCTAGATTCTTTGCTAAGTGGCATAGGTGGTTCACTTGTGCAGCATTGGTGTTGATTTAGGGTTACTAAGACAAGTTTAAGTGGGATTGACTCACTAAGTGAGTTGGCAATGAGGGCAATTAATTCTAAGTGTGCATTAGTGATCTATCATTTTATGCTCCAAGAGAGGATTGGGTTAGGGTCTAAATGATCCCACTAATATGGTTTGGGGGTAGATTAGTGTTGACTAACAGTAAGAGGGGTCCTTAGTAAGTTCACATTTTAATTTTCATGATTCTGGATGGCTTAAATAATTTTCTAGAAATCTTTCACTATTAAACAAGCTATGGTCACACTATTCATATCTGATTTTATTCTGAACTTATTTTGAATTCTAACCAGTTCTAATGGGTAGAGTATTTCATAAGCTTTCCAATGCATATTCATTTGCTAGATTTGGATTTGTAAAACTCTAGGAATTAAAGTTTGAAAATAGCATCTGAAACATATTTGAAATAAATAAAACGGGCGGGAATTTAATTAAAAACGAAACGGACCGACTCTAATCCTCCTGGGCCCAATTCAGTCAAAAGCCGAACGGGCCGGCCCGATACCGTTTCGCGCGGGGAAAAGAAATAAAAAAGGGGAACTGACAGGTGGGGTAACGCTGTCAGTTCACTTAACGATTCCCGAATCGGTATGCTAGCGTCGGATTAAGATCGGACGGCTCACGTGCATCGTCTTCCTCAGCACGGCGGAAGCTCACTTGCGAGCAGCGACGATCGTTCGACGGCGAGGGCGAGGCGTAGGGGAAGCAGAACTCGTCGGCGACGTGCGGGATCGGCGGCGGTGCTCCTCCTCCTCCGATTCCCTGCAGCAGTTTGCCTCCAGGTGGTCGGACGCGGCGGTGCTCCGCTCGTCCAGTACTGCTCCGGCGAGGCTGGCTACGGCGAAGCAGAGCGAGAGGGAGTGAGCGGCGATGTCTGGGAGGTAGAGGGGAGTGAGGTGCGGCGATTCGTTTGATCGGAGGGGCTTTATATAGCCTCAGGTGGCCGGGAGCAAGGCGACCAGAAGCTTGCCGTCGCGGGGGTCCTGGCGGCGTTTGAAGCTTGCTCCGGTCACGGCGGTCACGCTCGCGTGCTGGGGGGTTGCTGGGTCGGGCGCGGGGTGCTGTGGGTCTCCTCTGGCGCCTCCAGGCTGGTCGGTATCGCGCAGGGCAAAGGGTTACTGGGAGGGGGCCCTGGGCGCAAACCTCCGCTTCCCTCCGCTTCTCCTGGCTTGGGTCGGGGCTGGGGGAGCTGGAATCGATCGAGGCACCGTCCAGGAGCATGGCAGCAGTGCCTGGGCGAGCTCGAACAGTGCAGCTCCAGTGAAGTTTGATTCGATTTTGATTTTCTTCTGCCAGTGTTCGACGAAATGCCCGCAAGAACTCAAAATTTGAATTTTCAAAATTTTCCACTTTGGGTGTTCATCATATTGGATAAGATACCCAGGCATATTTTTGTTACAGTGAAAGGTTGAGTTTTGCAAAAATTTATATTTCAAATTTGATATGGTTTCTGTTTCAGATTCAAACTTTGGCTCAAGTTTGAGTTGTGTTCCAGTTTGAACTTTTGGTAGATCTTTGTTGGTTTAGTTAGTCCATAACTTGGTTAAGCTCAACTCACTGGCCAAACATGAAGGTGAGCTGTAGATTGCTTAATCTAAGGGCTCAAAGTAGTGCAGTCATTAACAATTCCTAGATCCTATTAACTTTATCTCTTTCTTACCTATTTTTATTTCTGGTTCTTTTGGCTCTTATAATCTTTCTCAATTGGTTCTGTTGGTTCACTTAGGATTATCTAACCAATGCTCAAACAAAAATAACACACATAAAATCATAGGATACATATAAGAGGAAATACATGTATGCATAAAATAATGAATAAAAAGTTTTATCTTAGCCCAAAATTTGGCACTTTATTTAATATGAGTTGGATTACAATTTCTGAGTTGTTACAATCTTCCCCCCTTAAAAAGAATCTCGTCCCCGAGATTCACTAATTAAGAACTGAAAAGATTGGGAAACTCTTTCTGGAGGTAATCTTCTCGTTCCCAAGTGGCTTCCTCTTCGGTGTGATTACTCCACTGAACTTTCAGGAATTTGATGCTTCGGGTTCGAGTGGTTCGATATGCTTCCTCGAGGATACGAATAGGCATCTCACGATAGGTCAAATCCTTGTTGATGTCCACAGAACGGTGATCAATGTTCTTGAAGATCTCGGGCTTCTCCGGAACTTCAAGACATTTCCGAAGTAATGACACGTGGAAGACATCGTGTACCTCCGACAATTCAGGGGGCATTTCCAATTGATAAGACACTTCTCCTCTGCGGTCTAGTATCTTGAAGGGTCCAATATATCTTGGTGCAAGCTTTCCTTTTACTTGAAATCTTTGCATTCCCTTGAGGGGTGATACTCTGAGATAAACAAAATCTCCAATCTGGAAGGTCAGTTCTCGACGTCTCTTGTCGGCATAACTCTTTTGTCTTGACTGGGCTGCCTTGAGATATTCACGAATCGTGCGAACTTTCTCCTCGGCTTCTTGCAAAATATCTGGTCCAAAAATCTGACTGTCTCCGGTTTCTGACCAATTCAAAGGGGTACGACACTTTCTTCCATACAAAGCTTCAAATGGGGCCATTTGCAAACTGGCTTGATAACTGTTGTTGTAGGAAAACTCCGCGAAAGGCAGACAATCTTCCCACTTAGCTCCGTAAGCTAGGACACAGGCTCTCAACATATCTTCAAGTATTTGATTCACTCTTTCAGTCTGTCCGTCGGTCTGAGGGTGGTAAGCGGTGCTGAAAGCTAACTTGGTTCCCAAAGCTTGATGTAAACTCTTCCAAAATCTCGAGGTGAATTGGGTTCCTCGATCAGAAACTATGGTTTTTGGAACTCCATGCAAACTGACAATCCTGGATAAGTACAGATCTGCTAGCTGTCCCGAGTTGTAAGTGGTCTTGACAGGAATAAAGTGGGCTACCTTGGTTAGTCTATCCACAATGACCCAAATAGAGTCATTTCCACGGCTAGACCTTGGAAATCCAGTGATGAAATCCATTCCAACCGATTCCCACTTCCATTCTGGAACTTGCAAAGGTTGCAGCAATCCCGCAGGACGTTGATGTTCCGCCTTGACTCTTTGACAAATATCACACTTAGAGATGAACGATGCAATCTCACGCTTCATTCCATGCCACCAAAATTGTTCCTTCAAATCTTGGTACATCTTCGTTCCACCAGGGTGGATGGAGTAAGGTGTCTCGTGGGCTTCCTTCATAATCACTTCCTTCAACTCTGAATCAGCAGGTACACAAATACGGCCTTTATACCAAAGAACTCCTTGATCATCCTCTTCGAATCCTGGCACCTTGCCGGAACTAATTCTGCGCTTGATTCCTTCAATACTCTCATTCCCCTTCTAGGCTTCTTTGATTTGGCTCATCAAGGTGGGTTGAAACTCAAGGTTGGCTAAGAATCCTTGACTGACTAGTTCCAATCCAAATCTTTCAAACTCTTGGTGCAACATAGGTTGCTCCTCTTTGATCGCCATATTCAACGAACACGGCTTCCTACTCAATGCATCGGCCACTACATTGGCCTTACCGGGGTGATAATGAATTTCCAGATCATAATCCTTGATCAACTCTATCCATCTCCTTTGCCTCATGTTCAACTCCTTCTGGGTAAAAATATACTTCAAACTCTTGTGATCAGAGTAGATCTCACATCGGTTGCCCATCAAATAGTGCCTCCAAGTCTTCAAAGCTAGAACCACGGCTGCTAACTCTAGATCATGGGTTGGATAATTTTCTTCATGAGGTCGAAGCTGTCGAGAGAGGTAAGCTATGACCTTGCCTTCTTGCATCAATACGCAACCAAGTCCAAGTTTGGAAGCGTCGCAATAGACATCAAAGTTTTTGGTGATATCGGGCATGGTTAGGACAGGGGCGGTCACCAATCGCTTCTTGAGCTCTTGAAAACTCTCTTCACACTTAGGGGTCCATTCAAACTTCTTGTCCTTCTTCAACAATTGGGTCATCGGACGGGCAATACTGGAAAATCCTTCAACAAACTTGCGGTAATAACCCGCTAATCCGAGAAAACCTCTAACTTCCGTCTGAGTGGTAGGGGCTTCCCATTCCATGACTGATTTGATCTTCTTGGGGTCTACCGATATTCCTCCGGCTGATAACACATGGCCTAAGAATCCAACTTCCTTTAACCAGAACTCACATTTGCTGAACTTGGCATACAGCTGATGCTCTCTTAAGGTTTCTAAAATTAATCTCAAATGGGTTGCATGCTCTTCTTCGGATTTGGAGTAGATAAGAATGTCGTCAATGAAGACAACAACAAACTTATCCAAGAACTCCATAAAAACCTTATTCATGAGGTTCATGAAATAAGCAGGGGCATTGGTTAATCCAAATGACATTACGGTGTACTCATACAATCCGTACCGGGTAGTGAAGGCTGTTTTGGGGATATCCGTTGCACGGATCTTCAGTTGGTGGTATCCAGTTCTAAGATCTATCTTTGAGAATACTCTGGCTCCAGTCAGTTGGTCAAACAAATCTTCGATCTTCGGGAGAGGGTACTTGTTCTTGATGGTCACATCGTTAAGCTTGCGATAATCAGTGCACCGTCGGCTAGAACCGTCACTTTTATCCACAAACAGAACAGGTGATCTCCAAGCGGAAGAACTTGGTTGAATCAATCCTTTGCTCAAAAGGTCATCCAATTGCTTCTTCAACTCAACTAATTCAGCTGGGTTCATACGATAGGGTCGTTGGGCTATTGATCCAGTTCCGGGGATAAGCTCAATGATAAACTCAATATCCCGATCCGGTGGCATTCTGGGTAACTCATCGGGAAAGACATCCGGGTATTCACAGACGATGGGGACTTGCTCCAAAGTCGGTCCTGAGATACTCTTATGACATCTGGGAATTGGAATGGGTTTGACGGACACATGCTTCACGAGAACTCCATGACTACTCCTCGTGGTGATGGTCTTTTTGGCACAATCTATAATTCCTTGGTGTTGGGACATCCAATCCATACCTAAGACTACTTCCAATCCTTTGGTTCCTAACACAATCAAACTGGCTAGGAAAGAGATCCCATGGATGTCGGGGGGATGACCCCCGGTAGGGTCAAGAGACTAGAAAAACACAAGGTCTATGGTTGACTTTATGCCGGGTTATCAAGGAAGTGCCTGGCCGGAATATAAGAGCATCGGCTAGGCCGGCATATGTGTGTATCCCGGCTGATACTTGGATATGCCGGTATAGCCGGAATACTTATAAAAGTGTGCCGGCATATACTAAGATATGCCGGCCTAACCATTTGGTGTGTTGTGCAGGAGCAGGGGAGGCCGGATTACCCGACCCTCGTAGGTCGTTGGTCCGGCATATATGTCCTGGGTATGGCCAACGGTCATATCCGGGATACTTAAGTCAACCAAGGTGTCACACCCCTACAATCAAGGAAGAAAACATCCAAGCATGGTAGCAGAGTGGGATGGCAGGGTGCACAGTGGTGGTCTACCAACCCTCACTGTGCACAAGTACAGAGCTCACCTCACAGAGGTAAGGCCACAGTTCAAGAGGTACAAGGTACAGGGATATGAAGTCCCATCGAGAGCAATCAGGGAGGAAGTCAAGGGTCGGTGCCTTCGTCAGCAAGTCCTATTTGGAGTGTAGCCCGTGTCTTGTGGTCCCTTATGACCGTTGTAACCCTGGCTACCACTATATAAGGTGGCATAGGGAGCCCTAGTAAAGGGTTGGTCACTCTGTGCTCCTACTCTTAGCAGTTCGTCTTCCTTCTCTAACTGAGAGCTTGGAAGCACCATTGTTGTGTACTCCATCGATCCAAATATACAACCAGTAGAGCAGGAGTAGGGGTGTTATCTCCTTACGAGAGCCCCGAACCTGGGTAGATCTGTGTTCCTTTCTGTCGTGCTCTTTAGCTCGTTCCCCTCTCCCGAATCCTCCAGCATCTAGTTCGGCCCCCATTTAAGCCATCCTATGGCATATGTTGTTTCACCACGACGACATTTGGCGCCCACCGTGGGGCAGATCGATATGCTGGGCGGAGTGTTTATTCGGACGGGGTCTGTGATAGCAGCTTCGGGAGTGCGCGTGGTCTCTGGCCTCGTCCAGAGGCTAGGCTCGCTCAGCTTCGTCAACGACAACGCTGGATGTCTCGGCGGCCGGCCGTCCCCCAGGGATGGCCGGATTATGTCTTTCGGTTCCCACGAGGTGTACGTGGGGACTGAGAGAATTTGCAGGAAGGAGGTGCTGGTGGCGTCGGATCCTCCGTCACATCGGTTGGCTCACGCTGGGCGTAGCGCTCGCTCAGTAGAGCCGGCTGAGGTGATGATGGCCGGCACATCCGTGCCGCCGGCGGAAGATGCCGGAAATGCCGGCGTAAATCAAGTTGACCAGAGCTATAATCCGGAATATAACGCCGGAGGCCCAGGAGCGGGCCGGAATGAGTACAAGGAGTATGATCAGAGCTATATGGTCTTTGAGACCGAGAGAACAGACAAGCAGAGCTTGTACCGGCGATGTTTGGAGGTAAACGCCGTTATGTCGGCCGTTCCGAAACTGATGCATTGGTCTGACCAGGCCATTGGCTGGGACAGGGCAGATCATCCCAGGATCATGCCTAACCCCGGCGGGTATGCTCTTGTGATGGATCCTACATTTGTCGGGCCGGCTAATAACGTGAGGTTCAGCAAGGTCCTCATTGATAATGGAAGCAGCATCAACATCATGTATCGGGATACGATGGAGAAGCTTGGAATCAAGGAAAATATGCTGGAACCAAGCAAGACCACGTTCCACGGCATTGTGCCGGGACTTTCGTGTGCGCCGATGGGCAAGATCCGGATGGATGTCATGTTTGGCAGCCGGGATAACTGCAGGGTGGAGAACCTCATGTTCGAGGTGGTTGATCTGGAGAGTCCCTACCATGCTTTGCTAGGGAGGCCGGCATTGGCAAAGTTCATGGCCTCTACGCATGTTGCGTACCTGAAGATGAAGATGCCGGGGCCCGGAGGGGCAATTACTATCATTGGTGATTACAAGCGTTCGATGGCGTGCGCCACGGCCGGGTCTAACCTGGCCGAGACTCTGATCATTGCAGAGGAAAGGAAGAGGCTCAAGCGAGCAGTAGAGATTGCTGAGACGGTCGTGGCCGGCAAATCTATGCCGGGCATGTCGAATCCCGGCGGTGGTGCTTCTTTTCAAGTGGGAAAGGAGGTCAAAAAGGTGCCTCTGGATGAAGCTTTCCCGGAGCGCCATGCCCTCGTTGGGGCAAGTCTGGATCCCAAATAGGAAAGCGAGCTCATCAGCTTCCTCCGTGAGAATCGGGATATCTTTGCATGGTCTACTTCGGACTTGCAAGGTGTGCCGAGGGAGCTGGCTGAGCACGCATTGCATGTGAGACCGGATGCTAAGCCGGTGAAGCAGCCGCTCCGGCGGAATGCCGGCGACAGAAGGAAAGCCATTTGGGACGAAGTGGCCAGGCTCTTGGCCTCTGGCTTTATCAAGGAAGTACTTCATCCGGATTGGGTGTCTAATCCGGTTTTAGTGGAAAAGAAGAAAGATGAGCCCGCCATAGTGAAAGTATGGCGGATGTGTGTTGATTACACCAACTTGAATAAGGCATGTCCTAAAGATCCATTCCCGCTCCCTCGGATCGATCAAGTGATTGATTCCACAGTCGGATGTGAACTGTTATCATTTGTAGATGCCTATTCTGGTTTCCACCAGATCCCCTTGTATGAGCCGGATCAAATAAAGACATCCTTTATTACCCCGTACGGGGCATATTGCTATCTCACTATGCCGTTCGGTTTAAGAAATGCCGGCGCAACTTACCAAAGGTGTATGCAGAAATGTCTGCACGATCAGATAGATAAAAATGTGCAGGTATATGTCGACGATATCGTCATAAAAACCAAGGAGAGCAAGACTCTCATAGACGATCTCCGGGAAACCTTTGGGAACCTAAGGAGATTCCGGATGAAGCTGAATCCGGCTAAGTGCACCTTTGGTGTGCCGGCGGGCAAGTTGCTCGGCTTCCTTGTCTCCAGCCGGGGTATTGTGGTGAATCCCGGCAAGATTCGTGCCATAGAAAGGATGAAGCCGCCGACAGATTTGAGGGAAGTACAGAAGTTCACTGGGTGTCTCGCATCCCTGAGCCGCTTCATAAGCCGGCTGGGAGAGAAAGCTTTGCCGTTATATCAGTTGATGAAAAAGTCCGACACATTTGTCTGGACAACGCAAGCAGATGCAGCTTTCAAGGAATTGAAACAGTTGTTGTCAACAGCGCCGGTATTAGCGTCTCCAATGCCCCGGGAGCCAATGTTGCTCTATATAGCGGCAACCAATCGAGTTGTCAGTGCTGTGGTGGTAGTAGAGCGAGAGGAAGGAGGCAAAACCGTGCAGCGGCCGGTATATTATCTGAGTGAAGTCCTCTCCACCTCAAAGCAAAACTACCCCCACTATCAGAAGATGACCTATGGTGTCTATATGGCGGCCAAGAAGCTCAAGCATTACTTCCAAGAGCATCCAATCCGGGTAGTGGCCGAGGCTCCTATCTCGGAAATTATAAACAACAAAGATGCCAGCGGCCGGATAGCAAAGTGGGCAATAGAGCTTTCACCATATACACCTCAGTATGACAAGAGAGATACAATCAAGTCCCAGGTGTTGGCTGATTTCTTTATTGACTGGGCCGAGATACAATACGAGCCCCCATTGCCAGATGCAAACTATTGGAGGATGCATTTCGATGGCTCCAAGACAATCCACGGCTTGGGTGCCGGCATAGTTCTCAGTTCGCCAAAGAATGACCAATTGAGATATGTCCTGCAGATTCACTTTGCCGCATCAAATAATGTGGCGGAATATGAGGCGCTTGTGCATGGCCTGAAGGTGTCTAAGGACATAGGAATTCGCCGGATTATGTGCTTCGGTGATTCTGACTTAGTGATTCAGCAGTGTTCCGGCATATGGGACGCGCATGATGCTAACATGGCATCCTACCGTTTCCTGGTGCAGCAGTTAAGTGGTTACTTTGAAGGTTGTGAGTTCCGGCACGTTCTCCGGGCTCAGAATGACGCAGCCGATGCATTGTCCAAGCTGGGATCTTCCAGAGACTCAATCCCGCCCGGCATTTCGCTGGAGCATCTGAGGAAGCCGTCAATCAAGCCCTCGCCGGAGTCATCCTCCATTTATGTCCCGCCATGTCCAGACGAAGCAGTTCCAATGGAGATAGATGCCGGAGCCAGGTCAGGTAACCCGGGGACTGATTCCTCAGTCCCGGGGACTGGGCCGGCATATGCTGTGAGTACGGTATTCCGGAGTAAAACTAAGGGCAAGGGCAAAATATACCAAGAGGTTGTGCCGGTATACCCAGGAACTGCTCCGGCATACCCGGGGACTGATTCCTCAGTCCCGGGGACTTCGCGGCCCATGGAGATCGATTATGTATCGGTCGAAATGATGGAGATAGATCAGGCAGTGTTCACTGTCAGGGAAGTGCCCTCATGGGCACATCCTATTATGAACTTCTTGGTGGATGGCCAAGTGCCGGCGGATGAAACCGAAGCCCGCCGGGTTATAAGGAGATCCAAAGCGTATACCATCATAAACAAAGAAATATACAAGAGAAGTGTCACCGGAGTATTGCAAAGATGTGTCGAATCTGCGGAAGGTCTGGAGATGCTCCGGGAAATTCACCAGGGGGAGTGTGGTCACCATGCTTCGTCCAGGGCATTGGTGGCAAAGGTATTCCGGCATGGCTTCTATTGGCCAACGGCACTGCAAGAGGCAGAAAACTTGGTCCGGAAATGTAATGGGTGTCAAAGATATGCCCACCAGATTCATCAGCCGGCATCTGCCCTGAAAACTATCCCAATAACCTGGCCCTTTGCTGTTTGGGGCCTGGATATGGTCGGGGCTTTTAAGCCGGCCAGAGGAAAGATGACCCATATCCTGGTCATGGTGGACAAGTTCACCAAGTGGATTGAAGTGAAGCCCATAAGCAAGTGTGATGGTCACACAGCAGTGAAATTCTTAAAGGATATAATCTTGAGATATGGTGTTCCTCATAGCATCATCACTGACAATGGGTCAAACTTTGCCCAAGGGCCATTTGCCAGATTTTGTGAGGAAGTGGGAATCCGGCTGGACGTTGCGTCGGTTGCCCACCCTTGTGCCAATGGCCAAGTAGAGAGATCGAATGGGCTAGTGTTATCCGGCATAAAACCCCGGCTGATAGAGCCCCTGGAGAAAACTCCGGGATGTTGGCTAGATGAGCTGCCAGCAGTGCTGTGGAGTTTAAGAACAACTCCGAATAGATCAACAGGCTACACACCATTTTTCCTGGTGTATGGAGCAGAAGCTGTGCTTCCAACAGATGTAATACACGATGCACCAAGAGTGGTGCTATATACTGAGGAAGAGTCTAAAGAAGCCAGAGAAAATGATGTTGATTTGCTAGAGGAAGCAAGAGAAATAACTCTGTCAAGAACAGCAGTGTATCAGCAAAACCTCAGACGCTATCATGCGCAGAAGGTAAATCCAAGGAGATTCCAAGAGGGAGATCTAGTACTCCGGCTAAAGCAAGGAACAGAAGGCCGGCATAAGTTAACACCTCCGTGGGAGGGGCCATTCATCGTGAGCAGGGCACTGCACAATGATGCCTACTATCTTATAGATGCGCAGGACCCCAAGAAGGATAAGGCGGACAGGTCCGGAGAAGAAACCAAGAGGCCATGGAACATAGCTCTACTCCGTCCCTTTTACTCCTGAGCAACACAATGTATGTATTTCCATATTTTCCTTTGTATGCCGGCGTGTTGTGCCGGCACAAGACTAATGAATGAAATGCCGGCATCCCAAAGAAGCCGGGTAACTAGCTCCGAGGTATATTTGTTGTTTATTTACAGTTCTTTATTATATGCCGGCTGGCTTGATTCGAATGTTTCCTATGTCGGCCTAGTAATGTGTCGGCACCAAAGGCCACTCTTCGACTTAGCTGCTGTCCGAAACCCGGCTTTATGGCTAGCAAGAGTAGATGCCGGAGATTGTCTACACATGGAAAACGGCTAAGGAAGTGTACAGCAAGTGAACCGACATTTTTTGTTAAAACTAAAGTTAAAATTTGAAGTGTCGGATGATTTGAAGTCTAAGTTTCAAAGTTAAAGTACTGTATGTTCAATGAAGCAACCTTGAGACTCATATGTCGAAAGCCAAATAAGGTAGACAAGTAGCCAAGGTTGTGAAGTTGAGGAAACAGGAAAACAAACTCGGTGACTTAGCCAAAGACGATCCGGCGTTAATAACAAGCAAACCGAGATAAAACTTGTTCAGGTAGCAAACCAAAGGAAATTAAACGTTTATCTTACAACTGCACCCGGCATACCGGGGATCTAATAAAACTTAAAAGTTTTTGTGCTGCAAAGTCAAGGAGCAGCGGCAGAAGCAGCGCCGCCGGCTGGAGGAGCTGTAGCGGTGGAAATGTCGGCCTCAGGAGTGCCGGATCCAGCGGATGGAATGGAGCCATCACCTCCACCCGGGGCAGATGCCTGTTCCGGGGCATCAGTGTCGGCCTCTTCAGCTTCATCTTCATCTTGGCTGGAGTCGGAGCCCTCGGCAGCGGCAGATGCCCCGGCATCATCCTTCTTCTCCGGCTCACGGATGTCCCGGACGAAGGCGTCGGTGTCGGCATAGTCCACATAGCTGTGGGCCAACTCCCGGCGCCGGCGGATATGTTCCGGATCCGTGGTCCAGATGGATCCTTCGCGCACAGTGCGCAAAGTCTCCAAGTCAGCATTTTCATACCAGGACAAGAAGTAGCTGAGAGCTTCGTCAGCTCCAACCCTCGCGCCGGAATCTCGCCACTCCTGGAGGCGAACCTTGGCCAGCTGCAGATCGTTGCCGAGGTCGACGGGATCAGTGGGAGTCCTTTGTCCCGGCCAGAGGGCAGAGAATGCCTCCTGGGCGCCATAGAAGAGTTCTTCGGTGTAGAGCGTCATGGCGTTCTTCCGGGACTGCAGAGCCAACAGCTGCTCCGACATGTCCCAGTTGGGCGAGTCAACCGGAACACCCCGGCTTTCTCGATCCAACTGCAAAGCCCTCTCAACGTCTTCGACGGAAGCGGGAAACATGTCTGAGGAATAGAAACAATGTTAGCAAAAGGAGAATATGTCGGCATAGATGCTATGCCGGAGAGAATTACACTATGTCGGGAAGGATAAAGGGAAAGGATTTGAAGCTTACTGGCAAGGTCGGCATTCAGCTGTGCAACTGTAACCTCCCATTTGGTGGCCTGCTCCTTCAGGCTATCCAGTTCAGCGTGGGCGTTGGAGGCATCAGTCTCGGAGGTGACAAGCAGGGTCTAGGTTTTCTTCAGTAGGCCCTCCCTCTGTTCCTTTTCGTCCAGAAGCTCGGTGATCCGGCCCTTCAGCTGCTCTATCTCGGCCTTGTGAGCAGCATCTCGGTCGTCCAGTTGCTTGGCTACGTCCACTGAGGACACACAGTCCTGGTGGCGGGCCTCCAGTGCAGCTTTCTCGTCTGAAAAGAGTTGAAGTCAAAACAAGGATTTGAAGAAAGAAAACAGTGAAAAGATTAAAGGATTTGAAGTACAGAAGGATTAGTTCAAGGTTAAGAGGATCCGGCATACCAGTAAGCTCTTTCACCCTCGTAAGAAGCGCAGCGACTTGTTCTTCAGTGCCAGCTGCAGAATGTCGGCACAAGGTTATGTGTCGGCAAGAAGAAGTATTGCAAAGTAAAGAGAGGAAAGATATCCGGCATATAGCAGTATGTCGGCAAAAGATTACCTTTCTTGGACAGCTCCAGCTGAAGCTTGCTATGCTCGTCGGATAACTTCCGATGCTCGCATACCAAGTCATGAAACAGGTCGGCCCAGGTGTTGTTCATGCGCTGCAAAAGTGCCCGGATTTAAAATGTCAGCAGAGAAATTTGGCATGGTAATTAAGTTGAAGATTCAATCAAGTGATCATTCTACTGAAGACCCGGCACAGGTGCTGCGCACCTATCCCGGCCCTCGGTGACTAGGATTTGAAGCTCGAAACGAGCTTGTATCTCGGTCTAGAGGATTTGAAAGATAATTGAGATGTGAAATTATTAAAGACCCGGCACAGGTGCTGCGCACCTATCCCGGCTCTCGGTGACTAGGATTTGAAGCTCGGATCGAGCTCATATGTCGGCAGTGAATTCAAAAGAAGCTAGCTAAAAGACTATGAGAAAATCCCGGATGTCCGTACCCCGGACAACCGACATTTTCGGGGACTGGGGATATGTGTATAGGTAGAAAGGACTTACGTTGGTGGCATCAGCCAATCGGTGAAGTCTCTGCTGGAGACTGAGGAGCTCGCAGGCGATCGGTAGGGGCTTCGCGGCCAGGATATCTGCTGGGCCGCCAGTAGCCGCGGCTTCGGCCTTCTTCTTGCTGCTGGAGTCCGCGGTGTCCATGCTGCCAGCGTCGTTCCACTTGGTACAAGGCTCCGTGAGAGACCCGAGGCTTTGGTCACTCTTTGTCACCAGGGGGATGATGCCCTCAAGTTCTGGCGTATCGAAGAAGTTGCGCCGGTAGCCAGGCCGGGCTGCTGCCCTGCCAAGGTGCAGGGCCAGAGCAGAGCTGGTCCGGGACGCTGCTTTAGGAGGAACAGTGGCGGCGGAAGGCGTGCCGGACTTGCTAGGCTGGAACTTGAGAGTGCCGGACTTGGCCTGGGCGGTGGTCTTGGCCGGGGCAGTGGCTTTGGCCGAGGCAGTAGCCTTGGTCGGCGCAGGAGTCTTCTCAGAGGATGGAGTCTCGGGTGCAGGCTGTTCCGGCGCGGCCGGTGAAGCTTGGCCAGCTGGGGCAGGTTCCGGAATAGTCCGAACTTCCGGCACAGCAGGGCCCTTTCCTTTAAGATCTATGCCGGCGCTCTTGTCGCTGGCGCCGGCGACGTCAGTTGTGCCGGCATCGCTGGTGGGCGCGCCGGAGTCTGGGGCTTCTTGGTGGGCTCCTGTGTCCATGTGGACATCAGGAGCCGGAGGTTCCTGTTGAGCCCCCGAGTCCATGTGGACATCGGGGGCAGAGGTGTCTTGTTCCGGCGGAGGAACGTCCTTCGCCGGGGAGGACGTCTTGTCGGGCGCAGGCGAAGATGCCGGCGCCGGGGAGGTCGTGTGGCTGGCAGAGGGTATGTCGGAGGTAGCAGTGGCCGCGGGCTTGGTAACTTTCGGGTTGCCACTCGAGCCAGAAGCTTGTTCCGGCGCAAGAGGAGCTCTGAAAGAGAAAAAACGCCAAGTCAATAATGCAAGCAAGAGAAATGTCGAAAATGAAACAAGCAGAAGGAACTTACCCCGCGGCGACAGGTCTCGGTTTCTTCAATATGGGCACGCCGACCTTCTGCCTCTTCGACTTCTGAGGTGTGTCGGGCTGGGGCTTCACACCTCGCTTCCGGCCGGCACGTCCGCCGGTGGAAGGAGGTCCCTGGTTCAGAGGCGCGACATCGATAACCATATCGTCCGGGATAGCTGAGGACGGCATTGGAAACTTGTAAGCAATAGGTGTTTCTGGAAAGGCATATGCAAGTGGCATCGGGTCATAGTACAGCAGGATCTCCTCGTCAGAATCAATCTCACTCCGGTCTTGAGTATAATGCCGGGATGAAGAGCCCTTACCCATGGCAGCTGCAGCACGGGTGCTCCTGGGTAGCTTATCCCAATGATCCGGATCTTCAACATCCGCAACAGTGCGGTCCGCCGCGATCTTGATCCGGGAGTTCTCCATGGCTTGGAAGCTGAATTTCTGTATAAACAGCAAAGTCAAAGTATTCAGACAAGGAAATATGCCGGTGGAAGAGGTATGTCGGATCAATATGATATGTGTCGGCAAATAGACATGTGTCGGCTTAAGTATCTATGTGCCGGACATGGACTTTATGTATCGGATAGGACGGTTTACCGTTGGGGCAGGCCTATCCCGGCTGTATGGTTCTAGCCCCCAGGCAAAAGTGGCCTGAGAGGACTTGCAGACATCCTTAATCCGGCGCAGAATGTCGGCCGGAGTCAGCTCGTGTGTGGAGTGCCGGGTGGGGTCCATTGGCCCACTCATCTGGCAGATCTTGTGCGACCGGCGCTGCAGAGGGGAGACGCGCCGGCTTATATAGCAGGCCACCAGGTCTTGAGGAGTAAGACCGGCATCCCGGAGCTCGCCCTTAACCCGGTGAAGCGCATTCACCGGCATCACCGAGTTCTTCGGGTTGTAGGTCCAATTCGTCATAGCCAAGGGTGGCTCGTCCACAAATGGCGGCAGGTTGAGCAGATCCTCGTCGATGGTGTTCTTGACATAGAAGAAGCTTTTCTGCCACTTCTTGCAAGATTCCAGGAGCTCCACCTTGGGGAAGTCCGAGCCCTTCCGGGACATGATGGTGGCCGCGCCGCAGAGGGTCATGGGGCGGTCCTTCTTTTCCTGGGCCATCTCCGGCGGGTCGTCCTTGCTCCGGGGCGGCTCTTGGACGACTTGCTTCCGCAGTTGGAAGTACTTCGCCCAGCCTTGAGTAAGGGGCTCTATGCCGGCATAGCCCTCGCAAAAAGCAGCGAAGGCGGAGAGGATCATCACGGCGTTGGCCGGGATATGATGAGGTTGTAGGTCGTAGGTGTTGAGGAAGTCCCGGAAGAAGTCCGATGCTGGCAGCCCGAAACCCCGCTCGAAGTGGGCAATGAAGACGACGCGTTCGCCAGGTTCAGGTGCCGGCACAGTTTCTCCTGCTGGTAGCCGGCATGCTACGCCCTCCGGGACTCTCCTAGTGGAGGTGACCCAGGATATGTCGGCCGGAGTAACCTCCGACCCCTCCCAGCCGGAGCGTCCTTGGGCTCGGGCCGAGGTATCTTCCTCAGAGGCCGAGGTACCCGTCATGCTTGAAGATGCCATCTTAGTGGCCGGGACAAGGCGTGAGAGCCGGAGTCCCGTGATGTTATTCCTATCAAGGCCGGAGAAAAGAGGGAGGTTAGTCTCTCCGGCATACCGCCCTCACCAATGTTAGCAGAGATAAAAAGATCTACCGAGACAGTTAAAATAGGAAACAAATAAGGGTAAAACTCCTAAAGATGAACACCTGCGAGCGTTGCCTAGCAATGCTAGTCGAATCAAAGGGAGAACTAGCTCTGAAACTGAAGCAGATCTATGCAAGTGTGGCTACCGATGCGAAGTTATAAAAAGCGTGAAGGAGGAAGAACAGAGGGAGATCTCACCGGAGCTTTGCCGGCGGCGATGAAGCGGCGGCGAGCGTGCAGGAAGAGTTCCAATCTCCCTGGAATGTCGCGGAGGAACGATGCGGCGGCGTCGTCGACGGAGATGCCGGGCGTCGTCGAGCGTCGGCGTCGGCGAGGAGCAGGTTGACTGCGGCGGAGATGCTGTTCTTCGGACCGGCGGTGGAGCGCAGGAGGCAAAGGAGCAGGCGAGGAAGACGATGGTGGGGGGTAAAAAGATAAGTTTACCCCCGCCGCCCTATTTATATGTCTGCCAGGTCAGGGTCGTGGGGATCGTGGGAGTGTTCCACTCCCCCGACCGTTCCTGCAGAGAGTCGCCATGTGGCGGCACGGAGTGGGGCGGCGGTTCCGGTAACCGTGCCATGACGCAATGATGGCGAGGAGTAACTGCACTGTGAACCGTCACATCGTGGGTGACCGTTTGAGGTGGCAGGACGGTTCCAAGTTTCGATGCAAACTGTCAGGCGTGGCTTCTCAAGGAAGACTCGTCTATATGACGGAATAATTGCCCGATGTATATATTCCGTCCGGAATACCCTCGGGACCGGCCGGAATAAGTTTTGGAACAGGAACAGAGGCCGGGATATGTGCAGATGTGCCGGCATATAATCTGATCGCCGGGGCATAATGAAGAAAGGTATGTTGAACCTATCAAGGCTTCACAGTTATGACTGGGGAACCTCGGCAGCTTCGGGGACTAGTGTCGGGGGGATGACCCCCGGTAGGGTCAAGAGACTAGAAAAACACAAGGTCTATGGTTGACTTTATGCCGGGTTATCAAGGAAGTGCCTGGCCGGAATATAAGAGCATCGGCTAGGCCGGCATATGTGTGTATCCCGGCTGATACTTGGATATGCCGGTATAGCCGGAATACTTATAAAAGTGTGCCGGCATATACTAAGATATGCCGGCCTAACCATTTGGTGTGTTGTGCAGGAGCAGGGGAGGCCGGATTACCCGACCCTCGTAGGTCGTTGGTCCGGCATATATGTCCTGGGTATGGCCAACGGTCATATCCGGGATACTTAAGTCAACCAAGGTGTCACACCCCTACAATCAAGGAAGAAAACATCCAAGCATGGTAGCAGAGTGGGATGGCAGGGTGCACAGTGGTGGTCTACCAACCCTCACTGTGCACAAGTACAGAGCTCACCTCACAGAGGTAAGGCCACAGTTCAAGAGGTACAAGGTACAGGGATATGAAGTCCCATCGAGAGCAATCAGGGAGGAAGTCAAGGGTCGGTGCCTTCGTCAGCAAGTCCTATTTGGAGTGTAGCCCGTGTCTTGTGGTCCCTTATGACCGTTGTAACCCTGGCTACCACTATATAAGGTGGCATAGGGAGCCCTAGTAAAGGGTTGGTCACTCTGTGCTCCTACTCTTAGCAGTTCGTCTTCCTTCTCTAACTGAGAGCTTGGAAGCACCATTGTTGTGTACTCCATCGATCCAAATATACAACCAGTAGAGCAGGAGTAGGGGTGTTATCTCCTTACGAGAGCCCCGAACCTGGGTAGATCTGTGTTCCTTTCTGTCGTGCTCTTTAGCTCGTTCCCCTCTCCCGAATCCTCCAGCATCTAGTTCGGCCCCCATTTAAGCCATCCTATGGCATATGTTGTTTCACCACGACGACAATGGATTTCTATGGGCACTGCCAAGCAGGTACAACTGGCTTTGGTTACTGACCCGGGAATTTGCACAGACATGACATCTTTCAAGGGTGTGGGTTGAAGTCCACTTTTATCAACGAATAATTGGGTAACAAATGAATGTGAAGCTCCAGAATCAAACAGAACTCTTGCAAGAACTGAATTAACAGGGAACATACCAAGCACGACGTCTGTTGCTTCCTGAGCTTCTTCAACATTCATGTGATTCAGACGGCCTTGAGAGCGAGGCTGGTTCCTTGGTGGATAGTTCTTGCCATATCCCACACGACGTTGTTGCTGAACAGGGGCAGTGGTCTTGGATGCATCATTCAGCTTCTTGGGGCACTCATTGGAGTAATGCCCTTTGAGTCCACACTCATAACAGGTAACACCAGACTTGTCACCGGGCTTGGGTAACACAGGGGCGCCATTTGGCCTTGGAGTATTGGTGTTGAAGTTGTTGCCACTAGGTCTTGGGGGTGCACGGTTGAAGCTGTTGCCGGGTGGACGGTTAGGATAGTTGGGACGCGGAGCAGGTGCAGACGGCCTCATAGGTCTAGGGGCGAAACCCGTTGGTGCATTTCCCCTTGGCTTCTGCGAGTTGCTCGAGTTTCCTTGATACATCATACGGCGCTTGCGGTTCTCGGTAGCTTGCTTGAGTTTGCCTTCCATCTGAATGGCAGAGTCAACCAATGACTCCAGGTCGGCAAAGGGAATACTGACCAGGACACATTGCATCTCATCATGAAGTCCATCCAGAAACCTTTCTTGCTTCTTTTCAGTGGTATTGGTGTCATCTGGTGCATACCTAGACAAGGTAAGGAACTTGTCACGGTAATCCACCACAGACATAGAACCTTGCTTCAGATTTCTGAACTCATCTCTCATCCTTTTAACCAATCCCATAGGAACATGGGCTTTGCTAAACTTGCTCTTGAATTCCTCCCAAGGCATCACATACCCTGGGGCTTGCATCGCACGGGTGCTATCCCACCAAGCTCTCGCTGCTCCAGCAAGATAGTGGGTGGTGTATAAGACCTTCTCATTTTCACCAACTTCGGCGACTGCCAAATTGTTTTCCATAGTGCGAATCCAATCATCGGCATCTAAGGGCTCTTCAGACTTAGTGAATATAGGAGGGTTGGTGTTTTGGAAACTCCTTAACTTGGATCGATGCTCTCCATTGCCATGGTTTTCTCCTTCACCATTGCCATTGCCATTGTTGTGGTTCATTGCCATCTGAGTTAGTTGCTGAAGAGTGGCCAAGCTGGCTTGGCGCTCAGCTCGGGCTGCTTCTCGGTCTTCCATGATCAACCTTAGTAATTCGGCCATTTCCGGGTTCGGGGGTGGGGGTGCTCGCGGCATCTGAAGATAATGTGTGTAAGACAAGAGGGAAAAGCTAATTTGCTAAGATTTAAAGGTAACATGGATGATGCAATTTTGTTTTTACTAAGGCCTTAAAGGCCAAATTCATATTTCATTCATCACTCATCAACATATCATACACACGAGTTCACACAATACAAATGGTTTACATCAAACCATTGCGACTCGTCTACTAGAGAGGGGGATACAACTCACACCTACACGAAGTGAGAAATCAAGTGGAACTCATAACTAGATAACACGTGGATCTCGAGTCTAAACAGCGGGCTCCTCGGGGTCTTCCTCCTCGTCACTCACAATGAATCCATTGTGTCCACCATCCTCCGGATCATCAAGGTCCTCCATGAAGTCATCCTCATCACTAATGAGGGCATTATCCTCCTTGCGGAGATCAATGCCTTCCTCCTCACCAAGGTGATCCTCCAGACTCTCAATGTACTCAGTCAACTCCGCCACATTGGCCTTCAACTCCTCAAGGTCTTGCTCCTTCTCATCATGCTGGCGACGAAGGCTCTTGCGCTCCTTCGCAAGAATCCTGATAGTGCTCCTCGCCTCCACCAGGGCAACGTGCTCGAGGTTGGCCCTAGTACGGGCACGGTCGGCCTCCTGCTGAGTGGAGTACAGCAAGAAGTCCATGTGATCGATGTAGGTACTCGGCTCATTCTGCCCGGGCATGTTTGCGGGACGCCCGTCCGCATCACGCCGAGCAAAGTCCCTGAAGCGTCCTCCCTGGACCTCCTCAACATGCAGTCCGCACAAGCGGGCGTGCATCTCCTGCATCGCTCGGACCAAACCATCGGCCCAAGTGTTCTCCACAAGCTCAAACTTGATCCTTGGAGAACCCAACATTCCCTTCTTGCCACGGCAACTAGCTCGGATGAGCCACCGTAGCTCTCCATCCGGGTGCTCATTGAGCACGGCTCCCTTGAACTCCGGGTACAAACGGTTCAGGAACAAGGTCAAGGTGGTGAGGTCTCGCTCGAAACAAAGGCTGCCACCATGGCCCAACTGGTACTGCTCAGTGAATACCGGGGCCATCTACAAAATTTTAAATTAGTTCAAGTTAGTGATCAACTCAAGTGTGCAAAATTTTAAGTAGGTAAAAACTGGGGTAGGTATAAAACTTTGCAACTAGAGAGGAAAGAATAAGCCATTTTTGCAACCGTTCTTGTATCTTTGCTTTTATCAAGGTTTTGTTTAACGCCCATTCTAACTAAGGTCTCCTATGGTCAGCCTAGGCTCTGATACCAACTTGTGACGACCTCAAATTTGATACAAATTCGAAGTGCCCGTTATGTATTCCACCGCAATCCCAGAACCGTTGTTGCGATATACATAACGTAGTTGGTAACCAGTTCCATAGACATTACAATACGATAGTTCAAATACAATGGTCATATAGACCAAGTCATATTACAACACAATATAGCAGCGGAAATAACGTCTTCGGCCCATGCCTTCTCCCGACAGGCAATGGCGACTCACGGAGACGAGCTTAGTTCTGGTACTCTTCTTCATACCCTTCCTCCTGGTATTCCTCCCCATAGTCTGGCCAAGTTGATAGCCAGGGACACAGCCGTGAGTACATTGGATGCACTCGCAAACCATCTTATAAATGAAGAGATGAAGTAGAAATGCAAGGTTGATATGGTGGACTAAGCACTAAGTTGTTTTGCAAAAGCTAGTTTTATTTCCCAAGAATGTTCATTTATAGGAAAGAGATTTAGTTCTCTAAGTTCCATCTAAAGAGGACTTCAAGTGTGTCAACAACATTTCAAGTCAAGTTATTCACCAAGTCACCATTGTCACTTTTAATCCTGACAAAAGTCAAGTACAGCTTGCCAACCGTCCATGACCGCGGACGCGGCTATTCGAATAGTTTCAAAAACCTCTGCAGAGGGGTACACTTTACCCACAAGATTCGATACATCTGCCGGGAGAAATCCACGGTTCGACATACACAAGTATGCGAGGTTCAGATAATCAAACAAACTCTTTCACTTGCTCATCCTAGTATAGGATCCTTCCCTAGAGCCCGGAATACGGAACCCCGCTCCGGCGCCTCTAGTTATGCCCATCCCGGGTACCGGGTTAGTGGAATCCACCTGGTCAAGAAGTATCCGCCCGTGGAGTCCTTCCATGAAGATTTTATGCAAGACCTCCCATACTAAGATAAACAAGCTACGGATTAAGCCCCTTCCCATATAGTACATCACTCGTTGTCATTTGAGAAATATCTTTCATAGTTCTTAGTCAAGATTAATTTCCTTTATAAAGCCATCATGTGGGAGCAGTCTCCCCTTTCAAGTTTCAAGTTCAAGTCACCACCTTTCAAATGGGGTTCCTCCAGAGATAGCATCAACTTTTATTAGCGACTAAGCAACTACATTGAGTGATAGTACTACTAGCTAGGGTTGGATAAACTCAGCTTGATGCTCTTGATAACCAAGACATCACTATACTTCTATCATTCTACTCTAGCAATTCAATCATGCAATTTACTTAAAACAAGTACATGCAATATTAAAACTAGGCATGGGGAGTATGAATCAAAAGATGGCTTGCCTTGGTTGGCAAAGTGTCCGGGGTTTTCTTCTTCTTCTTGATAATAATAATCCCCTCCAATATCCTCCTCGGCAACACTAGCATCTAATAACGAATAAACACAAAGCACACCATCACTTCACCAAGCTAACAACACACCAAGCACACATCTCTACTTGCTAACCAAATCATTCATGTTGCATTTTATGGTGTTGGTAGATAAGTCTTTCTTCTAAGTTTTTCTTCAAGTGTGCAAGCTAGATTCTTTGCTAAGTGGCATAGGTGGTTCACTTGTGCAGCATTGGTGTTGATTTAGGGTTACTAAGACAAGTTTAAGTGGGATTGACTCACTAAGTGAGTTGGCAATGAGGGCAATTAATTCTAAGTGTGCATTAGTGATCTATCATTTTATGCTCCAAGAGAGGATTGGGTTAGGGTCTAAATGATCCCACTAATATGGTTTGGGGGTAGATTAGTGTTGACTAACAGTAAGAGGGGTCCTTAGTAAGTTCACATTTTAATTTTCATGATTCTGGATGGCTTAAATAATTTTCTAGAAATCTTTCACTATTAAACAAGCTATGGTCACACTATTCATATCTGATTTTATTCTGAACTTATTTTGAATTCTAACCAGTTCTAATGGGTAGAGTATTTCATAAGCTTTCCAATGCATATTCATTTGCTAGATTTGGATTTGTAAAACTCTAGGAATTAAAGTTTGAAAATAGCATCTGAAACATATTTGAAATAAATAAAACGGGCGGGAATTTAATTAAAAACGAAACGGACCGATTCTAATCCTCCTGGGCCCAATTCAGTCAAAAGCCGAACGGGCCGGCCCGATACCGTTTCGCGCGGGGAAAAGAAATAAAAAAGGGGAACTGACAGGTGGGGTCGCGCTGTCAGTTCACTTAACGATTCCCGAATCGGTATGCTAGCGTCGGATTAAGATCGGACGGCTCACGTGCATCGTCTTCCTCAGCACGGCGGAAGCTCACCTGCGAGCAGCGACGATCGTTCGACGGCGAGGGCGAGGCGTAGGGGAAGCAGAACTCGTCGGCGACGTGCGGGATCGGCGGCGGTGCTCCTCCTCCTCCGATTCCCTGCAGCAGTTTGCCTCCAGGTGGTCGGACGCGGCGGCGCTCCGCTCATCCAGTACTGCTCCGGCGAGGCTGGCTACGGCGAAGCAGAGCGAGAGGGAGTGAGCGGCGATGTCTGGGAGGTAGAGGGGAGTGAGGTGCGGCGATTCGTTTGATCGGAGGGGCTTTATATAGCCTCAGGTGGCCGGGAGCAAGGCGACCAGAAGCTTGCCGTCGCGGGGGTCCTGGCGGCGTTTGAAGCTTGCTCCGGTCACGGCGGTCACGCTCGCGTGCTGGGGGGTTGCTGGGTCGGGCGCGGGGTGCTGTGGGTCTCCTCTGGCGCCTCCAGGCTGGTCGGTATCGCGCAGGGCAAAGGGTTACTGGGAGGGGGCCCTGGGCGCAAACCTCCGCTTCCCTCCGCTTCTCCTGGCTTGGGTCGGGGCTGGGGGAGCTGGAATCGATCGAGGCACCGTCCAGGAGCATGGCAGCAGTGCCTGGGCGAGCTCGAACAGTGCAGCTCCAGTGAAGTTTGATTCGATTTTGATTTTCTTCTGCCAGTGTTCGACGAAATGCCCGCAAGAACTCAAAATTTGAATTTTCAAAATTTTCCACTTTGGGTGTTCATCATATTGGATAAGATACCCAGGCATATTTTTGTTACAGTGAAAGGTTGAGTTTTGCAAAAATTTATATTTCAAATTTGATATGGTTTCTGTTTCAGATTCAAACTTTGGCTCAAGTTTGAGTTGTGTTCCAGTTTGAACTTTTGGTAGATCTTTGTTGGTTGAGTTAGTCCATAACTTGGTTAAGCTCAACTCACTGGCCAAACATGAAGGTGAGCTGTAGATTGCTTAATCTAAGGGCTCAAAGTAGTGCAGTCATTAACAATTCCTAGATCCTATTAACTTTATCTCTTTCTTACCTATTTTTATTTCTGGTTCTTTTGGCTCTTATAATCTTTCTCAATTGGTTCTGTTGGTTCACTTAGGATTATCTAACCAATGCTCAAACAAAAATAACACACATAAAATCATAGGATACATATAAGAGGAAATACATGTATGCATAAAATAATGAATAAAAAGTTTTATCTTAGCCCAAAATTTGGCACTTTATTTAATATGAGTTGGATTACAATTTCTGAGTTGTTACAGACACCGATGCAAAGAGGAAGGAGAAGTTCTTAGAGGGCCTCAACGACGAACTGTCGATCCCTCTGTCTGTTGCTTACACTCCTACCTTTCAGTCTCTGTTGGATCAAGCTATAACTCTTGAGAGCAAGATAAAGCAATCCGAAAGCAGAAAAAGGAAGCACCATAGTAACGAATATCACGAGCATGTGCAAAAGCGCTACTCGCATGATGACAATGGAGGATCTGGATCTCACAAGCATGGGAATGGTAACCACCGCTATGGCCATAACCACCACTATCATGGTAGACATGAGGGAAATGGACATGACCATGATGGCCACAAAAACCATAACAAAAACTATGGAAGTGGCAACAACAACAGAAGTGGCCACACTAATGGAGGTAACAATGATATGAATGGCCGTACTAGCAAATTTAACAAGAGAGATATTAGTCAGGTGCAGTGCTACAATTGTAAAGAGCTAGGACACTATTCGTGGGATTGCCCAGAAAAGAAGAAAGATGATGGGCGCCCCAACCGCTCTGACAAGAGGGACAAGAACCAAGTGGAGTGGTTCAAGTGTCATGAGTTGGGACACTATTCATGGGACTGCCCTGAAGGAATGAATGAACCTAGAGGTTCCAACGGGAACGAACTCAATTCATCCAAAGAGGGAGACATAAACCACGTCGAAGTGGAAGAAGTTGTGGAAGAGGTCTTTGAAGCTCCAAATACAACAACTCATAAGTAGTGATCAAGCTGATTGCTCTACAACACCTTGTAACTCTCTATGCTATTGTTTTCCACATTCTGTACCAAACCAAGAGTTATTTTTAAGGGTGGTAGCCCACCTATTATCCCAAACGCACCTTTCTTTCTAGCCTCTCCAAATCTCGGGACGAGATTTCTTTTAAGGGTGGTAGTCTGTCACATCCCAAAATTTTGGAATGTGAAAATAAATAAAATAGGAACCGTGTTTGTTGTATTGATTTAAATTTCACAAGGATTTAAAACTTTTGAGTTGATTTACAAGTCTCAAATGTAAAACTATTTCAAAACTTCCTATTATCTCTTAAAGGACTTCTTTGAGAAAACCAAAATATCAAAACATTATTTTCTTTCTTCTTTACTCAAACTTATGCAACTTGCCTGCAAAGGATGAATCACAAAAGTGTTTTATAAGATTTGCTCCTCACAACTTTACTTGATCATGAATTTCAAAATGATAGTTTATATAATATTTTTACTAATTCTAAAAGAATTAATTTCTTAAACCCCAATCCTAGTTTTGTTCCCAGCTCCGGATCCAGCCCACAGCCCACCCGGAAAAATCCCTGAAACGGTATCCTTTCCCCGCTGACGTCCGGGCCCCGCCCGTCAGATCCCTCTCCAGCCACTGACCGCTCTGGCCCACAGGTCATCTTCCATCTCGCGCCAGGAACTCCTCCCCCGCACGGCTTCTCTCCCGAGCCGTCGGATCTTCTCCCCGCCGCGAAACCCTAGCTTTCTCCCCACGCCGTCGCGCCTATAAATAGGCCAGGACTTCCTCTTCTCTCTCCCTTTCGCCCTCCGCTCGAAACGAAACGAAGGCGACGAAATTTCTCGTCGGATCTCCGCAGCACCTGCAAGCTCACCCGACCGAATTTGCCGCCTCTGGTGAGCCCTAGCCTCTCCCTCTCCTCCTATCCTCTCTATTTTCACCGGCGCATCTCCCTGACCCCTTGTCTTGGTCAAATTCGTCGCAGAACATCGTCGACATCGTCACCCGGAGCGCACCCGCACCATCGCCGCCTCCAGTCGCCTCTCCTGCTCGCTTCAGGAAGCAATTGAACACGCCGATCACGCTTTCGAGGTCCTCTCTCCGTGTCGCGCCTCGTCGTGCCATCGCCGTCGCCCAGAAGCCACCGTAGTCTCGCCGGAGCTCGGTCCCTGCGCGCCCTCGCCGGATTCCTCGACGGAACCCTAGTTCCAACCGGTGAGCCCTCCGCTTTTAATCACGACCGTCCGATCTAGATCTAGAGGCGTAGGATATATCACTTATGCGAAGGTTTACGTTTAGATCTGGTCCGTCCATCATCACTTAGATCTAACGGCTCTAATCTGTTTCCTCACCGAACCGGTACCAGCGAATCAGCGTCTGCCACGTCACCGCCACGTTAGGTTAAGTTTCTGTTTATAATTTAAAATAGCCAGAATAGGTTTGAATCTTGTAAAATTCATATCTCGAGTTCTACTAATCCAAAAATTGCAAATAAGATGTCCCTGAACTACTAAAAATGTGTAGAACACAATTCTGAAATAAAATCTCACTTTCAAACTATTCGAAAACATTCGAATTTAAATATGAGAGTTTGAGTGTTTTTGATATAGTTCAAAATCTATAAATCCTTTTCAGTTGATTCTTTTTGTAAATAGATCATATTGTTCTCCCCTATCCAGTAGAACTACTGCATAAATTAATTGGGCAAAGTTTCTCAAGTATTCAAAATCAAATGGAAATTTGAGTGTTTCCTCTCTAGATTTAATTATAGAAATATTTTAGTTATAATTCCTTTTGCAAAATTGATTATCCTGATAATAGAAAACCACCAGAATACTTCACACACATTTTTTTCACACTCTTCCAAGAGTCAACTCCATTAGTTCATCATTTTTGCAAAATATAGTGGTGTTTTATGAGCACCTTTGCAAATATCAAGTTCCAATTACCTATCATGCACTTTGTGCTATTTAACTTAATCCTAAGTCCTAATGACCACATCAACTCTACCATAACTTAGTCAAAATCTACTCTCTATTCTTGCCCAAGTGCAAAACTATCAATTCCCTCTTACCCAACATTCTTCTAAGTATTTTGACTACCCCTCCAACACTATGGCGTAGAAGCTTTCTCATATCAAGACCGTGAAGAAGAAGTTGAAGAGAAGACATGAAGTTGAAGGCCAAACAAGAAGTTGAAGAGAAGACAAGAAGTTGAAGTCAAAGAAGAAGATCAAAAGAAGAGAGCCCAAGTCAAGAAGATGAAAGAGATGGACCTCAAGACTTAGAATTTTATCCATCCAACTTCTCAACCCAAGCCTCCTAAGAATACCTTAAGCTATTTTTGCTAAGTCTTTGACAATCTAGAAAACCCCATCAATCCCGTGAAGTCTTTGACTTAACCATTCTCTCCATCCGTGTCAAACCAACTTCATGCCCAATCTTTTGTCCAAATATCACTAAGACAAATCAAGACTAAACTAAAACTAATAAACACTTTGTCTTGTTTGATTATGTTGCTTGGATGGTGTGTTTATGTTGTGTTCTTTTCTATCTTATAGTTGTACGAAGGACTACGTGTGTTGATTAAGAGAAGTGCAATCTTCAGAAAATTGCTAAGGCAAGTGTCATTTTTATGGTGTTTCTATCTTTTCTGTACAAGTTTTGTGATTGTGAGTGTAAGTGCGTGTGTAGTGGTTAAGTTGTTAAATGTGTTGGAGATTAGCATGGTAAGGGCGTGGAGCCTGACTTACTGACATGTACAATAGTGGAAAGAAGAATGGCATGGTAAGGGCATGGAGCCTGACTTACTGACATGAGCAATGGAGAAAAGAAGATTGGCATGGTAAGGGCATGGAGCCTGACTTACTGACATGCATGGTGATGGAATGAAGATTGGCATGGTAGGGGCTTGAGCCTGACCTACTGACATGTACCCTCGTGGAGTTAGAAGTTTTATGCCTTTGCAAAATTAAAATATTGATTAGAATTATAGGATGGACTGTTTTTCAGCAACCCCACTTAACCTAAGCTAAAATTGAAAAGTTAGACTCATAGTAGTGATATCTTGCCAATACAATTCAAGTGTATTGACCCTTTGTGGCTACAACGTTTCATGTTGCAGATTTTCAACGACAAGTAAGGAACAAGAGGGTTACGAGTCTATCCGTAGCATGTTCACCTGTGGCACATGAAGAAGGACTCCATGCTATTTTTGATTTCGTTGTAAACTCTGAAAGTTTTGTAAAGTTCTTTATGTAATTGCTGGATCATGCGTTGTAATAAAGACCTTTGTATTCTTGATATTTCATCTTGTAACTGTGTGTGCTAGCAGTCGATCTGGGACTAGCACAAATAAAGCACAGATACGCTACAACAGGTCAGGAGCATCCCATGTGAAGATAAGAAGCAACCTAGGATAGACTGGGCTGGGCTGGCTTTTTACTTAAATCTATTTTTATTTTGCAAACTGAAAATATTTAATGTTACACGATATGGGAAATAAGGTCCAGCTTTATTGAATTTTTCCCACATCTTGTCCAAACTCCGAACTTATCAAACCTAGTGTCATTTTCAATCAGCTCAACGAGATGAACTTTATTACGGTCTTAGATTTCTCACACGATATACGTTTTAAAAAGGTCAACTCTGGTCAAACCCCCTTTTTTATTTTTCTTCAAAAAATTAAGCCGCTAAAATTCTGCGATATTACATTCTTCCCCTCTTCTGCAGAATTCGCCCTCGAATTCTTGATTTTCAACACCGGGTGTGTTGAACAAACAGACTCCATCCATTATTTAAGCTACCACATGTATTTCGGGCTTTTCTCCATTTGAAGCTTGAATTGTGAAGTCAGGACTCTCAAAGATCTTAGAAACAAGCATCGCAATGTCCTTGTCTTTGGTAAACCTTGAAATCCATTTTAAGAAGGATTCTTCAACTCTAGAACACAACTAATGAATACCAAGTAAACTATAAAAAGCTCTCATGGAGGGCTAGTATGATATGACTCATACGTTATCCTGAAAACACCAACTTGGTTTATCCTCACCGCAAGTCCTACGCTTGGCAGCGGTTGCCTCTACTAAAGTGGAAAGCCATACGATTCTATGGTCTAGGCTGAACATCGTCGACTCTCCACTACCTAATGGAAAAGTCACACATCGATTCACCAATCCAACATAACAGGAGTGAATAATAAGAGTAGTCAGTATGGGGGCCAGTCCATCCCGCACCCAAACTATTAACTCCGTACATGGATAGGTGAATCGCGTAACCTAACTCTCGGGCATCCTCACACACATCACAAAAAGATCTCATGGGAATGAACCAATGTTCTGGGTTGAACCCCATTTATCCATGATGCAAAGCATAAAAAGCTACTCTAGTGATCCTTCAAGAACTCTCGGGGTTGCGTATGATCCAGCGAAACATTTTTGATGATCAAAAGGAATAGATAGTCGTCTTGTGGATCAAGACCGACTAGAACAAGAAATCATATCTTAGAGAGGGTAAGAAAAAGGACGGTCTTTAAACCTAGAGTGGGAAATATGGAAAAGGCATTTGGAAAAGATAGTGGAGAAAATTTAAAATGCAGTATTGAACAGACTCCATCGACATCAAATAAGGAACACATAGGATGGTGGTTGTCGCACAAGAGAAGTGCGTAATACGGACTAGAAAGAATAACTGACGTGGGGACCATGTAGAAGTTGTGGCTTAGGATATGGAGAGAGGAAAAAGATTCTCATATAGATTTGGAAACCACAAAAGTTTTCACAAGACTAGTTTACCCCCTCCCCTACTATATTGTCTCAATTATCCAATCTTGCTTGATCACTTAGGAAACCTACACTAGCTCCAACGCCTCAAGATACAGACCACTCACTCAAACTCCTTTGGCTTATCTTCACTCATATCTCATAAGATGGAACGTCAAACACCACTGAAAAACTCAACTTGAATCTTACAGAGAAAACGCAAAAAAAATTAACACCCTTACTATCTTGATCTCTTTATTGGTCATGCAAACATACCGAAGTCAATCCCTTCATCTCGTCATTCACACCTTTACGGGATTGTGTTAAGTGTCCAAACCTTTTCTTTCCCGTGCTTACTTCATCAATCATAGAGAATATTTAAGCCAAAGCTTCTTATACTACTAATAGGGAAGGAACAATCAAATTAAAAAACAACTAAAGAATACCTAAAGCAAGGTAATGCAAGCCTCCCACGGCCTGCCAATGGGCACCACAACAAATCCACAAGCAAAAATAGAATTAACAAATAAATGCGTAAATGCAATGCATGAACCCCAACCCGGCCTATTGTGCACCAGTGTGTCAAATTTTAAGTTGTTAAATCCTAGGTCAAATATTTAGTTGTTTAGGTAAACAACAAGTTTTTTTTATTCAAGCATCTTAACAAAATAGATATTTTTAGAATCCTAATTTAATAATAGCTACTCCAGAGATCTAAAGCCTAGGCTCTGATACCAACTGTAACACCCCAAGTTTTGACTATACCTGGCGATGCTACCACACTATCTCAATGACACTAATAGTAGGCAAAATTCTAATATCAGACAACACCATCTTTGTTTACAAGGATATCCGCAATAAGCAATTTAGAAAAAAAGTTTGTTAAATAACAGTAATATAGCTCACAATTCAACTAGTAGTTATAATAAATAAGCATGCAAGCAACCAAAGGCTCACACTAAGTACACAAGTAGATATGCAACTAAGATGCTACAGCAAATAGGATAAACTATGATTGTTCAAAAATCATTGTCTATGAATAAGTGATCAAGTGATGTGGTAGATATGCTACACCCGTTCCCATGCATATGTCGCTACTTTGTACCTGAGAACCAAATGAAACGCAAGAATGAGTACAGAAATACTCAGCAAGTACAATTGGAACCAATGACGAATATTTAACCATAACAGAATAATGAAAACTGGTTGCACCATAAAGACTGAAACTGAATATCTAAATATGTCGCCCGGACTAGCCCACGAGCAAACGGTTCTCACCGAACTTTATTCGGAATTAGCCGCTCGGGACAGTCTCTCACCGGACTAACACACTGAATAGCCATCGGACTAGATCACAAACAAACGGTTCCCACCGAACTTTATTCGGAACTAGCCGCTTGTGAACAGTTTCTCACTGAGTTAGCTTTGAAAATAAGAAGTATGATATGACTAAACACGAATAGGGAAACAAAACAGAACAAGTTTAAATTCAATAATCGAATAAGAGATACGCAAACCAAATGATAACAACCAACCACATTCGCACAATGGACAATCATAGCATAACATAGGGTTTGTCATGTACTTGCCTTAACCTCAATGTTCAGCGAAAGAATATATATCAGCGCTGGAAATCCTCACACCTGTGAATGAAATCTTGCTCAGAATTTCTATACCACGATAGTGTAACAATACTTCTAAGTCATACGCGCTGCTCGCCTACCGTGAGAATGATGTGCACAATTTTTTTATTCAAATAGCATGAGCTTCCAGCTTACAAGGTGATCTTCAAGAGCAGCCCGCAACCACAAGTGTTAGCTAACTATCAGAGAATAATTGTACCAGATTTTTAATCGGTAACCAAGAGAATCTACCGAATTGCTTGCCAGCTAAATAGGCCGAAGTCCTTACTCAAGTTAGCTCAAGGTATTACAGCCTTACTGATTCAGAATTATAGAAAAAATGTTGGTATTTTAAACCTGTGTTACAAAACTAATTAACCAGACCAGTACCGTTCAGTAAGGAGCAAGTTACAGATTTACTGTTAATTAGTACTACTGCCGATTATGACTGGTCCAAGTTTCAACTGATTTATAGATGAGACACCCATCGGAAGCTATTATGCAAAGTATCAGATTCAGTTAGAGACAAAAATAATTAAGACTTCCTCAGGAATTGATGGCTCTACACGTGCTTTGACAAGCACCAAAAGTATTCGATCTGACTACTACTGTCAGCAGAACTACCGATGGATCGAACCTGTGCCAGTGCAGATTTCAACGCTGAAGCTAAACTAGCACAATCGTTTGATGGAAAGAATAAAAGACTACAGGACCAACTAGAAGGGAGCGAACCAAACAGTTTAGAGTCAGCACCTCTAGCACCGGGTGTAGGATAGCACGCAGGGACTCTCCAGCGAAGCTCCAATCAACAACCAGGGATTTGTCGTCGAACCAGGAGATAGTGATTGGCGAGCTTTTGATGCGGCGGCGGCGGCCGCAGGTTGGTGTTGAGGCAGCGTGGGTGGGCAGATTGAACAGGGCAGGAGCAACCCGTGTGAAGATAAGAAGCAACCTAGGATAGACTGGGCTGGGCCGGTTTTTTACTTAAATCTATTTTTATTTTGCAAACTAAAAATATTTAATGTTACACGATATGGGAAATAAGGTCCAGCTTTATCGAATTTTTCCCACATCTTGTCCAAACTCCGAACTTATCAAACCTAGTGTCATTTTCAATCAGCTCAACGAGATGAACTTTATTACGGTCTCAGATTTCTCCCACGATATACGTTTTAAAAAGGTCAACTCTGGTCAAACCCCCTTTTTTTACTTTTCTTCAAAAAATTAAGCCGCTAAAATTCTGCGATGTTACACGAGCGACCAGGGCCATCGCCTGGCTCGCTCGCTGTGGCTGGGCTGGGCCGTGATGGCTCTCTGCCTTGCTGCCGTTGCAGGCTATGCCATGTCTGGCTAGTGGGCCGGTCCCACGGGGCTTGCGCAGGATGGCGGGAGGCCAAGCTAGCAACACCGCTGCATGCATGCACGCAACCCGATCGTCGGATTGATCGGACACTGGGCGGTGGCAACGTGCATGAGGCAGTTTTGACCATCGTGCATTGCACGCAAAAGAAACTTGGCCGATCGGTAAACAAGCAAGATTTTTTTGCAGGTATGCTATGCAACGGCGCCTATAAAAGGACTGCAGGACCGGTGGCTATTAGGTTAGACCTAATTTGCGCGGAGCCGCTGTTCGGTTTCTAAAGCCTTCTTTTTCCGTTCTTTTTCACCACGCAAACAGGCCTGTCGGCGCATACTCTCCACCATAGACACCACGCTGTCGTGCTGTCGATCCCACCTACCACTCCACCATATATCGCTGGACCAGGAAGGCAGAGTCGTTGGTGTGCTGCACGTGTGCATCTCTCGGAGGTGCCGCCACTTGCGGCGTTGGATCGGATCGAATCGCGAGGAGGAGACGGCTAGTACGATGTGACGCCCCAAAACCCGGCACCTTGCAAATGATAGCGATCACGCCACAATCTACACGGTGTCGCTTTGGAAACGCACCACCAAGCGCCTCGTGCACGTTGGAGCGTGCACGTGATGCAGGTGGAATCGAGTAGCAATAGTTACACAAGTTCACGATGGAACCCACAAAAGAATATATAATATAACCACGAAGACTCCACGAGTCAAAATATCCAAATATACATACAAAGATCCAAATCATACATAAAGCAAAATAGTATCCGAGTACGGACAAGAATACAAATGGGCCTAAGAGGCCTGAAGATAACGATGGCGTCCAAACTCTGCCCAGGCCAAGCCGGAAGGGTAACCTTGCTAACGTCGTCGCTCCCATACCTGTCAAAAGCGTCGGGCCAAAGGTTGCCGAACAAGGAGGGAGAAAGAGAAAAGGAAAAAAAACGAGGGTGAGTACCGGGGCACGTATTCGCGAGACTGGAATTCAGCTGTGCTCGCCTACAAGCTATATGGTGGACTTAGCGGCAACAAAAGGAATAAACTACAGAGACACACTGCAACTTTCGTCTAAATAGAATAAGATAAGAGAGCGCATAAAAGTAACCAACTAGAAACTAACACCAAACATAACCCAGCCGATGAATCACCTCCTCGTGACCAAACGAAGAAGCAAGTATCAAAGGCACGCACACGGTTACCAAGTTTTATTGCAGGTTTATTGTTGTAGTTGTGCTAGCTTACTACACAAGTTTATTAGTATTCAAATAGCAGGTGCAAGTTGTTCTATGATCGAGTAGTGCAGCTCCAAGTCGTCCATAACCGCGGACACGGCTTTTCGAAAAGATTTGACCCTGCAGGGGTGCCCAAATGTACCCAAACGTTCGATCAATCCTTCCGGCAAATCTCGCACCCTTAATAAAAACAGGTGCGCCATTAGGATAGTCACGACTCGCACTCTCCTTCACTACAAACAAGTCCAGGAAGCCACCTGACTAAGTTTAACCCGTATCGAGAGTCCGGCCGAATCTCTGAGACGGACTTAGTTGTTTGCGACCACGGTTAAGATGGATCAGAGCCCACTAGGGGATGACCACTTAACAATACGTACCGCACCTATACGGACGTGCAGAGCAAGGGGTTACAAGGCACCCACGGCTTCCCCCAAAGTAAAACGGACCATAAGATACAAGCTGCACGCCCGACAAGAAACAAATGGAAAAGCTCAAACTAGTTGTGGCCACTGGACAAGTATGTAGATTCCGGCAGTGATCGAGGGGAGGCCCAGAAGCGTACCCACGTATGGTTAGAGCGCTCAGTCTCAGAACAGTTCATGCGATCTCGGGGTCCTAGGGGACACAAGTGAGCCGTCGTAAAACTGACAAAATGACTCACCGATGCCTCTGCTTAATTCAATTTTAATTATTAACTATAAAGTAAGCCATGAGTATCTCCAACAACATGTATCCATAAAGTAGAGCATATGATAATTCCTAACCCAATAAGATAAAACAACTCCAACAACCTGAAGATGCCTACGACTCGCAAGGCCAACTCAAACAACAGGCACACAGGTAATAGGATGTATGAAAGGTTCTATGGCTTTGCTTTAGATAAACAGGTGGATAGGACACGTGACTCAAACAAAGCATCGTGACACAAGGCTAGAATATAGAGCTAGCGAGAGCAAAAATGTTAAAATGGGTAGAGAGAAAAGGGCTCGCCTGAAAAGAAGGTCGAAGAACACCCGAAGAACTTGTCGTTGCTCACATCACCACGAAGCATCCTATTCGTGAAGAAGCAAATAGCTACAACAAACAATGGATGCAACACTTACTACAACGGTAAAAGACTCGGCATGAGCATGTGAAGGCATGCATGACATGGTAATTATGATGCAATGCAACTTATCCAAATTAAGCGGAATCGGAATCCCGACACACATATATGGTTCAAGTTATTTTACTACTCGGCAAATTAAGTGTTGATTAACATGGCAAAGACAAAGCATGAGTGAGCTACACAAAATTAAATGAAGCCGGGAAAACATTATAAGTATTTCTCATATACTCCATATGTTACTTATTATGTGAGATGCAAACTATCACGTCACTACATGATGCGAGATGCAAACAGTAGTATGGATGGCATATTCAGATTCTTCACATTTTTCTGATAAAATTTCATATAAAATACTTTTTATTTCAAGTTACGGTTTGAAAGATATGGATTAAACAAGATTTGCATATTTGCAGGGATTTTAGAAATCAGAGGAAAAAAAACTGCACGGGCTGAAACTGGTCCGGACCTGAGGCGACGGATAGTATCTGCCATGCGCCTGCGACGGATGAGATCGGAGCTTCTGGGCCGAGGCCCATCAATTCGGGCTCTGAACAAAACAGAAGAAAAAAGGGTTGGCTTATGCACTGAACATGATTCGAACTCTGAACCTGCAATTTGACAACACGGAACCGACCAACCAGCCTAGGCGTCGGATCTTGCAGATGAAAGGGACGCGCAGAACTTGAATCGAGTTGCCGGCGTGGATTGCACTGCAAAGCGGAGAAGAACGGCGTCGGGGACGGAGCGATTGACGCAGTGACGCGGATGCAGGGACGAGCCGACGCGGTCGACGAGCGTGAATTTTGGAGGCGATCTTGGGCTGCACTTGTCGGAGCGATGAACAACGATGGATGCGGACGCGGGCCTGCGTGTGGTCTCAAGCTCGTTGTCATGGAGGACAGGTTCGGTCAGAAGAAGCGACAGAGACACAATGCGAACTCGACTAGAAGAACGGGGAAAGCTCGGCAGGCTCACCAGGAGGTCGTGAGCATGCTCTGAGCAGCCGGAGGAGGACTGGAGCGGGCGGATTTCGCCGGAATCATCACAGGAACGTGGCTGTCGGAGGTGGAAGATGGCGCCCGCGGTGTCGTTTCTTCAGAGAAGAAAAAGTAGAGGAGAAGAGAGGGTTCTGGCGGCGCGAGGGAGGAGCGGAAGAAGGGCTAGGGTTTTCCAAGACTTGGTCTGGGGATTAAAAGGGAGGGGAAAGAGGGAGCTTGTGGTGGTGGTGCTCGGTGACGTGTGCAGGAAAAAGGGTCACGCCTCCTGCGTGCTCGCTTCGGGGAAGATGACAACCAGATGAGCAGCCTCTCGCTCGGGATGAGAAAAGTGGGCCGCCGGGGTGGGCTTCGGGAAGAGAAATTGGCTCTTTTAGATAAATACATTTTTTTTCTTAGAATTTACCAATTACATTAGCAGGACGGATCAAAGGAAGAAAGGAAGAAATGAAGAATAGAGAGGAATTTGGAAGGATTTGAAAACAGGTTTTTAAACAATAAGTTCAAAGTTGTGCAAAAAATATAGTTTTAATTTTAATTTTAAAATTAGAAAAGAAGAGGAGGGTTTATACAAAACAATACGAGCACAGATAAAAATAGGGTTTATTTCCAAATAACTTTACTTTAACGAAAACATGCAAGGCGAAAGATGTATGAAGATGCATGGCGTCAAGTTGACGAGAAAAACAAAATAACACGCAATTCTAATAGGGTTAATTTTCCGGGTCGTTACAATCGACACCACTAACAAGGGATCTCGCCCCGAGATCCACGCTCGTGTAGGGGGAAGAGTTGGGTAAACTATCTGATCTTCATGCTTCATGTTGACATTCCCGGACCTTAACGTGGATCTATTTTTCTCGACACCACTAACAAGAGGTTTCTTCTCGACACCACCAACAAGGAATTGTTGCTCACGTTGATGATGACCTTCCGAGGAACGGACCTATTAGGATAAAAGGCAAGAGATCGTCCACCCACGTGGGAACCTAAACTGAGAGAAGCAGGAAAGAGAGAGAACTCAAAACTCGCAAAGGTAAGAGGAGAGAAGCACACAGGTAAGGAGAAAAATGCAGACTACTTAGATCTATCCTACTCATTTTTAGCAAAATAGTTTTTACACTAGACTCAACTCGTCTATTGGCAAGGTTAACCTACAGGCAGACGGGACCCATGGGTATCGACAAAACCTGGGCTCTGATACCACTTGTGACGCCCCAAAACCCGGCACCTTGCAGATGATAGCGATCACGCCACAATCTACACGGTGTCGCTTTGGAAACGCACCACCAAGCGCCTCGTGCACGTTGGAGCGTGCACGTGATGCAGGTGGAATCGAGTAGCAATAGTTACACAAGTTCACGATGGAACCCACAAAAGAATATATAATATAACCACGAAGACTCCACGAGTCAAAATATCCAAATATACATACAAAGATCCAAATCATACATAAAGCAAAATAGTATCCGAGTACGGACAAGAATACAAATGGGCCTAAGAGGCCTGAAGATAACGATGGCGTCCAAACTCTGCCCAGGCCAAGCCGGAAGGGTAACCTTGCTAACGTCGTCGCTCCCATACCTGTCAAAAGCGTCGGGCCAAAGGTTGCCGAACAAGGAGGGAGAAAGAGAAAAGGAAAAAAAACGAGGGTGAGTACCGGGGCACGTACTCGCGAGACTGGAATTCAGCTGTGCTCGCCTACAAGCTATATGGTGGACTTAGCGGCAACAAAAGGAATAAACTACAGAGACACACTGCAACTTTCGTCTAAATAGAATAAGATAAGAGAGCGCATAAAAGTAACCAACTAGAAACTAACACCAAACATAACCCAGCCGATGAATCACCTCCTCGTGACCAAACGAAGAAGCAAGTATCAAAGGCACGCACACGGTTACCAAGTTTTATTGCAGGTTTATTGTTGTAGTTGTGCTAGCTTACTACACAAGTTTATTAGTATTCAAATAGCAGGTGCAAGTTGTTCTATGATCGAGTAGTGCAGCTCCAAGTCGTCCATAACCGCGGACACGGCTTTTCAAAAAGATTTGACCCTGCAGGGGTGCCCAAATGTACCCAAACGTTCGATCAATCCTTCCGGCAAATCTCGCACCCTTAATAAAAACAGGTGCGCCATTAGGATAGTCACGACTCGCACTCTCCTTCACTACAAACAAGTCCAGGAAGCCACCTGACTAAGTTTAACCCGTATCGAGAGTCCGGCCGAATCTCTGAGACGGACTTAGTTGTTTGCGACCACGGTTAAGATGGATCAGAGCCCACTAGGGGATGACCACTTAACAATACGTACCGCACCTATACGGACGTGCAGAGCAAGGGGTTACAAGGCACCCACGGCTTCCCCCAAAGTAAAACGGACCATAAGATACAAGCTGCACGCCCGACAAGAAACAAATGGAAAACCTCAAACTAGTTGTGGCCACTGGACAAGTATGTAGATTCCGGCAGTGATCGAGGGGAGGCCCAGAAGCATACCCACGTATGGTTAGAGCGCTCAGTCTCAGAACAGTTCATGCGATCTCGGGGTCCTAGGGGACACAAGTGAGCCGTCGTAAAACTGACAAAATGACTCACCGATGCCTCTGCTTAATTCAATTTTAATTATTAACAATAAAGTAAGCCATGAGTATCTCCAACAACATGTATCCATAAAGTAGAGCATATGATAATTCCTAACCCAATAAGATAAAACAACTCCAACAACCTGAAGATGCCTACGACTCGCAAGGCCAACTCAAACAACAGGCACACAGGTAATAGGATGTATGAAAGGTTCTATGGCTTTGCTTTGGATAAACAGGTGGATAGGACACGTGACTCAAACAAAGCATCGTGACACAAGGCTAGAATATAGAGCTAGCGAGAGCAAAAATGTTAAAATGGGTAGAGAGAAAAGGGCTCGCCTGAAAAGTAGGTCGAAGAACACCCGAAGAACTTGTCGTTGCTCACATCACCACGAAGCGTCCTATTCGTGAAGAAGCAAATAGCTACAACAAACAACGGATGCAACACTTACTACAACGGTAAAAGAATCGGCATGAGCATGTGAAGGCATGCATGACATGGTAATTATGATGCAATGCAACTTATCCAAATTAAGCGGAATCGGAATCCCGACACACATATATGGTTCAAGTTATTTTACTACTCGGCAAATTAAGTGTTGATTAACATGGCAAAGACAAAGCATGAGTGAGCTACACAAAATTAAATGAAGCCGGGAAAACATTATAAGTATTTCCCATATACTCCATATGTTACTTATTATGTGAGATACAAACTATCACGTCACTACATGATGCGAGATGCAAACAGTAGTATGGATGGCATATTCAGATTCTTCACATTTTTCTGATAAAATTTCATATAAAATACTTTTTATTTCAAGTTACGGTTTGAAAGATATGGATTAAACAAGATTTGCATATTTGCAGGGATTTTAGAAATCAGAGGAAAAAAACTGCACGGGCTGAAACTGGTCCGGACCTGAGGCGACGGATAGTATCTGCCACGCGCCTGCGACGGATGAGATCAGAGCTTCTGGGCCGAGGCCCATCAATTCGGGCTCTGAACAAAACAGAAGAAAAAAGGGTTGGCTTATGCACTGAACATGATTCGAACTCTGAACCTGCAATTTGACAACACGGAACCGACCAACCAGCCTAGGCGTCGAATCTTGCAGATGAAAGGGACGCGCAGAACTTGAATCGAGTTGCCGGCGTGGATTGCACTGCGAAGCGGAGAAGAACGGCGTCGGGGACGGAGCGATTGACGCAGTGACGCGGATGCAGGGACGAGCCGACGCGGTCGACGAGCGTGAATTTTGGAGGGGATCTTGGGCTGCACTTGTCAGAGCGATGAACAACGATGGATGCGGACGCGGGCCTGCGTGTGGTCTCAAGCTCGTTGTCATGGAGGACAGGTTCGGTCAGAAGAAGCGACAGAGACACAACGCGAACTCGACTAGAAGAACGGGGAAAGCTCGGCAGGCTCACCAGGAGGTCGTGAGCATGCTCTGAGCAGCCGGAGGAGGACTGGAGCGGGCGGATTTCGCCGGAATCATCACAGGAACGTGGCTGTCAGAGGTGGAAGATGGCGCCCGCGGTGTCGTTTCTTCAGAGAAGAAAAAGTAGAGGAGAAGAGAGGGTTCTGGCGGCGCGAGGGAGGAGCGGAAGAAGGGCTAGGGTTTTCCAAGACTTGGTCTGGGGATTAAAAGGGAGGGGAAAGAGGGAGCTTGTGGTGGTGGTGCTCGGTGACGTGTGCAGGAAAAAGGGTCACGCCTCCTGCGTGCTCGCTTCGGGGAAGATGACAACCAGATGAGCAGCCTCTCGCTCGGGATGAGAAAAGTGGGCCGCCGGGGTGGGCTTCGGGAAGAGAAATTGGCTCTTTTAGATAAATACATTTTTTTTCTTAGAATTTACCAATTACATTAGCAGGACGGATCAAAGGAAGAAAGGAAGAAATGAAGAATAGAGAGGAATTTGGAAGGATTTGAAAATAGGTTTTTAAACAATAAGTTCAAAGTTGTGCAAAAAATATAGTTTTAATTTTAATTTTAAAATTAGAAAAGAAGAGGAGGGTTTATACAAAACAATACGAGCACAGATAAAAATAGGGTTTATTTCCAAATAACTTTACTTTAACGAAAACATGCAAGGCGAAAGATGTATGAAGATGCATGGCGTCAAGTTGACGAGAAAAACAAAATAACACGCAATTCTAATAGGGTTAATTTTCCGGGTCGTTACATACGACTATATCATCCATGTTCCGTTGGTTTCCGCTGTGCGATTTCTTCAAGGGTATGAAGATTTCATCTGTCTCTCTCGTTGATTACATCTCCTAGATTGGATCTTGGCTTTCTTGTTCACATCCGTAGGAAATTTTTTGATTTACTATGCTACAAAACCATTCAGTGGTATCAGAGCCAGATCTATGCGTAGATGTGTTTCACGAGTAGAACGCAACATGCTTGTTGCGGGCGTTGATGTTTTCTGTTGTAAACCTCTATTTGTGTACTTCTTATGGCACGGCATATTAAGATCGAAGCGGTCCATGCCAACCTTACGCGACCTCGTTCGCGAGACCGGCTCCGCACTTGACGTGTGGCTTGTTCCACATATGCGGCTGGTGGATGCCAGTTTCTCTCACTATAGTTGTCATGGGATTTATAATGGATGTTGGCAACCATAATATCACCGTTGTGGATTTTCGTAGGTAAGAATCATTCTTAACTTGTTACTCCCATAAGCCACGTAAAACATGCAACAACAAATTAGAGGCGTCTAACTTATTTTTGCAGGGAGTTTTTGTGATATGGTATTGCCACAAGATGTGATATGTATGATGATATATATGATGTATGCAATGATCATGTTTTGTAATATTTCATGACTTGCATGTCGATGAGTTCACAACCGGCAGGAGCCATATGGTTGTCTTTATAATTTTGTATGACCTGCGTGTCAACTTGTTATATGCCATGTAATAGCTTTACTTTATCGCTAAGTAGTAGCAATAGTCATAGTTGCTATTTATGGTGGAGGCAATCATGGTGGAGTGATAGAGATCATGCCGGCGCGCACGAGATGGAGATCAATGCGCGAAGATTGGCTATACCATGTCACATATTGTATATGCATGTGATGTTTATCCTTTATGCATCTTATTTTGCTTTGATCGCGACGGTAGCATTATAAGATGACCCCTCACACTTAATTTCAAGATAAAATGTGTTCTCCCCTCGTATGCGCCGTTGCAGAAGATCGTCATTTTGAAGCATCACGTGATGATCGGGTGCTATAAACTCTACGTTCACATACAACGGATGTAAGCCAGATTTACACATGCAAAAATACGTGGGTTAAATTTGATGAACCTAGCATGTACAGACATGGCCTCAGAACACATGGACCGAAAGGTCAAGCATGAGTCATATAGACAATATGATCAACATGTTGATGTTCACCATTAAAGCTACATCATCTCACGTGATGATCGGTCTTGGTGTAGTGAATTTGGATCATGCTTCACTAAACAACTTCGAGGGATGTTAATTTTAGTGGGAGTTCATTAGTAATTTCATTAACTTGAACTAATTATGATGAACTTAGTGTATTTGCATAAGCCGTTGCAGTCTTTGGCAATCATTTTCCACTAACACTTAGTTTTAATTGAGTTGATAAAACTATAGAATTATGGATAATCACTTTTCAGACTAGTGCTGTTTAGTTAAAATGTCAAGATCAAAGATTAAGTCCTATTGCAGTTTTAGCAAACCTCACTTGCTCCATGCGATTTAATAAGTTGTATTAATCTAAGAGCAACGATTCAAGTTTAGTATCTAAGATCATATATTTGCCTTCATGAGAAATTGATCTTCAAAATTGTTTGAGAATCAAAGTGATCTTGAAGCTGACAGAGTTGTTTTAGAAACAAACAAGAGGTGAAAGATATGGATATCTAAAACTTTGATTGTTTGCAAAATGATTAAGTATAATTTAGTAAAAGAACATATGCTCATATTGTATGACTATATGCAAACATTGAAGACGCTAGGCGTCCCGATCACCCAAAAGTTTGGGGAACTAATATATACTTGCATCCATCTTTATGGGCTATAGTAGTTCCATCATGAAAGTTGTCATGATAGGATGAATGAAAAGGTATCGGCTAATTGTTTTGCTATACCAAAAGAATGCTAAAGAATGGAATCTAGAAGAATGCCAATTATATGATGATGGTGATCCACCTCAATGTGCAAAGTCTAAGGCCATTAGTATTTGACTAACATCCTTTGGAATATGTATCAAATGATTGACACCACTATTGATGTTGATAGATTCTTCCAATGGAGAGGAAATGCTAAATAGGATCTACAAAATATTTGGTAGAAAAATTAAAAGACTGGAAATGTCCAGCTTGGGTATATAAATGATATACATGTTATAGATGTATTCTTTGCTCGTTAACAATGTAATTCTTGGGTATTGGATAATGTTTTGTTGGTATGAAATGTCATATAAATCAACACTATACAAGAAGTACAATGGCCTAAGTAACTAGCAGAAGAATGTGGTAATGATGCGCGCCAAGAAACAAATAAAAGTGTTATTGTGCTTCTTGTCGGCATCAAACCTAGCCTTCAAGATTTGATTGAACTTAATAATTGTTATATTGTTCTGGTATTATGAGAACAATTCTTGTTCATATTATTACTGTCTTCCATAATCGATGGATAGCTTATAATTATAAATCTTGTTGGTAAAATAAACATTTATAACACTCATGCTAAAGGTCGCAAGACAAAATGAATTTCACTTATATATGACACCGCTGTTTAAGTCATATTGGAAACAAAGCATGAAAGAAATTCCATATTGATGGATTTTTGAGTCATTTGATTTTGAATTGATTGACGCTTGTGAGAATTTTTCCTAAAGATGATTAAACTCTGTTCATGGGCCATGGATAGAACAAGCGACTGCCTAAATGGAGATCGTACATGTTGATGTATGTAGTTCATGTGTGAAGTCGAGCGTGGTGTATTTTCTATTTCATCAATGACTCGAATAGATCTATGGAATATCTACTTGATGAGATAGAAGTATGAAATTGTTCAAATTATGAAGTGGAAATTATTGTAACAAGAAAATTCAAGTTTTGATGATTGGATCATAAAGAAGAATATTTGAGTTACAAGTTTAGCAAACATCTAAAAGTTAGAGGAATTGTTCCACAAACTTGCATCGTGATAAACACCATATGAGTATGGAGTTTTCGATGGATGTAATCAAACCTTGTTTGACATGGTTAGATCAATGATGAAATAAAACTGCCAATATAATTTGTGGATTATGCTTTAGAGACTACCACTTTTCACTGTATAGAGTGCCATCATAATCCGCTGAAATGACACCGTATAAGTTATAGTTGTCTTTTCTTAAATTTTTGTATGCACAGCATATGTAAAATGTTTACAACCAAAGTCGGATTAGTAAGTCTTTGTAGGTTATCCCAAAGAATGTCGATGGGTATTCCTTCTGCCATAAACCCAAATAAAAGTGATTGTCACTGAAAGAAGTGAATTTCTTATGAAGGAGTTTTTCGCGAAAGGTTTAAGTGGGAGGAAAATAGAACTTGATGAGGTTTTTGAACCTGAGCAAGATGATCAAAGTAGCGCAGCACCAGAAAATGTTCTGGAAGCGGCAACTGCATTCATGGCTCCCACACCTACAATATGTTGTAGTCACGGACATCAAAGTTCCTATTTAACCAAGTTGGTCGTAATCAAATAGCAAGATTTGAGGATGAGATATTATTAGATAATAGTAACCAACAATATACAAAGAAGCGGTGATGGCCCCTGACTTTGTCATATAAATTATTCTAGCAACAATTACATATTGAGATATGATAGTTGAATAAATGAAACAACGTTCCTCTACCGGAATGCACACCAAGGACGTGTACCTGACATGACCCAATGGTTTTGTTGATTCAAAGGTTGCTAGATATGTATGCAAACTTCAATGGTATAAGTAACATAACGGAGTTGGAATCTTCATTATGATGAAAATGTTAAAGTGTTAATTTCATCAAGATATTTGAAGATGCTTGTATTTACAAGAAAGTAAGTGGGAGCGCTGAGACATATTTCTAATACTTTATGTAGATGACATATCGTTCATTCGAAATTATGTGTTTTTCTTGATATTTGTGAATTTTTCATTAAAATTAGATTTCTAATGAAAGACTTAGGTAAAACCAGAATATTAAGCATCAATGTCTATACAGATAGATTGAGGCGTTAATATAGTTTTGCCAAAGTACATAGATGAAATATTGAATCTATTCAATATGGAAACAATAAGAACGGTTCTTGTCGCATGGAAAGGGTTGGCGCAAGAATCAATTGTTTTGACACTTGATGAGTGAAACCGCAAGAATTATTTTATCAATCTTGTATACCAAGATATGTAGATCCAGATATGTCTGATGCTCTAAAAGATTACGGGCATTCATATGATGATCGTTGGACAATAGTAAGATATTCTTATGTACTTTAGAAGAACTAAGAATATGTTCTGTATGCAGAAGTGACAAATGGTTCAGTGCAATGTGTTACATTGGCTTTGTCACATATACAGTAAAATTTAATCTCAATTTTAGGCTATTTATTTTGAGTTATAAGGTGGCATAATAAAATGGAAGAAAGTTCCATGATTACTTGGATGAGTTCCAATGTGAAATATTGTGACGGATACTACAACGAAGGCTAAGTATATAGTTGCCATAAGCAGCAAAAGAACTAGGTGTAGTTCCAAGTGTGCTAGTACTATGTAGTTCTATTGTATGACAATAGTGACAACATAGTCTTGGGAAAGAAACAAAGGTTTATCAGAAGACCAAGTTTATACAATGACATCTCATACAAGATGAGTAATGCGTGCTGACGCAAAAGAATATGCAAATACAAAGGGACCTGAAAGTTTTAGACCCGTAGATAAGGTTTACCGCGTGCAACGCGTATGAATAACACTGGAATGCCATAGGTGTTAAAGGCGCAAGTATGACTAGATTATTGACCAATGTGCCAAATTTTCAAAGAACTCGGAACCACTCTCACTTGTTTATTATGGAAGATAGTAAGACCCCATTGCCAGTCGTTGACATGAAACAACCACCTCTCAAAACCAATTTTTATCTCTATTTTACAAATGAAAAGCTCTAGCACATGTTTAATCACTGCTTCCCTCCGCGAAGGGCCTTTCTTTTACTTTTATGTTGAGTCTCCACTTTCAATCTTTATGCATCATTAAGAGAGCATAGTTGTCATTCTGAGTATAATGTGCATTGTCCCAAAGTTTTCATTGATTGATTCATATTGTTGGTTTCACTTGTTCTCAAATTATTTGTATCTAGTCGCCCTCTTAAACTTGAAGGTGTCCTATGCATTTATGTTTTGCTCTCTCATGAAGGACAAGCTGAAAACCATTTGTATGTTTTTCCTTATGATTTGAACACACGTTTGACTTTCCTTGTTTCATTTTCATGATCTTTTGTTTGTGTTTATTTTCATGTTATAACATGGTTGCTAAGTTTCTTCTATCAAGATTATATCTTTCATGCCCATGTTTTAAGTTCTTTTAATCCCAGCGCACAACGCTTACATATTTGATCAAGATTGTGTAGGTGCATGTCACCTCAAAAATTATTTCTTTTGTTATCACTTACCTACTCGAGGACGAGCAGGAGTTAAGCTTGGGGATGCTGATACATCTCCAACGTATCCATAATTTTTGATGCTACATGCTTGTTTTTACACCATTTGCTTAGTGTTTCGTTACACTTCGTGGCATTTTTATGCATTTTTCGGAACTAACCTATTAACGAGATGCCACAGTGCCAGTTCCCTGTTTTCTGCTGTTTTTGTGTTTCAGAAAAGTTACACAGGAAATATTCTTAGAATTGGACGAAACCAAAGCCAGTCATCCAGATATTTCATGGAGCTTCCAGAACACCGAAGAGGAGACGGAGTCGGACCATAGGGTGGCCACACCACCAGGGGCGCGGCCCACCCCTAGCCCACGCCAGCCTGTGGTGTGGGCCCCCTGGTCCACTTCTGACGCCGCCCCTTCGCCTATAAAGACCCCCCGACGGGAAAAACCTAAACACCCGATCACTTTTCCAGAATACATCGCGATCCGCCGCTGCCGTCGACCCGAAGATCGGGAGGGTCCAGAAGCTCTTCCCGGCACCCTGCCAGAGAGGGGAATCGCCACCGAAGGTCTTCTTCATCGCCATGCTTGCCTCCGGCGCGATGAGTGAGTAGTCTACCTTGGACTATGGGTCCATAGCAGTAGCTAGCTAGTTGTCTTCTCCACCATGTGCTTCATGTTTAGATCTCGTGAGCTGCCTTACATGATCGAGATCACCGTTATGTAATTCTACATGTTGTGTTTGCTGGGATCAGATGAATATTGGTGTTATGATTGAGTTGAAATACTGAATTTTATCTTATGTTATCTCTATGTTGTTTATGATATTGCATGCTCTCCGTTGTTAGTAGCTATCTTGGCCAAGTAGTTGCTAGTGACTCCAAGAGGGGGTATTTATGCTCGATAGTGGGTTCATGCCTCTATTTAATCTAGGGGAGTGACAGAAACCTCTAAGGTTGTAGATGTGCTGTTGCTACTAGGGGGAAAACAACATTCATATGCTCGAGGGCATATGCTTTGTTTACATTACACACTTTGCTTAATGCAATTATCTGTTGTTCGCAACTTAATACTTGTGGAGTTCTCGGATTGATTCGCCACAAGTGGATTATTAGTCATAGATGCAGTTGGATGGCGGTCCATGTATCTTGTTGTAATGCCCAGAGTAAATCTCATAGTGATCCTCTCGACAAATCACGTTGTCTTTATTCTATCAATTGCCCAACTGTAATTTGTTTACCCAGCATGTGTTATTTTATCTTATGGAGAGACACCACTAGTGAACTGTGGACCCCGGTCCTATTTCCTTTATATTGCTATCACCTGTTTGCTTTACTCGCACTGTTTACTTTCTCGCATACTTCATCACTTTCCACTCGATACGCTCATACCCTTTGTTTCAAGCAAATCGGTGAGATTGACAACCTCATCGTAAGTTGGGAACAAAGTATTTGGTTGTGTTGTGTGCAGGTTCCACGTTGCTACTGGTTGAAGATGCGCTAACAATTTATCGTTAACGGTGCCCTTGTTAGAGCATCACGCAGCTAGTGGGCATCACCTTCAGTCATATTGACATCCTCCTCCCGGACGATTAAACCTTTCTTTCATAACTGAGGGAAAACTTGCTGCTATCTTCATCAAAACCTTCTCTTGGGGTTTTCCAACTGGCCGGTTATTTACTACACATTTCCTCGTCAACTTGGTCGCAGAAGTTTCTGTCGCCATTGCTGTGTATTAAAGAAGAAGCTTTCACACCATCATCACCGCGCCACCAACAAGTTTTCTGGCGCCGTTGTCGGGGATCAAACTACATTTTCCCTCGTCAACTTGGCGCCATTAAACAACAAGCAAGTTTTCTGGCGCCGTTGCCGGGGAGGAAGAAGACTTCTGCAAGGGGAGTTTCGCACGCACATCCTTTACTTTGTTTTAAGTTTTGCTTTACTTTATTTTTAGTTGCATCGTTTTATCAAAAACCCAAAAAAATTAGAATCCTTTGTAGTTGTTTTTACTTGTCTGCTTTTAGTTTTGCTAGAATGGCTACTCCTGAAAACACCAAATTGTGTGATTTTACTAGCACGAACAATAGTGATTTTATCTGCACTCCTATTGCACCACCTGCTCCTGCTGCAAATTTTTATGAGATTAAGCCTGCTTTGTTGAACCTTGTTATGAAAGAGCAATTTTCTGGTGCTAGTACTGATGATGCTGCAGCTCATCTCAACAATTTTGTTGAGCTATTTGAGATGCAGAAATATAAGGATGTTGAAAGTGATATTATTAAGCTTAAGTTGTTTCCTTTTTCTTTGAGAGGAAAAGCTAAGGATTGGTTGCTGTCTTTGCCTAAAAATAGTATTGATTCATGGGCTAAGTGTAAGGATGCTTTTATTGGTAGATACTATCCTCCTGCTAAGATTATAGCTTTGCGTAGCAATATTATGAAGTTTAGTCAGTTTGATAATGAACATGTTGCTCAAGCTTGGGAAAGAATGAAATCTATGATAAAGAATTGTCCCACTCATGGACTGACTACTTGGATGATTGTTCAAACTTTTTATGCAGGACTAAATTTCTCTTCAAGGAACCTACTTGATTCAGCAGCTGGAGGCACTTTTATGTCCCTTACCTTGGGCACCGCAACAAAACTTTTTGACAATATGATGGTAAATTACTCTGAATGGCACATCAAGAGAGCTCCACAAGGTAAGAAGGTAAATTCTATTGAGGAAACCTCTTCCTTGAGTGATAAGATTGATGCTATAATACTTATGCTTTCTAATGATAGGACTCATGTTGATCCTAATAATGTTCCTTTGGCCTCTTTGGTTGCTCAAGAAGAGCATGTTGATGTAAACTTCATTAGAAATAATAATTTTAACAACAATGCTTATAGGAACAATTTTGCTAGTAACAATTACAGGCCGTTTCCTTCTAATGGTGATAATAGTTATCTTGGTAGACCTAAAATGCCTAGTGAAGAAAGAATTTTTGAACTTAAAAAGGCTACCAAGAGTATTATGCAGGTGCAATATGAGCAGAACAGGGCTTTCACCAAGACTATGGAGGAGCAATCAGCTCTATTGAGGACTATTAGTCGTCAACTTGAAAATTTGAACAAGGCTATTCCTGAGTTACAAGCTAAGGTTTCCAAAGCCGAAACTGATATTTCATCTTTGTCTAATGTGCAATCTTCTTTGGTTAACAGAATGTCCGCTAAGCCTGATCTTTTTGCTACTACTAATGCTATCCAAGTTAGAATTGACGAAAATGTTAGGATGCTAGCAGAATTGCATGCCAGGTGGGAAAGAGAAGATGAGATGGCTAGAAAGATGAAGGTATGTACCATTACTACCTCTAATGATGTTATTCCTAATGCTAGTAATCCTCTTACTTTGATTGGTGTAGAAAAAACTCCTACTCCTTGTGTTAAAAAGCCCAAAACAGCAAAAAACTTTTTCTCAAAAGAGTGCTGAAATTTTTCGGAGTGTAGGAGGTGATAGCTCTATTTCCTTTAATGATTTTGATGTTGATGGCTGCAATATATCTGAAGTTATTTTGTTCTTGCAAAATCTTGCTTTGACTCCCAAAGCTAGTTCTTTAAATATTGCTTTTACTAAGCATATTACCAATGCTCTTATGAAAATTAGGGATGAAAAGTTGAAGCAAAAAGCTTCTATTCCCAAGAAGTTAGAAGATGGTTGGGAACCCATCATTGATATGCATGTTAATGGTTTTGATTGCCATGCTTTATGTGATCTAGGTGCTAGTATTTCTATTATGCCTAGAAAGATTTATGATATGCTTGATTTACCACCGCTTGAAAAGTGTTATTATGATGTTTCTATTGCTGATGTTGCTAAGAAGAAACCTTTGGGAAGGATTAATGATGTTTTTATTATGGTTAACAATAACCTTGTTCTCGTTGATTTTCTTGTCATGGATGTTAAATGCAATGCTTCATGTCCTATTATTTTGGGAAGACCCTTTCTTCGAAATGTAGGTCCCATCATTGATATGAGGGAAGGCACCATCAAATATCAATTTCCACTCAATAAAGGTATGGAAAACTTCCCTAGAAAGAGAAATAAATTGCTTTTTGACTCTATTCTTAGAGCAAATTATGAGCTTGATGCTTCATCACTTGATATTACTTGATTCAACCTTTCTGCGCCTAGCTCAGAGGCGTTAAAGAAAAGCACTCTTGGGATATAACCCAATGTTTTTACATTCAGTTCTTTTTCTTTTATTTGAGTCTTGGAAGTTATTACTACTGTAATAACCTCTCCTTATCCTTTTTATTTCGTTTTTGTGCCAAGAGAAGCCTCTAATTTGAGTGAGGTAAGATTTGGGGATGTTGCTGTCTTGAAACAGTTTTCAGTGCTGTACCGTATAAATTCGTGACAATTCTCTGTATATCTTTTGGACCTGCGATTTCTTGTGCATATGCCCCAGGTTATATCCAAACTTTCATTAGTTGAACACTTTTTGATTTGAGCAACAGAAAACCCGTCAAAAATTCGACCTTTGTCAGCTATTCTATTTTGACAGATTTCTGCCAATATTTGTGTTTGCCGCTTTATCGCTTTATTTTTGAGTTTTTTTATCACAGAACTTTTGGGGAAGTTGCTACAGTAGTATATGCTTTATATGTGGTGGTTTTGAGTTGAAACCTGAAGCAAAAAGGGTTGATTCAATGTTATGCTTACACTAATGTTGCTAATAGATTTGTGTTTAGTTTTGTATGAAGGAAGTTTTCAAGTATAGGGATTGGAGAATGATGAGATGAGTTGAAGAATGGACAAAAGCTCAAGCTTGGGGATGCCCAGTACCCCAAGAAATATCCAAGAAGTATAAGCGTCAAAGCTTGGGGATGCCCCCGAGGCACCCATTCTTCATCGGCAAAAATCGGGTCACCTTTCAAAACACTATATTTTTATTGCTTCATGCATTATGCGTTTTTCTTGGAGCGTCAGTTGTTTTAGTTTTCAGTTTTGTTTAGTTTTGTTTGCTGCAATAAATGGTTGGAACCCAACAAATTTCTTTTGGAGAAGTTGCCTTGCTATTCATTTGCCAAGAACACTCCGTTTTTCACTCTATTCGTTTCCACGAGTGTTCTCTTTTTCTAGAACTGCGTTTAGTTTTCATTTTTCACCGTGATTTTTGTTCAGATCTTGTTATATCTTTTTATCAAGGTGTATTTTGACCTCTGGTCCATGTTGGTTTTCATCAAAAGAGTTGTTTATAAAAAGTTCGAATGGTGTTGGAAAAGAGAAAAAGCTTTATGCAAAAAAGTGGTACAAGAAGGAGCTTGTGTAGACTGCGGCCTAGGCTTTTGCATGTCGTGCTTGATGTCTTTTTGATAGTATGCTTAGTGGTTTTGCTGTAGCATAACTTATCTTAAATTACTGAGATTGCTTAATGAGCCTTTGAAAAAATCATGCGCTGTTTTAATTATTTGGAAGCATTATTTTGGTTTTCTCCTTTGATGCTTTATTTGGGTTGACTTGGCGCATGCTCACACATGTTAGACTCATACAAAGTCGCCATTGCCTCTATGATCATTTAGTTTTTGACTTTTGATGCCATCTTATGCTTCTTTTAATGTCGCTTTGTCGCTATGCATGATTATGGCCATTATTGCTCTCTTAGTTGGTCGCTCCCAGTCTTTTGCTAGCCTTCATTTTGTACTGAGTATGAGCTCTACTCATGCATCCAGCTCCTAAAAACCAAGTTTGCCATTGTGTCCACTATAAATTCCTATGCATGGTATTTGTAAGCCATTCCAAGTAAATTTTCATGTGCTACCTTTCAAAACTTTCAACTACTTCTCGTTTTGTGCCACTATTTTTAGCTCATGGGGACATAGTGGTCGGAATTGCTATCTTCCATATTAAATTAAGTACCCCTTGACTAGGCAGCTTCATCTGCTCATCATTAATTTTGCATGAGAGCTGGTCAGACCATTGGAATCTAATTCTAAAAAGAAAAAAAGGCACTCCTCCATGGTATGTGAATGTTGGTGGGCACCCGATGGAATCGGTTAGCCATGGTTTAAGAAAGAAAAAAAGGTGGGGAGGAGTGCCAAAGCTTTATAAAAGAGCACCAATGTGCCAAATTTTCAAAGAACTCGGAACCGCTCTCACTTGTTTATTATGGAATATAGTAAGACCCCATTGCCAGTCGTTGACATGAAACAACCACCTCTCAAAACCAATTTTTATCTCTGTTTTACAAATGAAAAGCTCTAGCACATGTTTAATCACTGCTTCCCTCTGCGAAGAGCCTTTCTTTTACTTTTATGTTGAGTCTCCACTTTCTATCTTTATGCACCATTAAGAGAGCATAGTTGTCATTCTGAGTATAATGTGCATTGTCCCAAAGTTTTCATTGATTGATTCATATTGTTGGTTTCACTTGTTCTCAAATTATTTGTATCTAGTCGCCCTCTTAAACATGAAGGTGTCCTATGCATTTATGTTTTGCTCTCTCATGAAGGACAAGCTGAAAACCATTTGTATGTTTTTCCTTATGATTTGAACACACGTTTGACTTTCATTGTTTCATTTTCATGATCTTTTGTTTGTGTTCATTTTCATGTTATAACATGGTTGCTAAGTTTCTTCTATCAAGATTATATCTTTCATGCCCATGTTTTAAGTTCTTTTGATCCCAGCGCACAACGCTTACATATTTGATCAAGATTGTGTAGGTGCATGTCACCTCAAGAATTATTTCTTTTGTTATCACTTACCTACTCGAGGACGAGCAGGAGTTAAGCTTGGGGATGCTGATACGTCTCCAACGTATCCATAATTTTTGATGCTCCATGCTTGTTTTTACACCATTTGCTTAGTGTTTCGTTACACTTCATGACATTTTTATGCATTTTCCGGAACTAACCTATTAACGAGATGCCACAGTGCCAGTTCCCTGTTTTCTGCTATTTTTGTGTTTCAGAAATGTTACACAGGAAATATTCTCGGAATTGGACGAAACCAAAGCCAGTTGTCCAGATATTTCACGGAGCTTCCAGAACACCGAAGAGGAGACAGAGCCGGACCAGAGGGTGGCCACACCACCAGGGGGCGCGGCCCACCCCTGGCCCGCGCCGGCCTGTGGTGTGGGCCCCCTGGTCCACTTCTGACGCCGCCCCTTCGCCTATAAAGACCCCCCGATGGGAAAAACCTAAACACCCGATCACTTTTCTAGAACACATCGTGATCCGTCGCCGCCGTCGACCCGAAGATCGGGAGGGTCCAGAAGCTCTTCCCGGCACCCTGCCGGAGAGGGCAATCACCACCGGAGGTCTTCTTCATCGCCATGCTTGCCTCCGGTGCGATGAGTGAGTAGTCTACCTTGGACTATGGGTCCATAGCAGTATCTAGTTGGTTGTCTACTCCACCATGTGCTTCATGTTTAGATCTCGTGAGCTGCCTTACATGATCGAGATCACCGTTATGTAATTCTACATGTTGTGTTTGTTGGGATCCGATGAATATTGGTGTTATGATTGAGTTGAAGTACTGAATTTTATCTTATGTTATCTCTATGTTGTTTATGATATTGCATGCTCTCCATTGTTAGTAGCTATCTTGGCCAAGTAGTTGCTAGTGACTCCAAGAGGGGGTATTTATGCTCGATAGTGGGTTCATGCCTCTATTTAATCTGGGGGAGTGACAGAAACCTCTAAGGTTGTAGATGTGCTATTGCTACTAGGGGAAAACAACATTCATATGCTCGAGGGCATATGCTTTGTTTACATTACACACTTTGCTTAATGCAATTATCTATTGTTTACAACTTAATACTTGTGGAGTTCTCGGATTGATTCGCCACATGTGGATTATTAGTCATAGATGCAGTTGGATGGCGGTCTATGTATCTTGTTGTAATGCCAGAGTAAATCTCATAGTGATCCACTCGACATATGCACGTTGTCTTTATTCTATCAATTGCCCAAATGTAATTTGTTTACCCAGCATGTGTTATTTTATCTTATGGAGAGACACCACTAGTGAACTGTGGACCCCGATCCTATTTCCTTTATATTGCTATCACCTGTTTACTTTACTCGCACTATTTACTTTCTCGCATACTTCATCACTTTCCACTCAATACGCTCATACCCTTTGTTTCAAGCAAACCGGTGAGATTGACAACCTCGTCGTAAGTTGGGAACAAAGTATTTGGTTGTGTTGTGTGCAGGTTCCACATTGCTACTGGTTGAAGACGCGCTAACAAGTTATCGTTAATGGTGCCCTTGTTAGAGCATCACGCAGCTAGTGGGCATCACCTTTAGTCGTATTGACATCCTCCTCCTGGACGATTAAACCTTGGTTTCATAACTGAGGGAAAACTTGCTGCTGTCTTCATCAAAACCTTCTCTTGGGGTTTTCGAACTGGCCGGTTATTTACTACACATTTCCTCATCAACTTGGTCACAGAAGTTTCTGTCGCCGTTGCCATGTATTAAAGAAGAAGCTTTCACACCATCATCACCGTGCCACCAACAAGTTTTCTGGCGCCGTTGCCGGGGATCGAACTACATTTTCCCTCGTCAACTTGGCGCCATTAAAAAGAAAGTAGGAACAAGTAAAGTACTTGCTATGAACGAGATTGAACTAGGTATGCCGATACCGACGATCGAATCTTGGGCAAGTAAAATATCGTGAGACGAAGGGAATACAAATACAGGATTGATTGAATCCTGACATCGTGGTTTGATTGCTGATTGAATGACCAGCCCGTTGGGAACCCCAAGAGGAAGGTGTGATGAATATAGCAGCAAGATTTTCCCTCAGTTAAGAAACCAAGGTATGTCGATCAGGAGAGGAGCAAACAAACTGCTGAAGGTGATGCTGACTGACCTAATAACACTCCAACAAGGGCACCGTTTGAAAGGACATTTGTTCCTTTCTACTTTTTTGATTTACAATGACATGACTATGTTTTGTGTGAACTAATATTTGAAATATATGCATTCAGGTTTAAGTTCACAGGTGAAGGGGTTTTCATGTGCAAAAAGAAAGATGGTGGAATCGCCTGCCAAAAATGGGCGAGTTCGGCGCAGAGGCCGGTCCACCGCCGGACCATCCGGTGGCAGACCGGGCCAGCCCGGCGGAGCCGCCGGACTGCTATTCTGAAGCGTCGTTCGGCGGGCCGCCGGATCCACCCGGCCAGCCGCCGGGCTCCCGGCGATATGTCCGGTCCCGCCGGACCGTCCGCCGGACCGTCCGGCCCAGAGGCCGGCGCCGCCAGACTTATCGCCGGGTTGCTGCTGTGTGCTCCCTCCAACGGCCTGATTCCCACCCACCTATAAATACCCCTTCGTCCAGCTGGGGTAGGGTTAGAACTTCACCAACCATTGTTCATCCTTGAAGCTCTCACCTACCCACATTGCAAAAACACCAAATTCCATAGATCTCCCCTTCTAGCCAACCAAAGCTCTTGATCTTTGGAGTATTGAAGGAGGAGGCACCGATCTACATCTTCACCGAAGGAATTTCATTTCCCCCTCCATTTGCTTGGAGGATTTGCACCTTGGGGATCTTGTGACCCTAGGTGTTGTAATTGGTTGATTGACTTGTCTTTGTGGTGATTCTTGCCTCCGTGGCTTTCTTGGGAGCCTCCAATTGAGTTGTGGAGTTGTGCCCCAAGCTCCGTGTAAGGGATTCGTGGTTCCCCCAATACCACCGCTTAGTGGAAACGAGCTAGCCTCCGTGGCTTGCTCACCGGAGAACAAGGTGAGCCTTTGTGGCGTTGGTCGACTCCGTGTCACCACACCTCTCCAACGTAGACGTACTTCCCCTCAAAAGGAAGGAACTACGGGAATACATCCTTGTGTCTCCGGTCTCCACTCTTCGGTTATTTCTTTCCCTTACTTGTATCTTGCTAGTTACTTGTTTACTTGCATGCTTGCCACTCATAGGAAATTCACCTAGTTGCACATCTAGTGAATTTACTTTGTGTCAAGCCTTAAATTTGAAAAAGATTAAAAATTGACTTAGCGCCTATTCACCCCCCTCTAGTCGCCCGTACTGATCCTTTCAATTGGTACCAGAGCCTAGTGCTCTTTGATTGGGCTTAACTGCCTAAGAGGTTATGGGCGAAGAGGAACCCGCCACTAAGGGGGGTCTTAATAGTATAATGGCACGTATGGATGCCATGATGGCAGCCATGGAAAGCCAAAAATCTCAACTTGATGCCCTCGTTAGTGGAACATCTAGTACCACTCCACCGATCCCGGTTGAGTCCTCGGGTAAGCCCATCTTAAACGAGGATGATCCGGATGAGGATGGGGATGAGGGCGGAGAGGAACCCCCCAAGGTAGATGAACCCCCCAAGGTAGATAACACCTCTCGGGGACATAGCACGGAAATTCCACATCCTATGAGCTATGTCTCCGGAAGACACCTTCAAATGCCACACCTTGCTTCTTGCGGCCCACCGCCACCACTTGATGCTTCTAGCTTTGCCAATTGGCAAGATAACATGCGCTCTCACATAAACTTTGTGTCTATTGAGCTTTGGAGGATCATTGAGCAGGGTTTCCATCCAACTTCCAAGGATTCGACCAACTTGCTACCTTGGGAGCAAATCGACAAGCAACTCAATGCCTCCGCTTTGCATCTCATTCACATGTCTCTTACCGAGAAGGACAAGGCGTTCATCCGCAACATCACCTCCTCCAAAGAAGCTTGGGATGTTCTCACCAACCTCTTCATTGGGAATGAGAGCATTCAAGAATCCAAGTTTGATGAAGCCTCCAATGAAGCGGACAACTTTGCCATGCTTGATGGTGAAACTCCTGAAGAACTCCATAGGCGTCTCTCGTCACTCCAAGTGAAGCTAACGGATCTTGGCTCCACCCAATGTGATTGGAGATGGATGAAGAGGAAGTTCATTCAAGCTCTCTTGCCCTTCCATAGGGAGACCGTGAACTCCATCAAGGGAAATGCAAATTTCCAGACGATGTCCGCTCATGACATTTTGCAAGAGATGATGGCAAGGAAGATCTCCGAGAAGAATGAGGATGATGCTCTTTCTCGTGCATGTGGTGTGCATGCTCCCAACCTTGCTTTGAAGGCCAAAGTCACCTATCATGAAGAAGAAAGCTTGTTGGAAGAGGAAGAAGTATTGGGTGGAAGCCCCGAGGACATGAAGTATGCTCATGCCGAGCATATGGCTCTTGCTCAAAGGGCATTCATGAAGAAGTGGAAGTCATCTAGCCCCTCCAAGCCCAAGGCTACAAGTAGAGTGAGGACTTGCTACAATTGTGGTAACACTAACCACTTTATTGCGGAGTGTCCTTATGAAAGAGTTGAAGATCACAATGGAAGGCTTGTCCGCAAGGAAATGAAGTCCAAGTCTTACCCTAGAAACTCCGACAAGAAGAGAGTCCTCCCAAATCACGCTTTGATAACTCAAGAAGAGTACCTCTCCGAGGATGATGCAAGTGATAAGGAGGAAATAGGAAGGGCCGCCATCGCCATTGCCCATCCTAACCCCTCATCATCCCTATTCGCTTCCGCAAATGAATCAAAGCGCACCAACCATAATGCGACTTGTCTCATGGCTCACGCTACAAAGGTATCACCGCCTCTCACACCCATCATACCTAAAAGCTTATCTTTGATGGATTGTGTTGAACGAGTTGGTGAAAATGATGATCTAAATGAAATGGACATGTTCATGTCAACCTTGCATGGGGAGACCAAAGCTCGCTTTGAGATTCTCCTAGATCAACTTAATGAATCCATCCAAGTAAATGATAAAAATGATGAACGCATTTTTGAACTTGAGGGGCATGCTCGTGACTATGCCGATGAAATTGCTTCTCTTACTCAATCTCTTGAGGAAGAGCAAGACATAAGGATGTCACTTGAGACATCCATGTTGGGTCTTGAAGAATCTCACAATTTGGATATTGCCAAACTTAAAAGTGATCGTGATATTGCTCAATCCGTTGCTAATGAACTTAGGTTGCAAAATGAGAAACTAAATCTTATAATTGCTAATGAAGCAACCAAGTCTCTTTCTAGCACATTTGTTGCAAGTTCATGCTCAACTAACCCCCCTTGTGAGAAAGCCCCCCTAAAGGGAAACGAGATGCTTGATGAGCTTTTGAATGCTCAAAAGCAACATGGTGACAAGACGGGACTTGGATTTACATCCAAGTCCAAGAAGAACAAGAAGAAGAAGAAGAGTGTTCCCGCGCCTCCTCCCTCATTAAAGAAGCATGTTCCTAGTGAAATATGCTATGATGAGAATGGTAATGTATTTGAGGAGGAGGTGAGGGAAGTTGTTGGGAATGGCAAAAAGTCTATGCCCAACCATAATAACTTTGTAGGAAAATATAATCCTTCCTATGTTCTTTGCCGTGCACAAGATGGACATGTTTATGCTAAATTTGTTGGTTCATCAAATGAATATGTTGCATGGTCTATTTGGGTTCCAAAGACCCTTGTCACTAACAAGAAAGGACCCATTGAGAAATGGGGACCTAAAGTCAAGACTTGATCTCTTGTAGGGCTTTGCTTCCGGTGGTGGTCAATGGATAATTGATAGTGGTGCTACCAATCATATGACCGGGAGCAAAGAAATGGTGAAGGAGCTTCGCACCGGTTCAACCCATGCGGGCTACATCACCTATGGGGATTCTTCAAGGTCAAAGGTATTGGGTCTCGGCAAGGTTGTTGTCTCTCACAATGTTACCGTGGAAGATGTCATGCTTGTTGAGTCCCTTTCATATAATCTTCTTTCCGTTGCTCAACTTGCTAATATGGGCTTTGCAACCTTCTTTGATGTTGGGATTGTAGTTCTTTTGTGGAGCAAGTCTCTTAATGTAGCTCATGTAGGGCATGTCGAAAATGGCTTATATGTGATCGACTTCTCGAAGGAGGTCACTAAAGCCGCGACATGTCTCATGGCTAAAGTTGACGTGGGATGGCTTTGGCATCGCCGGCTAGGCCACGTCAATATGAGAACTTTGCAAAGTCTCCACAAAGGCAACCACATCCTAGGACTAACCGATCTAACCTTTTCAAAAGATCGTGTGTGTAGAGCTTGCATTGAAGGAAAGATGCATGAACTTCCTCATCCTAGCAAGACCATCATTTCATCTAAGAGGGTCCTAGAGCTCCTTCACATGGATCTCTTTGGCCCTCCCTCTTATGAAAGTCTTGGAGGAAAGAAGTATTGCTTGGTGATTGTCGATGACTATTCAAGATACACTTGGGTCTTTTTCTTGTCTCACAAGAGTGAGACTCAACAAACCGTCAAAGACTTCACCAATGAAGTGCAACGCCAATATGGTCAAGACATATTGATGATCCGAAGTGACAATGGCACCGAGTTCAAGAACTACACCTTGAATGATTTTCTCAGTGATGAGGGGATTCGCCATCAATACTCATCTCCCTACACTCCCCAACAAAATGGTGTAGCCGAGCGGAAGAACCGGACTCTCATTGATATGGCTAGGACCATGTTAGCGGAATTCAAGTCTCCGTATAACTTTTGGGCTGAAGCCATTAATACCGCATGTCATGCGTCAAACCGGTTATATCTCCGCAAGGGCTTGAACAAGACTCCTTATGAGATCCTCATCGGAAAGAAGCCTAACATCAAGTACTTTCGGTATTCGGTTGTAAGTGCTTCTACCTTAAGAAAGGTGTCCATTTGTCCAAATTTGATTCGAAAGCTCTTGAGGGTACCTTTGTTGGCTATGCCGCCGAATCTCACGCCTTTAGAATCTTTGACAAACTCTCCGCTCGAGTTGTTGAAGTTTCTAACGTGAGATTCGACGAGAATGACGGCTCCCGTGTGGAGCAACGTGGTGTTTTTGATGTAGGTGACGAAATACCTCCTCTTGCCATAAGAAGAATGGGTGTGGGACATCTCATACCCATTGAGGGACACCTTTTGGTGGAAGGAGAAGGACTATGCTCTACTCAAGTGGAGCCTTCACCCTCTCAAACACAACAAGCTCCTCAAGGTCCCTTTGATGCTAGCCAAAGACAAGCTCAAGCCCCTCAACCATGTGAGCATGATCAAGATCAAGACCATGAGCATGATGATGATTTTTCACCAAGTGGTGATCAAGATCAAGTTCAAGACATTGAGCAAGCTCAAGATGTTGAGCATGCTCGGTTTGAAGGTCAAGGCGAGGACCAAAACCGTGGTGATGACCCAGTGGCCTCTCAAGAATCTCTTGAAGAAGCTCAAGCTCGCCGAGCCATGAAGATTGCAACCACTCTCCAAAGAGGTAGCCGCACCTTGGAGAATGTGATTGGAAGTGTAAGGAAAGGGGTGTCCACGAGGAGGCAATTGGCAAACTTTAGTAACCACCATGACTATATCTCTTGTGTGGAACCTCAAAAAGTTTTTGAAGCACTTGAAGACCCGGATTGGGTAGAAGCCATGCATGAAGAACTCAATAACTTCGAGCGCAACAAAGTTTGGTCATTAGTAGAGAAGCCCAAGGATTGCCGCAATGTCATTGGAACCAAGTGGATCTTCAAGAACAAGCAAGATGCAAATGGAATTTTTGTGAGGAACAAGGCTCGTTTGGTTGCTCAAGGATACTCTCAAATCGAAGGCATCGACTATGGAGAGACTTTTGCACCCATGGATCGCCTTGAGTCCATCCGTATCCTTCTTGCTTATGCATCACATCATAATTTTAAGTTGCAACAAATGGATGTGAAGAGTGCTTTCTTAAATGGTCCTTTGCATGAGTTAATATATGTAAAGCAACCCCCGGGTTTTGAGGATCCTAGCTTTCCGAACCATGTCTACAAGCTCGATAAGGCACTCTATGGCCTTAAACAAGCCCCACGTGCGTGGTACGAGCATCTTGGAGAGCTTCTTGTAGACCGTGGGTTTGAGATAGGCCTCATTGATCCCACTCTTTTTACTAAGAAAGTAAACGGGGAGCTTTTCATATGCCAACTTTATGTAGATGATATCATTTTTGGTTCTTCTAACAAATCTTTCAATGATGAATTTGCAAGACTAATGACAGATAAATTTGAGATGTCTATGATGGGGGAGTTGAAATTCTTTCTTGGCTTTGAGATAAAGCAATTGAAGGGTGGCACCTTCATCAATCAAGCCAAGTACACCCAAGACATGCTCAAGAAGTTCAAGATGGACACCGGAGTGAAGGGAGCCAAGACTCCCATGCCTACAAAGGTTACTCTTGATCTCGATCCTAATGGTAAAGAAGTGGATCAAAAACTTTATCGCTCTATGATTGGGTCTTTGCTCTATCTTTGTGCATCTAGACCGGATATCATGCTTAGTGTGGGAATGTGTGCACGATATCAAGCCGCCCCTAAGGAAAGCCATTTAATGGCGGTCAAAAGAGTCTTCCGATATTTGATTGATACCCCAACTTTTGGCCTTTGGTACCCGAAGGGAGCAAGCTTTGAGCTTGTAGGGTACTCGGACTCGGATTGGGCGGGAGACAAAGTGGATAGGAAGTCAACTTCCGGGGCTTGCCAATTTCTTGGTAGGTCTTTGGTTAGTTGGTCTTCCAAGAAGCAAAATTGTGTGTCTCTCTCCACCGCCGAAGCCGAGTATGTGGCGGCCGCAAGTTGTTGTGCTCAACTCCTTTGGATGAGGCAAACCATGGAGGATTATGGTATTCACTTCGACAAGGTGCCACTCTTGTGTGACAATGAGAGTGCCATCAAGATCGCTCATAATCCGGTTCAACATAACAAGACCAAGCACATCGAGATCCGCCACCACTTCATCTGTGACCATGTCAACCAAGGTGAGATTAACCTATCTTATGTAGGTACACAAGACCAACTCGCCGACATTTTCACAAAGCCTCTTGATGAAGCAAGATTCTGAGAGTTGAGGCATGAATTGAATATCCTAGACTCTTGCAATGTGGCTTGACCGTGTGCACTCATTCCCATATTATAGTGTGTTGTTCTAGTCTAGAAGCGCATAGTTGAGGACAGTCATCGTGTCAACTAATGGCACGATGCATACTCAAGTGTGCGACATCATAAGATCACTAATGTCATTTGAGCCCAAGCATGTCTCTTCGCGGTGTCACGACATTGGTGATCACACATGGGGGGAGAAATCCCCCACCTTTGCATGTCTTCAAATCTCGTGTTTTTGTTTTTGTGCTTCTTGGAAGGCATGCAATCTTAAGTTGATTTTTCTTGCAAACAAGTTTGATGGCTGTTGATTACTTCCGCACACCATGTTTTTCTTGTTGATACATGTCACATATCGAAAATTGTCAAAACTTTTCTAGTCCAAAAAGGTGTTTCGGCGGCCTGCCCGGCGAAAACCGGACTTGGCGCTGGACTGCCCGGCGGCCCACCGGACCGTTTCGGCGGACCCGCCGAACTGGCGTTTAGAACACCAGTTCGGCGAGCTTGCCGGGATGGCCCGGCGGCCCGCCGGACTGTCCGGCGTATGGCCCGGTCCCGCCGGACTTACCGCCGGACTGGCGGCCTATATAAATTCGTGGGGAGGGTTTCCTTTGCAGTTTTCTCCCACTTCCCTCCCTCCCCACGCCCACCCCCAACTCCATTGCCGCTGCCTCCTCAAGCTTCTCCTCCCCCTAGCCTCTCCACCCAACCAATCCCTTCCAAATTTAGATCGGGTGTAGATCGGGTTGTTTTGAAGCTTTCCTCCGAAGATCTTCGTGTTTCGTCAACCGCATTGGGAGATCGGGATTTTTCCCCATCTTCTTGTGCACCATGTCTTCGGGTAACTCCCTCTTTTTCTCCTCTTCCTCTAGCCCTTGCCTCACACTCATTTTGTTCATGCTCTTGTATGAGTAGATCTAGTGTGTATCTAGGGTTAGATTCATTTTATCTAGGGATAGATCCTTTAGGGTTTCATTCTTTGTTGGGCTAGTGTTTGTTCCTTGGCATCCATGTATCCTTAAAGTTTGTAGTGACAAGTTTTTTGAGTCAAGATTGCGGGTAGTATGACATTCGTGTGTTTCGGCGAAGTGTCCGGCGGTCGCCGGGCCTGGCGTTCAGAATACCAGTTCCGCGAGCTCGCCGGAATGGCCCGGCGGCCCGCCGGACGGTCCGGCCCACTATCCGGTCCCGCCGGACCTGGCGCCGAACCTCACTGCCATACTACCTCTCCATCGTGCACTTGTCCCTACCTGACTGTGAGTTCCTTTTCCGTGACATGTATCTTTATCTGGTGTTGCTTTGCTTTGCTTGCGTTTTCAGACTCGTATTCGACTGAGGACAGTAACTACCAGATTGACAATGAAGAAGATGCTCGAGCCTTTGAAGTCAAGAAGAGTAAGCTAGATGAGGTTGAGGGATGCCCTCAGCGTCGTACTCGTCAGTTAGGGAAGACCCCAGCTGAAGGTGGCAGCTCTACAGCTGCAGGGCAGCGGATGAAGTCCAAGCTTGTATACACTCGTGGACCTCATCCACCCTGGAAGGGAAAGGGGGCTCGTGGCCCGGTGGATGTGGAGAAGGAGCAGGAGATTGAAGGGAACTTGGGTTCAGCCCATATCAACACTTGGCATAAACTTTGCCTTGCGAACCCGTACCGCTTTCATGAGAGGCAGTACACTGGCAGTGACAAGAAGTTCTGGACTGATTCTCAGCGTGCTATGTGGGATGATTACTATGATGCATCTGAGTTCATGAAGAGTGGATTCTATGTGGTGCCTAAATCCCTCAATGTCGAGTACTTTCAGCACTATGCCTCCAAGGACTTTCGCTACATCAATGAGGCTCTTCTCAAGATGGATGTTTTGGACCTTGTCACCCTCTCCGAGCCTATTCAGCCAATGGTGGTCCGTCAGTTCTATTGCACGGTGTTCTTCCATAATGACCCAGCAGAGTCCTTCACTTGGATGACTGGCCAGGATGTGTTCACTGCCATGTTTGCTGATTTCTGTGCTGCTCTGGGCTATGGTGGTGGTAGGGCTGGAGGTTTCAAGATTCACTCTGAGGCGCCCTTTTCCGTGGAGAAGATCTCTTGCATTTGCTATCCAGATGTGCCATCTCTCCCTGCTCCTGCTATTTCAGGGATGTACTACTACTACAACGCTCTTGCCAAGTTCTTCCGTCAGAATCTGGTGAGTAAGGCTGGAGATGATGCTAGTGTCAGGGGCTATCACAGGAACTTGCTGTACTATTGCCAGCCCGCAAGCTTCGGAAGATAGATGGTTGTGACTTCATTTTTCAGGAGATGAAGAGATCTACTCTCAAGCGCATGACTCCCAACTACTGTCAGTATGTGCAGCGTTTGATCAACAGGCAGCCCCGGACTCCGACTGCTCAGGTGCGTGGACAGATTCTGGAGATGGAGACATTCTCAGTGGGTTTCCAGGGTGGTTTTGAAGAGGCTCCCGGCTTGCACCATGCTAGGGCTAGAGGTCGCTCCATGGACGCTCCTGATCCTCACCATGCCTCTGGCTCTGGAGCTAGTCACCGTCGTCATCATCGCCATCATAGGTCCTCTCGCAAGAAAGGTGTTGCTGCATTCTTCAAGAATCTGTGGGATATGTGTCGCAGCACTTATGATGTGGCTCATAGGAGCATGGAGATGAGTCAGGAGACTCGGAGGAGGCAGAATGAGTTCTTGGCAGCTAGAGGCAGTGCAGTTCCTCCTGTTGGAACCGAGTTGGATCCGGTTCCATATGTCAACTATGTCATGCCGCCTCTTGATGATGCCATGTTTGCTGGTGCTGAAGACTTTGGAGACTTTGAGCCACCCTCTAAGCCAGAAGATGCTGATGAAGAAGAATGTGCTCATGGAGAAGATGATCCTGAGGGTTCTCCTGTCCCCAGTGAAGATTTTTGAGCGCTAGCATCTTCTACTCTCTTGTTCCTTTTTGGTGTTTCGATGCCAAAGGGGGAGAAGAGTCTAGAGTCTCTAGGAATAACGTCGCATGACACAAGCCTCGCTTTCATTTTCCTTGGTTCTTAAGTGGCTTGTGTCCATTTGCGTTTTATTTGCCATTTTATCTCTCAAACTCCGTGGAACCTTATCGTGTGTGGACAAGTGTGTACTTTAAATTATGCACTATGCACTCTATGATTATGTTTGGATATGTCTATGCTTGCTATATTATTATCTATCCATGATATTATCTTGTCCATACAATGCTTGGTTTCTATTGATGGTGGGGGAGCTCCCTATAACCTAAATCTTGCACTTTGCATTCCAAAAGCAAATTCTACCATGTGCATATGTTATGGGGGAGCACTCTCACTATTCATTAGTTACCATGTTTGTTTCTCCTATGAGACTCTAACATAGTTTGTCATCGTAAATCAAAAAGGGGGAGATTGAAAGGACATTTGTTCCTTTCTACTTTTTTGATTTACAATGACATGACTATGTTTTGTGTGAACTAATATTTGAAATATATGCATTCAGGTTTAAGTTCACAGGCGAAGGGGTTTTCATGTGCAAAAAGAAAGATGGTGGAATCGCCTGCCAAAAATGGGCGAGTTCGGCGCAGAGGCCGGTCCACCGCCGGACCATCCGGTGGCAGACCGGGCCAGCCCGGTGGAGCCGCCGGACTGCTGTTCTGAAGCGTCGTTCGGCGGGCCGCCGGATCCGCCCGGCCAGTCGCCGGGCTCCCGGCGATATGTCCGGTCCCGCCGGACTGTCCGCCGGACCGTCCGGCCTAGAGGCCGGCGCCGCCGGACTTATCGCCGGGTTGCTGCTGTGTGCTCCCTCCAACGGCCTGATTCCCACCCACCTATAAATACCCCTTCGTCCAGCTGGGGTAGGGTTAGAACTTCACCAACCATTGTTCATCCTTGAAGCTCTCACCTACCCACATTGCAAAAACACCAAATTCCATAGATCTCCCCTTCTAGCCAACCAAAGCTCGTGATCTTTGGAGGATTGAAGGAGGAGGCACCGATCTACATCTTCACCGAAGGAATTTCATTTCCCCCTCCATTTGCTTGGAGGATTTGCACCTTGGGGATCTTGTGACCCTAGGTGTTGTAATTGGTTGATTGACTTGTCTTTGTGGTGATTCTTGCCTCCGTGGCTTTCTTGGGAGCCTCCAATTGAGTTGTGGAGTTGTGCCCCAAGCTCTGTGTAAGGGATTCGTGGTTCCCCCAATACCACCGCTTAGTGGAAATGAGCTAGCCTCCGTGGCTTGCTCACCGGAGAACAAGGTGAGCCTTTGTGGCGTTGGTCGACTCCGTGTCACCACACCTCTCCAACGTAGACGTACTTCCCCTCAAAAGGAAGGAACTACGGGAATACATCCTTGTGTCTCCGGTCTCCACTCTTCGGTTATTTCTTTCCCTTACTTGTATCTTGCTAGTTACTTGTTTACTTGCATGCTTGCCACTCATAGGAAATTCACCTAGTTGCACATCTAGTGAATTTACTTTGTGTCAAGCCTTAAATTTGAAAAAGATTAAAAATTGACTTAGCGCCTATTCAACCCCCCCTCTAGTCGCCCGTACCGATCCTTTCACCGTTTATGACACTTGTTGACTCGTCTTCAACCAATAGCAACGCGGAACCTGCACACAACACAACCAAATACTTTGTTCCCAACTTACGATGAGGTTGTCAATCTGACCGGTTTGCTTGAAACAAAGGGTATGAGCGTATCGAGTGGAAAGTGATAATAGTATGCGAGTAAAGTAAACAGTGCGAGTAAAGTAAACATGTGATAGCAATATAATGGGAATAGGACCGGGATCCACAGTTCACTAGCGGTGTCTCTCCATAAGATAAATAACACATGCTGGGTGAACAAATTACAGTTGGGCAATTGATAGAATAAAGATAAACGTGATATGTCAAGAAGATCACTATGCGATTTACTCTGGGCATTACAACAAAATACATAGACCGCCATCGAACTGCATCTATGACTAATAATCCACTCACGGGGATATCGTCCGAACACCCCATGAGTATTAAGTTGCGAACAACAGATAATTGCTTTAAGCAAAGTGTGTAATGTAAACAAAGCATATGCCCTCGAGCATATGAATGTTGTTTTCTCCCTAGTAGCAACAACACATCTACAACCTTAGAGGTTTCTGTCACTCCCCCAGGTTAAATAGAGGCATGAACCCACTATCGAGCATAAATACCCCCTCTTGGAGTCACTAGCAACTACTCGGCCAAGATAGCTACTAACAACGGAGAGCATGCAAGATCATAAACAACATAGAGATAACATAAGATATATTTCAGTATAGCAACTCAATCATAACACCAATATTCATCGGATCCCAACAAACCAAACATGTATAATTACATAACGGTGATCTCAATCATGTAGGGCAGCACATGAGATCTAAACATGAAGCACATGGTGGAGAGGACAACCATCTAGCTACTGCTATGGACCCATGGTCCACGGTAGACTACTCACTCATCGCTCCGGAGGCAAGCATGGCGATGAAGAAGACCTCCGGTGGCGATTCCCCTCTCCGGCAGGGTGCCGGGAAGAGCTTCTGGACCCTCCCGATCTTCGGGTCGACGGCGGCGGCGGATCGTGATGTGTTCTGGAAAATTGATCGGGTACTTAGGTTTTTTCCGTCGGGGGGTCTTTATAGGCGAAGGGGCATCGTCAGAGGTGGCCCGAGGCGACCTCACACATAGGGGGCGCGGACAGGGGCTGGGCCGCGCCGCCCTGGTGTGTGGGGCCCTCGTGGCCCCCCTCCAACTTCTCTTTGGATCTCTGGAAGCTTCCGGAAAAAATAAGACTTCAGGAACTTGTTTCGTCCAATTCCGAGAATATTTCCTATGTATTACTTCTAAAACACAAAAACAGCAGAAAACAGGGAACTGGCACTGTGGCGACTTGTTAATAGGTTAGTTCCGGAAAATGCATAAAAGTGCCACGAAGTGTAACGAAACAGTAGGCAAATGGTGTAAAAACAAGCATGGAGCATCAAAAATTATAGATACGTTGGAGACGTATCATGGTTCATCCGATATGATCATCGCTGAGTGTGTGGGAGTCAATATGGATTTCCAGATCCCGCTATTGATTATTGATGAAGATCATGTCCGCATATTCTCGAACCCATAGGGTCACACACTTAATGCATATTAATGCTAGGGTAGTTTCAGGATTTATGGAAAGTATTTTGGAAAGTTACAGAATTGTTCCAGGTGGAAAATATCAGTGTTTATTAATTATATGAATTAATAAATATTGAATAGTATTTATTTAGAAGAAATAAATAGAAAAAAAGAGAAGAAAAAAGAGAGAGAGAGAGGGCAACGCTCGAGCGCAGCGGCCAGGGCAGCGCCTGGCGCTCGATATGATCGAGCGACCAGGGCCATCGCCTGGCTCGCTCGCTGTGGCTGGGCTGGGCCGTGATGGCTCTCTGCCTCGCTGCGTTGCAGGCTAGGCCATGTCTGGCTAGTGGGCCGGTCCCACGGGCCTTGCACAGGATGGCGGGAGGCCAAGCTAGCAACACCGCTGCTTGCATGCACGCGACCCGATTGTTGGATCGATCAGACATTGGGCGGCGGCAACGTGCACGAGGCAGCTTTGACCATCGTGCATTGCACGCAAAAGAAACTTCGCCGATCAGCAAACAAGCAAGATTGTTTTGCAAGTATGCTATGCAACGGCGCCTATAAAAGGACTACAGGACCGGCGGCTATTAGGTTAGACATAATTTGCGCGGAGCCGCTGTCCGGTTTTTGAAGCCTCCTTTTTTGTTCTTTTTTCACCATGCAAACAGCGAAGCCCTGTTGGCGCATACTCTCTACCATAGACACCACGCCGCCATGCTGTCGATCCCATCTACCACTCCACCATATCTCGCTGGACTGGGAAGGCGGAGTCGTTGGTGTGCTGCATGTGTGCATCTCTTGGAGGCTCCGCCACTTGCGGTGTTGGATCGGATCGAATCGTGAGGAGGAGACGGCTAGTACGACTACATCATCCATGTTCTATTGAACATTTCCGCTGTGCGATTTCTTTTAGGGTATGAAGATCTCATCTGTCTCTCTCATTGATTACATCTCCTAGTTTGGATCTTGGCTTTCTTGTTCGCATCCGTAGGAATTTTTTTGATTTACTATGCTGCGAAACCCTTCACTTAATGTGAGCACAGCTTTATGAGAGAGTAGACAAGTGAACCCATGAACCCCAGTCCATTTTAAATTATAAGAAACACCTTTCCAATGCTTGCACGTGTCTTTTTAAATTCATCATTAATTAAATCCGAAAATACAAAAACATATTTACTTTCTTGCAATCACATCTAAAACCCCAAAACACCGTTATCATATAGTTTTAGTTGCATAATAGCTTTAGTTTACTTTCACGCATCATATTTACTTTATTGTATTGTTATTTATTTTATTGCATTCGTTATTTTATTTTACTTACATTCACACCTTGTGCTTGACAACCACTCGGTGGAGTTGGGGATACAAGAGAAGGAGATTGTTTTGCAGGTTGCCTGACGGGAATGAAGAGAGCTTTTTCGACTGTTCCCCAAGAGTTCGATATAAACCCCAAGTTCCCTCGTGAAGAAAATTTAATCTTACTACAACACTCTGCACTTGGAGTCCCAAGGAATTGGCACATTGCTTAGTGTCATCAACTGTTAAGTTGTTACCTTTTCAACTCCAAATGTATATATTATATCAATCCATTTTGCTAATAACTAGTGCCCTAGCCATATTGGTGAGGCCTTGGAGGATACATGGACTGTGCTGATGATGGAGAAGTAGATTTCACTACCGAGAAAAGTATAGTCGACAAAGAGATTAGTAAGATGAAACTGCTCTATGAATCTAGGAACACAGATGATGAGTGCATGGAAGATCCGACAGAGATGGGCGACCACGGTATGGCTGAATGTGACGAAGAAGAAGATGATGATGATCAGTAGACTGTTGTTTTCATATGATGCATTGAGATGGAGAACAATGATTTGTTTTGGTTTTGTAACTGGAAATTGTATGACTGAGGCCTCATCACCATTTGTTGTTGGATTGTAATCCCCTATATATTTTTCCCCTGTCTGTTGTCGTCTTTGCATTTGATCAAGCTAATTATATGTGTACAAACAAACACAGAACAATGCAGTTCGTGTGCAACAGATAACTTGATCTGTATGTTAATCTATTTGCGTCCCCCTTTTCATACAAAAACTCACAGAAGGTTTATAAAGGTCCAAATAGAGCATATGCACCTGGCGTTAGTAGAGACGGGCGAGCACATTGTCGTGACATATAGGGCAGCTGGCGTTTGTATCAAACCAGGTGAAGATGCACTTCCAGTGGTACGGATGGTTGCATCCCCGGAAACACACAGTTGTGCGCTTTGACAACGCGTGCATGCATATGCTGCACTGGCAGTCCTCCGGCACGGCCAGGTACCAACAGTCTTGGCGCGCCGACACGTTGACGATGAGCCCACAGTCCACCCTAAGGTTGAGGTCAAATTGGGTCCCGTAGACCCAGATAGATGCCTCATACCAGAGCCGGTGCAGGATGTCGTAAGCCATAATGATGTCCCACTCCTCAGCCGTGAGTTGCAGGTGAAGGAGATATGCCCTAGAGGCAAATAACAAAGTGTGTTTTCATTAACATATCTCATTTGTTCATAATATATTATATGTCATGCTATAACTGTATTAAGCGGAAACATTAGTACACGTGTGGCATATAACAAACAGGTCCCTAGTAGCCACTATTGAACTAGCTCATGTGTCGTCTGATGATCAAGATTTCCTGATCATGGGCAATTACGTCAATGACAATGTGGTCAGGCATACACCCAACACTTGTATTGCGATGAGATCAGTCAATAAAGTTTCACATTGCAACTAACTAAGAAACAAAGTAACCTAATCCTTAGACTATGAGGTCACATTTAATCACTACATCTGGACGCTGCTTTGATTGCATCAACCCTCATTACCTTAACCAGATGACTGAAAAGGTTTCTTTTGGGTATGCTAATGGGGTACGTAGAGCCGTGTGCACTGAGAGTAGGATTTGTCCATCCACGTGACATAATGAGACTCTAGGCCCACTCGGTGACAGTTGCATCTATGAAGCTTGCAAGCGTGTGACTAGGTCACTGAGGATGCAATTTCATGAGAACAAGTAAATAGACTTGTCGGTAACGAGGGTGAACATGATATAGAGATATCGGTGATCTGACCTCACATAAGATCTAGTATCACGGGATTGATTCTGAATTAATAGAAATCATAAGGAGTTAACCGGAAATGTTTCGAGTAATATCGGAAGTGTTCCAGAGACATCGAAAATGTTCCGCACTTTATTGGAAATGTTCCGATTAAAGAATTATGCCAAGGGATTATTAATTAGTGGGTTTAGTATTTTAATTAAATATTAAAAGAGAATTAATTAATAATAAAAAGGAAATGGCTAAAACCCTAATGGTCCACCAGATGGTAGCCCATAAAGGGGGCGGCAGCCAAGCCCTGGCGCCTGCCGCCTAGGGTTTCCCTAGGGTCGGTGGCCAGGGGTGCCACCTACCCCCTCTGCCTATATAAACCCCCCATAGCCCCCTTGGATCATTCATATCGCTCTCAATTCCTCTCCTCTCTGGCTTGGCTCCCCCGTTTGGAGTTGCGCCCGTGAGTTAGAGGAAACTCCACGTATCGGACGCTGTCGCGCTGCTAGATTCTTGGTCCAAGTCTTTCTTCTTCTGCTGCTTTGCTAGACCGGAGCCCGAGTGATGCTTATACCCTTCAGAGGTGCTGCACTTGCGGCACTCGTCTTTGTCAACTTGTACGATTACACGACCTCGAGGTCGGCTTTGGTTGTCTTCCCAACAATGTTCGTGTGGGAATGTTCCCGTGCACCCGGTCTTTGATACGTCCTAAACGTATCTACTTTCCCGAACACTTTTGCTATTGTTTCTCCTCTAATTTGTGTGTTTTGAATACAACTAACACAGACTAACGCTGTTTTCAGCAGAATTGCTCTGGTGTCTCATTTTTGTGCAGAAATCCGACTTTCAGGAAAAATCCTGGAAAATACTGCAAAAATTCTATTTTGCCAGAAGACCCACGGAGCCAGAAGGAGAGACGAAGGGGGGCAGCGGCCTAGGCTCACCACCAGGGGGCGCGGCCCAGCCCTGGCCGCGCCCACCTGTGGTGAGGCCACCTCGGCCGTCGCCTCGACCCCTCCTTCCGCCTACATATACCCTCTGACCTGAAAATAGCGGGGGTTCGGCGTTTTTCCCAGATAGACTTCCGCTACGCCGCCGCCATCAGAAACCGCAATTCGGAACCAGAAACTCCGTTCTGGCACCCTGCCGGGATGGGGATTTGGAGGAGATCTTCATCACCATCATCACCGACGTCTCTCCATCAACCATCCATGACTCCCCCATCCATGTGTGAGTAATTCCCGCTGCAGGCGAAGGGGATGGTAGGGATTGGATGAGATCATTCATGTAATTTGCTATGAGATTGTTAGGGCATAGTTGTTAGTATCTTTTATTAGTGCTTATGACATTGTTGCAACTTGTTGTGCTTAATGCTTGTCACTTTGGGCCCGAGTGCCATGATTTCAGATCTGAACATGTTATTATTTTTATGATGATACTTGTTGTTTATGGTCTTACCTACAAGTTGTATACACATATTTTTGTCCGGAACCCGAGGCCCCAAAGTGACAGAAATTGGGATAACCGGAGGGGATGGCTATGATGTGAGGATCACATGTGTTCACCGAGTGCTAATGCTTTGCTCTGGTACTTTATTAAAAGGAGTACCTTAATTAGCAGTAGTTTCCCTTGAGGCCCTGCTGCAACAGGCTGGTAGGACAAAAGATGTCGTGCAAGTTTCTCATTGCGAGCACGTACGACTATATACGGAACACATGCCTATGATTGTTAGTACTAGGATGCTTTATCATTATTTATCTGCAATGCCCATGTCTCACTGATTTCATGAATTATCTTATCCATGCAACGCCTGTACATCCATCCCTATGCCTACAGTATCTTATCCTGCTGTTTACTATTGCTACTATTACCACTTTTATTTTACTACTGCTGTTACTGTTTCACTACTATCACCACTATAAAACTGTTGCTACTGATAAACCGCTGCGAGCAAGTCTGTTTCCAGGTGCAGCTGAATTGACAACTCATCTGTTAAGGCTTATAAATATTCTTTGGCTCCCCTTGTGTCGAATCAATAAATTTGGGTTTTACTTCCCTCGAAGACTGTTGCGATCCCCTATACTTGTGGGTCATCAAGACTATTTTCTGGCGCCGTTGCCGGGGAGCATAGCTTTATTTGTAGGTTCACTTGGGATTCATATTGTTTGCTGCAATCCTTTCATCATGGGTAAACCTCGTGATGGAAAAGTTCCTATATTGCCATCCACTACAAGAAGAGGTACGACTTTGAACACTTCTGTTGCTCTTGATTCACCATCTGTTATGAGTAAGTTGCTTACACCACCACACGCACACGCTACTGCTACTACTTCTACTGAGTTTGAAAATGCCACTGATAATTTAGATGATGCTTCTACTGTGCTTGATGAGAGTGGTTTGCTAGGTTCCTTTTTAGATGCTACAATTGCTAGAGCTAAGTTGGGAAACACCACTGTTACACCTGTTAGTTCACCTGAGTCTAGGGAATGTCCTAGTGATGATTTTGATGATGCTTATATTAAGCTTGACGATGATTTTATTGCTGAAGCTCGTGCTACTCGTGATGCTAAAGCTGTTAAGGAACTTCTAGCGAGACGTGCTGTTAGATATAAATTGTCTCCTGATCCTAAGTTTGCTGCTTCTCCCATAGATATTAGAGACAAGGATTATGATTTCTCTTTAGATTTATCTTACATATCTATTGTTGAGAAAGAGCTTTTTTGTGGTACTGAGAATGAAAGTGCTATGGAGCAAATGAATGAGCTTTCTACTTTGAGTAATTTGTTTTCTGATGATATTAAGCTTCGCACTTACTTTGTTGCTAAGATTTTTCCTTTCTTGTTGAAAGATGCAGCTAAAACTTGGTTTAATAGCTTGTCTTCTGGATCTATTCATAGTCCTATTGCTTTGGTTAATGTTTTCTTTCAGAAATATTTTCCTGCTAGTGCTCAACATGCTGCTGTGCAGAAAATCTTTGAGTTTGAACAGGGAAAAGGAGAGATACTGCCTGAATCTTGGACAAGGTTTTGTTCTTTAATTAGAGCTTTGCCTAAAGAGCCATTGCCTAAAAATGAACTCCTTGATATATTTTATAATGGACTAACTGATGAATCTAAGTCATATCTGGATAGTTGTGCTGGTTGTGTTTTCAGGGAAAGAACTCCGGCTGAAGCTGAAGAATTAATGGCTAAAATAAGCCGGAATCATGATGATTGGACTCTAGTTGAGCCAACACCAGCACCAACACCTGCGCCATCTACAGAGCCTACACCGAAGAAGAGAGGAATGATTGAATTAAATGATGAAGTTATGAGGGAAGCCAAGAAATCTCTTAAGGAGAAAGGTATTAAGGCCGAAGATGTCAAAAATTTACCTCCTATAGAAGAATTATGTAAGCCAATCCCTCACTCATCTACTATTGAGGTACACTCTCTCCAACGTTTTGATGATAGAGATATTCCTTACTCTAAACCTCCTGATCAATGCTTAGATGAGTTTGATAATTTTGTTGTTAAACAAGATAATTTTAATAGAATGGTGCAGAATCATTTGTTGGAAAATTCTAGAGCTATTAACAAGTTGCAGGATATTGTGGAGAGAACCTCCAATGATGTGAAGATACTTATTAAACATTTTCAAATGGTTCAGACTCAAATTGATCAGCTTACCAAGGTGCAAAAAGACTTGCTAGTTAATGCTTCAAGAGAAAAACAAGCATGTGAAATACGCACAAAAGGAGGTGCTACCACTCAAGACCCCTTATATCCTGAAGGACATCCTAAGAGGATCGAGCAAGATTCTCAACACACTTCAAGAGATGATATTCCTTCCAAGAAGAAGAAGAAGAAGAAGAAGAAGCATAAAACAACTGCAGAATCCTCTGAAGCAGGTAAAGATCCTAACAGTATTTCTATTTCTGATGCTGAAACTGAACCAGGAGATGCTTCCGATAAAGAAGAAGTTGAAGAGGAACCAGAAAAGATTGATAAGAATGCAAAGTACACCAAAGAAGACTTCATTGCCAACAAGCATGGTAATGAGAGAGAACCTTGGGTACAGAAACCAATGCCTTTTCCTAGTAAGAAACACAAGTCCAAGGAAGAAGAACACTACAATAGGTTTTGTGAATGGATGAAACCTTTATTTTTGCAAATTCCTTTGACTGATGCTATTAGAATGCCTCCTTATGCAAAGTATATGAAAGATATTGTCACTAATAAAAGGAAGATTCCTAATGAGGAAATTTCCACTCTACCTGCTAATTATTCTTTTGATGGTAAAGTTCCGGAGAAGCTTGGAGATCCAGGTATACCAACAATTCCTTGCTCCATTAAAAATAACTATGTTAGAACTGCTTTATGTCATTTGGGAGCTGGAGTTAGTGTCATGCCTTTTTCTCTTTATAAGAGACTTGATCTAGAAAAGTTGGTATCAATTGATATATCCTTGCAAATGGCTGATAAGTCTACTACTATTCCTATTGGTATATGTGAAAATGTTCATATTCAAGTTGCCAACAGTTGTTTGATATTAACTGATTTTGTTGTGTTGGAAATGCATGAAGATGATAATATGTCTATTATTCTTGGAAGACCTTTTCTAAACACTGCAGGTGCTGTTATTAATTGCAATCAAGGAAAAGTAACTTTTAATGTCAATGACAAAGAGTACATGGTCTATTTTCCCAAGAAGATTGATAGAAAGAATGCTCTAAATTCAATCAAGAATGTTGAGACCATTCGAGTTGGTCAAATTATTTGTTCAGAGCGAAAGCCCAAGGAAGAATATAAAATTGTTATGATTGGGACTATGCCTATCAAGGTCGAGGTAACATAAGCATATAGTGAAATGCAAAGTTTTGCCTCATATAAAGTTAGTTTGGTAACAAGACTTGATCAACCTTGTTAACAAAGTGATTTTATATGAACGAAACTTCGTTTTCACCGCATTCACTTTACCTCACTTATATTTACTCGCTCATTTTTGTTCCCTCTGTTTAGTTACATGATTAGAATATTTTAGAGCTGCTGCATACTTGGTTTTGATTTGCTTGCAATCTTGCCATCATCGTTTTCCCGAGTTTTATTCTTTTATCATTTTTCTGAAAAATCCTCAAAAATAAAGTTTCTCGAAAAATTCCAGAAAAATCTTTTTAAATTTTTATGTCAAAAATGGGGCAGAGAGGCACCTGGGAGACATCAGGGGGACCTGCCACGCCACCTCACCACTAGGGGGCGCGGCCCAGCCCTGGCCTCGCCCACCTATGGTGAGGGGGGGCCCCCTGGCCTCTCACTTATCTCTTCCTCCCTAGCTCTTTCTCTCTCCCGAAAACAACGACACACCAGCTCAAACTCGAGTTCTTGCTGCTCTTCATCTCGATTTTTCGATATCCTTGCTCAGCCCATCATTGTTGCTGAGATTTGGAGCATTTGTTCTCCGGTATGTGACTCCTCCGATTGTCCAAGTAGAATTTTGTTTAGTGAATTATTTCTTGAGTATTTTAGCTCTATAGGTGACAGGTGAAATGAGTTTGCATGCTTGTTCTGTTGCTTAGAAATGTTATTTTGATGCATGTTAGCCCTCTAGTAACTCCCTATAGTTGTTCCCTACATGTGTTTGTTTCAAAATCATTTTTTATGAGGTTTGTCAAAAATTTCAGAAAAGGGACATGGACAACTACACCTATGGAGAAGTCTTTGAAAGAGAAGCACCAAGGTCATCGAGGCCTTCAAGATCCACTGCTCAGTATAGGATATCCTACAATGAAGATCTTATGTCACCAAACCTTGAGGGAGACGATGGAGATGCGCATCCATCCACCTTCCCTTGTGCTAACTTTCTGCATGATGCAGGGATTCTTGATGATTTCTTGCTCCTTATTAACAGGGTTGGATTGACTACATACATGATGGATGAGAGTAATCAGTATGCTATTCTCACAAAGATTTTTGTTGAAAGCTTTAAATTCACTAACTCTCATTTCAAGCCTTCCATTGCATTTAAGATTTATGATAAGTCTATCACTATGTCTTTGGAGAGGTTTTGTGATATTTTAGGTATTCCAATGTTTGGGACGGCGAAGAAGATGCTTCACCAGCCCACTGATTTGCTGGAACTTTACCGAGGAGTGACTAACGATGATGACCGCACAGCACAGCGTGGCAAGATAAGAAACATTCAACTCCTAGCTATTAGATATTTTACTTACTATCTTGCTACTAGTGTACTTGGTAGAGGAAATACTAGCAATATCTCCAATTATCATTTAGCTTTTCTAGCTACCGCTGTTGATGTTAGCCGGATGAATAACCTCGGTGCTATTATTGCTCGTCGCCTAGCCGCTAGGGGACCTATTTATGGAGGTATTATTGCTGCACGCATTGTTGCTGCTCTTGAACTTCCTATTGCTCCTCATGATATATTGTTGACTCCACAAAGGCTTGATCTTGCTGCCATGAAGCTCCATCATTTTGTTACTGCTAACTCTTGTGCAGGGAAATTAGTTTATAGAATGTTATTTACAGATGGAGAAGAAAGGGAAGTGCCCTAGCCACAACCTAGTTTTTTCAGTATTGACAACAGGCCATGGTCACGCACGAAGGAGGAGTTGGACGAGCAGCTTAGGGTGCTCGGCTTCAACATACAGCATGGCGTCGTGGACCAGGAGGAAGAGGAGGAGCCGGCCTATCACTAAACCACGTACCACACCGGGGCGCCCTCGAGCTCATATCAGGACGAAGGTGCTTCTTCGTCATATTTTGGGGGATGCCACTTCATTTGGGGACCCCGGTTTACCATCCGGAATTCCCGTTATGCATACAATTCATGATCCCAGGAAGACCGTCATGAATCCACATAACAGAGTTGGCATTACAGAGTACATCATCCATTACATAAATAAGTCGCAAGTCTTACATGGTCACTTGGCCGAATTTAAATGCCACGCAGGGCAAGTTCACTAAGCAGTGCAGCGGATACAAAGGTAGCGTTGATAGCCCGTGTCATGCCTCTACCCTACAGGCGACTGACCGGGAGACGGATCCTAGTTCGCACCAGCGTCGTTGAACTCCTCACCATCATCTTCGTAGTCTTCATAATCTGGCCAAGTTAATAGCCAGGGACAAAGCCGTGAGTACATTTTGGAATTGTACTCGCAAACCACCTAAGAGGGGACAAGATTGCATGCTATTTGGCTGTAGCAAGATAAGTTGGTTTGAGGCTAGTGTTCAATCCTAACTATAGTTTCTCGTGTCGATATAGCATGTCATACGACATCTCTATATCCTTATTAAAGAAGAGTTTTTGGTAAAGCATCTTTAGAAAAGCTCTAGGAAAGGGGGGAACTCATTTTCAAGAGAAGAGCCGGGGTCAATCAAACATGACCACCATTCTTATTAATCTCGGTCAATCTCACATGACCATCTCCAACCTTCGGCAGTACCCTGCAAGTACTCCAAACCACCTCCGTGCCACGACAGTACCCTCCGAGTACTCCGAGCCGGCACCAATTTCCTTCTTTCCTGAAAACACTTTTTATAAAACCAAAACTTGACATTGGGTTAGGCAACAGCTAGTTCAACCGTCCATATCCGAGGACTCGGCTATTCGAATAGTTTTACACTCTGCAGAGGTTGTACACTTTACCCACACCATCCGATAAATCCGCCGGGATACCACCACGGACCGTCATACACAAGTATGCGGGGTTCGGATAATCGATCATAGCCTTCCATCTATCCACCTTAATACGGGCGTCTACCCTGTGGAGTATACATCCCCGGCAAACCCTGGCCGTCTACCTCTACCGAGCGTAGTTCCAGTGCCACGACGGGAGAAACCCAAGTGTCTTCCGGCCGGATAAATCCCAATGGATCCGGATTTACTATTGCCCATAATCTGGCGGCAATCCGAATTCTAGGGTCCTACAAACCCTTATATAGTGCGAGACTCCCCGCACTAAGGCAGATAAACTTCGAACTAAGCCCCGTCCCATACCGGGGTAATGTGGTTGCACGGATTAAATTGCCCCGGGTGAATACATAATCACCAATGTCTTTTCTTAGAAAACCACAAACTTCTTTCCATTCAGAACCCATTTTCCATTTGTCCCAAAAATCCTTTAGAAAACATTTCAGTGGAGTAGATACTACTCCAAGGTTTTCGAAAGCTCTTTTGAAATCTTTTCCCAGAGTGTTTCCCCATCCTAGAGTTTTTGGCTCCACTAGAAGTTTCCCAACGGCTTTGCTGCTAATCAACAAGCCACTAATTGCAAGGGTAAAGAATAGGTGTTCAACGGGGTCATCTCGAAGGATGATAATAAGTGGCTTGTGGAGCTTAAGCCGACAACAATTGCTACAAGGAATATAGCAATCTAAAAACATGCACTTTAGTAAAATAGTAAGAGACATGCAGCAGGTGTAATTAGGATTCAGATATGCATCAAGTTAGGTGGCTTGCCTTGGTTGGCTTGTCTCTGATCTTCTTCTTCCTGGTACTCGTACACTTCACCCTCCTCGGTACACTCCTCGTTCGATTCTATCGTCGGAGAGTAATAACACACAGTAAATATACAAGCATACATGATTCACACACATTCAGCACACAATACCACACCATCAAAGGATATCAGAAACAAACAAGTTTAGAAAATAAAAAAGTCTTTATAGGTTTTTAATTAGCAATTAAGCCTATTAGAACTAGGGTTTTTCCTTGTTTTATGAAACACATCCACACAACATTCAAATGAAGCATGCAAGCATCAAAGTTGACCAAACAGCATACTTATCACATTTGCAGGTTGACAACAATCTTAAGAACCTAACAAAGTTGGTTTTACTGAAAAACAAGTGGTGGTTAATTTCTTATGAATTAACCAATAGGAATATATCACTAGGGTACCAATTTAATCCTTAGATATTTTCTGTTCTTCAGAAAAATATGAGGTCAAGTGCTCTGGAAAACTCTTCCAGAACACAATCCAACAAAGTTAGATTTAGCACAAAATTCTAATTTTAAAGCAAGTGGTGATTTTCCTAAGATTAACTATACACTATGCCATTTTAATTACTACTGCAAGAATATAAGTCCTAAAATAGCAAAACCAGTGAGTCAAGCAAGATGTTGTACCAAGCTATCACTGAAAATTTGATTCATCCATTTTCAGTACATAAAACTCAATCTAAGGAATTAAGTGTGAAAATAGGCTAATAACACACCAATAATTATGTTTCTATCTACAGTACTTCTAGAGCTATGCGACCTATGCCATTTGAAGGACAATAACTTAAGCTACTCATAGCAACTTGAATCACAAAATTTGAACATGCAGGGAATTTTTGGTGGATTTTACAAACTCACAGATAATATGAAAACAGGAAACGGATTTCTAAAAAAAAATAAGAGGACGGGCCGGATCCGATCTGGCCGGGCAGTGGCGTGCTGGGCCAGCCCAGATCCAGGAGGGAGGCGCGGGTGGCGGTGTTTGAACCTGCCGGTGGGTCCGCGCTGTCAGCGGCCCCGGAAGGGCGAAGCAGTACCGAGCAAGCTCGGCCGTCCGATCAAGTGAGGATCGACGGCCGACGCTCGTCGTCTACGCGGGGAAGGGAGAAGGCGGCGGAAACCCTAGGGTTTCGCCGTGGTTCTGGGATGCTCACCGCGGTGCAGCTGGACGGCGGCGAGGGGGTAGGCGACGGCGGCGGGGGCTCCTGGTGGTTGAGGCTCGACGATGGTGAAGGTGGTGCAGCTCCTGACGGCGGCGCGGTCGAGATGCTGCAGACGCTCCGGCTCGGCTTGGCGATGGCGTCGGGCTCCCTTGGACCTAGCCAAAACAGAGAGCGGGGTTAAGATGGGGAGGAGGTGAGGTTTCCAGAGGGCATGGTTGAAGGAGAAGAGGGGACACGGCGACAACAACCTTTTACCAAACTCCCGAACGGCGTTCAGCAAAAGCGAGCTCTCCCCGGCGAGGGAGAGCCAGGGGCTTCGGCTGGGGCTCAGTGCGGAGTCGTGGGTGAGGTGGAGGGGCGACTAAGGGAAAGAGCGAGAGCGAGAGGGGCGCGAGGCTTTTTATCTGGCGCGGGAGCCTCGGTGTCCGGTAGGAGCGGTCGTGGCGCCCTGGGCGTCCACTGGCTGGGAGGGGCGGTGGCATAGCGCGGTGAGGGTGTTGCGTGCGTGGAGCACGTGTTTTGGAGGGATGCGCGCGTCTAGGGGTGCCGAGACGGTCGTGCCGACCGTTCGGTCACATCTGCGCGTGCAGGTGTTCGACGGCGACCAAGGTGGCATAACGGGCGAGAGGTGGGGAGCGTCTGCGCCAGTGGGGTGGTGGAGTGATGCTGAGCTCGAATGCGTGAACAAAATCGACTGGAAGTGGGCGTGGGGTAGAGAACGGGAACGTGCCCGTGGTGACGTGCTGAGAGCGGGTTGGGGGTGGATTGGTGGCGGTGGTGCACGGGAGGGGTAGCTGGCTCGCCTGGGGACTCTCTCCCTCCTTCTTTTCTTTCAAAATTTTCGAGCAAGGCTAAAGTTGGGTGATGCCAGGTGATTTGCTGGTTAGTTGGTTAGGCCTTGGTACTAATCCTTAGAGAGAAAAGGTTTGGTTTCAAATAAGAAGAGGGAATGGAAAGAAAGGAGAGAAAAATGCTCACATAAAATGATGGTGTCAAACAAGCAAGGATGGGCTAGGTCTAATCTCCCTAGGTCTGAAGGTCATTTGAAAAGTTTGCAAAACAGCACACACATAATGGTTCTTACTTGCAAGAATTTAAGAAGAAAGAATTTCAAAATAAAAGATTTGTATGGCAACACTCAATTGCACATGAAATCATGCATACACACATGTGAACTTTCAAACTCTAGCACTATGCACACAAACACACCAAGAATCTTATTTAAAAGTTTTAGTTTCCCCTAAAAATTTTGGTCTTAGCATGTGTTACAAAAGTAGGGTGTTACAGACCTGCCCCCCTTAAAAGAATCTCGTCCTGAGATTCGGTAGCTAAGCGTTGAGTAGTTCAGGAAATTCTCGCTGAAGATAGTCTTCACGTTCCCAGGTGGCTTCGTCTTTGGTGTGATTGCTCCACTGAACCTTGTACATGTTGATCTTTCGTCTTCAGGTGAGACGGACATCTTTTTCCAAAATTCGAATTGGTCTCTCGCGGTAGGTCAAGTCATGATTAAGGTCAATGGTATCTTGATCAATCTCTTTGAAGGTTTCGGGCTTATTGGGGGCTTGGAGACATTTGCGTAGCTGAGATACGTGAAAGACGTCATGAAACTCAGACAACTTCGGGGGTAGTTCTAGCTTGTAGGACATTTCTCCGCGGTGCTCGAGGACTTTGTAAGGGCCAATGTAGCGAGGTGCAAGTTTTCCCTTGACATGGAAACACTGCATACCTTTAAGTGGTGTCACCCGGAGATAGACAAAATCTCCCGCTTGAAAGGTAAGAGGTCTCCGCCAAGAATCCGCATAACTCTTCTGTCTAGATTGTGCGGCGTTCAAACAGTTGCGGATCAATTGCACTTGCTCTTCGGCTTCTTTGATGATGTCAGGGCCAAACACTTGGCTTTCTCCAATTTCTGACCAGTTGAGAGGGGTTCGGCATTTACGGCCGTACAGGGCTTCGAAGGGGCCATCTGTAAACTAGCTTGGTAGCTATTGTTGTAAGAGAACTCGGTGAATGGCAGGCAATCTTCCCAGTTGGCTCCATATGATAGGACACATGCTCAGAGCATATCCTCAAGAATCTGGTTGACCCTTTCGGTCTGACCTCCAGTTTGCAGATGATAGGCTGTACTAAAGGAAAGCTTGGTCCCTAAGGCCTCATGTAGGCTGTTCCAGAATCGAGAAGTGAACTGGGAGCCTCTGTCTGAGACAATCACCTTAGGAACTTTGTGGAGACTGACAATATGGGCAAGGTAAAGTTCGGCCAAACGTCTTCCATTGAAGACAGTCTTAACGGGTATGAAGTGAGCTACCTTGGTGAGGCGGTCGATGATTACCCAGATGGAATCGTGACCTCGGTCTGATCTTGGTAAGCCTGTGATGAAGTCCATACCAACCACTTCCCATTTCCACATAGGTATCTTTAAGGGTTGCAGCAGACCCGCAGGTTTTTGGTGCTCAGCCTTGACACGCTGGCAGACATCACACCGGGCAATGTAAAATGCTATCTCTCGCTTCATCCCGTGCCACCAAAACTGCTCTTTCAAGTCTTGGTACATTTTGGTGCCTCCTGGGTGAATTGAGTAGGCAGTATCATGGGCCTCCTTCAAAATGAGTTGCTTCAACTCTTCGATATTTGGGACGCATAAGCGGCCATTATACCACAGCACACCTTGCTGATCAATCGAAAATCCAGGTACTTCCTCTTGTCCCATCCTACGCTTGATTCCCTCAATGCTCTCATGACCTTTCTGAGCTTCCTTGATTTGATCAAAAAGTGTAGGTCGGACCTCAAGGTTGGCTAGGAACCCATGGCTCACAAGCTCAAGTCCAAACCTTTCAAACACTTCACATAGGGTAGGCTGGTTGGTCTTTAGTAGGGCATTTAGGGAGCAGGGCTCTCGGCTGAGGGCATCGGCAACCATGTTTGCCTTGCCCGGATGATAATGAATGCCTAGATCATAATCCTTGATGAGTTCAATCCACCTACGCTGCCTCATATTCAACTCCTTCTGAGAGAAGATATACTTCAAGCTCTTATGATCGGTGTAGATCTCACATTTGTTTCCCATAAGGTAGTGTCGCCAAGTTTTGAGTGCATACACGATGGCAGCAAGTTCCAGATCATGGGTAGGGTATTTCAGCTCATGCGGGCGCAGTTGATGGGATAGGTAAGCAATGACCTTGCCATCTTGCATCAGGACACTCCCGAGTCCAAGCTTGGAGGCGTCGCAATAGACGTCAAAGCTTTTGGTGATGTCGGGCATGGTCAAAATAGGAGCTGACATGAGTCTCTTCTTGAGTTCTTGGAAACTTTTCTCACACTTTTCGGTCCACTCAAACTTCTTGTCCTTCTTGAGGAGTTGAGTCATTGGGCGGGCAATGCTGGAAAAACCTTCAACAAACTTTCGGTAATATCCAGCTAATCCGAGGAATGCTTGAACTTCAGTGGGATTGGTTGGGGCCTTTCTTTCTAAGATAGAAGTAATCTTCGATGGGTCAACGGACACTCCCCCGGCTGAAATAACGTGTCCCAGAAATCCAACTTCCTTTAGCCAAAATTCACACTTGCTGAACTTGGCGTAAAGTTGGTGTTCCCTCAAGGTTCCCAACACTAGTCGCAGATGCTCTGCGTGCACTTCCTCAGTCTTGGAATAGACCAAGATGTCGTCAATAAATACCACCACAAACTTGTCAAGGAACTTCATGAACACCTTGTTCATGAGATTCATGAAGTAGGCTGGGGCATTGGTCAGGCCAAAGGACATCACGGTGTACTCGAATAAACCGTATCGTGTGGTGAAAGCAGTCTTGGGAATATCGGACTCGCGGACCTTCAGCTGATGATATCCAGTGCGGAGATCAATCTTGGAGAACACCTTAGCTCCATTCAGCTGATCAAATAGGTCTTCAATCTTTGGAAGTGGGTACTTATTTTTGATCGTCACCTCGTTCAACTTGCGGTAGTCCACACACAGTCGAATGGTACCGTCTCGCTTGTCCACAAATAGAACAGGCGATCCCCAAGGTGACGCGCTGGGTCGGATAAGACCCTTGCTGAGCATATCAGCGAGCTGCCTCTTTAACTCTTCTAATTCCTGGGGGTTCATGCGGTAGGCTCTTTGTGCTATAGGGGCTGTTCCGGGAATCAACTCAATAATGAACTCAATATCCCGGTCGGGGGGCATACCTGGCAACTCTTCGGGGAAGACATTGGGGTACTCACATACCACCGGAACTTGGTCAAGGGTTGGCCCAGATATAGATTTCTTGTAGTAGGCTTTGCGGGACGGCATGGTTGCAACGTGTTCGATCTGAATGCCCTCGCTGTTGGTCACGGCTATAGACTTCTTGGCGCAATCAATGTGCCCCTGATACTTGGACATCCAATCCATTCCCAGTACCACATCCAAACCCTTCGTGCCTAGAATTATTAAGTTGGCTTTGAAAGACACCCCGTGGATATCTACCAGCACATCTATGCAATTCCTCTTGGTTTTCATAACTGACCCGGGAATTTGAACTAGCATGGTCCTAGGCATCATGGTTGACTCTAACTTCCCCATTGCCACAAAGTTTTCAGTCACGAAGGAATGAGAGGCGCCAGAATCAAATAGCACTCTTGCACGGATGGAGTTGACGAGAAACGTACCCAGGACAACATCGGGAGCTTCGGCTGCTTCCTCAGTGGTGATATGGTTCAGGCGGCCTCGTGCAGTATTGGCTTGGTTCTTTGAATTCTTCCCAATGGGTCCACGGCCTTGACCCTGGTTGGGTCTCTGCGCGCTGAGGCTCGGTGCAGAGGGCTTCTTCAGAGGGAACCCCTTGGAGAAGTGACCTGGCTGGCCACAAGTGTAGCATCCACTGCCCTAGCTTCGGTTGATGGGGTTGAATGTGTTGCGGTTACCTCCGGAAGAACTTTCGCCGGTGGGGCGGTTGCTGGAGTATTGACGGTTTGGGTTGTTGGGCCTTGGGGCTTGAGAGGCAAACCTCTGTGGGGGTGGCGCAGACCTTGACGGGGGCATGCTGCGGGACCTTTGATTGCTTGGGCCTCCCTGACTCATCATCCGCCTCTTGCGGCTTTCACGGGCAGCCTTGTTCTTGTCTTCAACCATTATGGCGGCATCCACCATGGCTTCTATGTCGGGATAATGCACAGCTACTAGGTAGGTCTGCAGCTCCTCTTGCAGTCCATTGAGGAACCGCTCTCTTTTCTTCTCATCGGTGTCGATGTCATTGGGTGCATACCTTCCCCAGGTGGTGAACTTGTCAAGATACTCGGGGACACTCATTCCTCCTTGCTTCAGATTGAGGAACTTATCCCTCATGATCTTGATGAGTCCAGAGGGAACGTGGGCCTTGCGAAACTTGGTCTTGAATGCTTCCCAAGTCATCACTTGACCCTCGGGCTGCATGGCGCGGACATTTTCCCACCATGCTCCAGCTGCTCTAGCTAGGAAGTGGGTTGCGTACAACACCTTGTCATTGGCTCCGACTCCAGCGTACTCTTGCTTGTTCTCAATGGTGCGGAGCCAATCATCGGCATCCAATGGTTCAGTGGACTTGGAGAAAACTGGGGGATTGGAGTTCTGGAAATCCCTAAGCTTGTTCTGGGGCTCGTCATTACCACCATTGTTGTTGTGGTTGGTGGCCATCTGGGCGAGGTGCTGGAGTGTAGCTAAGTTGGCCTGGCGCTCAGCGCGGGCGGCTTCGCGGTCTTCTAGCATGAGCCGAACCAACTGCTCCATGCTGGGCTCAGGTGGTGGGGGTGGGTTGTTGCTAGATTGGCCTCGAGTTTCTGGAGCCATTCTGGAGAGAAGTTTATCTTGTGAGATACAACAACAGTTTTGAATGCAGGGGAAATAAGTTGTGCAACATGACATGGAAGGCAATCATAAGAAACATAGCTACACCAATACCCATAGGCATACATCATCAACCATAGTCAACCAAGTCCATCACATGCATACAAACATACAAGAGAGGTGCCAATATAAGTCTAGCACACATACCACGAGGTCTCATGCAACGCACACCAAATGGTTTCTGCAGAACCATACACATCATACGCAAAAGGGGTCGGGTAGTCCTACTCGATACGCAACATCCTAAGTGCAGTAGCAGTGCGCCGGGTACCTACTCGTCGGCGCTAATGTGGGGAACAACCTCCTTGGGGTCCTCCTCACTCGGGGTCGCAGGAGCGTAGAAGTCCATGATAGCGTCGTGGTCATCACCGCCGTCGCTACCACGGTCGTCGTCGTTGGTGCTCGCGGGCTCCTCATCGTAGGCCTCCTGGTGGTCTTCGTCGCGGCCAAGTACCTCCTCATTCTCCTTGCGGAGCTCGGCGGTCTCCTCCTCTAGCTCGGATACGTGGCTCTCAAGCGAAGCTAGGTGATCTTCCAGATCACGGACGTGCTGACGCAGAGCCCTGTTCCTCTTCACAATCCTCCTCTTGGCAGCGAGGAGACGGTGACGAGAGAAAATGGACTCCTGGAGGTCCTCACGTAGAACGGCCAACTCCAGGCCGCGCTCATCGGCAACCATATGGACATGGTCCAGCTGCCCCTGGGTGTGGTGCAGCAGGGCCTCCGTGTGGCAAAGGTGGCGACTGAAAGGAGTGTGGACGGCGGCCTGGTGAGGAAAACCGTCGGAGTCGACTCGCCCATAGTGCTCGTAGCGAGTGCCGAGAAGCTCGCCGTAGTGGAGGTGGACGAGGCGCGAGATAGCGTGTCACAGAACACGCATGAGTCCATCGCCCCAAGTGCGCTCGATCACCTCGAAGGTGAACTCCGGAGAAGTCGGCGGGACCTCCTTCCCGCAGACCTGGCAAACGACCCGGTACACCAACTCTCGGGTACCCTCCTCGAACAAACGGTAACCCCGCACCTCGGGGCGCGGGCGTCCGAGGCGCGCGGCCAACTCCACTAGGTCGCGCTCAAAGACGAGCACGTCCTCGTGGGTACCAACCTGACGGTGTGCAGTAGGAGCGTCCATCTACACAAAATTTTAAGGTAGGTTGAGTTAATAATTTACCCAAGTGTGCAATATTTTAAACACAGTAAAAACTTGAATTAAGATGCAAGTAATTCTAAATGCTTAAAGAATAAGGGAAGAGATGAGAGCAATATATATTTACCTTATATATATTAAGCCATCTCTTTTAGTTTTTAGTAGTAAAAAATATCTTTTGGTCCTGTCTAATGCCCATGCTAACTAAGGTCTCCTAAGGTCAGGATGGCTCTGATACCAACTCTTTGGGGACCCCGATTTACCATCTGGAATTCCCGTTATGCATACAATTCATGATCCCAGGAAGACCGTCATGAATCCACATAACAGAGTTGGCATTACAGAGTACATCATCCATTACATAAATAAGTCGCAAGTCTTACATGGCCACTTGGCCGAATTCAAATGCCACGCAGGGCAAGTTCACTAAGCAGTGCAGCGGATACAAAGGTAGCGTTGATAGCCCGTGTCATGCCTCTACCCTACAGGCGACTGACCGGGAGACGGATCCTAGTTCGCACCGGCGTCGTCGAACTCCTCACCATCATCTTCGTAGTCTTCATAATCTGGCCAAGTTAATAGCCAGGGACAAAGCCGTGAGTACATTTTGGAATTGTACTCGCAAACCACCTAAGAGGGGACAAGATTGCATGCTATTTGGCTGTAGCAAGATAAGTTGGTTTGAGGCTAGTGTTCAATCCTAACTATAGTTTCTCGTGTCGATATAGCATGTCATACGACATCTCTATATCCTTATTAAAGAAGAGTTTTTGGTAAAGCATCTTTAGAAAAGCTCTAGGAAAGGGGGGGAACTCATTTTCAAGAGAAGAGCCGGGGTCAATCAAACATGACCACCATTCTTATTAATCTCGGTCAATCTCACATGACCATCTCCAACCTTCGGCAGTACCCTGCAAGTACTCTGAACCACCTCCGTGCCACGGCAGTACCCTCCGAGTACTCCGAGCCGGCACCAATTTCCTTCTTTCCCGAAAACACTTTTTATAAAACCAAAACTTGACATTGGGTTAGGCAACAGCCAGTTCAACCATCCATATCCGAGGACTCGGCTATTCGAATAGTTTTACACTCTGCAGAGGTTGTACACTTTACCCACACCATCCGATAAATCCGCCGGGATACCACCACGGACCGTCATACACAAGTATGCGGGGTTCGGATAATCGATCATAGCCTTCCATCTATCCACCTTAATACGGGCACCTACCCTGTGGAGTATACATCCCCGGCAAACCCTGGCCGTCTACCTCTGCCGAGCGTAGTTCCAGTACCACGGCGGGAGAAACCAGAGTGTCTTCTGGCCGGATAAATCCCAATGGATCCTGATTTACTATTGCCCATAATCTGGCGGCAATCCGGATTCCAGGGTCCTATAAACCCTTATATAGTGCGAGGCTCCCCGCACTAAGGCAGATAAACTTCGAACTAAGCCCCGTCCCATACCGGGGTAATGTGGTTGCACGGATTAAATTGCCCCGGGTGAATACATAATCACCAATGTCTTTTCTTAGAAAACCACCAACTTCTTTCCTTTCAGAACCCATTTTCCATTTGTCCCAAAAATCCTTTAGAAAACATTTCAGTGGAGTAGATACTACTCCAAGGTTTTCGAAAGCTCTTTTGAAATCTTTTCCCAGAGTGTTTCCCCATCCTAGAGTTTTTGGCTCCACTAGAAGTTTCCCAACGGCTTTTCTACTAATCAACAAGCCACTAATTGCAAGGGTAAAGAATAGGTGTTCAACGGGGTCATCTCGAAGGATGATAATAAGTGGCTTGTGGAGCTTAAGCCGACAACAATTGCTACAAGGAATATAGCAATCTAAAAACATGCACTTGAGTAAAATAGTAAGAGACATGCAGCAGGTGTAATTAGGATTCAGATATGCATCAAGTTAGGTGGCTTGCCTTGGTTGGCTTGTCTCTGATCTTCTTCTTCCTGGTACTCGTACACTTCACCCTCCTCAGTACACTCCTCGTTCGATTCTATCGTCGGAGAGTAATAACTCACAGTAAATATACAAGCATACATGATTCACACACATTCAGCACACAATACCACACCATCAAAGGATATCAGTAACAAACAAGTTTAGAAAATAAAAAAAGTCTTTATAGGTTTTTAATTAGCAATTAAGCCTATTAGAACTAGGGTTTTTCCTTGTTTTATGAAACACATCCACACAACATTCAAATGAAGCATGCAAGCATCAAAGTTGACCAAACAGTATACTTATCACATTTGCAGGTTGACAACAATCTTAAGAACCTAACAAAGTTGGTTTTACTGAAAAACAAGTGGTGGTTAATTTCTTATGAATTAACCAATAGGAATATATCACTAGGGTACCAATTTAATCCTCAGATATTCTCTGTTATTCAGAAAAATATGAGGTCAAGTGCTCTGGAAAGCTCTTCCAGAACACAATCCAACAAAGTTGGATTTAGCACAAAATTCTAATTTTAATGCAAGTGCTGATTTTCCTAAGATTAACTATACACTATGCCATTTTAATTACTACTGCAAGAATATAAGTCCTAAAATAGCAAAACCAGTGAGTCAAGCAAGATGTTGTACTAAGCTATCGCTGAAAATTTGATTCATCCATTTTCAGTACATAAAACTCAATCTAAGGAATTAAGTGTGAAAATAGGCTAATAACACACCAATAATTATCTTTATATCTACATTACTCCTAGAGCTATAAGACCTATGCGATCTGAAGGACAATAACTTAAGCTACTCATAGCAACTTGAATCACAAAATTTGAACATGCAGGGAATTTTTGGTGGATTTTACAAACTCACAGATAATATGAAAACAGGAAACAGATTTCTAAAAAAAATAAGAGGACGGGCCGGATCCGATCTGGCCGGGCAGTGGCGTGCTGGGCCGGCCCAGATCCAGGAGGGAGGCGGCGGGGGCTCCTGGTGGTTGAGGCTCGGCGATGGCGAAGGTGGTGGAGCTCCTGACGGCGGCGCGGTCGAGATGCTGCAGACGCTCCGGCTCGGCTTGGCGATGGCGTCGGGCTCCCTTGGACCTAGCCAAAATGGAGAGCGGGGTTAAGATGGGAAGGAGGTGAGGTTTCCAGAGGGCATGGTTGAAGGAGAAGAGGGGACACGGCGACGGCAACCTTTTACCGAACTCCCGAATGGCGTTCAGCAAAAGCGAGCTCTCCCCGGCGAGGGAGAGCCAGGGGCTTCGGCTGGGGCTCAGTGCGGAGTCGTGGGTGAGGTGGAGGGGCGACTGAGGGAAAGAGCGAGAGCGAGAGGGGCGCGAGGCTTTTTATCTGGCGCGGGGGCCTCGGTGTCCGGCAGGAGCGGTCGTGGCGCCCTGGGCGTCCACTGGTTGGGAGGGGTGGTGGCGTAGCGCGGCGAGGGTATTGCATGCGTGGAGCACGCGTTTTGGAGGGATGCGCGCATCCAGGGGTGCCGAGACGGTCGTGCCGACCGTTCGGTCACATATGCGCATGCAGGTGTTCGACAGCGACCAAGGTGGATTAACGGGCGAGAGGTGGGGAGCGTCTGCGCCAGTGGGGTGGTAGAGTGATGCTGAGCTCGAATGCGTGAACGAAATCGACCAGAAGTGGGCGTGGGGTAGAGAACGGGAACGTGCCCGTGGTGACGTGCTGAGAGCGGGTTGGGGGTGGATTGGTGGCGGTGGTGCACGGGAGGGGTAGCTGGCTCGCCTAGGGACTCCACGATGTGCAGAGAGAGAGATGTGCTGGGTGGTTTTGTCGGGAGAGCAGAGAGGAGGGGTGGAGCTCGAGGTGGCCTGTCTCAGCCTCGGGTCAGAGCGGGGTAGTGGAGAGAGGGGTAGGGCTTACCCCTGAGGCTGGCAGGTGGGGCAGGGGAGTCCTCTGGGTCCATGTACCCGCATGGTGAATGGAGGAGAGGGGAGAGAAGGGCTGGAGGAGATCTTTGCAAGATTTGGATCATGCATGCTCGGGTCCTCTCTCCCTCCTTCTTTTCTTTCAAAATTTTCGAGCAAGGCTAAGGTTAGGTGATGCCAGGTGATTTGCTGGTTAGTTGGTTAGGCCTTGGTACTAATCCTTAGAGAGAAAAGGTTTGGTTTCAAATAAGAAGAGGGAATGGAAAGAAAGGAGAGAAAAATGCTCACATAAAATGATGGTGTCAAACAAGCAAGGATGGGCTTGGTCTAATCTCCCTAGGTCTGAAGGTCATTTGAAAAGTTTGCAAAATAGCACACACATAATGGTTCTTACTTGCAAGAATTTAAGAAGAAAGAATTTCAAAATAAAAGATTTGTATGGCAACACTCAATTGCACATGAAATCATGCATACACACATGTGAACTTTCAAACCCTAGCACTATGCACACAAACACACAAAGAATCTTATTTAAAAGTTTTAGTTTCCCCTAAAAATTTTGGTCTTAGCATGTGTTACAAAAGTAGGGTGTTACACTTCATGGCCGAGCTGGGATTGATCTCCACTTAGGCCAAAAGCCTAAGCTTGGGGGAGGGGGGGGGGGTACGCCGATGGTTCACTCATCTACATATCATATTTAGTCAGTCCTTTGTATATCCATGTTTCGCTTTCTTTATTGTTCTTGTTCTTCTTATTTCTACTTTCCAAAACACAAAAAGACCAAAAATATTTCCGTTTGTTTCTCTTTGTTTGCCTTTTAGTTTGCTAGCTTTGGTTTGCTTTACTTGCTATTTTCGGTTTGATATTTGAAAAATCCAAAAATATTTTGCATTGTTTGCTATTTCCTTCTGTTCTTGTTAAATCGAAAACCCAAAAATATTTGTTGTTCTTCTTCGGTTTGTAAAGTTTGTTGCAGAGTTCAGTCTCCTGTGACTCCATTGGAGCTTGGTATTCACTTCATATTATTCAAGCCACACAAGTGAAAGGCAATAATGATGACATATGACAATCCGAGATGTGGTAAGAGGCTGGTATGAACTCTATTTGTTTTCATTTTTGTACATATACTCATCTATGTGGACATGCTTAGTCGGTTCATGTAAGGTATATGTTATCTAATGGATGCTTTGTAGTTCTTGCTCTCATATGATTAGTTCCAATTTACTAATAGTTTGTAGCATGTCATGTAGACGCTTGCTTGCATTGTTTTATTCATAATATGGTATGTTATTGTGGTATCCTCCTCTGAAAGTTTTATTTGAATCGACTTGGCACATGCTCAAGCATGCATATGACTGAACAAAAAGTCAATTAAGCCTCGATGATTTACTTTGCCTCAGAGTTCTTGTATCATTTTTATGCCTATATTAATTTTGGTTTGTCGCAAGCATGATTATGACAGTTATTGCTCTCTCGATTGTCGCTTCCCAGTCTTTTGCTAGCCTTCACTTGTACTGAGAGGGAATACTTCTCGTGCATCCAATCACCAAAAACCAAGTCTACCAAAGAGTCCACTATAAATTCCTATGCATGGTATTTCAAAGCCATTCCAAGTAAATTTTCATGTGCTACCTTTTAAAACTTTCAAATACTTCTCATTTTGTGCCACTGTTTTTAGCTCATGGGGACGTAGTGGTCGGAATTGCTATCTTCCATATTAAATTAAGTACCCCTCGACTAGGCAGCTTCATCTGCTCGTCATTAATATTGCATGAGAGCTGGTCAGACCATTGCAATCTAATTCTAAAAAAAAGAAAAAAAGGCACTCCTCCATGGTATGTGAATGTTGGTGGGCACCCGATGGAATCGGTTAGCCATGGTTTGAGAAAGGAAAAAAGGTGGGGAGGAGTGCCAAAGCTTTATAAAAGAGCACCAATGTGCCAAATTTTCAAAGAACTCGGAACCGCTCTCACTTGTTTATTATGGAAGATAGCAAGTCCCCATTGCCAGTCGTTGACATGAAACAACCACCTCTCAAAATAAATTTTTATCTCTGTTTTACAAATGAAAAGCTCTAGCACATGTTAAATCACTGCGTCCCTCCGCGAAGGGCCTTTCTTTTACTTTTATGTTGAATCTTCATCTTCTAACTTTAAGCACCTTCTTGAGAGCATAGCTGTTATTCTTAGTCTAATGTGCTTATCCCAGAACACGATTAATGGTGGTATAACTTTGATGCTTGTATCTTTGATATTTTTACTTCTAGTCTTCCTTTGGACTTCAGAGGTGCCTCGGCATTTATGTTTTGCTCCACAAATAAAGGCAAGCGGGATACCGCTCTTCCATATCATTTATGAACATTACAATCTTGTAGCTTTTTATGTTCATGTTACTTGTTATTAGTGCATTGGCACTCTTTCATAGCTTGCTTGACTATGAGGTAACATTAGTTGCATATTTCTTACTATGAATTGCCTGAGTACTTGATCATATAGTTAGTATAGATACATCCATGAAGCAAATGTGTTCGTGAAAGTTTCTTTTATCGCTCTCAGTTGTTAACTGAATTGCTTGAGGACAAGCAAATAGCTAAGCTTGGGGGGAGTTGATATGTCCAAAACGTATCTACTTTCCCGAACACTTTTGCTATTGTTTCTCCTCTAATTTGTGTGTTTTGAATACAACTAACATGGACTAACACTGTTTTCAGCAGAATTGCTCTGGTGTCTCGTTTTTGTGCAGAAATCCAACTTTCAGGACAAATCCCAAAAAATACTGCAAAAATTCTATTTTGCCAGAAGACCCACGGAGCCAGAAGGAGAGACGAAGGGGGCAGCAGCCTGGGCTCACCACCAGGGGGCGCGGCCCAGCCCTGGCCGCGCCCACCTGTGGTGAGGCTGCCTCGGCCGTCGCCTCGACCCCTCCTTCCGCCTACATATACCCTCTGACCTGAAAACAGCGGGGGTTCGGTGTTTTTCCCAGATAGACTTCCGCTACGCCGCCGCCATCAGAAACCGCGATTCGAAACCAGAAACTCCGTTCTGGCACCCTGCCGGGGCGGGGATTTGGAGGAGATCTTCATCACCATCATCACCGACGTCTCTCCATCAACCATCCATGACTCCCCCATCCATGTGTGAGTAATTCCCGCTGTAGACGAAGGGGATGGTAGGGATTGGATGAGATCATTCATGTAATTTGCTATGCGATTGTTAAGGCACAATGCGTAGTATCTTTTATTAGTGCTTATGACATTGTTGTAACTTGTTGTGCTTAATACTTATCGCTTTGGGCCCGAGTGCCATGATTTCAGATCTTAACATGTTATTATCTCTACTAATAATATTGCTACAGGTATGGTCCGTGACCATCGCAAGTACGCTTTCAATCCACCTAAAATACGTTTTCATCTTTAATTCCACCGAATCTCTACTAATAATACGGCTTAAGGTCGTGATGGTAATACGTTTTCGCCCTACAGGTATGGTCCGTGACCGTCGCAAGTACGCTTTCAATCCACCTAAAATACGTTTTCATCTTTAATTCCACCGAATCTCTACTAATAATACGGCTTAAGGTCGTGATGGTAATACGTTTTCGCCCGTCCAAACTTTACGCTTTCGTCCGTCTGCCAGTTGCGTCTCGCCAGAAAATTTCGTTCAGATAGGAAGATTTCTTTTACCAAATCCGATCCCACCACATAGAAAAACACCACACGTACCTCCGAAACAGAGTTCGATTCGAACCAATAAACCGTAGCTTGATAGGCATTGGCCGGCTGCAACCGCACGTACGTTTCTCTACATATTCGTATCTATATATTTGCTCGGTCGTCATCGAATCGCCAACACGACAAGGCTGTCCCAATAAATTCTACTCGCATGACACATTCCATCGCCACGTTGGAGGCACATAGGCGCATCACCTCCAATGCCACGAATCCTTTTGAGAGGAGGGTTGAGAATCCCGATTGCCTCTCACAAAACCTGTTCATTCTCTGTTCGATATGCACCGCCAAACAATAGCATGACGGTGCTGGTGGAGGATAACCACGCCATGGATGGTACGGCTCAACTGTACGCGACAAGAGCTAGGACTTGCCCAAAGACGAAGGTCATGGCTGCATCGTGATCGCTGCCTGGACCTTACCTCCGCCGCAGGCTGCGAGACTGTGCTGCTGGCCTAAGTCGAGCGTCCTTGCTTGCCACCCACAAAGTTTGTTCGTCAACCTGCAGGCATACGCCGTCGCTTGTCGCTGATGGCCTAAAAAATTATAAAGCAGCAGAGTAGTTCCATGCTGTTCCGTTCGGATTGTCTCGAAACAGTCATGAGGAACCTGCCCTCCTGGTCCATGCTGACGGGAATGGAGCAAGGGAAGGAGTAGAGGAGTTTCATCGCGTTAAGTAAGCAACAAAATCTCGCTTGCAGGTCAAAGCATTGTATGAAGTCTGTGAAAACCTCAAGTTGAGAATGTATGGCAAGAAGATGTGCACGATATTCCCAAGAAGAAGAAGCGGTGAGATTTGACTACACAATCAGTAGTTAGATACTATAAAGGAGAACACAGCTTTACAAACAACATGGAAGGAACATTTATACTACAGCCAAACGAAAGATATTTTTTCTAAACCAGAAACAAAAGATATCAGGTCTTAGCTTGTAATCCAAGCAGGGAAGACGTTTATAGTTTTACAGGTACAGAAAATTAATCTCATTAGATAGTGTGTAAGTCGCTTATTTTGAAAAATATTTCAAATGGAGAAAGTACAAATTAAATAAGACTTCAACGTATAAACTCGACGTAATAGTTTGACATAAGCATGTTTTAATTCGGGAGCTCAATGAAGCAGTTTGACGCAAAACATGATATTTTTTTTGCGAATCAGAGAGCTTTATATATTAATCGACATGATTACAATCACTCCGAAGAGTATCGGCAAGAAAAAGTGGGCTATAGTTCATTCACAGGCATCTCCTCCTATCACCACTAGCTTGTGCATATAAATGAGTACCATTATTAGCATCGCGCCCAACAAAAGAAATGCAAAAGCTAGAGAAAGCTCTCCTAAGATCTCTAATTTCCTAACAAATTGGCAGCAGCTCTGATCTATTCTCACCAATAGCGTTACAAAGATCAACTACTCCCTCTGACCCATATTATCTTTCGCAAATACAGATGTATCTAGACATATTTTAGTGCTAGATACATCAACATTTACGAAAGATAATATGGATCGGAGGGAGTACCTCTCTGGCATCGTTTTCAAGAATAACATAAATGTACCCTTTATCTCTGGCCATGATTGCACCATCTCGAATCGCTAGCATCTACATAATCCGAGCACCGGCAAACTGCTCATGCCACATTGCTTGGGCTCTTAGGAGAGTTCCTTGATTATCTCGCACCATCAGCCATGTACTTCCCGATGTAGTTTCCCAGATAAAACTGGCATCAATATTAATTTTGATTACTCCAGGATCAGGTGGCTTCCAGCGATCATTTCTTCTATGCTATTTCTTGGTCTTTTCTTTTCCCAAACATGATCTTTTTATAGAAGTATACAAATGATGTTTTTTAAATTTATTTGATATACCCGTAGCAACGCACGGGTATTGTGCTAGTATATCTATTATATAATTAAAACAACTAACAATCAACGTCTAAGATTTAACGTGAGGCAACGCTAGAAAGGAACGGCAAAGATTTAAAAGAAGGTTAAAGAGGATTCACGTCTATGACGGTGGTTACGTACATTGGCGGACCCAGCATCCCTATTGCCCAGGCAGCTGCCCGGGCTTTCGGCCGGCCGCGTAGTGTATTTAAATACATGTTTAACAAAAAATTAGTACTCTAAGCCTTTAAATGTATTGTTTGCCCGGGCTTTGAATTTTTCTTGGGTCCGCTTATGGTTACGTACACACGTAGAACTCTACATCTGATAGGAGGGATAGGGATAATAAGAGTCCTAAATAGCAACCATAAGACGATCCATTTTTCTTTTCCACATTGACAAGACGGGGCGCGGCGATCTCCCATCCTAGGGTTGCGGCAGACATCTTCCGTCCTAGGGTTGCGGCAGAGATCGTAGAAGAGGCAATCGGCCTGGAGCAGTCGACTAGGCGATGTCCTCCACACCAGCTTGCCGTCGTACCAAGGGTGTCAGCCATGACGACGAGATGGAGAGCGGCGGTCTCCTGTCTTAGGCTGGCAGCAAGCATCGAACTGGAGGCCGTCGGCCCGGAGCAGTCGAGCACGCGATGGAAGATCATAGATTTGTTGTATGGGCAGCGGGCGGCGGTCACATAGGCTGATAGGCGTCGATCGGCTCTTGTGCTCTATTCATGGTGGTACTCCGCATCAAATTTAACGTGTTTATCCAGAACTTCTAATCCAGCTAACTAAGAGGGTTCGCATGCTCCGTGGCATCACAGCTCCATCGCGTCTCTGATCCGCCTTCCATCGTCAATATGTTTTCTCCGGCCAGCCAGCCTCAAACGCCATTGTCATCACAGCCGAAGTAGGCGTTCTCTTCTTCAGCACCAGCTCTGATCCTCATATGGGCACCTTTCCGCCGTCTCCGGTGATCAGCAGCGGATGGAAGTAAAACAGGACAGCCATGACAGGTTTTCCATGGCTGCATGTAACCCATGGTTTGGGACAAGTGTTACGCTGGCAGAGGATAATACAGTATCATGCTTCACCTACAGAGAAAATGTAGCTAAGCAGTAAGCACCAACAAGAGCTGTGCAATGATCTGAAAGCTGAAGAACAAACTCATCGATGCAGTCTGGGACAGGAGGGTAAGATACTCAGATATTTCCAAGCAGGCAAGACTTACTCACATCTTTAAGCATACTACATATCCATATGCGTATTACAGAGAGCATGCATGTGTTCCATTAATAAGTTAATTATTTAATGAATAAATCAATATACAAATAGCGATAGATTCACCATAAATGTATAGACTTCAATTGGTAGTATTTTATGGCAACCAATGGGAAAAATAATTACTATCCTGATGAAGCATTATATCTTGGCTTGCAGAAAGTATTATAAATGTCCATAGAGAAGGTACCACAAACATCAAATTTTCTTAAGAGGCTGTAGAAACTTAATTATATAATTGAAGGCACTTAAATTAATCGTCTAAAAGGGGGCAATTCATGTTTGCTCTTTGGTCAGAACAATTTTAGGCATTTTTAAATTTAATCATGGCATGATGGGGACCTCTCTAAATTTTCTAATAGTCTTATATATTAATGAAGTTTGACACAAACAAATTTTAGCTTCTATGATTTTCAGAATATGTAGCTAGCCACGCAGGAGCGTAGGCTAATTACCAAGAGTGCCAAGTGATCGCTTAAAAATAATATTATCACAAAAAGTCAAAGCAATTAGGCCATGGGAACAAGCGCAGATACAAAAGAATTTTTGTGCGGGTCGGTTTCCTTTGAGGATTTAATTTTTTGTAGTATTTTACTAAATAAATAAAATATGGCATTTTGTATTAAAAATTTGTGCGGTCTCATAACTGCCTTTGTTGAGAGAAAAGTAAACTGAGTATAGTGTATATATGTAAGCAAAATAGCCTCCTACCACCGGTGGTAGCTATGCACCCACCATCCACCATTAGATCCTCTATAGGGAGCATGACTTTTCCTACCAAGAGAACAAGATTTAACAGAAGAGAAAGCAACGGCGTTTGCATGCATATCCCCATCTCTCACCACCTCTCAACACAGCCACCCTAACACACGACACCATGCAACCTATTGGATTATCCACCCAAACTAACCACACACACACACCTACTACACCATCCACTCAACCCATCCATCCAAAGCCACCACACCATGGAACCATACAAACAAACCATCTCATCTCACCACTCCCATTGTGTACTCATAGCTGCCGTCTCCTATTCTATTTAGCATTTCCCTGATACATAATCGTTTTCATACCATAGCATTTCCCTGAAAAAAACCCTACCCGTCTTGTGGGTTATCACCATCCATTGCCACAGCTCGCCAGAGAAGGAGAGATTATAGCCGAACAGTATAGTGATGAGCAGGCGGAGCTGGGCGATGCAAGTTAGGATTTCTGTCCGGCCTCCCGCTGCTCCACTCTCGCATTGTCATCTCTATATGTAGTGGCAGCAGCGAGATAATGGCGGGAAAAGGAAGACCATAACATTCGCGCCAACAAAATAAATCCCGCCAAAACTACAGATATGGCTTAGCAAGATGGCTATATCACATGGCATGCCTAGGTGGTTACTTTGTTAGGAGAGTGTGCAAGGAAAATAGGCATGGCATTCCCGAAATCACCACCTGCTCGGTTAGGAAAACATGCAAGGCAACTCGGCAGGTTACTTGGTTAGGAGAGTGTGCAAGGCAACTAGGTATGGCATGTCCGAAATCTCCACCTGCCCGGTTAGGAAAATGTGCATGGCAACTCGGCATGGCATGTCCCAAATCACCACCTGCTCTAGCCATCCACGGTTGCCATCCTAAGTACCAATTCAGAAGTACCATATGCATGCAACAAATGGAAGCATTTCATTCGTTATCACCATCATCTCCTGCTCTCTACATCGCATGCGGTAGGAATATCATGCTCACACAATCCAAGGACTATGCATGCATGCATAGCTACCACCGGTGGTAGCAAATCCGCGTTGATATATGTAATTGCTTGGTTTTTTGTATTTTGTAAATAACTTTGTTTGATTTATAATAAAAAAATTGTTGTGGGCCTTTTTGCCTCACAATTCTGGGTCAAAAAAGAAAAACTAGATTGAGTAACGTGTTAAAATGGAACACTAAGAATTTGCTTTAGAAACCATTGGCCTGGTGCACTTGGATCTATCAAAGGCAAGATACTTACCAACATAAAAATGTGCATATGTAAGATTTCTTGAATATTTGAGTATCGTTTCCTGTGACATACACACAGAATAAAAATAGTAAATCTAGCCGCGCAATTTGCATAGGCCACTCAGCTAGTTTTTATGATGATACTTGTTGTTTATGGTCTTACCTACAAGTTGTATACACATATTGTTGTCCGGAACCCGAGGCCCCAAAGTGACAGAAATTGGGATAACCGGAGGGGATGGCTATGATGTGAGGATCACATGTGTTCACCCAGTGCTAATGCTTTGCTCTAGTACTTTATTAAAAGGAGAACCTTAATTACCAGTAGTTTCCCTTGAGGCCCTGCTGCAACAGGCTGGTAGGACAAAAGATGTTGTGCAAGTTTCTCATTGCGAGCACGTACGACTATATACGGAACACATGCCTATGATTGTTAGTACTAGGATGCTTTATCATTATTTATCTGCAATGCCCATGTCTCACTGATTTCATGAATTATCTTATCCATGCAACGCCCGTACATCCATCCCTATGCCTACAGTATCTCATCCCGCTGTTTACTATTGCTACTATTACCGCTTTTATTTTACTACTGCTGTTACTGTTTCACTACTACCACCACTATAAAACTGTTGCTACTGATAAACCGCTGCGAGCAAGTCTGTTTCCAGGTACAGCTGAATTGACAACTTATCTGTTAAGGCTTATAAATATTCTTTGGCTCCCCTTGTGTCGAATCAATAAATTTGGGTTTTACTTCCCTCGAAGACTGTTGCGATCCCCTATACTTGTGGGTCATCAGTCTTCAAAGGTATGAACACCACCGCTGCTCAGTTACCTTACAGTTGTGTAGAATAGATCATGGGTTAAGGGTTTGTAGGAATTTTTTGTTTTCTGCACCGAACCCCAACAGTGGCATCAGAGCCGATCTATGCATCGTTGTGTTGGTACAGTTAGAATGCATTGAGGATGCGAGCATTGATTTTCTCATTGTTACCCTTTTATTTGCATCTGTTCATATCTGTGGCACTGTTGGATTGCAAGTGGCCTCACGGTCGACCTTACGCTTTAGCGAGATTGGTTCCACAATTGACGTACGACTTGCATTGTACACGTGGCTTAGGCGAGGGGTCAGTTTGTCCTCTTTAGTGAATATGATTCTGTTGGGATTCGGTGCAGAAAACAATTTTTTTTCCTACAAACCCATAGCCCATGATCTGTTCTACGCAGCTGTAAGGTAACAGAGTAGTGGTGGCATTCATAACTTTGAAGACCGAGAGCGGGGATTACGTACCCGCACAAACCTTGACGACGAAGACTGTCGAAGCCGACATCAAGGTCATGTAGTCGTACAGCTCGACAAAGACAAGCGCCACAAGAGCAGTGCCTTCGAGGGTTTACACATGTACGGTGTATAGACGTCATCCGGGCTCCGGTCCAGCGAAGTAGCGAATAAAGAAGGACTCGAAATGGAAATCCGGCAGCGCGACGATGTCCGACACATGGAGTTTCCTCTAACTCGTGGGCACGGCTCCAAATGTGGGAGCTAGGCCAGAGAGAAGAGAGGATAGGAGATGGGATGAATGAGCGAAGGGTTCCGGGAGGGTTTATATAGGCGGAGGGGGTAGGTGGTCGCTGGCCCTAGGAAACCCTTGGGCGCCACCCGCCCCGCTTTGGCTATCGCCGGCCCTAGGGGAAACCCTAGGCGCCGGGCTCCTAGGGCCTACCCCCAGATGGGCTGCCAATTGGTGGCCCATTAGGGGGTTAGCCTTTTTCTTTTTCTTTTATTAATTAAATAATTAATTCTCTTTTAGTATTTAATTACTTTAATTAAATACTAAACCCATTAATTAACAACTAGTCATGAACCCGTGCACCTGCACATGCTAGAGACTTTTATTTTTCTTTCATTACAGTGCTTTCAACAAAGATAATAATAATGGCTTCATTGTTTTAACATTACATTAGTACCACATGAGCCTTTGTGTTTTCAAAAGTGAAATAATTGAGACAAAATTTGAATACACGACTTGGTTCTATTGAGATATGAAGTACAACAACTATGTGAATATGCAACCCAATCATTGATTTATTTGCTAAATTTTATCTTAAATGTTATTTTCATTTGGGTTTAGATTCCATATTGAACTAATAGATTTGATTTACTAACAATGTCATATGCAATCTCATTTATTAGCTAAAATTGAGAACCACTAAGTAAAGTAGCCTTTTTGTCAAGCTAACATATGATTGAAGGCCCGCCCGCCGGCACAGCAGAGTGAATTGCATTTTATAACTTTGATAAAGAAAGCTTCACTGTGATGTAGGAAACTGTGAGATTCGTGCGACAGATATGGCTCCTTTTGCCGTTTCCAAACCCTTAAGTAAATAACATTAAATATTCCTCATATGAAAAGGAACCTTATAATTGCATATCTATTTAAAGTCCACTGTCGCAGAGAAACTTTAAATGGCCACTAGTTGAATGTCCGTGCATTGCTACGGCTCTTATTTTTCTGACACATTGATTTATAAAGACGAATATTTATATATACATGGCTAGAAAAATATATCGACATCCTAGTTGGTTTATAGTGATGCATGAGCATCATTTAGGTAGAATTGAATTCTTTGTAATTTTAAATACATATTACAGATCTATGTCCCAAATGGATAATTTACTTACTTTCTCACGATGACTAATTTACAGATCTATGCCCAATTGTCACATTGCTATAACTCAAGCGACAACTAAACAAGGAATAGGTAACATAAAGCAAATGGAATAAGAAATCAGTAATCACCATGCAATTGACAGAATACACAATTGTTATTTTTATGTTTATTACTTCTAATTAGGGTTTCCCCTTCCCACTACCCTTCCGCATATCGGGGGAAACCCTAGGATTTGTCCGGGCATCAACGTCGTCATTGTCGCATCCCTTCTTGAGGTGTTGCTTGGGTATGTGATACGTCTCAAACGTATCTATAATTTTTGATGCTCCATGCTTGTTTATGCACCATTTGCTTTGTGTTTTGTTTACACTTCGTGGCGTTTTTATGCATTTTCCAGAACTAACCTATTAACAAGATGCCATAGTGCCAGTTCCCTGTTTTCTGCTATTTTGTGTTTCAGAAAAGTTAGATAGGAAATATTCTCGGAATTGGACGAAACAAAAGCTGAAGTCCCCAATTACCTGACATGAAGACCAAGTCCAAAGAAGAGCAGGAGATGGACCAGGGGCCGGCCACACCTAGTGGTGGCACTGGCCACCCCTAGGCCGCGCCACCAGGGGGTGTGACCGCCTGGTCCACCTTCTGACATCGCCCTTCCACCTATTTAATCCCCTCGACGGGAAAACCCTAGGGCCCGAACTCTTTTCTAGAAAACATACTACAAGCCGCCGCTGTCGTTGACGTGAGATCGGGAGGGTCCAGAAGCTCTTCCCAGCACCCTACCGGAGAGGGGAATCACCACCGGAGACCTTCTTCGTCACCATGCCTGCCTCCGGAGTGATGTGTGAGTAGTCTACCTTGGACTACAGGTCCATAGCAGTAGCTAGATAGATGTGTTCTCCTCCATGTGCTTCACGTTTAGATCTTGTGAGCTGTCTATCATGATCAAGATCATCGTTATGTAATTCTAAATGTTTTGCTTGTTGGGATCCGATGAATATTGAGTACTATGTCATGTTGATTTTGTGATTTATCATCTCTATGTTGTTTATGATCTTGCATGCTCTCCATTGCTAGTAGATATCTTGGCCGAGTAGATGCTAGTGACTCCAAGAGGGAGTGTTTATGCTCGATAGTTGGTTCATGCCTCTGGTAATCTAGGAGAGTGACAATAACTTTTAAGGTTGTAGATGTGCTGTTGTTACTAGGGAGAAAACAACAATCTTGTGTTCAAGGACATTTGTATTGTTTACATTACACGCTTTGCTTAAGGCAATAATCTGTTGCTTGCAACTTAATACCCAACGGTTGTTCGGATGATATTCGGCGGGTGGATTATTAGTCATAGATGCAGTTGGATTATGGTCTATGTATTATGTTGTAATGCCCAAGTGAATCTCATAGTGATCTTCATGACATGTACATGCATTGCTTGCATTCTTTATTCTATCAATTGCCCAACTATAATTTGTTTACCCAGCATGTTATTTATCTTTATGGAGAGACACCTCTAGTGAACTATGGACTCCGGTCCATTCTTTTACATTCATATTACCGTTTACTTTCTACAAGCATTATTTACTTTCTTGAAACAAATATCTTTTACCACACGATACGTTTAATCCTTTGTTTACAGCAAACCGGTGAGATTGACAACCTCACTGCAAGTTGGGGCAAAGTACTTTGGTTGTGTTGTGTGCAGGTTCCACGTTGTTGCTGGCGCCAAAGCTACGCCCAGATAGGCGCCATAAACAAATTGTCAGGAGCCATCGCCAAGCCAGCTAGCATCAACCTTCAGAAGTGGTTTCTTTCTCCTACTGGTTTGATTAAACCTTGGTTTCATACTGAGCGAAAACTTGCCACTGTGCTCATCATACCTTCCTCTTGGGGTTACCAATTGGGCGGCTAGCACCGTGATCAATCAAGCTTTTTCTAGCGCTATCGCCGGGGAGAAAGAGGATTTCTACAAGGAAAGTCTCTCGCTACCAATCTTTTACTTTGTTATTGCTTTGCTTACTTTCTTTACTTTATTTTTGCTTGCATATTTTTATCAAAAATACGAAAAAATTAGTTTCTTTTATAGTTGGTATTTCGTTACTTTTACTTTTAGTTCATAATGTTGTTCCCTAAATACGTTTTGGAAGATCTATCAATAGGTAGCGGTTCTATAATTGGGAAAGATAACATCGAGGAGTTCTTTAATCATGTCAGTAAGCACAAAGATGTTGATTATAGATCTTTAGCTGAACTTGCTCCTAGTTATGAAGTTGTTGCTGCTTACTTAGTTCACATGTTGGAGGCTAGGTTTGTTAACCTTACTCCTTTTATGCAGCAAATGTTTCTTAAGCTTCATGATATCGAAGACTCTGAAAAGAGAAATTTTATTCTAGCAACTTTGCGTAAAGAATTTAGAGATGTTGTTATAGAAACCAGGATTTTTTTTGCTCATTTTAATATGCTTGGCTCACGTGTAGATGTTGTTGGTACAAATAAGGAGGAAATCAACGTACAATACCTTTCAAACTTGTAGGAATGCATGAAGCTTTGGAAAAGAATTTTGATTGGATTGTTCCTGAAAACCCTTTTGATGAAAGTAGTGATCCCAAGAGTGTTCATAGAGGATCTTCTAAAACTCATTTGGATAAAATACAATTCCTTGTTTAAAATACTTCTACAATTGATCTAAATGCTCCTTCTCTTGAAAATACTTGATTCCTACTTTTTGCGCCTAGCTCAAAGGCGTTAAATAAAAGCACTCTTGGGAGATAACCCAATGATTTCTTTTCAGTACTTTTTCTTTTTGTTGAGTCTTGAAAGTTATTACTACTGTAATGACCTCTCCTTATCTTTTTTATTGCGTTTTTGTGCCAAGAAGAACCTATAATTGGAGGAAGGTAAGATTTGGGGAAGTTGCTGTCTTGAAATAGATTTCTGCACTGTACCGTAAAAATTCATGAAAATTCTCAGAACATCTTTTTGATCTGCGATTTCTTGTGCACATGCCCCAGGTTATTGTCTAACTTTCATTAGTTTGCACTTTTCTATTTGAGCAACAGAAGATTTTCAAAAATATCAATCTTTACCAGCTATTCTGTTCTGATAGATTTCTGCCACTATTTGCGTTTGCCTCTTGATCTCTTTCTTTTTGAGTTCTTTTGATCACGGAACTTTTGGGAAAATTTGCTACAGTAGCTTATGTTTTAATGGGTGCTAACCAAAGAGTGGATTTACTATCTTGCATACACTAATGTTGCTAATAAGAATTGTGTGAAGTTTTGTATGAAGGAAGTTTTCAAGTGTAGGGAAAGGAGAATAATGAAATGAGATGAAGTATGGACAAAAGCTCAAGCTTGGGGATGCCCATGTCACCCCAAGAAATATCCAAGAAGTACAAGCGTCAAAGCTTGGGGATTCCCCGAGGCACCCCTTCTTCATCGACAAAATATCAGGTCATCTTTCAAGACACTATATTTTTATTGCTTCGTATGCTATGCGTTTTTCTTGGAGCGTCTTTATTTTTGCTTTTAGTTTTCTTTTGTTTTGTTTGCTGCAATAAATGGTTGGACCCCAACATATTTCTCTTGGAGAAGACACACTCTGTTTTCATTGCCTAGAACACTCTAGTTTTCACTTTTATTGTTTAACTTGTTGTTCAGAACTTGTTAGTTATTTGTAGGTAGATGTGTTTAGACCTCTGGTCTATGTTGATTTTCATCTTTAAGAGTTGTTTCAAAAAGGTTGATTGGTGTTGGAAAACAGAAAAAAGTTTCATGCTTATAGTGGTACAAATGGGAGCTTGTTTAGACTGTGGCTTAGACTTTTGCATGTCATGCTTGATGTTATTTTGATTATATGCTTAGTAGTTTTTGCTGTAGCATGACTTGACTCAAATGACTGAGATTGCTTAATGTGCCTTTGAAAGAATCATGCATTGTTTTTATTATATGGGAGCATATTATTGTGGTATTCTCCTTTGATGCTTTATTTGGGTTGACTTGGCGCATGCTCACACCATGTTTGACTACAAACCAGTCGCCTCAAGCCTCTATGATCATTTGGTTTTTGACTTGTGATACCATTTTATGCTTTGGTTAATAATGTTTTGTCGCTATGATGATTATGGCCGTTATTGCTCTCTTAGTTGGTTGCTCCCAGTCTTTTGCTAGTCTTCATCTGTACTGAGAGGGAATACTTCTCGTGCATCCAACTACCAAAAACCAAGTTATTTCAAACAATCCACTATAAATTTCTATGCATGGTATTTTCAAGCCATGCCAAGTTAATTTCCATGTGCTACCTTTCAAAAAAACCCTTCAAAATACTTCTCATTTTGTTACACTGTTTCCAGCTCATGAGGATGTAGTGGTCGGATTTGCTATCTTCCATATTGTAACCTTTTAAAAAAAGAAAAAAGAAAAGAAAAGAAAAAAAGACACTCCTCCATGGTATGTGAAAGTTGGTGGGCACCCGAAGGATTTGGTTAGCCATGGTTTGTGAAAAGAAAAGTGGGGAGGAGTGCCAAGCTTTATAAAAGACCACAAATGTGCCGATTTCTCTCAACTTGTTTGGTATGGAAGATAGCAAGAACCCCATTGGCAGTCGTTGACAAAGAACAACCACCTCTCAAAACAATTTTTATCTCTTTTTTACAAATGAAAAGCTCTAGCACATGCTAAGTCCCTGCTTCCCTCTACGAAGGGCCTTTCTTTTACTTTTATGTTGAGTCTTCACCTTCTACCTTTATGCACCATCTAAGAGAGCATAGTTGTCATTCTGAGTATAATGTGCATGGTCACAAATTTTTTTATTGATTGATTCATGATTATGGTTTTGCTTGTTCTCAAATTATTTGTATCTAGTCACCCTCTCAAACTTGAAGGTGTCCTATGCATTTATGTTTTGCTACTCCATGAGGGACAAGCTGAATACCACTTTACTATGTTTTTCTATATGCTCGAAACAAACAATTGACTTTCAATGTATTATTACTCATGATCTTTTGTTTGTGCTACTTTTCATGTTATAACATGGTTGCTAAGTTCTATTATCAAGATTATATCTTTTATGCCCATGTTTAGAGTACTTTGATCTCAGCACTCAATGCTTTACATCATTTTGATCAAGATTGTGTTGGTGCATGTCACCTCAAAAATTACTGTTTTGTTATCACTTACCTACTCAAGGACGAGCAGGAGTTAAGCTTGGGGATGCTTGATATGTCTCAAATGTATCTATAATTTTTTATGCTCCATGCTTGTTTATGCGCCATTTCCTTTGTGTTTTGTTTACACTTCGTGGCATTTTTATGCATTTTTTGGAACTAACCTATTAACAAGATGCCACAATGCCAGTTCCCCGTTTTCTGCTATTTTGTGTTTTAGAAAAGTTACATAGGAAATATTCTTGGAATTGGATGAAACAAAAGCTAAAGTCCCTAATTACCTGACACGAAGACGGAGTTCAAAGGAGAGCAGGAGACGGACCAGGGGCCAACTGTAACACCCCACTTTTTGTAACCCTGTTTAGGTAGTGTTTAGTGAGCCAAAATTGAGGGCCAACAAAAACTTTTTGAGCAAACCTCTGGAAGTGCTGCTTCTTGCTTGTTTGTCTTGGGTGCTATGTTAATGATTTCTTCTTGAGTTGCTTATTGAACACCTTTGTGAACCAACACCACCCTTGTGCCCTTGTGATCATGCTCTTATTTATGCTTCTAGCTATTTTCCAAAACCATTATCTTGGCAAACTCTCCTTTTTATTCAAATTATTTTTTTATTTATCCAAATAAGCGCCAAGATTTATTTTTGAGACAAAGCTTTTATCAAAACTAAGTATTTACAAAATTATCTCGACCTACAAAGTAGAGTGGTCCCACTACTTTACAAACTTTTATTTTGTTGATATTTATAAAAGGATTTCAAACACCTTTGAGAAGATTTTACAAAGGAGATATTTATGTCTCCATTTGTTTCTAAAACTATCTACCAAAGTCTTACTCCTTTATTTGAAACTCTTCTCTACTTGACCTGGGCATGATCATTGAGTACTGGTTCAATCATTGTTTCTGATAATGCTAGATTAGCTGCAACTGATTGACCTTGTGTGGTGAGTTGACTTTGTGTGACCATTTGACTTTGATGAGTTGCTTGTGTGTGCATATACTCCTCACATAGGCCTGTGGCCTAACCTTTTCAAATCTCATCAATTTATATTTTGTCCCATGTAAGTTGTTTCCACTCTATCTTTCAAATCAAACCTATCTGGTTATTTTCGTCTCAATCCTGAATCCCTAACTCTAATACCTTAGTCTTATTATGAGACATTAGGAGCACCATTTTGAGAAATCTTAAAACTAATCAAACAAGCCCAAGGAAGGCACCCATGGTGTTATTTGAATCATTTTCATCCAACCATAAGAAGGTTTCACTCCAATCTAGAAAAATCCTCTCTTACAGACATTTCATCAAACACCTAGAGTGCAGACTATCTTCATGTCTGTTAACAGATTCAATTATCCAACACATATATTAAGCTCATCCATTCTATCCATGGCAATGTACCTTCCTAGAACTCATAATTGGCATGTGTTCTTCCATTCATTCCATTGCCACCTGGTCATTTGAAGTCATTTGCTACTTGTTCTAATCCTGTTTCTGACCCTAATCAAACCACTGACCATTTGACTATTATCATGTGCACTTTTGCTCACACTTCTAGAATTCGAAATAAATGGTTCAGAGACCATTCTTTGACCTATTCTCCTTCCTCTTGATCTACTCTAACTATCTATGCACTTTCATGTGCATCTTGACGTATGTCTCCTATTTATATGACTAGGTTTTGAACCCTAGTCAAAAACTAATTTCACCTTCTAGTTTTCCTTGACCCTCTTGATAATTAATCAACACTCATCATAAAATCTCTCCATAAATTCATTTCCTCTCTTCTAGCATTTGGAAATGTTATTCTTGCAAAATATCACTTTTCCTCCATCAAGACTAACTATTTCTCTATTACATCTTTCTTGCTTAACAAAATGCATATGATTGGTAGCTATGTTATTTCATGCATATTTTCTTCTCATCAAGCATTTTATAATCTCCTACCATGTTCTCTTATTCCTATAGGACCCTTTGGACTCAAAAACCCTAGTGGTGCATCTCCACATTTTCAAAATCTTGTCTCAAGTAGAATAGGGCAATGTTATCAGATTGCACTTTTTGCAATTCTTTTTAACCACATCCCATTGTTGTTTCAGCAAGATTAGGGCATGTTCGTGATCCTCAAGACTTCTACTCCTAGTGCCAGCAAGGTTTTATCAAAATGGTTTCCCCTAGCTTGCTTGTTCAAGGCTGTTTTGAGGTCTAGCTAATAATAGCAAAATTAGGTCATTTTCTGTTAAAAGATTCCGACTTTGGAACCTCACCATTTGTATCTACAATTCAGTTTTTGCCCAAACTTTTGTACCAATCTCATCTACATGACCTCTACTAACTAACCCTACCTTTTCCCTAGCATTTAGAAGCCATCTAACCACTAGTTCAAGCAAGGTTTGTGAGCACCACAGAATTCTGTTTTGGCACTGTTAAAAAGTTGATACTTTGGCAGTTTGTGTTAAGAAACCCCTCCTGCACCCTTGGCCATGGACTACATTTTGTTGTGCACCTAAACCAGTACTTTTAACCCCCACAAACCATTCTCAATTTGGAGCAACCTAGCTTGTTCAAATATTGGTGTTCTGAACCCTATGCAATGTTCTGCCTATAGACCATTTTCCATCATCAAAACCATTCTAAATCTTTCCCAATTAGCCAACCCTTACCCTAACCACCCCTGCAGACCCACCCCCAACCTCTGGTCGAATTCCACTGTAGCAGCACCCACATCTCCTTGTCCCCTAGTGCTTGGAAGGAGAAGGAGAGGAGAAAGGTCAAGATTTTTGCCATCAATAAAATAGTGTGCTGCAGCCTCACCCTCTGCTCATAGCCGACCAGGACACCCTATCAGACCCACTCTTATCCTCTCCACCGTCCTCCTAGACCAACCAGAGCCTCTCCCTGGGCCCCACCATGCCAAACCGACCTACACACTTCTCCTCTGGTTATAAGGCATCCGACCCCCACAGCCCCTTTCTGGACGCTCATTTCACTCCCTCACCCCTCTCTCTCTAACCCAGTATCCCCAGTATTTTCTCCTCCGTCTCTGCTGGCCGTGGAGAAGGAGAAAACGCCCTCACGATCTGCAGAGAAGAGGAGGACCTCGTCGTTGCTTTAGACCCTCTCTGGCCCCTTTCTTTGCATGAATAGGCCTCTAGCATCCTAAGGAACCTAACCCTACCCTCTATCTTGATCCAGGAGCACAGGAGCTGGGACCTCGTCGAGCATCTGGTTCGGCCGTCCCCATCGCGGGCGCGCGCGATCCATCCCTGCGACCAGATCGGCCGTGCCGCCCCTCGTTCAGATCGCCGGAGTCCGCCGCGTCGCCCCGTCTCGTCCTCGTCGCCGGGGAAAGCCCCCAGGTGAGCCCCCGCACCCCGCCTGGCCGCGCTAGGGTTTCATCCCTGCTTCCCGTGGCCAGAGGAGGAAGACAACTGTCGACCGTCGATGTCGACTTAATCAGACGGCCGACATCGCCAGATACCTCTTCGGCCTCCCGCGCTGGCTGACCAGCGGGGCCCAGCTGTCGGCGCAGTTTAAATCGCCAGCCCGCGCGCTGTATTCGGAAACGGGCCAGAAATCCAGCGGATTGGCCCAGCCCGAGCAGATCTGGCCCGCGCAACGTTTTTTTTAGAAAAATCCTGTTAACTATTTTCTAGATCTGCAAACTTTGATAAATCATAGAATATTCTCTGATTATGCAAAGTGAATGAATCAAGTTTCTGTGGACTCCTTGTTAAAATATCTATCCAATGGCACTTGCCCCATTCCATTTGGGCCCCTATAGAAATACTTGTTTTTAGCCTTGCAAAACAAGCACCTTTTTGTCAAAATTGCAAATCTAGAAGTTCTATAACTTGAAATGCTTTGCTTCCAATTTATAGAGGTGCCCTTAGGTGTTTACTTGCATGACAAACTAAGTTTGGTATTTTAGGACACATATATCTGCAGTGGTATTTAATTTGGCAAATAGTTTAATTAGTATAGTTTAATTTCTCACTTGCTGTAGGATAGGAGTTTATGAGTGAAACCAATTTCTAGAGTTAGCTTATAATGATGTCTTGCTTGATTCACTGGTTTTGCTATTTTAGGACTGGTAATCTTGCAGTAGTAATTAAAATGGCATAGTGTGTAATTAATTTTAGGAAAATCATCACTTGCAGTAGAATTAGAATTTGGTGTTGAATCCAACTTTGTTGGATCATGCCCTTGAAGAGCTTTCCAGAGCACTTTACCTCATATTTTTCTGAGATTCAGAGAATATATGGAGATTATTTTGGTGCCCTAGTGTTATTCTCCTATTGATAAATTCATAGGAAATAAACCACACCTTGTTTTTCAGTAAATCCAACTTTAGTAGTTTCTTAAGATTGTTGTCAACCTGCAATGTTGGTTGATGTGCTGGTTGTGTCACTGAATGCATGCATGCCTGTTTGGTTGCTAAGTGGTGGTGCTCACATCAACCTAAGAAACCCTAGTTTCTAGTAGGCTTAACTTGTTAATTAAGAACCTTTAAAACTTGGTTTGTTTTCTAAACTTGTTTGCTTCTGATACTCTTTGATAAGATGGTATGAGTGCTGAAATGCTTGTGGCTTGTGTATGCATGTATTTTTATTGTGTGCTTTTATTTTATTTTTCCGGCGATAGAGTCGAACGAGGAGTGTACCGAAGGAGGTGAAGTGTACGAGTATCAGGAAGAGGAGGATCAGGGACAAGCCAACCAAGGCAAGCCATCTAACTTGATGCATATCTGAACCCTAATTACACATTAGCATGTCTCCTATTTTATTAAAGTGCATGGATTTATGTTGCTATAGTTCCTATAGCAATTATATGTTGACTCAGGCTCCGCGAGTCAAGTTGTTATCATCCATCGAGATGACCCCTTTACTACCTATTCCAATACCCCTGAAGTAGTGGCTTGTTGGTTAGCAACAATGCCTTTGATAAACTTTCTAGTGGAGCTAAAACTCTAGGACTGGGAACACTCAACGAAAGTTTTACGAAAATGTTTCCGAAAACCTTGGGGTAGTACTTACCCCACTGAAGTGATTTCAAAAATGGTTTTTAACCAAAATGGAGGACAAGGAGATGGTGGTTTTTATTATGACATTGGTGATCACTAGGCGTTCGCTCAGAACAATTAACCCGTGCAACCACATTACCCTGGGATGGGGCGGGGCTTAGTCCGAAGTTTATCTGCTTTAGTGCGGGGAGCCTCATACTATATACGGGTCTGGAGGACCCCGGAATCCGGATTGCCGCCAGATTATGGGCAATAGTAAATCGGGATCCATCGGGATTTATCCGGCCGGAAGACACTTGGGTTTCTCCCGCCGTGGCACTGGAACTACGCTCGACGGAGGTAGACGGCCAGGGTTTGCCGGGGATGTATACTCCACAGGGTAGGTGCCCGTATTAAGGTGGATAGATGGAAGGCTATGATCGATTATCCGAACCCCGCATACTGGTGTATGATGGTCCGTGGTGGTATCCCGGCGGATTTATCGGATGGTGTGGGTAAAGTGTACAACCTCTGCAGAGTGAAATTCTATTCGAATAGCCGAGTCCTCGGTCATGGACGGTTGGGACGACCGTCGCCTAGCCCAATGTCGGTTTTGTTTTCAAAAGTGGATTTCAGAAAAGTGGAGAAAGGTGCCGGACGGAGTACTCGGAGGGTACTGCCGTGGCACATGCTTGGTTCGGAGTACTTGGAGGGTACTGCCGAAGGTGTGAATTGGTCATGTGTGATTGACCAAGAAATAAATAAGAATGGGGGTCATGTTTGATTGACCCCGGCTCTTCTCTTGAAAATGAGTTCCCCCTTTCCTAGAGCTTTTACTAAAGATGCTTTACAAAGATTCTTCTTTAACAAGGATATAGAGATGTCGTATGACATGCTATATCGACACGAGAAATTGACTAGATAGGAAAAACTAGACTAGAGCCTTTCTTCTTGCTACAGCCAAATTGCATATTTGTCCTCTCCCCTTTAGATGGTTTGCGAGTACAATTCAAATGTACTCACGGCTTTGTCCCTGGCTATTAACTTGGCCAGATTATGAAGGCTATGAAGATGACGGTGAGAAATTCGACGACACCTGCGCGAACTAGGGACGTCTCCCAGTCAGTTGCCTGTAGGGTAGTAGGCATGACGTGGGTCATCAATGCTGCTTGGTATCCGCTGCTTAGTTTTGTAAACATGCCCTGCGTGGCATTGACAGTCTTGGTCATGTGACCAATTGTAAGACTTTATATTCGGTACTGTAATGGATGATGTAACTTTGATATCAGCTCGGTTATGTGGACTCACGACATACTGATCATGGGATCGTGAGTTGTATGCATAACGGGAATTCCGGGTGGTAAACCGGGGTCCCCACAGAGTTGGTATCAGAGCCATCCTGACTGTAGGAGACCTTAGTTAGCACGGGCGTTAGATAGGAAAGTAATATTTTGCTAAAACTATTTGCAATGATTATTTCTTCTAAGTAGCCAATAGTAAGGCTTATACCTTTCTCACCTCTTCAAAACTTCTAATCTTATCTCTCTAGTTTCCAAGGATGTTTGAAGATTATTACTCCATCTGTCTCATCTTCTTCAAAACTACCTCTTGGACGTTATACCCCAACTAGACCTGAAGCTTAGCAATACCCGATGGAGAAAATACTCAGAAGGACGTCTCCAAACCACTCCAGCTGAAAAAGGGAAGAAGAGTTCGAATAAATATTTTGCCTTTGGTTCACACCAATGACTCTGTCAAGATGCTAACCTTGATCCTCCCTGGACTTGCACTTTTGCAGTCGCCAAGGACCAAGTACTTAGATTCTTGACTAGTATTTATTAGGTTTGTCAGGCGTGTATGCCACCAATGGCACACTTCAGCAATCCCTCTGAAGACCTCACAACCTTGTGATGTGATACAAGAAGATTTACAAAACTGCGCTTCCCAAGTCAACATCAACGGCTCAATAACACTGCAACTTCACCACCAACTGCCATCAAGTTTCTGCTAAAGCGAGAGTCAAGGAGAATGAACACATCAACAACTATGACCACCATGACCCTAGGATGAATATGACTAACCCCAAATATCGCGCGTTGTTAGGCATCATGGGTACTTGAAGTACCTTATGTGATTCCTACGATTGTTTGTTGATTGCCTTGTCTGCTCTTGATAGAGTGTGCAATTGTCTGGTGTGTTTCTTAAATGTGTAATTTTACCTTGTGCTTATGCTTGTGGCCTCTCGGCCTTAAACATCATCTTTCGTGTAAAACTCGGTTTAGAAAACCTCTTTAAAAAGTGTTTTCCATCTCATCTGTTTATGTCAGCTCGAGTAGCGTAGATGAGTTAAAAGTAAAGCACTAACCCTAAACTCGAAAATAGTGGAGTATAAATCCTCACGCAACACTTATCCAAGATCCGATGTGGAAATTTTTGCTACGAGCTTCATGCTTCGTCAACACCTCTCTACAACGACACGGAAGCAGAAGATAGACCCGCCTGTACTACAAAGGACTTCTAGGAGACAAAGACATCACTAACCAGGATCGTCTAACCATAATTCTAGATTTTTGCTAACATTGATGATACTCTCTTAGCACCCCCAACGCTTGCTAAACTTCTAACAAGCCGACTAACATTGAGCATTGTAGTATCAAAGACACGCCTAACTTTTGTAGTTCAAGATGTTATTGCTACATGAAGCCCAAAGACTCACGTGCTTGATCTCCACTGATCAAATAAAAGGATGAAGGCTCTCCAAAATCAAGCCATCAATGTCAACTCTGCATTTAGGAGACATCAATGAAGGTAGCAACGAGAAGAAGTGAAGACTTTTCTAACTAACTCTCTAACTTGTTCTAATTTTGACGGGTTAGAGATCAAAACTGACTTATGCCTCGGGAGTAAATCCACCTGACAATTTCTCGGAAGATGAAGTCAACTCAAGGTATCCCAATATACCTCAGGATCCTCAAGGCTACAAGAAGATGGAGAAGCAAGAAGGTCTTCAATAGCCCCCACCAACCCGAAGTCAAGAAGGAATAATCGTTGACTACTGGAAGACACACCCTTAATGGTGCGCCGCCATCTGGAGCGTTTTCAGCTCAAGCTCAAGATGACCCAAAAAAGAACGGTTTCTATTAGGACTAACCTGCGCCTTGGTAATTAGGAAGCGTAGAAGACTAAGTCGACCGATTTGGCGTGCCTATCAAGACCAAAGCGTAACTGCTCTTGTCTACCGTCCTCAGAAGACTTCAAGCTCAAGATTAAAGGTCTACACCAACATCAAGCTTCAAGATGCAACACCAAGACTTGAAGACTCTATCCATATACATGAAGGAAGTGAAAACCCCAAAGCCGCAAGAGCTACCCGAGAATCCTCAACTCTTCAAGACCTCAATCGCGAGTGAAACTCTTCTAACTCTCATAGGATCCTTTTTGACATACTAGATAGCTTGACCCCACTAACCATAAAAAGTGTCTCGGCACGGTCTCGCCAGGATAAATTGGCAACATCAACTCTTCAGCCATCAACTGCAGCAAGTGAAGACGATCTACATCTTCGGCAAGAGCAAGCCGTCGATGCAGCTCGAAGTATCATCAAAAAGTTGGAAGGGCAACCTTTCGAAGTCTAACTCTAACTTAGTCTCATCACCTCTTACTACTACACTTAGGAATCTCGGGACGAGATTCTGTTTAAGGGGGGAAGAGCTGTAACACCCCACTTTTTGTAACCCTGTTTAGGTAGTGTTTAGTGAGCCAAAATTGAGGGCCAACAAAAACTTTTTGAGCAAACCTCTGGAAGTGCTGCTTCTTGCTTGTTTGTCTTGGGTGCTATGTTAATGATTTCTTCTTGAGTTGCTTATTGAACACCTTTGTGAACCAACACCACCCTTGTGCCCTTGTGATCATGCTCTTATTTATGCTTCTAGCTATTTTCCAAAACCATTATCTTGGCAAACTCTCCTTTTTATTCAAATTATTTTTTTATTTATCCAAATAAGCGCCAAGATTTATTTTTGAGACAAAGATTTTATCAAAACTAAGTATTTACAAAATTATCTCGACCTACAAAGTAGAGTGGTCCCACTACTTTACAAACTTTTATTTTGTTGATATTTATAAAAGGATTTCAAACACCTTTGAGAAGATTTTACAAAGGAGATATTTATGTCTCCATTTGTTTCTAAAACTATCTACCAAAGTCTTACTCCTTTATTTGAAACTCTTCTCTACTTGACCTGGGCATGATCATTGAGTACTGGTTCAATCATTGTTTCTGATAATGCTAGATTAGCTGCAACTGATTGACCTTGTGTGGTGAGTTGACTTTGTGTGACCATTTGACTTTGATGAGTTGCTTGTGTGTGCATATACTCCTCACATAGGCCTGTGGCCTAACCTTTTCAAATCTCATCAATTTATATTTTGTCCCATGTAAGTTGTTTCCACTCTATCTTTCAAATCAAACCTATCTGGTTATTTTCGTCTCAATCCTGAATCCCTAACTCTAATACCTTAGTCTTATTATGAGACATTAGGAGCACCATTTTGAGAAATCTTAAAACTAATCAAACAAGCCCAAGGAAGGCACCCATGGTGTTATTTGAATCATTTTCATCCAACCATAAGAAGGTTTCACTCCAATCTAGAAAAATCCTCTCTTACAGACATTTCATCAAACACCTAGAGTGCAGACTATCTTCATGTCTGTTAACAGATTCAATTATCCAACACCTATATTAAGCTCATCCATTCTATCCATGGCAATGTACCTTCCTAGAACTCATAATTGGCATGTGTTCTTCCATTCATTCCATTGCCACCTGGTCATTTGAAGTCATTTGCTACTTGTTCTAATCCTGTTTCTGACCCTAATCAAACCACTGACCATTTGACTATTATCATGTGCACTTTTGCTCACACTTCTAGAATTCGAAATAAATGGTTCAGAGACCATTCTTTGACCTATTCTCCTTCCTCTTGATCTACTCTAACTATCTATGCACTTTCATGTGCATCTTGACGTATGTCTCCTATTTATATGACTAGGTTTTGAACCCTAGTCAAAAACTAATTTCACCTTCTAGTTTTCCTTGACCCTCTTGATAATTAATCAACACTCATCATAAAATCTCTCCATAAATTCATTTCCTCTCTTCTAGCATTTGGAAATGTTATTCTTGCAAAATATCACTTTTCCTCCATCAAGACTAACTATTTCTCTATTACATCTTTCTTGCTTAACAAAATGCATATGATTGGTAGCTATGTTATTTCATGCATCTTTTCTTCTCATCAAGCATTTTATAATCTCCTACCATGTTCTCTTATTCCTATAGGACCCTTTGGACTCAAAAACCCTAGTGGTGCATCTCCACATTTTCAAAATCTTGTCTCAAGTAGAATAGGGCAATGTTATCAGATTGCACTTTTTGCAATTCTTTTTAACCACATCCCATTGTTGTTTCAGCAAGATTAGGGCATGTTCGTGATCCTCAAGACTTCTACTCCTAGTGCCAGCAAGGTTTTATCAAAATGGTTTCCCCTAGCTTGCTTGTTCAAGGCTGTTTTGAGGTCTAGCTAATAATAGCAAAATCTGGCAAAAACTGAGTTTTCTGCCAAGTCATTTTCTGTTAAAAGATTCTGACTTTGGAACCTCACCATTTGTATCTACAATTCAGTTTTTGCCCACACTTTTGTACCAATCTCATCTACATGACCTCTACTAACTAACCCTACCTTTTCCCTAGCATTTAGAAGCCATCTAACCACTAGTTCAAGCAAGGTTTGTGAGCACCACAGAATTCTGTTTTGGCACTGTTAAAAAGTTGATACTTTGGCAGTTTGTGTTAAGAAACCCCTCCTGCACCCTTGGCCATGGACTACATTTTGTTGTGCACCTAAACCAGTACTTTTAACCCCCACAAACCATTCTCAATTTGGAGCAACCTAGCTTGTTCAAATATTGGTGTTCTGAACCCTATGCAATGTTCTGTCTATAGACCATTTTCCATCATCAAAACCATTCTAAATCTTTCCCAATTAGCCAACCCTTACCCTAACCACCCCTACAGACCCACCCCCAACCTCTGGTCGAATTCCACTGTAGCAGCACCCACATCTCCTTGTCCCCTAGTGCTTGGAAGGAGAAGGAGAGGAGAAAGGTCAAGATTTTTGCCATCAATAAAATAGTGTGCTGCAGCCTCACCCTCTGCTCATAGCCGACCAGGACACCCTATCAGACCCACTCTTATCCTCTCCACCGTCCTCCTAGACCAACCAGAGCCTCTCCCTGGGCCCCACCATGCCAAACCGACCTACACACTTCTCCTCTGGTTATAAGGCATCCGACCCCCACAGCCCCTTTCTGGACGCTCATTTCACTCCCTCACCCCTCTCTCTCTAACCCAGTATCCCCAGTATTTGCTCCTCCGTCTCTGCTGGCCGTGGAGAAGGAGAAAACGCCCTCACGATCTGCAGAGAAGAGGAGGACCTCGTCGTTGCTCTAGACCCTCTCTGGCCCCTTTCTTTGCATGAATAGGCCTCTAGCATCCTAAGGAACCTAACCCTACCCTCTATCTTGATCCAGGAGCACGGGAGCTGGGACCTCGTCGAGCATCTGGTTCGGCCGTCCCCATCGCGGGCGCGCGCGATCCATCCCTGCGACCAGATCGGCCGTGCCGCCCCTCGTTCAGATCGCCGGAGTCCGCCGCGTCGCCCCATCTCGTCCTCGTCGCCGGGGAAAGCCCCCAGGTGAGCCCCCGCACCCCGCCTGGCCGCGCTAGGGTTTCATCCCTGCTTCCCGTGGCCAGAGGAGGAAGACAACTGTCGACCGTCGATGTCGACTTAATCAGACGGCCGACATCGCCAGATACCTCTTCGGCCTCCCGCGCTGGCTGACCAGCGGGGCCCAGCTGTCGGCGCGGTTTAAATCGCCAGCCCGCACGCTGTATTCGGAAACGGGCCAGAAATCCAGCGGATCGGCCCAGCCCGAGCAGATCTGGCCCGCGCAACGTTTTTTTTAGAAAAATCCTGTTAACTATTTTCTAGATCTGCAAACTTTGATAAATCATAGAATATTCTCTGATTATGCAAAGTGAATGAATCAAGTTTCTGTGGACTCCTTGTTAAAATATCTATCCAATGGCACTTGCCCCATTCCATTTGGGCCCCTGTAGAAATACTTGTTTTTAACCTTGCAAAACAAGCACCTTTTTGTCAAAATTGCAAATCTAGAAGTTCTATAACTTGAAATGCTTTGCTTCCAATTTATAGAGGTGCCCTTAGGTGTTTACTTGCATGACAAACTAAGTTTGGTATTTTAGGACACATATATCTGCAGTGGTATTTAATTTGGCAAATAGTTTAATTAGTATAGTTTAATTTCTCACTTGCTGTAGGATAGGAGTTTATGAGTGAAACCAATTTCTAGAGTTAGCTTATAATGATGTCTTGCTTGATTCACTGGTTTTGCTATTTTAGGACTGGTAATCTTGCAGTAGTAATTAAAATGGCATAGTGTGTAATTAATTTTAGGAAAATCATCACTTGCAGTAGAATTAGAATTTGGTGTTGAATCCAACTTTGTTGGATCATGCCCTTGAAGAGCTTTCCAGAGCACTTTACCTCATATTTTTCTGAGATTCAGAGAATATATGGAGATTATTTTGGTGCCCTAGTGTTATTCTCCTATTGATAAATTCATAGGAAATAAACCACACCTTGTTTTTCAGTAAATCCAACTTTAGTAGTTTCTTAAGATTGTTGTCAACCTGCAATGTTGGTTGATGTGCTGGTTGTGTCACTGAATGCATGCATGCCTGTTTGGTTGCTAAGTGGTGGTGCTCACATCAACCTAAGAAACCCTAGTTTCTAGTAGGCTTAACTTGTTAATTAAGAACCTTTAAAACTTGGTTTGTTTTCTAAACTTGTTTGCTTCTGATACTCTTTGATAAGATGGTATGAGTGCTGAAATGCTTGTGGCTTGTGTATGCATGTATTTTTATTGTGTGCTTTTATTTTATTTTTCCGACGATAGAGTCGAACGAGGAGTGTACCGAAGGAGGTGAAGTGTACGAGTATCAGGAAGAGGAGGATCAGGGACAAGCCAACCAAGGCAAGCCATCTAACTTGATGCATATCTGAACCCTAATTACACATTAGCATGTCTCCTATTTTATTAAAGTGCATGGATTTATGTTGCTATAGTTCCTATAGCAATTATATGTTGACTCAGGCTCCGCGAGTCAAGTTGTTATCATCCATCGAGATGACCCCTTTACTACCTATTCCAATACCCCTGAAGTAGTGGCTTGTTGGTTAGCAACAATGCCTTTGATAAACTTTCTAGTGGAGCTAAAACTCTAGGACTGGGAACACTCAATGAAAGTTTTACGAAAATGTTTCCGAAAACCTTGGGGTAGTACTTACCCCACTGAAGTGATTTCAAAAATCTTATATTTACTAATTGGAGGCACCATACGAGCTACCACGTTAATCCTTAGATCTAACAGTTTGAGCCATTGATATATTAGATATACGACTGTGATAGATACATCAACTGAAAAGATTAACATCATATTCTCTGAGTTGTAGCACGGTCAAACTCTTGACAAGCTATTCCTCCATCGACGCTATGCCACATCACCTTCAACCGCCGCCCCACCCTACATCAATACAGGGTTGAATCTCCATGCACCCAACCCATGTAGACGGTCTTCATCTTTTGCGTCTACAACATGTGCACGGCATCAGTGTGCAGAACCATGTTTTGGATGGATATCAAGGCATCAAGCTGAGGTACATAGACCTGTAGTGTCTACTGTTTGCTCCCTAACCCTAGGTGCCGCCACGGTTCTCGGGTTCTGCAGCAGTCCGACGCAGCCGAGATGCGCCATGGTGTCACCAGTCAGCCTGCGGGTGCAGGGATACGTGCGGGCATGAACACCTCCGACGGCTCCGTCGGCACCTAGGTCTGTTAATGATTTTTTAGCCGCGTCACGCTCTTCAGCCTTCAGGTACTTAAGTTCAGCTCAGTCGTTTTGTAACTAAGCTTTGACAAATAAGAACATATCATTGAAATTAGTGTCGTTGTAAGGGAAATTGGGATACAATCTTTTTGTTTTTCTTGATGTGCAGATTTGAAGAGCTACTGTAGCAACGCAGTGGAAAAAATGCAGTTTGTAGTGCGCTAAAAATCACGTAAAATTACTATGCTAAATTCCATGATTAGAGAGTATAAATTATTTCCTTCCGTGTTACGAATCCTAAGAATTAATTTGGTTGAATAAACCATGTTTATTTTTATTTTCTGTCGATAAATTTCTTAAGTGTTTAGCCAGAAGTTGAGAAATCCAGTGTCTCGCCCTTTGCAACTTTTAAATTCCTGAACTACTAATATTTACACCTTGCAATCTATATTCTTCTTTAGTCTGATTCATGTGGAGAAGCACACGATCACAGTCTGAAGAGATATTGTGGTTGTTTTCGTCAGGCAAAGCATAACAACTTATTATGTGCTTTATCTGATGCTGAGATGTACGCTTAACAACTTATATAAGTTCAGATTTTCCCTCTATTCGACTCAAGTAAAAACATTCGTATTTACTTTGTTAAAATATCTTAGTAATCTTTCACCAATTTTGTACTATAAGATCAAACACCGGAGTTTACATCAACAGTTCGACACCTCAATGTCCTTAAATTCCTTATTTGGTATGGGAAATATTGTATGCTCCTACTTTCTAAAAAAAAATTAATCTTTTGAAAAAGAAATTTTTTGTTCATTGCAGGTTACTCAGTGCTGCAGACTTCTGCCCTTCACTCCCCTACTAGGAGTATGCTAAAAAATTACATCGGTTCTGCGTTTATGTCATCTCAAATTTGATAGCCGCATGAGGTTTTGTTTCTGGTCATTTCTCCTTACTCCATAGCCTCAAAATGTTTTCTTCATAATTTAATCTAGCTGATAACCCAAAACTCTATCACAAGTGGAAAGCTATTCCCAACGAACAGATGAATCTTTATTAGAAAATCATACATGGTGAATGGGTGCTTCTTATTTGTTAGTTTATACGACATAATTATTTCTCAAATAAACGCTCTAGAGAACTTCTGATATTTCTCTCATTGAATAGCCAAGCTGGTCTTTGCATGAAAGTTCAAACATTTTTTTCAATCACCTCACTCCAACATACTCCTGCCGATTATCATAAAATGCACACCAGGAGCACTGATCTAAGGTGCTCATTCATACAAGATCCTTTCTTCAATTTTGATGTATTAAATATTCTCATAAAGTAGTAGAGCCATCATATTCAGTAATTATATCTTCAAAACCTAATATTTAGACTGTGTCCTAGAAAGTTCAAGTTGCTTAGTAATACAAATACTCTACTCAAGAACAAATTGAAAAGCATATACATATGGTCCAACAAACTACGATGTGTTTATGAGATGTTTTTATATTCAATTGTACTTATTGTAGATTATCTACTCTATTTGGATATGGGTAACATAATTATCAGATGAAAAATGTTTCTTGATTACTTTAGTAATGTACATGTCTTTTTAAAGCTAGCCTGTGCAGGTGCACGGGTTAATGACTAGTGGTTTTTAACCAAAATGGAGGACAAGGAGATGGTGGTTTTTATTATGACATTGGTGATCACTAGGCGTTCGCTCAGAACAATTAACCCGTGCAACCACATTACCCTGGGATGGGGCGGGGCTTAGTCCGAAGTTTATCTGCTTTAGTGCGGGGAGCCTCATACTATATACGGGTCTGGAGGACCCCGGAATCCGGATTGCCGCCAGATTATGGGCAATAGTAAATCGGGATCCATCGGGATTTATCCGGCCGGAAGACACTTGGGTTTCTCCCGCCGTGGCACTGGAACTACGCTCGACGGAGGTAGACGGCCAGGGTTTGCCGGGGATGTATACTCCACAGGGTAGGCGCCCGTATTAAGGTGGATAGATGGAAGGCTATGATCGATTATCCGAACCCCGCATACTGGTGTATGACGGTCCGTGGTGATATCCCGGCAGATTTATCGGATGGTGTGGGTAAAGTGTACAACCTCTGCAGAGTGAAATTCTATTCGAATAGCCGAGTCCTCGGTCATGGACGGTTGGGACGACCGTCGCCTAGCCCAATGTCGGTTTTGTTTTCAAAAGTGGATTTCAGAAAAGTGGAGAAAGGTGCCGGACGGAGTACTCGGAGGGTACTGCCGTGGCACATGCTTGGTTCGGAGTACTTGGAGGGTACTGCCGAAGGTGTGAATTGGTCATGTGTGATTGACCAAGAAATAAATAAGAATGGGGGTCATGTTTGATTGACCCCGGCTCTTCTCTTGAAAATGAGTTCCCCCTTTCCTAGAGCTTTTACTAAAGATGCTTTACAAAGATTCTTCTTTAACAAGGATATAGAGATGTCGTATGACATGCTATATCGACATGAGAAATTGACTAGATAGGAAAAACTAGACTAGAGTCTTTCTTCTTGCTACAGCCAAATTGCATATTTGTCCTCTCCCCTTTAGATGGTTTGCGAGTACAATTCAAATGTACTCACGGCTTTGTCCCTGGCTATTAACTTGGCCAGATTATGAAGGCTATGAAGATGACGGTGAGAAATTCGACGACGCCTGCGCGAACTAGGGACGTCTCCCAGTCAGTTGCCTGTAGGGTAGTAGGCATGACGTGGGTCATCAATGCTGCTTGGTATCCGCTGCTTAGTTTTGTAAACATGCCCTGCGTGGCATTGACAGTCTTGGTCATGTGACCAATTGTAAGACTTTATATTCGGTACTATAATGGATGATGTAACTTTGATATCAGCTCGGTTATGTGGACTCACGACATACTGATCATGGGATCGTGAGTTGTATGCATAACGGGAATTCCGGGTGGTAAACCGAGGTCCCCACACCAGCCACACCTGGTGGTGGCGCGGGCCACCCCTAGGCCGCGCCACTAGGGGGTGTGACCGCCTGTTCCACCTCCTGACATTGCCCTTCTGCCTATTTAATCCCCTCTATGGGAAACCCCTAGGGCCCGAACTCTATTCCAGAAAACATACTGCAAGCCGCCACAATCATCGACGTGAGATCGGGAGGGTCGAGAAGCTCTTCCCGGCACCCTGCCGGAGAGGGGAATCACCACCGGAGGCCTTCTTCATCACCATGCCTGCCTCTGGAGTGATGTGTGAGTAGTCTACCTTGGACTATGGGTCCATAGCAGTAGCTAGATGGATGTCTTCTCCTCCATGGGCTTCATGTTTAGATCTTGTGAGCTGCCTATCATGATCAAGATCATCGTTATGTAATTCTACATGTTGTGTTTGTTGGGATCCGATGAATATTGAGTACTATGTTAAGTTGATTTTGTGATTTATCATCTCTATGTTGTTTATGATCTTGCATGCCCTCCGTTGCTAGTAGATATCTTGGCCGAGTAGATGCTAGTGACTCCAAGAGGGGGTATTTATGCTCGATAGTTGGGTTCATGCCCAACGGTTGTTCGGATGATATCCGGCAGGTGGATTATTAGTCACAGATGCAGTTGGATTACGGTCTATGTATTATGTTGTAATGCCCAAGTGAATCTCATAGTGATCTTCATGACATGTACATGCATTGCTTGCATTCTTTATTCTATCAATTACGCAACTGTAATTTGTTTACCCAGCATATTATTTATCTTTATGGACAGACACCTCTAGTGAACTGTGGACACCGGTCCATTCTTTTACATTCATATTACCGTTTACTTTCTATAAGCATTATTTACTTTCCTGCAAACCAATATCTTTTACCACACGATACGTTTAATCCTTTGTTTACAGCCGGTGAGATTGACAACCTCACTGCAAGTTGGGGCAAAGTACTTTGGTTGTGTTGTGTGCAGGTTCCACGTTGTTGCTGGCGCAAAAGCTACGCCTAGATAGGCACCGTAAACAAATTGTCTGGAGCCATCGCCAAGCCAGCTAGCATCAACCTTCAGAAGTGGTTTCTTTCTCCTACTGGTTCGATTAAACCTTGGTTCCATACTGAGGGAAAACTTGCCGATGTGCTAATCATACCTTCCTCTTGGGGTTCCCAAGTGGGCGGCTAGCACCGCTATCAATCATTATGCGGCACTTTGGAGGGCTAAGCTCGTGGTGGGAATTATCCGGAGGGCGCAGAAGGTGCGGATCATCAGCGTTTTCATCGATCCCACTTTGTCAACTTTGCTTTTTTTCTTCTTCTTTTGTTTCTTTTGGGCTTTGTTGTGCTATTTGCCCAAGCGGTGGTCTCAATCTTGTATCGGTTCATTGCTATATTAATATAGCGGGGCGCAAGCCTATTTCGAGATTGACAGAATACACAATTATTATTTTTATGTTTATTGCTTCTAATCGGTGATCTGGGTGCTATTGCTGCTCTTCCACAAATTTTAAGATCATTGCTAGTTAGCTATCACTGGCCTGCATGATCCACGTCGCTATGATCAAACTAGCAACCACGTGGAGGTTTCTGCACAAGATGAGCCGACCGAACCAGTTCGCTCCAGACGTCTAACCGGGTGCAGCTCACACTGTGTAGCTCGTCTTCTCGCCGACCTTGGTGAAGATCAATATTGATGGATTGACCGACATGGTCATAGGTGTGCTTCCTTCTGCGGCATTGGCCATCACCATGTACGTGTTGAACACTCGAACTTCCTGTGGTTGGTCACCGTGCAGGTGTGCTTCTCTTTGCTGTCGGCCGTGGGGAACCTCAATGAGAGCGATGGGTAGTTGAGCATGCTCAACATGTATGTGCAATTGTCGCTAGACCCATCAAGTGCTTTGTGAGAGCGGCAATCTGCGTCGACCCTCACCTTGCATGTATCGGGCTGCCAACATTGTTGCCGGCCGCGGGTAATGTCACCGAGAACAATAGGTAGTTAGAGAACGGTCACTGCGTATGTGAGATTGTCACTGCACCGGTCCGGTCCGTCCAATACTTGGTGAGAGCGGCTTGCCAGCTCGTAGTTAATGGCGTAGAGGAAGTCTAGGAAATCGGTATCATAGAGGTCATACACAAGAGCTAGATTGATATGGCTGGCTCCGATGTCCACGCAGGACACGGTGGTGAAGCTCTTGTACCGGTTGTCATCGCCAATTAGGGAGGGGCCGCCAGATCCTGACCAAGTGACCATGTCGGGAGTCACTGTGTTTGCTCCCCTCGGCCTAAGTCCGTGATGACAGGTGACGGCAGGATCTGACCTTCGTGCTGGCGAACACTATGTTGGCAGTCGGGTTTGGATCCGATGTCGTATAGTTCTCATCAGGTTTTCATGACATTGTCGGCCTTCTATCCTCTGCTACCAGGAAGAATGTGCACATCAGAGATGAGCTCGTGGCCGTTTGCGACGATGTTCACGAGCACCATGCCAACACCGCTAGCATACCTGGCATTTGTGTCACAGTAGCAGAGGATGGTCTTGCCAATGACCTTAGCCGAGATGAGCTAATTCTGTTGATCGACTCATTGGTAGGCAATTGCTTGCCATTGTACAAGAAGAACAGACAGCTGATACGTCCATTTTGCATCACTATTTTATATCATAATTTACTGTTAT